>JBCNJP010000027.1:23520773-23668627 GCA_039602395.1 Deinandra increscens subsp. villosa | reverse complement strand
ACAAACCTAAACCATATAACTTTTTTAGATGATTTATATATTTTTTTAAATTCATACTTCTTTGATTCAAATGTATATATTGGGTACATAAAAAGTCTATCAAAGTAACTTGCTTACTTGAATCTTAGATTTTTAACAATTTTCCTATATATGTGTAGATACTCTCTATATATAAAAAATTGTTTACATATTTGTTCAAAAATTTTAAAAATATTAATACATATAATGTTTTGGTGGAAATCTCTCCTGTATATACATATATTTTTGTGTACATGCATATGTTGAAAAATTGAGAGGGGAGATGCACATGGGGACACGATGGCATGTGAAGCCAGAGAGTATTATATTGTTTTTTGAAATTTGCATTTGCATGGAAGATGCTAAATTCTATTTCAAAGGGGTACCCCGCCAACCTTCCAACTAATGGGGTTGGGCCCATGTGAGTTGTGACTTGTGACAAGTGACTCTTTTATAATTTCTTTATCTTGATTAAAAATATATATACACAACTAAAATGAGGTTGTGTTGTTCACAAAATTACTAAATCAGTAATTAGTATGGACGTAATTAGAGGTCTGTAAGTATGGTCAGTTAATACTTTTATTAGTAACACACCCAACCATGTTATTATCTTTTAGTTTGACCGGTTAAAATTGTCATATGTAGTTAAAACGAATGTAAAAGTTCTTTCTGTTATGACCAATGAAATATAATATAATGAAAAATTAAAAAGTCCAGACTTAAATGCATGTCTACATATAATGCGGTAGTTAAAAGAACGTCGATAATAGTTGTCAAGTTGCAAGAGTTTTTCGGCATCCATCAAGCTCGTTCTTTTCCTTTCGAATTTTGGACTTTGTGATCTATTACTAACAAGTTCAAACTTTAGTTTGGCATTGTTTGTTCATGCACTTTATGATTAGGCAAACATGTTTTTGGTAGTAGTTGAATTATTGTGGCTATCCTAAAAAGCTAAAATAAAACCATTTTTGAAAGATGTTTTTATGGATTAAAATGTATACACATAATGGCAAGTTGCATAGTATTTGAAGTAGAATATGTGTTATGAACTTTAGGGTTTCTTTAAGGTTTCCAAAATATTAAGTATTTAGCATTATTTATTTTATTAAAGGAATATCATATAAGATAATGACACTAGTGAACTTATACTTTTAAATAATTATTTTTATTGGTATAAAAAAATTAGCATCACATTGCAGGTGAATGTATAGAATCTCTAAAGAAATTGCCATGACATGAAATATTTGAAAAAAGCCACCACCACCCCACCCCACCCCACCCCACCTCACCTCACCCACCCCACTCCCATCTCTTATCTCTTTGAGGTTTAAAAAGAGATTATTGCTGTTTCTCTAGTGTCTTTGCCACCCCCATGTTTCTTTCTCCATCCAAGATCCAACACCATAAGAGCCAGATGAGCACACACATACATACATACAGCTATCAATTAAGTTGCTCTGTGACTTTAGCCTAACTTTACACATCAAAAAAGGGTTTTCTTCCCACTGGCATGTCATTCCTCCCACCTGAACCCATGTTTTTTGGCTATGAAGATGACCACCACCCTCCTCATGACTTACAAGGTAATTTCTCTCTCTAGATCTTGCATGTTGTTTTCTTGATCATCAAGCATAATAATTAGGGTTATATAGTGTAATAATGGATAGGTCTTTATAAATTGGCTAATTGATTACTTAATTTATATGTACATCAGGTGTTCATCAGACACTTTTAATGAGGAGATCCATGTCGTATTCCGGGATGGAGAGGTGCGAAGAAACGCGTGGCGCTGCAGCCGATGATGATATGTCGGATGACGATGGATCGCAGCTGGGAGAGAAGAAGAGAAGGCTCAATTTGGAACAAGTGAAAGCTCTTGAAAAGAGCTTTGAGCTGGGAAACAAGCTCGAACCTGACAGGAAAACGCAACTGGCTCGGTCTCTTGGGTTGCAGCCGAGGCAAGTAGCCATATGGTTCCAGAACCGAAGGGCTCGATGGAAGACCAAACAATTGGAGAAGGATTATGATGTCTTAAAGAGACAGTTTGAGTCTGTTAAGGCTGATAATGATGCTCTCAAGACCCTAAACAAGAAACTTCATGCAGAGGTACTATAATGTTAATCTTGCAAATTGAAGCTTAATTTGGTATTTTCTTTCAACTTTTAGTGCCAAAGATCAAAACTTTATAACTTGGGTAGTTGGGTACAATGTTTAAGTCTATAGTCTGTTAAAATCTTTCGAAATTCTTTCCAAAAAATCAAATCTTTAGTTGTTTTCAATAAATATTCGAAATTCAGTTAAAATCATATACTATAGCATTTGAACGCACTTTGGTTCAAATGGTATCTTGATATGTTAAAAGAGTACCACTATCTCTTAGGAGTCAGAAGGTTTAAGTCATGCGAAGTAGAAGTACATGACATAGGTGTGTTTCTTCTTTAAAAAAAATATAACTTTTGGCACCAGAACCTAAACTGCAATCATTTTGACATTTTGTTAAATTTCCCCTCACCCAATTCACATAAATATGTAGTTATAAAGATACAAGTTTTTGTTAAACAAAGGTTCTCTAAATATCCCAAAACCAATTCAAAGGCTTGTAGCCTCCTTTCTATGAGATAAATTTAGGACTTGGAGTAGATGAGTATATGTGTTTCCCGTTATAAAAAATTATATATATCTCAAAGAGGATCAAAAACTTATCACATTGGTAATTATGTTGAAAACTACAATTTCTTACAAAATTTTCTATAATTCTTTCAAGAATAAAATCTTTATCCCGTGTGTAGCTCTAGATTTAGATCAAAGATATTATACAATAATCAAGATTCCATTTTTCTTCTTCAGTTACTAGCTGCAAAAGGTGGAGAAGCAAATGGGGTTAGACCCATAAATCTAAACAAAGAAACAGAAGGATCTTGGAGCAATGGAAGCGAAAACAGCTGCGAACTCAACACGGTAACAGGAGGCACAATGACCCCATCTGAAGAGAGCCCAATATTTTACACCCAAATTTCAAGCAACATTTACCCCTCCATGTCATCTATGGATCCGAGTTCCGGTCTAACACAACTTCTACAAAACCCTTCGACAACCGATCTCCTCAGCCAGCGACTCAACCAATCCGTCGGTGGTAACGAAGGTTTCTGCAACATGTTTAATGGTATTGAAGATCCACCCTCTTATTGGCCATGGTCAGAGCAGCATCCACATCTTCGTTGAATTGAAGTCTCAACATCTTCATTGAATTGAAGTTGGATGATTTTCACACAAAGGTACTTTTGAAACAAGCACCCATTTGGCAATGTAATTGGTGTATAGAATTATTGGATTATATGCATTTTGTTTTAGATTAATGAAGAGGTGGAAATGAAATGAAATTTGAGAGATGCATCGATTTGTAGTCATAGTTTGAATTGTTGTAATATAGCATGGTAACATGCTATGAGAATGAATTTATTTTAATGGAAGTATATAAAAATTGTTTATGTGAGGGATTCATGTGGCGTACGTGTTTAATTGGTAACTATATGTTCCAAATTGTTCTATCTAATTATTATTCATAAAAAATTTAAGATACAGCAAACAAAAGCACAAAGGAGGAAAATGCCAGATTGTTTTTAGAGTTTTTTTTCTGGAATTACTGAATTCCGCATAATGTAGTGCCCATTAGAGGTGCACACTAACCGGGTTTTTTTCTAACTGGTTTCGGTTATTAACCGGTAGGGGCGAATTATAGTGTGTACCAGCAGTGACCTCGGTCACTGCTGATTTTTTGTCCAGAGGTACCGAGTATACGTGTTTTATGAAGAAAATTTTTTTATATATATCATGTCGGTCACCACTAAAAAAAATTTATATATTGATTCGGTCACCACTAATTTTTGATCACCCACGAAAAAGAATTCAAGATCCGCCACTGTTAATTAACCGGTTAAGGTTAGAACTTTGACTAGTTAAAATCGATTATTTGAGTAACCGATTCAGTTTCGAACTGATATTTAGGCAAAAGAATGTGTAACCGATAGGAACCAGTTAGGGACTGATTTTAGACTGGTTTGGATTGACCGGTTAGGAAATCCGGTTTTTCCGGTTAAGGGGAGCTAAATTTTAGATTTTTTTTTTTAGAAAAATAAAACAATACCAACTTCTTAAAAAAAACATTAAAAAAGTTTCCTTTTTATTTAATACTTCAATAAAAAAATAATAAAAGTACAAAAGAGATTAAAGTTCGAAACATTAAAGAAAAACATTGAAAAAAAAACTAATATATATTTTTTTATTTTTCTTGATTATTCGTCGTATATTGTTATTGGTGACCTCGTGGAGTCGTTTTCTTTCGCCGTTTACTCGCTTCCCGAACTTGAAGAACCAGACCTCAAGTAGTTGTCCCATCCGACTTCATCATCGATTCATCGGCCATTCCCAGTGTCAGTCCACCGTCGACCTTGTCTTCATACAATTGGGCTTCATATTCCAATCTGTTTTCAAGTGGTGATGTGTATTGAATCCATTCCAGTGCATCCAAATAGTCCTTTAAATATATCGACATCTCCACCGAAAGTCTTTTTCTCCTAAGCAAATAATCCTGGCACTAACAAAAAAAAACAGATTCAGAAGCTATAGTGGAAGTGTGAGTTTATAGTGTTCAAAGACTAATTCTTAGCTAGCTTTTAATCTTGTTATGAGTGTTTTGACTCACTAGGTACTCAAGTTCGTTGAACCGCTGTGACTTGTGCATGTTAAGACATTTATAGTGAGGTTAGGAGTTAGTTAATGTCGGTTAGGATTCATTTGCTTAATGAATTCTGTTTAAATAAATGTTTGGGCAGAAATTGTCAAGTTCATCAAAGATAAAGTTCGAAGGGGTGAATGTGTCATAAACGAAACTTGTTTCGTTTATATCCATTAGCGGGAAACCAGATGTCAACGGCAAGTTGAATTAGCTTAAATATGGTTCTTGAGCTCAGATTTGGGGATCTTTTGTTTTCGTAACCATTTTCAAATTCGTTTCATTTCTTGTTTTGTAATCAGATTGTTAATCGATTGTCATAAATTAAAGTTTCAATTTCTGTCCATATTGATCGGATTGATTATGTTTTCTTCTTCGTTTGTTTTCTTGGATAATTTGTCAAATTTCCGCTTGATTGCTCACAATTGGTATCAGAGCCATCTTGGCTCTTGATCTAAGGTTGGCGGCACACCTTGTTGTTCGCATCTAGGTTTTAATATTTAGAAAGGGTTGAGGGCACATCTTGTTGTCTGCCTTCTTTGTATGGTGACTTGAATCGTGTCTGTGTGTGCCTTTATAGTTTGATGGAATGAAAAAGTAGTAGTTTATTTTTCAAAAAAATAAAATTAAAAAAAATATATATATATATAGACACCTATACATGTCTTATGGTTTTATACGGATTGCTATACAAGACATCTATATTGGTTGTATAGAGATCTAAAGGTTGCATAACATGGTATCACCTATCAACTCCGACAATTTGATCCGACTAGTGTACATATAAGATAGTCCTTCCTTCATTATAAATTATAAAAAGGAAATTTGGCCCTTATTAATCCCAGTTATCACTAATTGGCCGATAATAATCCCAGTTATGTTTTTTCCTTACAATAAACCCAGTTATTAACATATTGGCCTATATTGAACCGCCGTTAAGTAGACACTAACGGTGTTAGTTTTAGGTTGACTGGACACCCACATAGGATCCTACATGGCATTTTTTATTAAATCTTTTTTTTGCAAATAAAAAAAATCTCTATAAAAAAACGGTATCATCATGACCTTCTAGTCTCTGTGCGATTGCACAAAAGCTCGTTAACCACAAAATCTCTATTAACCATATTAACCACAAAATCTCGTGTAGACCGTCTATTTTTTTAATTTTATTTAGTTAAATTACATCTTTGCCACTTGATAAGTTAACATGTAGCACATTGTATTTCGAATTATCCAACTTTCAGGTATCTATTTGCTCACTGATATCAATTCTAGTGATCATTATCAATTTCAATAAAAGACCTGTTACTTGCTATATTTATTATTTAGAAAAAGTGACTATTATTTGTCCACGTCATCAGTTTAGAAATTAAGTCTTTAACAGTCAGCTTGAAGATATTAAACTAATAATTTTACTAATAATAATATAAACAAAGATAGAGGCCAAACAATAAATAAACAAAATGAAATAAAATCAAGAGTATTACAACTTGAAGAAAACAAAATGATGCACACCAGGTATTTGCAACCATCCGGTTAACGAGATTTTGTGTAATCGCAAAGATGTAACTTAACTAAATAAAATTAAAAAATTTGGTGGTCTAGACGAGATTTTTTTAGTAGGGTTTCTTTTATTGATTTAGTAAAAAACTTTAACAAAAAATACCACGTAGGATCCTACGTGGATGTCCAGTCAGCCTAAAACTAACACCGTTAGTGTCTACTTAACGGCGGTTCAATACAGGTCAATATGTTAATAACTGGGTTTATTGTAGGGAAAAAACATAACTGGGATTATTATCGGCCAATAAGTGATAACTGGGATTAAATAGAGCGCCAATTTTCCTTATAAAAATAGTTTTATATTGTTATAACTTTATGAACAAAAATATTTTGTAACTAAAAAAAAAATTACAATTACAATTCTTTAAATTAAATAAAGACCAACTATTCATGTAAGTGTACTTT
Source organism: Deinandra increscens subsp. villosa (assembly GCA_039602395.1). NCBI lineage: Eukaryota > Viridiplantae > Streptophyta > Magnoliopsida > Asterales > Asteraceae > Deinandra > Deinandra increscens. The sequence goes on along the minus strand of JBCNJP010000027.1, from coordinate 23,661,906 downwards.
TGTCCATTCTTGTGATTTTCTTTTTAACATCTCTTTTTCCCTCTTTTCCTCTTGTACACATTATCCACTCCTTCAAACTCCCCTCCTTTCACGCCAAACGCACGTTTCTCCCCTCTCTCTTTCTCTATGTTTTAGATAAAAAATAACTTTTTCTAAAACATTTAATAATTATTTTAGTTTCTTTTACACAAGGCATTTTTTTAATCATTATAACTATGTCCAGAACACATATAGATGTGTAATGTGTTGTTTTGCATCAAGATTGTGCATATACCGTTATAAGAGTACGGGATTACAATACAGTTATAACATAATAAACCAATAAAACCATGAATATATGTAATATATTTTGAACATAAAAAACGCACACTTTCATTCATAGTAAAACTAAAAATATATGTGGTTCATTTTAACCGATTCCTAAGTCTTTTTTTAGGTAAAACTTACATTATACTCGCACTTTACATCTTTTAATATATAAATATATTAACATATACATATCAAGTGACATTTGGATCTAAAAGGATCTTGATATGGTAATGATAAATGATTTGTTTTTTTTTTTTAAATAATAAATTTTATTAAAAACTAGCAAGCCGTTATAACCAGAAGTACAAAATACACTCTCAGTTCACACACATATAAAGAAAGGCACATAAATTCTCATCTTGATTTGATTGATTTTTATTGCTTGGCATCGATTAACTCCCCATATCCTCTCATTTTTTTCTTGAAAAAAGTTATTAAAAAAAAAAACACACATGCTTTTCTTTACTAACTCAACATCTACTTCTACCCATAATGTAATTATCTATTCTTTGATCCTGTCCCAATCAACAAAATACCCACCTTTCAATTTCATCACTATCAACTCTTCACTCCTCAGTTTCTTGTTTCTTTAGGTTTCTTGCGACAATTCCATTCCGCCATTGCTTTCGCGTGTCCGTTTTGTTATCTGGGTCATACCCTTTTCATCATTTCTTGGTTCGTTTCAAGTTTTCAACCCAATTTCTGTTTTGGGTATCATCTGTTTTCCCTTTTTGAGGTTCAAGAAATGTCCAATTCTTGATGATGAAATGTATGCTCAATTACATTCTGCTTTTCTGATTCGATTTGAAGCGTAGAATCTTTCCTAATTAGGGTTTCTTGTGGAAGAAAGATGGGGTTAGGAGTCGAAATTGATTCAGAAAAAAATGGAAACTTGAATGTGGATAAAATAAAAGGGTGTGCGAAGAAAGAAGATGAGATCGAGGTGACAGGATGTTGGATTAAATTCAGATTCTTTGGGAAGTGTATATCCACACGGTCCAAAGTGGAGACCTCTGTTTGTGGCAGTAACAGTCCATATGGTAATTTTTATCAAATTTCTTTATGCCCAAATTCAACAACTCTATATATGTTCCATAATCTACTTCAATTATGCATGTTTTAGGTCTTGCATTTGTGAGTTTCATCATGTTGTTGTTCTCTAAATGGTAAAATTTGTTCTATGTATGTATGTATGTATGTATGTTCTATTTTGTTGATTATATAATCAAATTGCTTGAGTTATGCATTCTTTGAATCCTTTTTTAGTTACAATTTCTTTTGATTTTATACCATTTGAGCCTCTTGGGCTTAGTGACACCAGATGTTTATCTAGACCAAAGAGATCTAGTTTCTAGTCCATAAAGTATTCCCTAAGTGTGCATCAGGTGGATTTTAGGGGTGTGTGTTTGTTGTTAAAGAAAATGTTTTATCTTGCATTCAATGGGTTTCTTTTGAAGAGTTCTTAATTTTTAAATGGTAAATGTTCTTGTTATGGTGATTGTGTTCAAAATTGCAACAGATTTTAGCTGCAATTTCTTGTGTTCATGTATCCCATTTGTGATTGTCAACTGTATCTTGTATTTTATGGTTTCTATGTTGAAAAGAAATTGTCATTATTAAATGGTTAATTTAAGTGTCTACGCATATTATGGTAAGTATGTGTATGATTCATGTAGTATATGTTCCTTCATGGTATCATCAGAGTGGGAGTTTGGATGTGCATTACAGTTAAAATAGGTAAGAAATCGCTGCAACCGGAAGAAAATTGATTATAGAGATAATTGTAAAATTACTCGATGCTCCGATAAACGAGTGTGTGATTGGTGAGCAAAGATAGAAAGCAACAAAAGAGAAAAAGTGTAACTTGGCACAACGAACAAATGGTAACGACCAATATGGTATATGGGATCGCGCTATATTCCAAAATTAGGAATGCATCTCTTTTTATTCGATTAGCATAAGGGAAAAAAGTATATTTTGATGTTATATTGATTAAAAAACAAGTTATTCCTTAATTTGATCTAATTCATATGTATAATCAATAATGACTAATTATGGCCCATGGTTTTGTGTTTTTTAGGCCAACCAGTTGTTCCAACAGCCTCATCTGCAACCACAAGCAATGGAGAAAGCACTCCATCCACACCAAATATAACCGATGAGCTAAAAATAGCTTCTCAGCTTCGAAAATTCAGTTTCAATGAACTGAAGTTGGCAACAAGGAGTTTCAGACCCGAGAGTCTGCTTGGAGAGGGTGGCTTTGGTTGTGTTTTCAAAGGATGGATTAGTGAGAATGGAACCGCACCTGTGAAACCAGGAACGGGTTTATCAGTCGCGGTCAAGACCCTTAATCATGATGGGCTTCAGGGTCACAAAGAATGGCTTGTATGACCCGTCTTATCTTTTGGCGTTTGTAAATTGTTTTCTTTTTTAGTGTTTATGTGCTTGATCAGGTTCTTGATGTTGGCATTGTGGCAGGCTGAAGTTAATTTTCTTGGTGATCTCTTGCATCCTAATTTGGTTAAATTGATTGGTTATTGCATCGAGGATGACCAAAGGTTGCTTGTGTACGAATTTATGCCTCGTGGAAGCCTCGAAAATCATCTTTTCAGAAGTACGCAGATCTTTTCTTATCTCATATCCTTACTATTCTGTTATTTATGCACTTCTATCATTCTATGCTTAATATGAGTTCAAATATTAGATTACGGTTCTAATAATATAATGAATATTAAGATTTACTCTAAAAGAGGGTTGATAGAGCATGAACCATGTCTACAGGGTCCTTGCCACTACCTTGGGCCACTAGAATGAAAATTGCTCTTGGTGCCGCAAAGGGTCTTGCTTTTCTTCATGAGGAAGCTGAAAGGCCTGTCATTTATCGAGATTTCAAGACTTCAAATATATTACTTGATGCGGTTTGTGGTTTTGGAATTTTTATCTTCACGACATATGTCTGCTATATCAGTAGTATATCTAAAATATGATTCTTGTTTTAGGATTACAACGCGAAGCTTTCTGATTTTGGACTTGCTAAAGATGGCCCGGAAGGTGATAATACTCATGTATCTACTCGGGTCATGGGAACTTATGGTTATGCTGCACCCGAATATGTGATGACAGGTATATTTGTTTTTATTTAACCACTTTTTGACCCGTCTTGTTTTTGCTAACAAGTTTTAAGATTTACTGCCTCTATCTGAATTTCAATATGATCAAATGACTACCAGGACACTTGACGTCGAAGAGTGATGTGTACAGTTTTGGAGTGGTTTTACTTGAGATGATAACGGGCCGGAGATCAATGGACAAAAACCGACCCAATGGGGAGCATAACCTAGTAGAATGGGCAAGACCATATCTCGGGGAGAGACGGAGGCTGTACCAAATAATAGACCCCTTACTCGAAGGTCGATTCTCAGTAAGAGGTGCACAAAAGGCTGCTCAACTGGCTACCCTTTGCCTTAACCGTGACCCGAAATCCAGACCTCTAATGAGTGACGTTTTCGAAGTCTTGAAGCCACTTGTGAACCTCAAAGACATGGCTTGTTCGTCACCGTATTTCCAGGCATTGCACTTGCAGCAGGCTGAACGGGCTAGCCCGAACCGGGGTAGTAGAAATGGTACGGGCTTAAAAGGCCCGCCGATGAGGAGCCTCTCGGCTTCAAGGTGTCCGAATGAGTCTCCCCATCATAACAATAATGGGCTGTATCGGTCTCCACGACCTGTCAGATAGCTAGATGGCTCTCGGGTTCGAGATTTACCATGACTTTTACAGTCCAAGTTTGGGCATACCGCAAATGATATTGGTAATATTTCAGGCTGTAGATGACAGATGAATGATTTCTGAGACTTGTGAAATTTCATCATTTTGTTCTTAATGATGGGCATTTCATATTTCTAAAAAAATTAAACCAAACATAGCTTTTTTCTGATTATAACCAATTGACCATAATCTGATAATCACCATCAACTATGCATGTACATGTGCACGTGAGAAAAACGTGTGCATTACACATTTACACCTATAGAAAAGGATGTACACATTCTAAGTTTTATTGTGGTCTGGTCCTATGTACTATTTTTGAGCAACAAACAACACGTACGACTTTCCACCTCATTATGATATGTAAAGGCAACAATAATAAAGCTGGAACATCAACAAGTTAATGTCCTTGTTACAACAAGACATCTTCATGGTTGTGTTTTAAAACTAAAATAAAATGTGTAGGGTTCAAATCTAATCTTGTAACATGTTAATAATGTTATAGCGATTCTAGAAAATCAAGAAATTATTATTATTCTTATAAACAAAGTACATGATGCTGACTCGATGGATAGCAGGGTTACCCGCAGGGTTTGTGCTCACAACGTGTCGTGGGTAACACTGTTATGCTAGATGTTTACCCTCGGATGGTCTGGTTGATGTTCAATGACGTTTACAAAAAAAAAAATTGTTACCAATTGTGCCACCCACATGGTACACATAACTCCCCCCACCATTTGGTGGAGTGGATACACCCTTGCCTTCCAACGTGGAGGTCAAGGGTTCAAATCTCACTGGACACAAAAAATGAATGAAAATTATATAGGTAAGTCAGAGGTTTTACCACAGTGGGCCTTTGAGCGGTGAGTTTCCTCTGGGATGGATGTGCAACATAGAGGATCCTGGTTACTCGCACAACCTGTGGTCGCAGCGTGTCATGGGTAGCATCGTTTGCCATGATGAGACCCCCGAGTAACCGGGTATTTGCCGTTTAAAAAAAAAAGAAAGAAACATGGTACGCATAAGAATTTTTTTTGGTTAATCTATTTGTTTTTTATCCAAGTGTAACAAATGTAACACATAATTTTGTGGTCTAATAGTTATAGTTGTATCTGCTTAGCAAATAAGTTGATGACGTAATAGGCATGGTCATGTAACATAGATTTTTTATTTTTCTATTTCCTATCTCAACGAAGTTAGCAAGAGAGTTTGTAGTATGACAGGTCTAGTTGTGTAACATAGTATTTAAGTCTGAGACTCGATAGTTTAAGCGTTTAGGTCGTCACGTATATTAATTAGATATTTATAGCAATGCAATTGTTTTGTGTGAAACAACACACGGGTTGTAAAATCTAGTTAAAAACTAACAATTTAACGATGATTTCATAGTTTTCATCAAAATAAAATCACCAATCAGATTGTTGGTGTGAAGAAAATTTATGTCAAAAATTGTGTGAAAACTACCGAGCATTTGCCACTTAGGTCTTGATTTAATGGTAAAAGGCTTATACTTCTTTGATGGAGGTGTCAGGTTTAAACCCGGGCTAATTGATAGAGTAGGAATAGTGTACTTTTATCATTAAAGAAAAAAAAATCCTATGTACCAAGAATCTATCTATTAACTAAAATCTATGATTCTATAAAATCTCATAGACTGATGATAATTAGGGACTTTTTTGAACCACAACTAATCATCACAGAAAAAGAGATGGATGGCCGAAAAAGGCACCCACCACTTATCAACCGTATTTACAAAGAAAATAACAGGACACCAAACCACTTTTACAGTTTACACCACATTTAGCATATAGTTTACCAACCGTATTCCTTTCTGTGTTAAGAAATTTGAGGACACTCTCAATCAAAATTTACCATTTTTAGCTTGATTGGTGATCCAAATGAATGATGTAGACATTATTTTTGAGAATATTTTTTGTACACTACTTCATTTTGTGCTTTCCAAATGATCCAACAAGCCGTTATGATAATAGCATGTATCACTTTTTTCCATCTCATTTCACTAGGTAGTTGTCGGCGCAGCTCCATCAGATCTTTAAAAGTGAAGATGAAAATTGGTGGGATATTAGTTTTAGCAATCACAATATTCTGTACATTTATGTAATGATATTGTGATTGCTAAGAATAATAAATGTACAGAATATTGTGATTGCTAAGAATTAGGACAATTAACATTTTTTTTAATTTTTTAATATAAATAAAGTGTTTTTTAATTTAATAAATATTATTTCATATATTAATCTGACACCAACATCTTGTACTCTATTTTTTTCTTGACACATGGAAAAAAGGACATTACTCGATTTGAATATTAAGTTATCTAATTGGGACAAAAACGATATGAGTGACCTAATTGAACACTTTTTAAACTTGGTTTCTTTCTGTGAAATTTTCCGTTCTTCTTTAAATGTAGGGATTCTCCTGCTCTCCATACAAACACATTTGCTTTATTCACCTTCCAACTGTTGCACATCTTCTGGATCATGTTCGCTTGCCTGTTGTAACCGTGTGTCACCATTTTTATTGATTTGGTATAGAAATCCTCTTTGACTCCTCATCCAACTGGTTACCTGCAAAACCATCACTAGAGAAAAAATGATTCGGGGTTAGTAATTTGTTGGTGTTCGGTTACCTCCACAGTCGTGACAATGTCCTTATCCATCTCCATTCCCATTGAACACTTTCTCCTTCCTTTTTGACACAATCTTTAATCACAAAATGTTTTGCACTTTCAAGCATATAAAGATTGGGGAAAATAGTCAAATACTGCATAAATGTTCATTCTATATCCAAGAGTCAAAGCCATAACCTTGTGTCATTCCCTTGACCAACGCTGCTTTTATTGATGTGTCCAGATTGATATTAACTTTTAGTAAGACTGATTCAACTTTTGCAGTTTCTTTTCATGGAAAAGCTTGATGTAATCTAACTCGAATGGCCCTCCATAACTTTGACTTGTTTTGATGAATCACCAATATTATTTTTTACCATAGGCTTTCTGGTTCCGCTTTATTGTATAAAACCATTTGGTTAATAAAGTTAGATTTGCAGCTTTTGGCGTACCAATCACAAGTCCTCCAAACTCCTTTGTTGTCGTAACCATCTCCCACTTTATCCAATGTGTTGTTCTCTTTCTGTGCTACCACCCCAAGAAACATTTTCCTTATTTTTTTCTAATTTGTTTAGTACCTTTCAAAAGGACAGAATTAACCAGTGTTAATCTTCCACATATAAACAACGATTTGTTTTTCCACATTGCCAGTCTTCTTTTCAAAACTGGCATGCAAATTTTTGTTAGATTCATGTTTCCTTTGATCGGGAGACCAATATATCTCTACCTGGAAAACACGAGGACTGACACCCCAATATTGAAAAACTTAAGTAGGAGAAAGAGGTAAGTAGTTGATTTAGATCTAGAGGAAGTGAGAACATAATTTTGAAAGGGAATGTTGAGATTAGGAGAAATGTGAGGCGAGAAGAATCCCCGAGTTGATGTTATAGTAAGAAGCAGCAACTGGAATACAATGATGGATGGAATATAAGGTAAAATCTACATGAAGAAGAGCTTAATAATAACCATTTCAACTAGTCATCTTCATCTTCAATCACGCATCTAATCTATTGGGTTTATCATAAAAATTAAAGAATAAAACTACAAGGTCACTCGGAACTTTTGTTATACAATACAACTAAGATATATATATGAACAAAAATTCTACAGGGTACCTGATTCCGAGGTCCCCCACTAAACCCTACCAGACTACAAACCTCTTAATTTTTCCGGCTACTATCATATCCTAAGACAAAACATAATGAGGTTGTGGTTTGACGTAATGGTTGTCACACAAAGTGGAACACCACCTCCGGAGTGGGGGTGGGGGTTATATCCCTTCATGGTGGTGACATTGGTGGTTTGTCATTTATATCACCATTTATACTACCAATGACTACACAGTTTTATCACCATCACTACATTTGACTACGTAGTAACACTTTAAAGCTTTATCATCAACACACCACTAAACCACTACACATAGCCTAATCCTAATCAAGTCTTGCAAACGCTCACAACCCTTGTTTCAGAATTGCATAATAAGTGATTTTGCGTTTGGTAATGAATTAAGTTTGATTTACCTTATGCCTTTCTTGAAGGCACTTGTACAGTTGTACCTCTCATTAATGTAGTTTTTTTATGAATTTCATGAGTGTTCCTTTGGCATGTAAATACATGGTTGTTTTTTTAAGTCAGTCTACTAAAGTGAAACTGCAGAGTAATCACTAAATAAGTAATACCATATAAGAGGAGGTGAGGATGGTCCATGACTACTGCTACTCTAGAATCATCAATGCCTCCAGGCGCCGGTCACAACATTTAGCCACCCCACATCAACTTTCGCAACAGGAATCCATATGCAGTCATCACGAGACCAAGTATAGTCTCATGGAATTATAAACATGTTCTTACCTTATTCAACCAGGAAAAAAAGAAGATAACTCATGACATAAAAATTACAATAAATTATTATGTACAAAAAATTAAAATCAAACTGCAAGCAAGCAACCAAACACAAATTAATATAAGAAATTTAGAATCCCTACAAGTGAAACTTAAATAGCACAACCTGCTAATAAACATTTGTTGCCATTATTACCATTGGATTTTAAACAAGCATGTGTTATGGGGGCCTTGAAAGTGATGATTTTACAACTCTTGATACAGACCCGAGTTTCGAGTATTAGTCAGCAGTCCAGCTCTGCTCAACAATCTCACGCACTTTTCTGTTGTACTCGCGCTTATTCTCACTGAACATACGTGCTGCTTCAGAGTTGGCTGGTGAGTTTGGGTTTGGGTCACACAGCAAAGACTACAATGGGAAGGTGAATAAATGATGTTACTAAACAATTGAAATAGTTCAACTTGTGGACAGTTTTTGGATGTGAATAGTGTTACGGAAAAGAAACCACATATACATAACCATCATGATAAGTTATAAAAAGCCCACCACCAAGGGTCTGTAAGCACCTAAAATTTCATACACAATCCGATATGGGACCTGATGTTACAAAACTCCCCCATTATGAAGGTGGGACGATTGAAGTTTCTTAATTTACATATTTATAATCATTTTGTCTAATCTTTTTTTCAAAGATCTATAATTCTATAGTAAAACAGAGTTCGAAATGCTTATAATAATATTCATAATGTTATCTTGATATTCCAAACTGTTTTTTTTTTTTTTGTTGATCAGTTTCTAATCATGTCTAAAGTCTAAACAGTAGAAACCAACAAAAAGCTAAGTGCCCTATATCTTAAACATGAATGTAGAATTGTAGATGAACAGGTGTGCAGATATATAAGATTTTAAATATAAGAAGCCCTGTCACATATCATTAAAGCTAGCTCACCTGAATTGACGTAAGAATAGCAGCAACATCATAAATTGGACTCCACTGGTTTTGGAGAATGTCCAAGCATATGCTACCATCTGCATAAACTGGTCAATATAAAAAAATATCAAAATCAGAAGTAACCATCACTCACATCAAGAATATAGCAGTTCTTTAACTTCATAAGATTTAGCAGTGAGCTGGTAACTTACAACACATCTAGCACAGTAGAATCACAATGATACAACTTTTTCAAGGCAACCGTCAGTCCCCGTTTATAATGACTCAATTATAACACTGTTATGGGACTAAGCAGAGGCTAGACTATACAAGCCCTACACAAATTCCTAGTGCTCCACCGCACCCAAAGGGCTAATAGACAAAAACAAGCTACATGGCCCACACAAACACAGAAACTGAAAAGATAAAATCTTGTTGTAAGCGGTAACAAAACAAAAACTTACTATTTGGATGGAACATTCTAGAAATAAATCGTACTGTCGGTGGCTTATTTGGATAATCTTCTGAGAACTGCAGTGTCAGCTTGAAAGTACCTGAAAGAGCCCAGTCTATTTCATCAGCGAATTCAACCATACAGCATATTGATCGTATGCAGTTAAACTGAAACTTAATAATCATGACTGCTAATGATTTGTGACTTTTGTTACTTTCACTAGTGTTCCTAAGGTAACACACATAAAAGAAATGAGCTCGAGAATCACCATGGCTCACTAAACCCTTTCAGATTTTCAATGCCCTTGCATTCATTTAGGAATTATAGAATGATAGGTTTTAACTGTGTACCAACAGAGAAGAAATACAAGTTCAATTCTTTTCCACATAAATTTTCAACAAATGTTTAGTTCCAAATCTAAGCATCCACACAGATATATATATCGTATTCAAAAAGATATGAAGGCGAATCACTCACCTCCATCCCAAGGAGTATCATCAGGACTGCAATAAAAATGGAACTGATTAATATAGAAATCATATCATCTCAATCTCAAGAAGAAAACATAATTCATAGTTTCATACTACTAGATACATTAACAAACATTAACTCAGGTCTCCACCTACCCAAATATAACAGCGTTCCAAAGCATAATATTGTTATCATACGGTGCACCACTAATTCCAGCAGGAGGATCCTGCTGCAACCTCTTGAAATCCCTCATTAACCTCTTCCTCGCCGGCGTCGACATCTTCGCCGCCTGTATATTTACACATCAACAAAAAAATTCCACTTTAAAATTCAATCTGTCTACTTCTTCTTTTTGAACCCTAGATCTGTAGAACAGACTACACGGCATAAGATGAGAAGATTAATTCAAGCAACGGTTGATTAATATAACGTGTTAGTAAATTCTAGGGTTCCGTTAATATGACAGCAATCGTGTGACAATTAGATGAGTAATTGAAGAGGATTTAGAAATCTCGTTGCCTGGAAAGTTAGAGCGGCCGGAAAGTGATGTGTGGACGATTGAAGTGATCGGAAGATGATCGGCCGTCGGACCTCCTTTCGTCGCGTTTCAGAACCCAGAATTATTATTGAACACAAGAGGAGGAAGCTTCGACATCGCGTATTATGTGAGCCACTTGATGATAACCTTTTTATTGTTAGACTTTACCAAAACCAGAAAAGTAAGTGCGTGCGTAAAAATGTGTACTTTTCCTACTATTTTATTTTACTGTAATTGATTAAGGGTGGGGGCATACCTTCACTATACCCATCGGCAACCTTCGACAACTCACTCTCCCCTCTTCAGCAACCTTGCGGCATCGGCATCTTTAGATGTTTTCATGCATACTTATGCCGATGGATATCGAAATACTGTGTGTGTTGGTGTGGTCCCTACTTCACCAGACAATCAAATTTTACCTACAAACCATGAAACAACCATAACATCCATTTCTACAAACTTTTCTATAAACTTTTTATTTCTCCTTCCATTGGTTGAAAAGTTTGTTTCAATTTTATTTTTTTAAACAACCATACCCCCACCCTAACTTTAATAGATGAACTTATGATATGCGTCAAATAAGTTCGGAGCATGATTACAAAAGTCGCTAGGCGTTCCCAAGTCGGTCGACTGGGAATTGTGAGTACTCGCCCTAGTCGGAAGAGTACTCGGGGAATATGGAAGAGTACTCGGGGACTTGTAGGCGTAGGCGGGTAATACTCGGGGAGTACTCGTCAAGTACTCGGTCTTCTTAGAAGAGTTTTACAACCATGGTTCGGAGTATCGATAAACTTATGATATGCGTCGAATAAGTTAGGAACTGAAGATATTATATTATTATAATTCTAGGAATCTGAATCTTATTAGGGTTTGGGTTTAAGGCGAATTTCAAAGTTTAAAACAAAACACATATGTCTAGGGCAGTTTTCTGGAAGCGCTCAAAATCTCAATTGCGTTTTGCTCGATTTCTAATTCGTGAAATACACACAAAACACATTCTCTGGTTCTTGGTTTTCTCACTAAGTTGTATCCGACTGAAAATACGAGTGAACAATTGAATTGTTTTAATCTGAAAATGATTACACGTCTCTAAGGTTAATTCAAGTTTGATTATCAATATCTAACACGTCATGCATATAAATGTGTAAGTAGGCCTAGGTTTAGCATTTTACGTGGTTTTGAACACGTGATTTTGTGTAAGGTTATATGTAACAAGTGAGTTGCCTTATTACCATCGTATCATTCACTATACAGCCGTAGTGGTATTTTCACTCGTTTGCATCATTCATTGTCTTTGCCGCCTCCACACCTTTCATCCATCCTATCACCTTTTTCTTTTTTCTGTGGTGAAATTTCATCATGATTGACCATCATTTGTCCTTCCAATCCCATCGCACCATTACACATCATCAATGTTGCTTATTCTTCAGTATAAATACGAATTCACCATTACATATAATTTAGAACTAGGAAAAAAGACGACTGATCCTCTAATTATCCAATTTTAAAGTTGTTTGGCTTCTGTTTTTATTGGATTTTTTTCCCATAAATCATAAAAGGCACAATGATCCCCAATCTAAGTGGTTGAAATAATGACCTTCAACCAAATCACTTTCATTTATAGTCATTAACTTATTGTCATTATACTATTAAAATTTGTAAGTTAATAAAAATAATACATGATCATTGATCCCCAGTCTAAGTGGTTGAAATGAGACATCTAAAGACATTAAAATATAAGTTAACGTCAACGACTAAAGATGTTATAAAAATGTAAACCTTCAAACCATAGTAGTAATTTTAAATATAAAACTTAGAGAACAAGATGAAATTTGACAAATAGAGAGATCATTCCGGTAATCTATACTATATAATAAACACAAATTTTTATATGTCTAGGTGGCATAATTTAAGGTGTGCCACATAGGAATAACTTATGTGTCATTTTTATAGATTTTTGAATTAAAAAATTAAATGGTATATACAAAAATGAAAGATCTCATAATTAAAAATCAATAAATTAAATTATTTCCATACAAAAGTTATCCATATTTGTTTTCAAATACCACAACTTTAATTCATCATATCTTCTTCATTTCTCAGTGAAAATTTGATTCTTAAATTGCTTTGGATTCGTGAAAGAAAACTTAACAAAACTAGATCCATATTGCTTAGGTTTCGATCAACGAATGATGATGAACGAATCAAAAAACAAAGTCATGACTTTCTAAACCTACCATTGATAAACTTAAACTCCAATTCGATATTCGTTTAATAGTTTAATAGTTAGAAAAAAAAATCATCTTTTACTTCGTTTATTTTTTTATATCACAGTCTCGGATATTTACCCGGGGCACTAACTAGTTTACTCAATTATATAAGGAATTAAATAACGGACATTCTATACACACCACCCCAAATTCTATCTACACCACTCAAAACGCGGCACATAGTCCTATATGCGGCATCTTGAATAAGACAAAAGTCTTATCTGGTCAAAAGTCAAAGTGTTCCGATGTACTTTACTTCAAAACGCGGCACATAGTCATATATGCGGCATTTTGAAAAAGACAAAAAGCTTCAAAATGCGGCATTTAGTTCAAAACGCGGCATCTTAAGCAAAGACAGAAAACAAAATTCGTTATACTATGTTACAGTTAAAACGTGTTCTTTTATCCAAAGCGCGACATTTGATAAAAAAATTATTGTTTTTGTTTATTTAAATGCTCCTTAATTTCTGGAACCGGCTTGTTAGATGATTGAAAGCCATCATACTGCTCAAGAAACACAAAACATTACTATTTTAAGATAAATAAATAAATAAAATAGTTGAAGAAACTAAATAGTTACCCGGTTTGATTCTGGAACCTACGTCGAGTTAGAAGAAGAATCGTCAATAAAATCGTCACCGAAAATGAAGTCATAATAAGACATTTTAACTGCTAATATTTGTCTTTACAAGTTAGACATAGATGATACAACTAATGATTCGCATTCATACGAATGAATAGTGCAAAAAACAAAAAAACAATGAACACTCATCTATTTATAGACCTCAAAATGAGGCATATATACCTAGATGGGGCATTTAACAAAATGACAAAAAAGAGTCAAAACGCGGCATCTAGGGCAAAGTGCGGCATTTCAATGCATATTTCGTACAACCAGTCAACCGAACCAGTTAGCTTTAAGGTACGCGCGTGTCTGCAACTAAAACGCCCCGTTTTCTCCTATATGCGGCGTTTTGGCATTTTGTCTTTTCTCAAAATGCCCCATTTAGTCATATATGCGGCATATTGAGTGGTGCAAATAGAAAATAGGTGGTACAGATAGTAGGACCCTTAAATAAATGTACACATAAAAGACACGTAAGCAACCATCGACAAAATACCTGAATTTTGATTCAATCCGGAATCCCCCTCTTACAATATCCACCCCCTTTCCACCCCTTTCAATTTGATCTCTCGATCTCCATTGTTTAGGGATTCTCCAACCTCAAGTCTAATCGAATCGAATCCAATCGAATTCAAATCAGTTCCTGGCTACATACCTTTCAATCGGCAAGATGTACGGATTCGAAGCCATGACATTCAACATTCACGGGGGTTACCTCGAAGCGATCGTTAGGGGCCACAGATCTGGTTTGTTAACCGCTGCTGATTATAACAATCTTTGTCAGTGTGAAACCCTTGATGACATCAAGATGCATCTCAGCGCCACCGAATACGGCTCTTACCTTCAAAACGGTATATTTATTCGTTTGAAATCCTTCGTTTTTCGATTCCGTGAGGATTTTGCCTCTCACTGTACTTATTTAGGTTAATTATTTGGGACTACGCTATATAGATCAAATTCAGGTCGTTCATAATTTGATTTGTCGGTGAGCTTAGTTTAGGGAAGAACGAAGATCAGGTCATTGTTATTTACTGGATTTTAATGCAAGTATAAAGTTTTCCAAGTCTTCCTTCATAATCTGATGGGCTTAGGGAGCTTAGTTTGTGTGAAGGATTAAGATCATATAACTGTTTTTACTGTAGACTGATGGAGAGTGAAGACTTTGTACTAAATTAAATGCTCTGCTGTAAGGAAATTGGGACCAATTAATCCACCTCCAAGTGATGTAGCTTATGGACCAAGGATAATCTAGATGTTTATCCACTTTGATATGCTCTCGCCAAGAAATGAATCAAATTTTGGCTTCGAATGGAAAACTTTAGGATTCTTTTTTACCGTTCTTTGAGGTTTAAATCACCTCATGTCACTGATGATATATATTTTCTTCACCAAACATCTCACATTGTGGCTTGGGTATATAATAGATTTACCAAATGAGTTATCGTATGCGAAATATTATGGGGAATTGTCTTGGACGGTTCTTGTTTGGTTTTAGTGGATAAAGATTAAATAGATTTGCGGAATCAGTTTTAAATTTAATTTAAATGTACAAGAACATAATATTCTTTATGGATTCAGGTTATTTAAAGTATAAGAAGACTACTTGGCCCCATGATTCTGGGATATCAATTGCAAATGGGATGGCTCATGTTATCTAGATGAATGGAGCATCATATCGTTTTTATTTTTCTTAGTTGATTTTATTTGCAAAGATGTTTAATACGGAGCTGATCCAAGAGTTAGGATACTCATATTTGAACCAACTAGACATAGGCAAGTGGGCTAGAAAAGGGTTTAACTTAAACAGGGCATAAATTTCGCTTTGTTTGGAGTTACAAGGCCCATAAATTTAGCATACTCATATTTGAACCAACTAGACATATTTGCAAAGATGGAAACGTCTACACGGGGAGGACACTTGGACTATCACTATAGGCAGTTTGCACCAACCCTCGAGTCCCAGTTTCAGTCATATGTAGCTCTGATTTTAAATTTCAAGAATTTTCCCATCTTTATTGTAAAAAGCATAGCTCATTGAAAGCACTAGTCTACGTGTTTATTTATTCTTTATATTCTTTCCTTAGCTTTCAGTTTTAAATTTTGAGATTCGGTGATACATTACAAATTTAGAATTTCCCTATAAATTGAGCTTAATGTATTGGTTTTGGTAGTCAATAATATACCGTTTTCCCTCAAGAATTTCTCTTCTATGCTTGTGCTTCCGCTCTGCGCCAATTTCTCATTTTTGGATGGGAGTTCATAAATTTGTCTTTGCTGATCATGGTTGTGATAATTTTTTTTGCAGAGCCTTCACCATTGCATACCACTACTATAGTAGAGAAATGCACTCTTAAGTTGGTTGATGAGTATAAGCACATGTTATGCCAAGCTACCGAGCCTTTGTCAACCTTCTTAGAGTATATAACGTATGCGTTTTTATCTTCTTAAGACACACTTTCTCTTAACTATGCATGTAGATCCTTTTATACTTCTAAAGATACGCATTGTGTGTGTTACAGCCATTCTTGCATACTAATCTTTCTTTTAAATCATGTTAGGGGTTCTTATTGGCACTTATAATCCTCCAAGTTCGTATTAAGCTTATTGATTGTAGTTTGAGGCATTGAATAGCATGAATAAGAAATACAATTGGTTAATCTTAATTTACTGGGGAGTGGGGACTAAGTTTTCTGTTTCCTATACAGATATGGTCACATGATCGATAATGTTGTCCTGATTGTTACTGGAACTTTGCACGAGCGAGATGTTCAAGAATTGTTGGAGAAATGCCACCCATTGGGAATGTTTGACAGGCAAGTTCTTTTCAAAATATTTCTGACTGCTGCTGCAAAATTGCAAATGCTGATATGGTGTTACTTTTCTTCATGTTTCTTTAGTATTGCTACCCTGGCAGTAGCCCAGAACATGCGCGAGCTTTATAGACTTGTGCTTGTGGATACACCACTTGCTCCATATTTCTCTGAGTGCATCACGTCAGAGGTATATGATTGTTTTGAAAATTTTCAATTGTGTAAAGCATAGCATAGCAAAGAGGTTCCTTTTTTTGCTTTCTCCTTTAATATTAATTTTGGAGGCGACAATATTGATCCATTTACTTAAATGGTTGGAATTGGGTAAGTTGTTATCTCTAATGGGTCATATGGATAAAACAGAAAAGTTGATCTTAAAAGGAAGTGGGTTGAAGGTCACCTAAAGTATATTGTTCATGCATTCAACCCACTAAATTGCCTTTCTGAAAACAAAAATAGATTATTATTGTGATAATATATTTTTTTGTAATCATATTTATCATGCAAACCAGCCTAGCCAAAACCAATTATGACTAGTAAGTGGGAACCAAGATTCAACCTCTATTAGTTTCTTCCAACATGAGAGTCAACTTTGTTTTCTATGCATTTAATTTCTAGTTTACAATCTTTATATTCCAGTAAACAAAAGATATTTTAGCATAGTTAATACTTGGCCTGGTGTTTTTTCTTCAAACAAGTTCTTGATGGTTGTAAAGCTTTGTTATTGCATGTTGTCTTTTCCTTTAGAAACAAATTGGCGATTATTATGTGTAGGATTTGGATGATATGAACATCGAGATAATGAGAAACACTCTTTACAAGGCATATCTTGAGGACTTCTACCGGTTCTGCCAGGTAAGCATTTGTTCGTTATTATGTAGTTGCAGAGTATCTTTTCTAAACATCTGTTCTAACATTAATTACTAAATAGAAACTAGGCGGTGCGACTGCTGAAATTATGTCTGATCTTCTAGCATTTGAGGCCGACAGGAGAGCTGTGAATATCACCATAAACAGGTGCTGCAACTATCTTTAAACTTGCTCCTGTGGGAAACTTCTCTATGCAGCACAGATGAAAATTACTCTGAGTGGCTAGACTTGTTTTCTGTTTTATCGAACACCCAATTCATTGCATTTAGCTGAAAGTGAAACATGCCCAATCGGTGAAAAGGGTTGAAAGTTTCCAGAAGTCTGCTTTCAATGCATACAACATACTAGAATATATTATTATGTAATAAAAACATTTTTTCGTGTGTTTTGTATATGCAGCATTGGAACAGAGCTTACTCGTGATGACCGCAGGAAACTGTATTCTAGTTTTGGCTTACTGTAAGCGAATAGAACTCTGCTGTATAGATGTACTTATTGGAGATTTTTCTATTTCCTGTTTTATTTACATAATATATTTGTTTTCCTTTTGGCATGAAATAGTTACCCATATGGGCATGAGGAACTTGCTGTTTGTGAAGACATTGATCAGGTAATATATGCTTTATCCTACAAAATTTTGGAGTTTACACACACATTCACACCTCTCTCTTTCTCTCTCTTCCGCCCAGGAGGGTAGAGAGGTAAATTACTAGTCTCACCTAGTTTATATGCATGTTAAACTGCGACTTGTAGGTTCGTGGTGTGATGGAGAAATACCCTCCTTACCAGCCAATATTCTCCAAGCTGTCTTACGGAGAGAGCCAGATGCTCGATAAGGCATTTTATGAAGAGGAAGTGAAGCGACTCTGCCTATCTTTTGAGCAGCAGGTTTGTGCTTGCGAATTATGTTTTTTTATTGAACTCTATTTGTTACTATTACGTTATTTTATAATGTCCTAAATTAATGTTGGTCTACTCGTACAAATACGCAGTTCCATTATGGTGTGTTCTTTGCTTACATGCGCTTGCGAGAGCAGGAGATCAGGAACTTGATGTGGATATCAGAGTGTGTGGCCCAGAACCAGAAATCCCGGGTTCACGACAGTGTCGTTTTCATATTTTAAACCGGACCGTCTCAACATTTATGTATATTCATTTGCTTGCTGCTATTCAACCACTTTATCCTTTCAGAGTTTTTCACAGAATAAGGTTATTGTGCATGTTATATTTTTGTTATCTAAACATGATAGTGGAGTTCTTTTGTGGTATGTAACTTGAATCTGAACAGTCTTTATCATTTTTAATAAGAGGATAGCCTTCCCTTTGCAGTTATTTACCATCCTAAATCTCCATGGTGTGGTGGTTTACCACAACCACCAATAGCAATTAGATTTTTGTGACACTGTAACATGTTAAAGATGGAAATTAACAGACATATACTCACAGAAATGTAGAAATTTGAATGATTTGAGCCTTGTTCTTAGTTGATGATTCCTAAACAGCAAAAAGGAAACAAACATTTGTATACACATCAGAGCTACAATCTAACAAACCCATCCAAAATCTTTTGGCTACCATGGCAGCTGCAGCTTGAAGCTTAACTAACAGGGTAATCCCACCCTGCACCCAAGGGCAGCACCGGCAAAGTTGGTGAGGTCGTGAACCTTATGAGCCGGTTCAGGTCTCACCAAAGGGTAGCCCTTGTATTGGGCTGCCCAGTGCGGGTTTCCTGAATTAACAAAGAATGCTCCATTCAGCATCAGATCACCCTCTGATCTCCATGTCCATTTAACCCAATCTTCTTTTTTAGCTTGGTTTCTGTGAGTCACCTCCTTGGCAGCACCATGTTCGGCTTTGTAGCGGTTCCCCTGGCTGATGATTGTGGCACCTTTCGCACCTCCGATCGCGTAGCTCTTCCACATTGTGTAGTCGTTATTGACGACATGAACGAATCCCCACCGCACTGCCGGCAATCTCTGCGTAAGTCCCTTCCCAAAGTGGTTGTAAGCCACCGTGACTCTCATATTGTCATCCGGAGTCTCATCGCTTGCACCAAATAGCAAAGCCTGAAATTCAAAATCGAACCCGGTTTTATGAAACAATGAGAATTAGGGCCCCGAATTTGGATAACTGCTTATCGACCTTATCGTGTCTGACAAAGTGATTGTTGGAGATAGTTATGTCGGTAGAACGTGCGACGACATCGATCAGACCATCATACGAGCCGGCAAATGAGCAATGGTCGATCCATATGTCACTTGACCCGAATACGCAAATGGCGTCTCCATCACTTGCTCCTCTCATTCCCACATGATGAACAGAGGATCTGATCAAACCACCCTTGGCTGTTTTGATATCATACATGTGGATGTTGAAGATTATGACATTTCGAATATGTTGCAACATGATCCCCGCTCCACCGCAGATGTGAATATGAAACCCACGGCCATCTATCGTCTTGTGGCTCGTAAAAATGAGCTCCCTTTGTAGCTTGATGTTCATGTGGCCCGAGAAAATGATCCAAAGCGGTTGAGGTTGGAGGACGGCATGGCGCAGTGTACCCGGTGCAGGGTTTACCACATCATTATCAGACGGATTAGTAACAACATAGACTTTCCCCCCTTTCCCACCAACGGTGTTGTGTCCAAACCCCTGGACACAACCAGCTAACTTCTGGCGGTTGTCTGCCCATTTGGGGTCGCACCGCCAACATTTATCGATAGAGTTATGAGGTATGCATGGTCCATTATGTTTCTTATGCCGTATAAGCTCCCTCCTGTCGCTCACGGTCTCGCTACAAATCACCACAAATCAATGTACATCAAGATATCATATTGATCATATGAATAGCTAGTTCTGAGATGGATATATATAATCAACCAACTCACTTGAATGGAGACGGGGTAGAATCGGCGAGGGCGATTATCATCATCGAAACGAGACACACAACCAAAAGCAGATGGAATTTAACCGCCTTCTTCATCGTTAACTAACTAACGAGAAATGTGAAATGGAACGGGTGGATTAGCTAGTCTGGTCGCGATGGAAGTCAGATCTTGAAATGAAGATCAAGATCAGACAACCGGGCTAGCAAATCCGATGATGGTGTCTTTGTTGTTTAAGAAAATTGGTGATGATGAAGGGGGGTTGGATCGTAGGAAGAGATGTCGTCAATATATGTACGACATCCCAAAAAGAATAAGGGAATTTTGGGTTGTAGTTTTTCATGTAAAATACCGAAATTAAAGATGTGTGTGAATGGGGTGAGAAAATATAGGTAATCCTCTTGTTGTATACTTTTCTATTCTTAAATTAGATGGAAAATTATTTACTATATATTCCAACCCGTGTGTTACCGTGAAGATAATGCAATATAAAACATTTGTGTTGCTATAAGATTACTACGTAAAAAAAACAAAATAAAAAAGAATTACATAATGACTCAAATGATTAGAGTATCAAGCCTACGAATGTAAAAACTATATTACACGACCACAAACTCTTTTGCTAAATTATACCAATAAATAATATTTTAAAAGTATTGATGCCAGGAATCCAACGGGATTACACATCGACCAAATTATATGGGCTCTAGATTTTACTTTTTACTATTCATATGAGGTAATTTGTAGAAATTGTCACATTTTACTTTCAGCATGCTGGATTTGGTTTAGATCGCTTTTGTATTTTCATTAATTTCAAAATTTTAAAAATTGTTAGAAATCATCTTGTTATAAAATATTCTTAGGCCTTCCGTAATGCCCTCTGAAGGGGGCGTTTTTGTCCATCAATGTTAGAAAACACTAGCCAACACCACCTCTTCTTGGGCATTTTTCTTTCCGCCGTGGTTCTACTCATGGGCTTTGCCCACTTTTATTTTGTTTTTCTTAAACTAATGAATTAATTACAAATCAATTAACCACCATACACTAACACTAACCCATTACATCACTTTATCTCACTTCACATAACATCCTACATGTCATACTTTTTAGCTTTAAACTTTCAGACCATTCCATGATGTTAGAGCTTGTTTTGATAGTGAGTTTGTATTTAATCTCTAGTATTTGGGAATTGTAATTTTAGTCTTCTATTGTTGTTGATTGATATGTAGGTTTCTAAATTCGAGTTTAGTACATTAGCACTTTAGCACTCAGAGTCGTTTATGATCATTATTAGATTGAATTATTTCACCCGTACTCCTGTAAATTCAATATGGTAATAACATAGATGTTGTCAAGAACGACTATTAGATTATGTGTGAATGCCATACTGAAATCAACCAAAGTGTTCGTTTATATAGGTGACAAACCATTGTGACAGTTCAAATGGCAGTTAACAGTTTACAGTTACAACCGTTACGTTTAATTTGATAGTTACAGAATTAACCTTCCAAAGTATAAAGTATAAACCACAAATTTGTTTTATAGTGTTTAAGTTTGTAAGTATTTGGGTCAAGACTTTAAACTTTTCTGGTTTCATTCAGTTGGGCCGCAGGCCCAAGGTTTATGTTTATTCCAAAGCTTGAAATAGAGGTGCAACTTTCGAATCGATTTGGGGTCAAGAATCGATTCCGAATTGGTTTTCGAATTGATCCGAATCGATTCCTCCCGAATCGATTTACGAATTGGTCCAAATCGAATCGATTCCAAGCAATTCGAGGTTTCCAGACCAGAATCGATTCTCAAATCGATTCCTCCCGAATCGATTCCTAATCGATGCCATAGGAATCCATTCCAAATCGATTCGTTCACGCAGAACATATATTTGTTATATAGCCGTTGCAAACGGCTTTATAGCCGTTAGAATCGATTTTGCAGCCATTTTATCACCTTTTTGACACTATATCTTTGTATATATACCCCCATTTTCAATTACAAACATTACCACCACTTCTCTAACACTCAAAAACACTCAAACACATAAAATTTATCACAACAAATCACAAACGCTTGACACGCTTGATTCAACAAACGCTTCAATATCATAGTTTGTATTTTCCTTTCAAAAACATCTATCTTTGTATCGGTTTAAGTTTGAACAAGTTGAGATTGTAATGTTTAATCTTTGATTTTAATAAAAATGTGTTCTTTTTTAGTTTTTTATGTAGTTTAAAAAAAATTAAAAATACGAACGAATTGGTTGGAATCGATTCTGGCTAGGAATCGATTTCAATTCGGAATCGAATCGATTCCTACCAATTCGGAATTTTATCTCAGGAATCGATTCCTGAATAGAATCGATTCGGTCAAGAATCGATTTTGACCAGAATTGATTTGGTCAGGAATCGATTCCTGAACCGAATCGATTCGTGTTTAGAATTAATTTTTGCACCTCTAGCTTGAAAGCTTGACAATCTTTTATCAAAATTGTGAAAACTAGCTAATTAAACCCGAAATTCCTAACTTATATATGACAAACGAATAAACTAGGAAATTAGAATCTATACAAATAACAGAGCGTGAAGAATCAATCCATTCATCATTCAGATCCAGAAAGAAACCCATATATGACTAAAAATTTCATGACTCAACCCCAAATAAATTGTTCCAGACAAAACTTAAACCCATAACTTTCCGTATAAAAAGTCATTTGTTAAAAGCAAATGAGCAACCTCCTTTGTTATTCAAGAATTTAGATAATTAAAATAATTAAAAGATAATTATTGACCCCAAAATATACTCATGGATTAATACACGCGTCATACATATGGATGCTCTTCATCAAATTATTTATTACACTCACTATAAAGTATAAACTATAAAGTTAGTGACCCTGATCTCTATGTGATTACCAGACTAGCTTATATGATAAAGCATGTTATCTTACAAAGGAAAAAGAAAAATAATCTTTGTATATTTAGTTACTTAAGTCTTTATACTAATAAATAAAAATATTTGAATACACATGTCACTCTCATGCTTCTCATTATTTTTTTATTATTTTTTTTGTCTTTCTCCTCTATATTAAATAAAAATGATATAAAAAACTATATTTTAGTTCTTAATATAAACTTAAATTATGGATACTTATTAACTATAAATTATTAACTAAATGAATTTAATATGAAATTATTTATGAATAGTTATAATTTCTGAGTTCTAACAGCTTTATCATCTTTCAAAAATAAATTTTTATTATGGATAATTATTGTAGTAAGGATATGATTCGTATTGTTTGTTATATTCAAGTTTTTAAATTCAAAATTTTGTTTATTAACAATTAAATTGTTCAATCGTATTTTTATAAATTTTATAACATGAAAATAATGTTATAGTCAGATATTATCCAATTCTAAAATATTCAATCATACATTTATATATTTAAAAAGTAATATTTATCATGTTATTTTAAATCCCATAGTATTTTTTCATATCATTTTAGCAAATAGTATTCAAGTAATTTATTTTCTTGTATTCTCATATCAATTTATTAATTAAGTTAATATTATTTGAAACCCCATAACTCAAGTACTTTTATATTTGTTGTTTGTATATTTTAAAAAAAATTATGGCACCTGAGATTTTTCATGAAATGAGTTTATATCATGACTTACTTAAGCTCTTTCTATATTTTCTATATATGTTTAGAAGATGTGGTACCTTCCACTTATTTATTTATGACCTGGTTGATTTAGTTTATATTTTATCTTTAACGGATCAAAGGGTTAAAAATTAAATAAAAAATCATATCGTTTGAAAAGTCGCTTTAATTAAGTTTAAATTTCATAAAAATAAACATATTTGTATTGTTATATTATAAGCAGAATTATATAACTTTTAGTCATATTTAACACTTAAGGTATACCTAATAAATAAGTAGCTGGTTTGTCTCATATCGCAATTGTTTAAACCAAAATTCTTTCGATATTTTTGAACAAGGCCTATGTATACCTAATAAATACTTCACTAATTAAAAATCTTGCCCATTGTTATTTCTCAACTATTTATTTTTCTCTTTATTAATATTTACTTTATAATATATCATTTATTTAATACTTTTTTTCTCACTTCTCACTATTTCCTTTATTAACACGAGGTGTTAATAACACCAGTAGTTAATATAATAAAATATAAGTTGATTCAAGAAGATAACGCCGAAAGCATTATCTTATCTTGTGAAGACGTGTTATGAGGAAAATTTGCACGTATTCGTTTCTTGTTCGTTTATTCCACTGACTTTTTGTGAAAATATAATATTTTGCTCGCTTTTTGTTATGATTTTTCTGCATCTATTTTTTTCTTTCTACGTGTCTGTTTTATTTCTATATTAAGTGAATCAATTTTGTTTCAAGACAGTTTCAACCATACATCAATAATTTCTCGTATGGAATAATTATAACGAACGACGTACAATTATACCGAAAAGATACTATATTTTTATAAAGCTTTTAGAGTGGTACACTCATAAATTAGATACTTTAAAAGGTTACAAGCCTATATTGTTAAAAAATTTCAACGGTAAATGCAAACACCTTAGAAAATTTACTTTCAAAGAGACTCAAACATTCAGTACATGATAAAGGATAAACATGAGGTACAACTAGAGTGAGTTTGCAGTTTTGTTTAAAATCATAAAGCGTTCGAAATTAGCCATTAGTTTGGTTTCATGGTCAGTTTTTTCCTTAACTTTTGGTTGGTTGAATTTAAAAATTTTAAACCGTGACGTATGGTTTGGTTTACAGGTTATATAGAAGATCAGTAGTATAAAACCAAACCGATTGGTAAGATTAATATGTATTTTAATTTTCTTAGTGAAGTTAACACTTAATTGATGATTTTATTTATCTAAACTCAGTTGAATAAATTTTAACAAATGAATAGGCAGATTGCAGAATGAAACTTATGGGCTAACACTAAAGAGTAGTGTTAGATTACAAAAATATGTTGAAATCATGAAACAATCGTAATTGTTATTTTATATATATTTGATATCTTATTTTGGACCAGTTGTATAAATGCTCAATAACTTCAAACCGTAAAACTAAACAATTATGATGATTCAGGTTTGATTTGGTTCTATTTGGTATCATAATGATTCAGTTTTGATTTTTAATAATAATTATCATCGATAATTTGATTTGGTTCGATTTGGAATCATAATGGTTTAATTTGACTTTTAATAATAAAAATCATTGTTAATAATTTACTCTAAAACCATTAAAACCGGACCTAAACACCCATAAACACTATACTAAATGTATATTAGGGATTCTAACCGAACACCTCTAAAATCTAATTCTAACACCCCTATACGTCTCACATTAGGCTATATATTACGGAGTGTATATGAAAAAGACAACCCTCAATACGGGGTTGCATTTGGTCATACAAAGGCGTATAGCACTGAATTGTATATCTGACTGGGATGTTTTTTCTTATACACACCGTATAACCCAATACGAAGCGTATAAAGATATCTCGATAGAAAATCTATGTATTTTTTTGTTTCTATTACAATTAAATTGATTTTTTATTTTCTTCGATGATGTGGAGGTAGGTTGAACGTGACATAAAAGTCGGCAATAAAGAGGAGAGCTATCACTTCTAGAATGAAAAGGAAAAAGCTTATGAAGTGTCAAAATCTTTCCACACAAAAGGTTTAATCACGCTACACATGTTTTGTTCACATATTTCCTTTTTAAACTCATTTAACTTAATTTCAATCCCTTTTTATCAAGTTCTTCTTTAATTTCCACGTGTAATATCTTGTGATTTTTATATCATCAATCAATATTATTTAATTTAATTATAATCGAATTAAATGGTTGACAAAATCAATCATAATAAATATCAAACAAGTATTGAGATGCGGAGTGCAGGTTTGTTTGAATTTTGTTTTTGAAATCTAACCCAACTATCATTGAGCATTGCTATGTCTTCGTTGCTTTGTTAGCCCTTTCGATTACTTTTGTTGGCTATGTTTATTATGGATGTTTGGTGGCCGCCGATCTGTCTAAATGTTTACGGCTATGATTATCAGAGCCTATTTTCTTGGTCTAAACTTGACTTCACTCTCTAATTTGATTTTGTTTCTTTTTTGTTTTGTCCGGTGACGACGAGGAGTAAATTGCGTGTTTATTGCAGCTGTCACTTAGATCTAAGCCTCTTATCCTAATCTAAATCCTTTACTACTGTGATATCCAGCATCACAGGATCATTCTGGTCTGAGCCTTTACGACTGTGATGATCTAGCTTCATTAAAATAGTCTGGTCTGTGTCATTACACATGTAATGATCTATGTTACAATAAATCATGAAATCAGTTGTACTGTTCTTTGTGGTTATATCTATACGATTCGCATGTTATAAGTATGAGGGCGTTTGTACTGTTCATTTTGTCAAATGTTTTCCTTAGCATTTTTTTTTTATCATCTAATTTGAATTTCTGTTTTGATTGACTATGATTTGATAATCAGAACTTTTGACTACTTTTGGTATTTGTTTATATTTACCTTTTACTTTGTTTGTAACCAAGAATCCTAATTGTTGGTACATCTAAAGGGTTTATGATGATCTAAGAACATGGCCGGAACTACCCACAAGGCGAGGGTAGCTACCCATGAACTTTTACTACGATGTGCAACATTTTTTTTTAGGTTTTTGGTATATCGCTACCCCTGAAACGAATTTTTTGCTACCCCTGACAAATATTTTACGTTACCCCTCGAAGCAATTTTATGGTTTGTATTTAAATCCCGACATGTAAATATGATCAAAAGCCCGTTAATTACCTAAAACTGAACAACTAATAAGTTTGTGCATTTTAATATAGAACATTTTAATATAGAACTTGTAAGTACATGTGGTGAAGTGAAACACATGGAGTGGATAACAAGACTCCATCGACCTTTAGAAACTGACACATTTTGGCCCCTCAAATTTAACTTTATGTATTTTTGGACAGGGGTCTGCCCCTTAGACCCCGCCAGGGGCTGCCCCCCATCCCCTTTGACCCTACACCTGCAAACCTTATACTGATATGTCTTACCCCCCTAAATTTTATGACAACCTCGTACTGATACGTCGTGTCGTATTGAAGGTCATATGTATCTAGAGCATGAGCCTTTTTAAACTCAAAATCGTAACGATTATGATATCTATGTGTACATAACCTTTTTTCTTCAAGTTATAATTTCATTTACTCATTTATAACAACCAAATGATTAAAATTTTAATGGACTTGTTTATACCATTATATAATTTAAGTAACATGTTTAGTCAAAATGTAATATTCGATTTATCTTTTTCTAACAGATAAAAAAATAGCAATCTAACTTGGAAATAACAAATAACTGAAATAGAATGGACGAACAAGCTTAGTTTAGTCAAAATGTAATATTCGATTTATCTTTTTCTAGATATAAAAAAATAGTAATTTAACTTAAAAATAACAAATAACTGAAATAGAATGGACAAACAAGGTATAAACCAACATATTTTCATTTCATTGTTCATCAAATTACAAATCTAAAAAGAAGTGATTTGTGTTCAACTACAATGATTATGAGCCAAATCGCCAATATCAACAATTCTTGCATATATGGCAACTTGCCCATCACATCACTTGATCACTATATCAGTATCAGTATCCATAACCCCAAAGGCCCAAATCAACTATTTGTCATATTGTTCCTTGGCCCATAACAAAACTATACCCATTCCGCCATTTAGACCTTCAAGTTGTGGGCTGTTGGCCCATTCCAACTGCTCTCTAACTGGCCCAAATTCCTTCACCATTGGCAATATGTACTTTGCGCCTAACAATGTTATGAAAGTAAGTTCTCACATCTGAAACGGCTTGGGTGTGTACATAAACATGTCTTGTAACGGTGACAGTTGATAATCGTTATAGTACTGCGACTGAGGGGTAAAAGCATCGTCTTGAAACGGGTCCACGTAACCGTATCGGAGATCGTTCATTTTTCGATCACTCTGGACCTCTTTTTCGTGTTCTGGACTCGAATTGCTATGTAAAGTTGGTACCGATTCGGATGTATCAAAATGAAAAACGTCGTTCATGACATGATGCGGCACCGATGATGGCGGATGTATCGGCGGTGTAGGGGTATATTTGGTAATTTTGGGCTTCGTTTCCATTTCCATTTCCATTTCCGAAGACTGGTTATCTGCGGTGACATGGTGCTTCTCGATCGTACCTTTCTTGTTGTATATTCGACATAATACCCAATCATCTAACTGCAAAATACAAATCAAATTGGATTAGGGATGTGCAAAATATTCAAACTCCGAACATTCAACAAATATTCAAACGAATGTAGTCTTTAAACAGCTTGATTTAGCCTTTAGCCATAAAAATAAAAATAAGACACATCTTGTTGTCCATTTGACTTTAATTTCCTTATAAACTTTTATACAAGTTGAAAGTTTATTTTAAATAAAAAAAAAACAGATTGGATTAGTGATGTGTAAAATATTCAAATCCTAACATTCGAATAAAAAACCGAACTATCCGAATATTCATTCATATAAATTTCCATATCCAGATTGGGATTGTAAAAGCAAAATATATATATAATATAATATCTTTTAAATTATGAATACACTTAGAAAAAATTTAAAAAAAAAAACACTAAAAGTATCTATATATAATATTTAGCTCCAACCTTTTTTACTGTAAATTTACAATATACTTATAAAATAATATAATATATAAATATAAATGACATGTATAAATATAAACTATCATTTTTGTAAGAACTTCATTTTTACACATCATGTATAAGAAAAATATTCTCATAAAATTAAAAGTTATTATTTATCTTTTGTGACAACTTTATAAACATAACCCTATGAATATAATATCTTAGATATTTATTTATTTATTTTTATAAATATATATTATATTAATTAAATTATCATTCGAAATTTTAAAAATCTGAATTTCCGCTTGTTTGGAGATTAAAAATTATACCCTAAGATTGTTGTTCCGCTTGCCGGCGGATCGATCGACGTTCGCAAGGCGATACTCGTGCATTATCCAATTCGTTTTCACCCCTCTCGGAGCTTTTCCGGCGTAGAACACCAACGCCTTCTTAATCCCCACCGCCTTCGGTTTTCCGATCGGTTTATCAGCTCCGGTAGCCTTCCAATAACCACTTCCGGCGGCTCGGTTCGGCCGAGATCCGTTCGGATACTTCCTATCTCTAGGCGAGAAAAAGTACCACTCCTTTTCTCCATACAAAGCCATATCTGTATTTCAAAATCAATCCATAATCAATCAGATGTTCAGATAATCAGATCCAAATCGCTAAAACAGTAAAACCGAAACGGTTTTGTTCAAATTAGGGCAAATCGAATCGAGCGAAATTCAAACTTACCAGGAAGCTGCCATGGATCGAACTTATACAGATCGATTTCCGCAATGATCGGGACCGCAATCGGTTGAGAAGCGCATCGTCGACATAAGTAATGCATAACCAATTCGTCGTCCGTCGGATGGAATCGGAACCCCGGCGGCAACTCCAAAGTGTCACAAGTCATTCACAAAACCGATTAATTAATTAACTAACCTCTCCTCCTTCAAAAACCTTCAAAAACGTCTCTTCGATTTTCAACTCGGGTGATTCTACTATTTCCGTTAGTAGATCTAATCAAATAATCAATCAATGTTTGTTTCAGCAGTGGCTGAGAAGAAGGTCTAGAGGCGTGTATATATATATAACAGAAAGAGCGAGCGAAGGGAGCACGTGGAAGATTGAATCTGGAAGAAGTTGAAAACGTGGCTTCGATGAAAGAGCAGGAGAGAGAATTGTGTCGTCGAGTTGCTTGGATAAGAAGGCTTAGGCTTTGTGTGTAATATATGAACTGTGTAAATAAGAAAAAGGTGCAGGGGGAGGGCCAATGGGAGGGAGACGCGTGGGAGGGCGGGGCCGGGTCCGGGGAGGGGCGATGGTGTCACTGCGTTCGTCATGTGGTTTGGACGGATACGGGGAGAGGGGTGGTGGTTTGACTCGTGTCTGTTAGCGTCATCGGACGAGGTGGCTGCATTCTCTATCAATCATTTATGATTTATCTGGGAGGTTTAAAAGTTCAGGTCATATCTCATATCTAATTATTTGAGGCGCTCGATATTTTTGTATTCCGTTCATATCGATATTTTTTTCCCAGCGAATATTCTAAACACTTAAGTATTGAGTATGATATTTAAAAATTATGTTAAATGATTGTACCTATAACACCATCAACTCTGTAATAAAGGTTTAAAGTCATTGTAAATTTTTATTGAACGGCAAAGTCATTGTAATTAAAAATAAAAAAAAAATATTTTTTACATGACGATACCTATTACATCACCAACTAATAGGTTAACCTGTTATGATTAAGACTTAAAAAATATTACTATGTCATGTTAGAGGTGCACATTTCGGTTTTTTTTAAGAACCGGTTCCGGTTCCAAACCGGTTCCGGTTCCAGAGGTCCCCCAAAAAACCGGTTCCGGCTAGAACCGGTTCCGGTTTCGGTTCGGTTCCAAGGCTCAAAAGCCGGATCCGATGGGACCGGTTCCGGTTCGGTTCTAAACCGCCTCCAGAGAACCGATGAAAAAAACCGGTTCCAAAGAACCGGTCGCTGTGTTGACGTTTTTTTTTTTTTTAGTTTTTTAACACTTTTTTACAAAAACAACACATAGAAAACAAACTTCAAACTTCATTAAAACTACCATAATGTTTGTCCATTACACGGTTACATAAGTTACGAGTTCGGAGTTCGGATCGAAATAAAAACACACCATTACGAAAAACAAATCCTACGAGTTACGAGTTCGAATCAATTAAACAAACAACTACGAAACATTAAGCAAATAACTTCTTGTCTTCATCTTCATTCTTCATCTTCAAGTCATCTTCATGTAGTCTCATCTCCCGAACTATTCGGGTCAATACGAACCGCCGCATCATAAGCATCTTCATCGGAAAGACCAAGCTCAATCTCGTTCATGTGAATCCTTTCTTCAAGAGTAGTTTCGTCTTCAAGAGTTTCCATGTTTTGAATACGATCCGCCGCATCCAAATGATCTTTCAAGCAAATGCACATCTCGATTGAAGCCGGAGTCAACCTTGTTCGCCTTACCGATAAGACCCTACCACTCAAAGAAAAAGCACTTTCCGAAGCTACCGTGGAAGCTTGGACGGTTAGTAGATCTCGGGCAATAGCGGATAGGATTGGAAATTGACTTTCCTTTGCCTTCCACCATGCCAAGATATCAAAAGACTCAACTTCCTCCCGAGTCATCATGGAAAGAAAATCGCTTCCCATATACCTCCCAAGCTCACTAGTCGGTGTGGTTCCCCTTTGACGCTTACTATTTTCCGCCCTCAAATAAGTGAAAAAATCATTTTGACCACGACTCGAGCTACTAACGGATGACATTGAGTGGTGGATGTGTGTTGTTGGACCATATCGAGTCAAGTAAACATTAAACAAGTTTTGAATACAAGTATGAAAAGTAGCTTTTGTTTTTGAAGCAAAGTCGACATCTTCTTCATACATTTCCAAATACTCCGCTATCCTTTCAATAGCGGTTTCAACACCCGTAACGTTATAACATGGGTTCAAAAAGGCGGCACAAGTAAAAACGGGTGGTATCTCCTTGAAATATTTTCGAAACTTGATTTTCATAGGCGTCACCATAAGACTAAACATTTCACTTTTAAATTCAAATTCACTCATTGTTTGTGACATTAGAAAAAGATTGTGGAGAACAAAAGAACTTGTGGGATAATAAACCCCCGAAAGTTGTGTAGTTGAATCGTTAAAAACTCGAAGAAAATCCGTCATTTCTTCAATACACTCCCAACTCTCATCCGAAAACGGTGTAGCTCGTGCACGAGATGCAAGATGATCATGAAAAATCTTTAGAGTGTCTTTTTGTTTTAACGCACTTTCAAACATTGTGATCGTCGAATTCCATCGTGTAGGAACGTCCCAATTCGGTCCTAAACATGGAGAATTCGTATCCGTACACAATTTTCGGTATTTCATAAATTTTTCTCTACTTTTTTTGAAAATGGAATAAATCATGGTTCTAAAAGCGTCTTTAATTTCACAAACCGACCCAACATTAAGACCATCTTGAACAACCAAATTGATAATATGAGCCACACAACGACTATGGAAAAACGCCCCGTTACAAACCGGTTTATATTTCAATTTTAGTTTCTCGACCGCTACGGTGTTATTTGAAGCGTTATCAAAAGACATAGAAAAGATTTTTTTTTCCAACTTAAATGTTCGAATAACATAGTCTAGTAGTTGGAAAACATTTTCACCGGTATGTGGGTATGGAAACAATTCAAAAGCCACCGTACGTTTCATCATTTGCCATGATGAAGGACAAACCCAATGAGCGGTCACACAAAGATATAATTCCGGTAAATGGTGTGGAGCCGACCAAACATCGGTGGTCAAGTTCACACCGGTTTCCAAGTTTTCAAAAAGTGAAATTAACTCTTTTTTTGCGTTTGCCCATAGTTTTAAACAATCCCTTCTAAGAGTGGTGCGACTTACTTGGGTATATCGAGGTTGGAGAGTGTCGCGAATCATACTTGTTAAGCGAGCGTTGTCGAAGTGATCGAAGGGAAGAGCTTCTTGAATCACGAACTTTGCCATCCGGTCTCGAACCGCCATTAGATCGTAATTGAATACGTCTCCATGACTTCCCATTTGTGCTTGACCTTTAGAAGGATTAGCCTTCAACGAGGGACATGATTGATTAAGATGCTTCCTCAACGTTTAGTTTCCTTTCGGATCAAGTAAAGACCCGCATGCCTTGCAACGAGCTTTTTCCTCACCGTTTGACATTTCGCATAAGTCCATATGCTCCCAAACATCGCGTGATCGGGTACATTCAAGTATCCTAACAACAACATTGCTTGAGCCTTGCTCATCCACGGACTCACTCGCTTGTTTGCCTTTGCCTTTGCGGTTGCCACCGACCATCGAAAACGTGAGAGAATGTGTGTGTTTTTTGAAGTGATATTTGTGATTTTTGAGTGTGGAATTAACCCATAACAATTACCTAGTATTTATACTACATTGTAGGTTGAATTGGGGGGAAAAACAAAAAAAAACGGACAAAAAAACACAAAAAACGGCTAGAAAACCGTTGTATAACGGCTATAAAAATACATCAGACCGGTTCCGCCTTTTTCGGTTCCAGAACCGGTTCTTAAACCGGTTCCTGGGAAACCGGTTCCGGTTCCGGTTCTGCCCCCAAAATGTGAAACCGGTTTGTAAGCGACGGTTTTAGTCTGAACCGAACCGGTTCCGCCAGAACCGGTTCCAAATCGGTTCGGTTCCGGTTCGGTTCGACGGTTCCGGTTCCAGAACCGGTTCAGATGTGCACCTCTATGTCATGTTACAACCACCTAGTACTAGCACGTGATTTAATAAAAGTAAAACACGGTTGCTATGGTCTTATATTTGTATAGATAGTAATTGTTTTTTTATATGACATATATATATTTTTTAATTATTTAATATTAATTTTATATGTAATAATAGTTATTTTTAGTATTTAATAAATTAAATAAAAGTTAAATAAATAAAACGCTCGTTAAGTATAATAAGCCGACTCGAGCTCGTTAATTAAATGAGTAATATTTTAGGGCTCGGCTTGAGGTGCGATAAGTCTCGACTTGTTTTGAGCTCTAGCCAGCTCGCGAGTCTTAATGTGCTTTTAACTGTATAATTTTTAGAGTTAAATACTATTTTAGTCCCTGACGTTTGATCATATTTGTCACCTGAGTTCAAATCTCAGATTTTTAACATATCTGTCTTACATTTGCATTTTTTTGTCATCTGAATCTTTCGGACTGACGTAGTAGTAATTTCACAGATAAGGACTAGTTCTGTAAATTAATCAGGTTAACAAATAGCAAGGATTGTTTTGTAATTTATATAAGTTCATCCGGAAGAAAAATAAAAGAGACGAGAAAGGAGCCGGCGATGGTGGCTCCCGAATGGCTAATTGAAGGCGGTGCAGGATGTGGACTCAACCCCAGCCACAGACCCCTTTGATTTCCTTGATTCCCGATCTGAGCGGCTCGAAAGAGGGCCTGATGATTCTGGGTTCTCGATTCGATCGATGAGGTGGTGATGCAGCGCAGAGAACGTTGCGGAGGAGGTGGTGGTGAAGCGGTGGCACGTGGCGGAGTGGGTGGTGTAAATCAACCCTCTACAAGTTGGACTTTGATTCAGTTTTGCAAATCGAACAGGATCGAATTAAATAAATGTTGCAAGATCTTGAAGGGGTTTGTGATTTACCAACAGTGGTGGTGGTGTGTGATTTAGCGACGGTAGTGATGGTGTGTGGATGAAAAGAATGACTGCAATGGTGATGGATGTAGAGAGACCTTGAAGAGGGTAAAATTTTAGTAGTTTACAGAAATAACCCGTTAAAATTGAAGAGTTGTTGATTTTTTTTAATAATAACATAAATAGTCGCTAATGTTTGAATGTGACTAATATACTATTCCATTTTACGGAAAAATCTAACACTTTTAGTTTGAGAGACTTAGATAACAACGACACGCATATCTCAAGCGAGTTATATTAAATATCTGAGATTTAGACTTAAGTGGCAAAACAGATCAAACGTCATGGACGCAAATAAGTATATAACTCTAATTTTTATTTAGCTTATTAAATATAATTTAGAAAATTATTGTTATAAAAAATTATGATGAAAAAAATAATATAATATGTATTATGAAGCTGAACCTCTCTTCTAGTGGGTTTTCAGCCTTTTAGGCATGTCTTATGGTGGGTTTTCGACAGTGTTTAACGTTAGGTTTTCACAAGGTTGTAGAAATCGTTTGGCGGTAGCTCGACAGTCGACTGGTGTTAAGCGATTAATCGGATTAATCGTGATTAATCAACGATTAATCGGAGACCCTAAATTATTATATATATATTCTAACATGACAATATTCTAGTATAGTTAATAAGTAAATAATCTTCAAAAGTAATAAACTAGTACTTATATAATTGTTTAAGTCAAAACTACAATATTGAAGTCGAATACGTTTAATAATCTAAAAAAAACAAATACATTTTCATACTTAAATTGTCATCTTCTTTTAACATTCTCATAGTGATTCCAAGATTTGGACTCCATCCGACTCGTACTCATCTTCAAACATTACCACCTCATCCTCGGACTCGAAATCTTCATCAAAAAGGTCCTCTGAGGTGCTTGATTATGAAAAAGTAGAGCTGCGATGTTAGGTTTTGTCGACTTTTGGTCTTCTCTTCTAATAAACGCTAGAAGAAGATATTTGAGAATTTTTTAAGTTTTTTGTATTAAAAAATTGTCTAACCGTCAAGGCCGCCAAGGACCGATGTTTACCGTCGTTGACCGTTAAACCAATAATCGTACACGGTGAGGGACCGTCAAGCGATTAATCGCTGATTAATGCTGCAACATTGGGTTTTCAGAAGCGTCATCAGAATATAAATGGTTCTCTGGGGTTTGACAAGGATGTCGATCTTTTTTTGTGAAAACCACTTCGAATTAAAGATTTAGAAACTTGTTATGGACTATATTCTTCATCAACCACGTAAGTTTTATCACGACAGTTTGATGAAATTTCCTATTTTGTTTTCAGATAGAAATTAAAGCTCATCATTTATTTTTTGAGCAATCTCAATACTTGTTATCTCTCGGCATGTCATTGACGTGCATTTGTTTAAGGAAGTCTAAGGGGGCGCACGTACATAAAACAAAAGAACATGAATCAAATTAAAGAACTCCCATAGCCTCCCAAAGAACTTCCTTCAATTCGCCTCCATTTCTTCGATTCTCCTTGGTTTTTGCTAACTATGTTTAGGATCCATGGGATCACAAGTTAATAAAGAAATGAGGTAGCTGTAAAATGGGAGCAAATCACGGAGGGATATTCTAATGAGGATGATTGTTTGACCAAATATTTTACCACCTAGCTACTTTGTATGTATACTCCTAATTCAATAATTATCCTAATCATAAAAATTACTAACTAGAATCTAACCCTGGTTTTAATCTTCAAAAATATTAGCTAAGCCATTTTCGAATTCCCGATCATGCTTTTTTTTGGAACGGCAGTATAATATAAATAACGAAGCTCAAGAAAGAGCAAAATTACATTTGTAAAAGCGGGTTAAGTAACCTATTGGTCCACCCGAAAACAAACTCCCTACTTCTCGAACTAAACCATAGAAAGGAATGAAAAACTATAGAATCAAACACGTTGCCGTTCCAACTAGAGCTCCCTTTGAAAACACAATTGTTTCTGAAATTCCAAATCGACCACCACATTGTGTAAATGATTGTGTGAAGAACTTCCTTTTTTTTTCTCTCAAGATTACTATCTTCGATATCATCATAAACTTTCTTAGGATTAGAAGAGTTTAAACAATCAACTCCGGTCCAAAAGTTTGAACGATCAATAATTTTCTTGGCCATGTCGCAATCTCCAAAAATATGAGAAGAAGATTCCACCGATCGATTACATATGGGGCAAAGAATGATATTAATTTCTATACCACGTTTAGAAAGATTCAAACGAGTGGGTAATCGATCCAAAAACAATCTCCAAACCATAATATTGACTTTTTTAGGTACCTTTGTGATCCACCTCGTAGGAAGGTCGCCGATAGGAAGATATCTATGATCAATACGCTCACGAATAGATTTGACCGAGAAATCTCTATTGCC
This sequence comes from Deinandra increscens subsp. villosa, assembly GCA_039602395.1. Taxonomy (NCBI): domain Eukaryota; kingdom Viridiplantae; phylum Streptophyta; class Magnoliopsida; order Asterales; family Asteraceae; genus Deinandra; species Deinandra increscens. The sequence continues at coordinate 23,624,671 of JBCNJP010000027.1, read as the reverse complement.
TTCCATGTTCCAACACCATTTATCCTTCTCATTAGAAGTGCAAAAACCTGCAAGAAGATTGGAAAGAGACGAAAATTTTCTTGTTCCAAGCCCCCCCCCCCCCTTATTTGTCTTCGCCATTTCCAATTCCATCTGTTATTAAAACGAACGTCACAAATCAAATCATCCTTACCGATCATGTGATAATGTACACTAGCAGTAGCCATGCATATAAATGCTTGGGGAGACACGGCCACGCCGGGAACTTACCTCGGGCGATAAAAGATGATCTTTCTTTTATCTAACCGTTGGATATGTTGGATATGTGGGAAGAGTCGATTATTTAAGACCGTGTAAATGAAAAGGTTTCTAAATTCCATTGAAAGGGGTAAGAGTTGTGAATTTCATCAACTAAATGATTTGATTGATTGAAATTAAATCAATTTTCAATTCATTCTCTTAGCTAACAAAAACACTAAGGAATGAAAATTAAATTACAATTCCAATTAAGTTCCACCTTTTCATGTAAATCAAACAACTCCTTAGTTTTAAAGAGGATGGAACGCTCTTATCGATCTTTATGGGTTTAGTATTTGAAGAATATAATTTTCTATAGTTATGGATTAGGGATCATTCGATTCCAAGGAACAATTTAGAGTAGTAAAAGAAACTAGAAACGAACTAAAAAATAACAAATTTATATGCGAATACAAGCTCAAACTCAAAAACTATTCTCATGCCCAACACTTGTCACGTGTCATGTGGTCCCCTCGTGATCCTTCATGTCCTATGTGCTCTTATGTCACACAATAACTTGCACAAGTCTGAAATGACTTTGGAAGCATTTAAAATTAATAAGGATCCGATGCGAAATTACATCGGATAACCACCTTATATCATCAAACTTTTAAAACTTCTTCTCTACCAATTATACCGAAAATGAGCATCAACGTGTATAAGGGGGTATTTTAGTCATTCTGAGTAACACCTAGAATGAATATTCATAATGGGTACTGAATCTTTATTTCCATCTTTAAAATTTAGAGTTTTATTTTTTTATTTTCTATATCTATTATAATCTCCTATATCTTTATCTTTAAATTTTAAATTCTAATATTATCTCAAAATATACAGACCCACTATTCATGAACTCTTTAAATCTTTGTGAGTGTATAAGAAATAAAAATGATTATAAAATGAATCTTTTTGAGTGGTAGAGATAAAAATAAAGAGATAGATGAGATATTTTAAATAAAAGTCTAAAAACAATATAAAAATAATATATATGATATTTCATTAGATGAGTAAGTTTCAACTAAGAAGTCTTTTTAATCTAAGAAATTTAAGAAAGATTTTGTGTCTAACACTTGTCTTTTTATTATTTTGGTTTATTGGATTCAAATAATCTCAAGTTTCATTAATTGGTTAAAAATAAACTTAACTCAAGAAATGTTTGTTAATGCGCCTAACTCTTAACCTATTTTCCTACAACAATCAATCATTAACAAAAACTTAACACCGTTAGTCTGTTGATGACATGGCAATCCTACGTGGCATTTTTTCTTTTGTGATAATGTGGCAGTACTTGTTTGTTTGTTTGTTTTTTTATTCCTCAATAATACTGATGGATTAGTTGGCCACTGTTAAAAAAAACGATTTGGAGCCCTAGCCGGTCTCCGGCGATGATGCAATCTCCGTTGGACAATTCCGGTGAACCTCTGACGGTAAGGGAAAGTGTGGGTGATGAACAGATAAGCCGATGCAACAGACAGAATTGTCACGATGAACTGTGAATCAAATTCAAGCTAGACTCTATCAAACATGGAAATAGTTATTGCTCTCGAATCGAAATAAAAAACCGAACAAGATTGTATCAAAATTAATGAATAAAACACACTTCTATCATTCGCATTGATGAACAGAAGGTAACACAAACATGAAGAAGACGATGAAATTCTTTTACGACTTTAGATTATCTCAAATCATTTTTAAGCTTTTTAAATTAATTAGCATTTTTAAAATAACCTAACCCTTAATTAGATTACAAAATATTTAAAGATAAGATTTTATTGTGAATCTTTTTTAAGTTACTTAGCGGAGTATGAGTATTTACGTGCAAATTCGCAATAATTTGATTGTGACATGCACGATGATGATGGTAGTTAATTTAATTTTAAATTTATAAACTTTTGTGTGTAGTGACGTGGTTTCATTACATTCACATAATCAAATATCGAAATGGATTAGTATATGTATATGTGTTGATGACGTATTTACATAACAAATCTTGTGCTTTTAAGTTTTTAATTAACCCACACGTGTATCAACAACGACAAACTTCGTTAATTTGTCATATTTCATTTATCAATCGACTCTAAGGTCTACACCCACTACGTATATTTATTTGTCTTTTTTTCTTTTTCTTTTAAACTAACCAAACACTATTTACATTAGTGAAGCATATTTTTAAAGAAAATTAATTCCGTAAATGAATAGATAAAAACCTGTCAGACTCAGAGATTAAACTCGTGATCTTTCAATCCCGTATCTTACCCTCATTATCAATACCTAACCAAATGACCGATGATCTCTACGTATTTTTTTAACCGTTCATTGTATATATATACAATAGAGAACTTGGCATATGTTCTCGTGCCATATTTTGTCTGTTTCCTAATAAAAAAAAGTTATTTTTTAGAAAAGAGAAGAGGGAGAGAAAGAGAGGCGCCGCTCCCCCCTCCCCCATTTTCCGTCAAAAAAATCGGAGATCCTCCCCCTTCTTCCGAGCGATTTTCCGACGACACAAATCTATACTTTGGAGTTACACGTTTTCTTCGTTCGTGCTACCACATATCATACGATTCTTCTCTTTCATTCATCTTCTCATCCTCTTCTTCTATTTCAGATTATTAGGGTTTTAGCTTCTTTCTCAGGTAATTAGGGCTTTATTTTTGTTGTTACTTACTACCGATTTAGGTGTTTGGGTGTTTGTTTTTGCCTTCTGATTCCTGAATTTTGTTATTGTTGACTACAATTTTACAACTCAGTTTTTCCTCCATTTGTATTTGAACAAGCAGAACACGCAGATTTCTACATCATACGTGTTCTTTTCTACAATTGCTCTTCACTTTTCTTTCAAACGGAAAATGATCTCTGGTACTCGACTGCAACTGTCGGCTCCGCTTTGCTCTTCGAGGTATGATTTTTGGTGTTTGTTCTAGGGCTCTAAACTTGGGTATTCACTCTGGGTTCTTCTGTTTCATGGATTACTCTGCTCCTTACTTCCCTACCTTCTATTCCTTTAATTTGTTGCTATGATGGTTATCTTTTGTGCAATCCTGTTGTTTTACTTCATGTTCCGACAATTGCATGTTTCAACCATATTGTATACTACTGATTTTTGTGCATGTTTCAGCTGCATCTCCCAGTTCGTGCCTTTGTTTACTTGCTACTGACTTTTGTTTCTTGATCATAATTTTTGTTTTCTATGCAGGTGATCAGTTTGTTCTTCTTCGTTCAATTGCTGGTAAGCCTTGCTTTCATTTACTTGCTGCTTTACCTCTTCCGGTTACATTGTTGCATATATGAATTCTTATTTGTATTAATCATGTTCTCACTGCTCTTGGTGTTCTGTCCTCATACAACAGATATGTAGATCTTCCATCGTTTAGTACTACTAAGTTTGCATTTGCTTAGATTTCTTATGCATTATGTTATTTCGATTCGATTTGTTTCACTATAGTTTTGAGTAAGATATTAGAGACATGTGATTAAGAAGTAGCCACATGATACTTTAAAATTAGGACAACCAATTATATCAACAATTATATGGATGTTAGTGGCATAGCATAACGAACGATAACTTTAGCTGTCAAATGAGAAGTCACCTTTATGAACTATAACTTTTTTGTTGCTATTTGTTTTTTTTATGACTCATAGATGTCTTCGAATATGCTATCTTCTTCATGTTGTAATATGTGCCATAGCTCTTACCCTAGGTAGTAGTTATTATTCTTCTCAATTTTGTAAGTGGATTATTTGTTTAACTTGCTTAATGGAGTATTCCTTTTACACTGTGTGGTCATTTTTCACCAAATAGTGGAGAAAGTTTGGTAAATGGATTGGAACCCTTTGTCTTTCTGAAAACAAATATGCTTATTGGGATAAAATTCTTTTAATTCAGTTTTCCTTACTGTTTTTTTGATGATGCATTAGTCTATTATATGGTTTAGATCAAGGAAGCTATGATGGTTGCTGGTAATAATCAATAGTATTGTAGCTTATGCATTCAGTTTTTTTAAGTTTCTACTTTTTATATCAATTTCTAACTAGGGTTAATGTAAATTTTAATTTTATTTTGGAGTAATCATTCTGTCTTTTGGATTTGGCTATGTAAACATATTCCTATTTCCTGCATGTTTTTTGACCCTTTAGTCACTTCGATTATTCTTCTTTATGCTGAAAAAGAACTAATTGAATCAAGTTCAGTTCATTTATTATTATGTGTGATGCCATGTAACAGAAACTATCTCTTAAAGATGTACACATATTTTATGACAGCTATTTTTTAACAAAATTATGTGTTTTATTGTTCTTAATTGGACTTTGATGGCTTATGTATGCATCTCTCAATAAGTTTCGCTGTGAGTTTGGTGGGTCTTTCAAGAATATTTGCAAAGGTTAGTTATTTATTTGCAAAGGTAATTTATATGGATTCCTTTCTTTGTTGTTGTTCTCTTAACTTGGCTGCTAAAGTTTTCCAGTGTGAATCGACCAAGAACTTGATCTGTTCTATAACTCTAAACAGACCGGGCTGGGTTGACTGGATTCACCCTCTAATTGTTACAGGTTCTTTGATTTATGTTGGGTTACTGTTACATCATTAGTGTCATATTTGAGGTGTTTTATTTGGGAAACTACATGTCTCTACATCTTTGCTTTTATTTTAGAAACAGAGGCAATAATAACTAATAGGCTAAAAACATCTCTGTAAAATTTGAGGCCTTTTTTTTAGGCCTTTTTTTTGCTTAATTTATTTTTTTAAAGACATGAATTAGATGTAAAGATTATTAAAATGCTTTTAAAAAGTATAATTATACAATTATATGTCATATATGATTAGTATACTAACTTTTACATGTGACTTTAAACCGTAATCATAGCTCTAAGCATGCATTGCAAAGTGTAGTGAATTTGGTAAATCACAAATTCAGGTTTCACTTTGGGTGATAACAATGGTAGAAATTCTTTTTAGGGTGGGATAATGGAATATCTTATTATACTTTATGGGTATTTTCAACATGAATTTATACAAAACTATTATTTATAGATAAAAAGTTATTTTTTCCGCCTTCCTTTAGCAAAGGCATGTCACATATACATTTTCTTTTGTTATTTTTAATTTCATTTAAAAGAATTTTAAAGAAAGAAATATTCAAAAAGAAAATTAAAAAAAAAACATGGTAAAAGTTGATCACCATAGGCATGCTGCAGTAGCTTTGTATGCTTTTAAGCAAGTCTACACCCTATACCAACTACAAGCAGAATCAGGAGCCATCTGAAAATAACATTTTGAAAGTGATGATATTCATTTATTTATTATTTGGGGCTAAGTACTGATATAATTACAAAAATTAGTAATTGTAGTTGGCTTTAATAATTAGCACTGTATGGCATCCATAGCAACAGGATGCGTCACTCCTCCCTTCCCACACCTCTTACAAAGAAAAGCAATGACGTATGAACTGATTTTAAAACAGCATAAATCTTCCTTTCATAACTTTTGTACCTTTTTCCTTCCCATACTACTCAAAATTATCTAAACCACTTCCCATACTTGCTGCTTTACCTCTGCCCTCTACATTCTTGCATATATGAATCCTTATTTGTAACAGTAATGATGTTCTCTGTAACCAATAGCTTTGTGATTTGTGAACAGAACTTGAATATTTGAGGGTCTCATGTTAGTTTTTAATTTAAATGGATTGGTGATTTGTTATTTTGTTGTTGGTCTGAATCTTTTGTGTTTTTTGTTAAAACAGGTGTTCTTTTTTGATATGTGGTTGTTGCTTCACTATAGGCTCACGCCATGAGTATCTGTAAGTTTTTTTTGTTTTTACCCGTATTACATTGACTTCCCTGTTGGTCAAAAACACATTAAAAAATTAGACGGGGCTAGATAGGTGTATTTGTAGATTTAATCCACATCTGGGAGGTTCTATCTGTCATGAAAAAATATTACATTTAGAGTTTTCGTTTATGAGAAATTGCTTTTATTTATTTTGGCACTCTATTACAGTCAAAGTTTAGGGTACAAAGTATGTGAAATTTTCAGGTTCCTTATATGGTTTCAACCTACTATTATTAGATGAGTTATAAACAGTGTTGTTAATAGGTGAGCGCCGATTTTTTTTTGTGCTACAGTTACGTTGTGTCTAACCTTTTATACTTTTCTTTCATGAGCAGGTTGTGAAAGAGGGCTGTCAATGTAAGCACAATTCCATCCTATGAAAATTTAATTCTATATATGTGCCTACTGTGACAAGTTTAAGAATGCAAATGAATGGCCTTTTATTTTAAGTAGTGATAACATTCAGTTTCGCAATAGGTAATTGATGTTCTTTTTTGAGGTATATTTTCATAATTAAGTCTACTGTCATCGATATTAGTTTTACAGTCCACAATTGTATATATATACAATAGAGAACTTGGCATATGTTCTCGTGCCATATTTTGTCTGCTTCCTAATAAAAAAAAGTTATTTTTTTAGAAAAGAGAAGAGGGAGAGAAAGAGAGGCGCCGCTCCCCCCTCCCCCATTTTCCGTCAAAAAAATCGGAGATCCTCCCCCTTCTTCCGAGCGATTTTCCGGCGACACAAATCTATCCATCCTCTAAATCGGCGACCAACATCCGTTCCTTTGTCGCAGATTTGCTAATTCTTTAATTTTTGAGTTGTTCTTACGATTTTTAAGAAGAGGGAGAGAAAGAGAGGCGCTGCTCCCCCCTCCCCCATTTTCCGTCAAAAAATTCGGGGATCCTCCCCCTTCTTCCGAGCGATTTCCGGCGACACAAATCTATCCATCCTCTAAATCGGCGACCAACATCCGTCCCTTTGTCGCAGGTTTGCTAATTCTTTAATTTTTGAGTTGTTCTTACGATTTTTAACTTGCATGTTCATCTATGATCTGTGTTTGTTTAATTTCAACTTCCTTTGTTCATGTTGTTGACTCATGCTTCTTTTTGTTCAGCTGATTTGTCAAAATGCTTTTGTGAACTGATGATTTTCTTTGTTCAAGTAATTTTTCGGTATGCATATCAACTGTTTGTCAAAATGTCTGTGTGATTTCGATTTTCTTTAGTTAATAGCTGTTGAGGTATTCTGCAAGTGTGTTTCTACCTGTTCGTTTTTCTTTTGTTACTTTATGAACTTAACAAAGTTTAAGTTCTTTGTTCTGTTGTTGATATTAAGTATGTAGGCTATACTTATCTTGACTGTATGTAGCTATATGGGGGCAATTAAAAACTGGCTAAAAGCTTCTCAACAATGTTAGCATCGACCCCATCACTTTCTTTTACCTTTTATTGAGTGTGCTCACTTTTATGCATGTATTCTAACTTCTAGAAAAAAAATTGTGCAATAATAACAGTTCACCATGACCCCATCACTTTCTTAACAAAAGTTTGAATTTTTTGTTCTGTTGTTGGTATTAAGTATGTTCAAATTGGCAATAGTCTTAGAATGTTTCATTTGAATAAAGTATACTATGTTCTTAGTTTTCTGTTCAATTATTTTTCATTTGATCAGTAGGATTACATGCGGCATAGATTGGGGCTTTGTTGAACTTTATAATACTAACACTTACTGTTGAACATTTTTAAAATTTTCAAACAAGATTTAATGTTAACTCTTATAAAACAAGCTTTAATGTTAACTCCTATATAGTTTAATATGTATTTGATGTAAGTTCTGCTTTGACTTATTGTAAATTGAATACTGATTAGCAGTTATCTATTGCTATATCTTTGTTTGAACCAAATTTCATTTTTACAAAATTAGTTTACGGCCTTTTGTAATGCATTATTTTTGCTTTAGTGGATATGTGTATAAATGCAACTTATCAGGGTGTTTAAGGTATGTTATGTCCATCAAAACTTGCTGGTCATGCGTTACATTTGCAGCCACAAGATTACCTCTTGGTTTTGTAACCCTGAAACCACGAATGGGTTAGGTCAATTGACAGAGACCCCAAGAACAATCAACAAATAACCATATTGACCCATTACCCAACCCGTGTTTTTTCCCATTAAATTTTAAATACAAACCCATTACAAATAAAGTCAATTGAGATTCAATGATGCAGTTTAAGGTGTATACGAAATACAATGCCAAATGATTATCTAATTGAGAAAAAGCAAGAAGAAGAATGCATGTACCGACTCTTGGTTGAGAGTGATTCTTAGAGCCATGTGAAGCACTCAAAAATTTAAGCTTCATATGCATTGAATACTGATTTTTGGTTTTTGTTATGTCTTTAACCTATTTTTTTTTTCTATTGTATAGGTTTCAGCAAAAAGTATGCATTGTTTATGGATTACCCTCCACATCAGGTATGATAGTGCTTTTGCTACAGTTGAAGCTCCAAGCTCCATTTAAATTAAAAAGTATAAGCTATTGTACTTTTTATATTAGTAATTTGAGACATGGTCTCTAATGTGATATGTAAATATATATATATTTCTACTTTGCTGAAATTGTCGTTGTAGGTGTCAAGAAATAGGATAAATATCTGTCCGATCGATTACGCAGCGGTTAAGGTAACAAATTTTGAACTTTTCTTGATTATATACTAATCCATAAATTATTTGTAATTTGCCGTCTACTTGTAGCTTGGTTCCTGTTTGAATTCATACTTATAGCATGATAAGAAAGTGCATGCATAACCAAAAAAAAATTGTTAAGTGACTACTTTTTTAACTAGATATTTGAGTTCTATACATGCAACATAAGCTTGAACATTTGTTATGTTACTTTTTAGATTTCCTTTTTCATTTTAATCATGTTCATCATTGTTTATATATTCTGTTCTGTATGTCACCAACAAGAATAGGTCCTGAATATATATGGTACTGTTTCTATTCTTTTAACGTGGTAATTATGTTGCAACCGTGAATTAGGTACAGTTTATATTATTTAAATGTGATAATTATGTTGCAACCGTTAATCAACAGCCCCGTTGTTGATTTTTTGCCACTGAATGTTGAGTTTATATCTGCATATGCATTTATAAGAATATATAATTTTTTTCCAGCTGATTATTTTGATGACTAATGACATACTTTACTGTTGATGTATGTTTTATTTTAGCTGTTACCTTGGTGTGTCTTAATGGCTTCTGCAGTTGTGAACATATGGTAATAGTCCTTCAAGTCCTTACCCACAGGTATGTAGTGTATTATTCTTTATTTCTTTGTTGATCTATTATGTTACTATTTAATTTGATCGATTTCAAGCACAAATATCCTCATATTTGACATGTTTCTTGGTGGTTTGTATTCATCCCATGAGAATTCTTCATTTTCTGTTTTAGGTTCCTGGACATAAAATTCAAGCACTTTGATTTCTAAACCACAAATTTCTATGATGGAGAATGAAAAAAAGATTATGAAAATGTAAGGTAATGGTAGATTCATGTGTGTTTTTATTTAATCTTTTTGTAGATTGTTGCCATATACAGGTGATCAATTTATATTCTCCTTATGCAATCATAGGTTTGACTAATATTCTTGGTTGTCAATAATTTCTTAGCCAAGTGAAAATAGTAGTTCTGAACTCCTTATAGAAGCTAGCTAACATGATTCATGAACCATTATTTTTTCAAGGGTCAGATGGGATATGCTCTTCTGTTTTCATATGATTGACTTAGTATTCAGTTAATGTGGAAATCTTTGTTATGAAGTGTAGAGAATCCATATGTGATATTTTTTTACAGTGTATTGTCGTGCTATGAAGATTATTAGTGTTAATGGATTTGTTTTATTAAGTATATGATAGATGACTGCAAATACAGGTCAGCTACTGTTTTCATTAATGATAACAGAAAAAAAATTACTCACATGTGCATCAGTAGTGCAGATGGGTAGTAGATGTATTGCGTTTTGTGCCAGCTGTGTTTTTTATGCCGTTAACCCTGATAAAACTAAATTTATTTCAATATGTATTTTGTGACAGTTGCGCATTGCAGCGGGCAACCTCGCAAGATGGAAGGAATCATCTGATGCCTCTTCAAAGAACTTTAATCTTCTATAACCAAAATGTAAGGAAGTCCGCCTATACCTGTGAATATTTTGTTTGCCTGATACTTCGAATTTTTTTGAAGTGTGTTGTCTTCCTAATATTGTTTGTTTATTGAATGCAATTTTTCTCAAAAAGGTCAAATATTTATGGCTGAATTTGAATTAATAAACTTAACTGTAGAAGTGTAGATGTTTTTCGGTTTTGTTTTGCAGGTTTTATGATCACACAATGGGATGTTTATTTAGATCTTGTAATGCTTACTCTGTTTATGCTATTTTTGTCATTTTCTCAGTTTTGTTTGGTTGTAATTTTAGGTACATTAAGTCTATTGTGCTCTGGTGCATGACATAAGTATGCTTTCCTATGATTAATTACTAGATGATTGCATGATTTTGATTTTAGAGTTAATTACATTTTGCGTCCCTGTGGTTTGCGAGTTTTTGCTCCAAATTATTAACAAATATATCCTGTGGTTTACATTTTGTTGCTATCTGAGTCCTTGAGACTAACGGGGGCTAGCTTTTTCTGTTAAGTGGGAGGGTATTTAAGTCCATTTACACAAGAGGTACCAGTTCTGTAAAATAACTAAGATCAAGGACTATTTTAATCAATAAATAAATAACGTTATTTTATTTATTCATTAAAAATTAAAAAAATAAATAATAAATAATAACCTCTTAACCCTCCATTCTGGTATTCTCAGTTCTCACCATCACACCTACCAGTACTTCGCCTCCTCCATGGCTTCGCCGCCGCTTCCTCCGTAACCGCCGCCACCACTGCCTTTGTATCCTCCTCCTCCTCCATCGTAACCCATTTTCATCTTTCTCATCACCGTTTTTCTACTCACAAATGATCCGGCGATTCATGTTATTAATCTGATTTCTATCCTCCTCCGCTACCTCTGGACCTACCCATTTCATCTTTACCAGATCCCGGAGCCTCCAATCCTTCTAATCTCACATCTAGCCCCTCTCCTCCGCCGCCGCCTCCTTCTCCGTCGTCTCTCAGATCATCGCCATCTGAATCCCTCACTTCCTTTGCTTAATTACTCCGCCTTCATCACTGTCATAGCTCCTCCTCCGGAGTTAATATAGTGACCCGGTTCCAGGTACGGTGGATTTAGATCACAAGGTTTAATTTGATTTATTGATTATTAACTTACTTTATTATTGATTAAATTGTTTTCAATTCATTTTGTTAGTGAAGCATCTTTTTTATTTAACTGACTGAAGAATTTGGTGTTGTTCAATGGTGGTGTTGGGTGGGTACTGGGTTTTGCTTTGATGAAAGAGAAATGGAGTTCTAGTGGTTGTGAGGGGGGATTCGGGGAGATTATATATAAATTCTTATTTTTATGTTTTAATTATGTTATGTAAATTACAAAACAACCCCTGCTTTTTAATAATTTAGTAATTTACAGTAGTAGTCCCTCATGTGTAAATTGACTTAAATACCCTTTCATTTAACAGAATAATTTAACCCCGTTAGTCCGAGGGACTCAGATGGCAACAAAATGCAAACCACAGGATATATTTGTTAATAATTTGGAATTTGTACTCAGGTGGCAAAAACCCGCAAACCACAGGGACGCAAAATGTAATTAACTCTTTATTTTATAAAGGATTGAGATCTTTCTTATAGCGACGATCAATCTTAGTAGTTGGGTGCAATACTTGTGCTCTCTTGGTGGTTAAGAGTTTTAAGGTAACATGTATTCTAGGTATGATGCTTTCTTATTTTGTATTAGTTAACTCCGGAAACGATAATGATTACTGAATTACTTTTTGCTTCAATTATTTTTCTGAAGCCAACATTATTTACTGAACACTCGTACGCAATTTGGTATCATATACCATCAAGAACGTTCCTGAAAGATGGCTTATATTCTCCATATTTGGGATAGGGATAGGTTATTCGTACCCCCCCCCCCCCCTAATTACTTGTTGCACTCCCCCTCTGAGATTTTATTTTAAAAATTATCATATTCCACCCCTATAAAATTATTTTTATAAAGATAGTTTATTTTAAACAGTTTTTTTAAATAAAATAATAAAAAAGCTAATCATTTTTTTTAAACTGTTTAAAAAACGTTTTAAGTTTTTTTCAACAGTTTTTTTAAACGTTTTTTAAAGAGTTTTTTCATTTTAGAAAAAAAAAACGTTTTAAACAAATTTTTTATAATTTTTTTTTAACATTAAAAAACGTTTTTTAAACAACATCTAAAAAATGTTTTTTAAACAACTTTAAAAAAAACAGTTTTTTAAACAATTAAAAAAAGATTTTTTTACCAGTTTTATTTTTTAATTAAAAACGATAATCATTTTTCCAAACTGTTTAAAAACATTTTCTAATACTGTTATTTTTAAAAACGTTTTTAAAAGTTTTCTAAACAGTTTTGCAAAAAACTTTTTAAAAAGTTTTTTAAACGTTTTAAACAGTTTTCTTTTAGTTTTTTTTTTAAAGAACGCTCAGTTTAAAAAAAAATTTAAAATGTTTTTTTAAAGAGTTTTATTTTTTTTATAATTTTTTGTAAAAAAAATGTTTAAAAAAAATTATTAGTTAAAATATACCAAATTAAAATCAAAAGGTTTGAGTGGTAATTATCTATAAGTTGGGGGAGGGGGTGCAACAAGTAAAAATCAATTATAAGGGGGTACGAATAGTAGCACCCTTTGGGATATGGAGAAATTGAGATGGTTGGAGGGCCTTAAATATAGTATATAATTACCTTAATAACTCATAATCTACCACCCTTTTCTCCATTATCATCTTCAATTTTTTTATCACACCTGGGCAGACGAGTGTAGCCTCAATGCTTTCTATTCAATCTATTTTAAATACTCTCATTATAGGTCTATGACTTTTTAGTACATGGCTCTCTTGCTACACTCTAATTATTTAGTTTTTTTTTTTTGTTAATGTTTTTATATGAAAGATTACAATCGATAATCAATATACGTATATATGTATTTATTAAAACATTACTCAAAATAACTAGATATTTAGGACTAGCTATTATATTCCAAACTTTGTTAATATACATTGATTCTAAAAAGAGAATGTCGATAACTTATATATTTCGGTTTACTAATTTTTATTACCAATTTATACAGAAAACCTGTACGACCGTAGCAACGCACGGTTGATCTCTATTATATTTTAATATACAAAACTCATAAAATTAAATTTATATTTAACCTCAAATACCGCAGCAACGCGCGGTCGATCTCTAGTTAATCACATTCACATATATATTTTTTAGGACTTGAATTTTAAATTATAGTTTTTTAACTTCGAAGTTATCACTTTATCATCAAACTGTCCCGTAATAACTACTATCGATGTATGAATACAATCTCTAAACAGATTAGTGTTTAAGTTTTATAATACACAAAAGAAGGTATAAAATTAAATGTAGAGTAAAAAGATGTGTAAGTTTTTTTTAGCCCTACTTTTATGGTTTTCATTGCTATTTAAACTAATAAATTATAAGAAGATATAAGACAAATGGACAATAAACTATACCGCTAAAACTCTTTTATAAGTTAGCCGCTGGAAATAATATAGAAAGATTTTTTTTGTGGGTTATTGGCTTGTATCAATCCCAACTATCACGTATTGGCCGATAACACTCAAACTTTACTCTTTCCATCTGCCACCACGAACTATCATCATATTTTCCTTCATCACTCTTCCGTGAATTACTTAACCCCATTTGAATTCCATGTTTTGTAAGTTTGCTCGTCTTTTAATTCCAATTTCGTTAAGTAAATTTAACCGGGGGAGTGATGGAGGAAAATATGATGATAATTCGTGATGACAAGTGAAAAGAGTAAAATTTAAAGTGTTATCGACCAATACGTGATAGTTGAAATTAATAGAAGTCAATAACCCTTTTTATATTATATTTAAGAAGTCAATAATTCGCATTCATTTAGAGCGTGATCTGACTACGGCCAATTGTTTAGGTATATGAAAATATATTTTAGCAGCATATAATTACGACACACATGGGATGATGATGTTGTTGTTTGACTGTCTAGTTTCTTTTTTTTTTTTTTTGAACGGCAAATTTGGATCACTGACACTGACGGGGACATTACACCACCCACCCGATCATCTCCAATCCCCATCAGGAGGAAACTCACCACTGGTGAGAAAACCCCCTGGCCCAACTTGTAACCCCCATTTTTCTTCTTTTTGTTACAAGTGGGACTTGAACCCAAGACCTCCTCTTAAGGGGTCATACACCTTGTGATTTTATAATTATTTTATTAGAAATTAATTAATTATTTTAACAGTAGAACGTTTTGTTTCACTAAATCAGCGGCAACATATAATAAGAGTACAAAAGAGATATAAGGGTTAAGTTCTACAGAAAATCAATATTTTATAAAAATTTAAAAATCAAGAAAAAAATGTATTTTTTAAAATTCTTTTTATATGTTTTCTTTCATTATTTTAAGAATACCGGAAAAAGAAAAAAAACTTTAAAAACATTTTCAAGTTTTTAAAAAAAATAAAATAAAATTCGGATTTTAGCTTGAAATTAATAATGCACTATGCAACAATAATATTAAATTGGTTTATAAATGTCAATTTTTTTGTTTTTTACATTATTCGCATAACACGTCCATATTTAAGTTAAGTTTCTTCTTTTTAAGTAGTTTTCATTATAATGCATTATACAATACTATTAATATTATTGCATGATGCACTAATAAAAAATCACTAAACTTTTTTATTTTTTAAGTTTTTTTCCCATAAATAAAGCTAAAAAAATTATAGACTTTTTGATGAGATTCATTTTAAAAATTATTAATATGAAGTTATAGAGAAAAAAAATTGGTTTTTTGGGTTTTCTGTAGATTTTTTCCCAGAGATATAAAGATTGTATTTGAAGAGTTGGCATTTTCTTTTGTCACATTTGTTTATATTCAGATATAATAAGTTTCAGAAAGAAGCTAAAAAATTAAACCGAGGACCGAGATATAAAAATCAAATTAAAAAGATTTTGTCACATTTTTTATGATTATGAAATTAGAAAGATTACAACAAAACCTAAATAAAATATTGTTGTTTTTAGTTTTTCATTGAAATATTTTTTGAATATAAAAATGACTAAATATAGAAGATAATATCATAAATATATTTTTAGCAAAAAAATAAATAAATTAATTATTAATTATTTAAGTAAAGAATAAAATGTATAATGATGAATTAAAATATATATATTAATATGACATCACTGACGATAATATAATAATTATTTATTTAGCTAATTTTGTTAAAGTTATAAGTTATTGACTATATCAATTTCCTTAATTTTCAAGTTAGATCATAATTTTTATTTGCTCACTCGGGTATTGGAGGTTTATGAGTAGTTTTAAACACAGTTAAAAAGAAATTGATCTGCTAAAATAACAATAAAATCAATAAATATAAATATAATTAATAAAGTATGGTAAGCTATAAATAAAAATTAGACTAGGATAATCAAACGACTTTAACATAATCATTTAAGATTTAACAAATCAAATAACCAACGTGTATTTGGTCCAATGATACTTTTGTTTTGAAGTAAACATTATATTTTCAAGTGATAGAGTTCCTATATAAAAAAATTTGCCGTTAAAAAAACAAATCAAATAATTAATGCAGATAGACTTACATTATCAATACAGGGCCAGATTCGTTGCACCTAGTTATGAAAGTCAAGACCGCCTCAGTGGACTCCATAGTCACTAGTCTCATATTTTCTTCGGTGTTTATCTTTTATTTGTTGGATTCCATTTCATTCTTTTATGATACACTATATTGCTATTTATTTTTTAATATTTGTATAATCATTTTGGATGTAGGACATGTTATTAGATCGGTCATAAGATTGTTTTGTCCTCGACTCAATCTTACGATCTCGGTATTAGTCTTTTACATAGTGTTAATTAACTCAAGCACCGACAAGAAGATTCTTGACGATAACAAATCTACGGTTTGTAAGACATTATTTATATATTAATATATATATTTCGATATATATATATATATATATAAATACTATTATGTCCTTTAATCATTTATCTTAAATAATCAATTACGGTTTTAACCCTATCTGGGATTACTTGATGGACGTAATTACCCTTTCTAGATGGGCTAGGGTTTCCCCTTGGGTGTATTATAAATAGAGGCTCTTAGGGAGAGATTAAAGGTTAATCACCACCACCCTAAAACCGATCTCTCTCTCTATCTCGGCTCTCTCTCTCTCTCTGATTCGTGTTCTTCACGAATCCTTTTCCCATCCTAAACTATACACCCTAAAGGGGAACCAAGGCTATTAACAGGAATGGACAACCTGACTGCTGCTGATCTCAATCAGTTCACCACAGGTAATCTTTACATATTATTATCTGTTTATATTAACGATTTCAGGATTCGATCAACATGTGGTATCAGAGCATATGTTGCTCAATCGAATCATGTTTCTGAAATCGTCAAAACCCTAATTTTCGAAATCAGATAAATGGGTTTTTCGATTCTGTCTCAAAATCGTGAAACCCTAATATGTTTTTTAAGCACATAATGAAAATCGGTTTTAAAACAAACCCAAAACTCTAATCAGATTTAGTTTTGGAAAACCACGTTAAAAACCCTAACTGATTTCGAGGGATTATACACTTTTCGATCAAGATACAAATTCTTGATCGAAAAGATTACTTTTCGACCAGACGTTTTACTTTCCGATCGATACTGTGGCTTGGTCCCGTTCCCTCGATCGGAAAATATGATTTTTTGATTAAAAACCTACTTTCCGATCGACTTTTCGATCGGCTTAAGGTTCGCGATCGAAAAGTCTATTTTCGACTCTGCCTGATCGGAAAGTGTACTTTCCGATCAGCCTGTACTTTTCGAATCGACTTTTCGATCACTTAACACTTTCCGATCGATACTGTGGCTTGGTCCCGCTCCCTCGATCGGACCATGTGGCTTTTCGATCGACTTTTCGATCAGGCCATGTGGCTTTTCGATCGACTTTTCGATCGGACCATACGGCTTTTCGATCGGCTTTTCGATCTGGCCATATGGTTTTTCGACCGACTTTTCGATCCGATCGAAAAGTATACTTTTCGATCGAAAAGCTCACTTTTCGATCAGATACCCTTTTTCGATCGAAAATCATACTTTTCGATCGGGTATAACTTTTCGATCAGACACTCCTTTCCGATCGGATACCCCTTTTCGATCGAAAAGCATACTTTTCGATCAGGGTATACTTTTCGATCGAAAACCCTTTTTTCGATCGGCTTTTCGATCAGGCCATATGGTTTTTCGACCGACTTTTCGATCCGATCGAAAAGTATACTTTTCGATCGAAAAGCTCACTTTTCGATCAGATACCCTTTTTCGATCGAAAATCATACTTTTCGATCGGGTATAACTTTTCGATCAGACACTCCTTTCCGATCGGATACCCCTTTTCGATCGAAAAGCATACTTTTCGATCAGGGTATACTTTTCGATCGAAAACCCTTTTTTCGACCGGGTAAAATTGGGGCTAAAATATTACAATTTTGTTTTGTTTAAAACCTTAAAATTTTATGTTTTACAAAACCTAATAAAATTTAGATTAGTTCCTTACCTCGTATTAGTTAATTGACAAGTAGTAATTCTGGCCAACGCTGTTTTGCTACCTTAATTAATGTCACTAATTATTTCTAATACCAGGCAAATTTACTTTACAACTAATCTATTCGCTTAAATTGATAAAATCTTTAAAACCTCGATTCTGGCCAACGCTGATTCGTTGTTTTTGTAATGTTTATCGACTTAGAATTAAGCATTCGCCTTGCGTATACAAGTGTTTCTCTTCTGGCCAACGCTGATGAGTTGCACATGTATTCAGCGAAACTAATTTGTACATAAAGCTTATGGTGTATCATTTCTGGCCAACGCTGATGTGATGCATCACTTTATGCACATACACTTATTTAGTTCATAATGCTCAGATGATAGGCAAGTAACCAACGCGAAAGCTGATTCATCTTAGTAGAACCTTTTATTCTGTCTATTAATTTTGGTGATTATTATAGACCTTATCACAACTTACCTGCTTCATTTCTATGGTCCTTACTTATGCCTGCTTATTATTATAATAATTACTAATGTCATATGCTTATAATTATTATACTATTATAATTATCCGATTAATCCCTATACCTCTCTTCGCTTAGTATCTTATTATTCTCTCTCTCTTGTCCACTCTAAGCCTCGGCTTTCGGAATAGAAACCCTGACTGGAACAAACTACGCTGCTTGGAAGGATTCTCTGAGTCTTGTTCTCGGTATTTTAGGCTTCGATCATGCACTCCTTAATGATGCTCCTGCTGACCTCACTACTTCGAGCACTCCTGAACAGAAGACTGCTCATGAAAAATGGGTCAAGTGCAACAAGATGTGCCTTTTGATCACAAAGAAGTCCATCGACATTGTCATCCGGGGGGCCATACCAGATTCTGACAATGCCAAGACCTACCTGGCGTCTGTGGAGGAGTACTACAAGGGAACATCTAAGGTGCATGCTGGCAACCTTATTCTCAAGTTGCTGACTTCTAAATACGATGGAAAGGGCAGTATCCGTAAGCACCTAATGATTATGAACGATGTCGCCAACAAACTTAAGGCCTTAGACATGCCGATCGGCGAGACGTTCCTGGTCCACTTCATTATGACTTCTCTTCCTGCGTCTTTCGAAACTTTCAAGGTCAACTACAACGCTCAGAAGGATAAATGGAAGATGAGCGAGCTGATTGAAATGTGCGTGCAAGAGGAAGAGCGTCAGAAGCTTGACAAACCAGAAGTTGCTTACCTTGTGACTGCCAACTCCAACAACAAGAGGAAGGGCAAGGCTACTCAAAGGGAACATCCTAAGGTTCAGAAGAAGGATCAAGCTACATCATCTTCCGGCCCTAGCAATTCTAGCAAACCTTACTGCAAGTTCTGTCGCAAGCTTGGACATAAACAGAAGGACTGCAATCGTTTCAAGGATTGGCTGGCTAAGAAAGGTAATCATCTTAATATGATAATTGAGTCCTTTAATTTAAATGTTCCAACTAATTCATGGTGGTTTGATTCCGGTTCTATGGTCCATGTAACTAACTCTACTCAGGGTTTTCAAACAATCCAGATGCTGGAAAGAAACCAAAGAACGCTTAAGCTTGGGAATGGAAAAGATTTAGCCGTTAAAGCCGTGGGAACTTTACATCTCATTATGAAAACTGGTTTATGTATTAAACTTTATGATACCTTATATATTCCTGAGATTACTCGGAATCTTGTATCAGGACCAAAGTTAGACATGGACGGTTTTGATGTTTCTCATGGTCATGGCAAACTTACTATCTATTTTAATTCTCAAGTATTTGGTTCTGGTTATCTGGATGGTGGACTTTATCGATTAGAACTGGATGATGTTTTCTCTAACTCTTTGTTGTCTTATAATATTAATCAAACAACAACAAAAAGAAAACCTAAAAGAGACTTAGAAATTTTATCTATGTTATGGCATCAACGTTTAGGCCATATTTCGCGGGATCGCTTAGCGAAACTCGTGAAGGATGAAATTTTACCATCTCTTGACTTCACTGATTTTGGAACATGTGTCGATTGCATCAAAGGCAAAATGACATCCACTAATAAGAAAGGTGCCACTAGGAGTTCTAAATTATTAGAAATTATTCACACTGATATTAGTGGCCCCTACTCTACTGTTGGAATTACTGGACATAACTCTTTTATCACTTTCATAGATGATTATTCTCGTTATATGTACTTGTATCTCATTAAAGAAAAATCTGAATCACTAACAACTTTTAAAGACTATCAGACTGAAGTTGAAAAACAATGCGGTCTTCCAATAAAAGTTGTTAGATCGGACAGAGGAGGTGAGTATTATGGTAGACATACGGACTTAGGTCAGGCCCCTGGCCCATTTTATGAGTTTTGCAAAAGCCAGGGGATCGTGAACCAATACACCATGCCAGGTACTCCTCAACAGAATGGTGTTGCTGAAAGGAGAAACCGAACCCTTATGAACATGGTACGAAGTATGTTAGCCAACTCGGGCTTACCCTTATTTCTCTGGACCGAAGCCTAAAAAGCAGCCGTTTATATACTCAACAGAGTTCCGTCCAAATCTGTCCCTAAAACTCCTTTTGAACTCTGGACAGGACGGAAACCGAGTCTAAGACATATGAAAGTATGGGGCTGTCTTGCTGAGGCTAAACTCTATAATCCCTTCTTAAAGAAGCTTGATATGAAAACCGTAACCTGTAACTTCATCGGTTATCCCGAACATTCCAAAGGTCATCGGTTTTATTGTCCTTCCCACGTTACTCGTATCGTAGAAACCAGAAATGCCGTGTTCCTTGAAGATCATAACATCAGTGGGAGCAGTGAAAACTTTCTCGATGATCTGCGTGAAGTACAAGACGCGGGGGGGGGAGGGACTCTTCGTCGCTTACCATCACTCCGATTACTCCTCTTGTACACGCCTCCGTTGCTGACACTGCACCCATTCAACCTCCCTCTCCAGTACATGACGACAATCCAAACGAACAACCACAAAATAATGCTGAACCCGCTGAACCAGTCGTTCCAACCAGAAAGTCAACAAGAGTTAGAAAGCCTACTAACTTTGACGACTATGTTACTTTCCTGGCTGAGCTTGAAACGGATGGTGGAAAGTTCATCGATCCAACCTCTTATAAAGAAGCCATGAACAGTGATCAGTCTTCTGAATGGAATAAAGCTATGCTTGACGAGCTTGAATCCATGAAGAAAAATGACGTTTGGGATTTAGTTGAATTACCCGACGGTGTAAAACCGGTAGGATGCAAATGGGTCTTTAAAACTAAACTGGATCCTCAAGGAAACGTTGAGCGCTACAAAGCGCGATTGGTTGCAAAAGGCTACGCTCAAAAAGAGGGAATTGACTATCAAGAGACCTTTTCTCCTGTCTCTCGAAAAGATTCCTTAAGGATCGTGGCGGCCCTAGTAGCTCATTTTGATTTAGAGCTACATCAAATGGACGTCAAAACTGCTTTCCTGAACGGTGACTTGTATGAGGAAGTGTTCATGACGCAGCCTGATGGGTTTAAACCAGAAGGCCAAGAACATTTAGTCTGCAAGCTAAAGAAATCGATATACGGGCTAAAACAAGCATCGCGTCAGTGGTACTTAAAGTTTGATGAAGTCATGAAGAAACAAGGTTTCCTGAAGAATCAAGTGGACCAGTGCACCTTTCTTAAGATGAGTGGGAGCAACTTTACTATACTTGTCCTTTACGTAGATGACATTCTATTGGCAAGTAATAGTCTTGACATGTTGCATGAGTCAAAGCGGTTACTTTCGCTTAACTTTGACATGAAAGATCTCGGAGAAGCCTCTTACGTTATAGGCATCGAAATTCACCGAGATAGAGCCAAAGGGATTTTAGGCTTGTCCCAGAAGGCCTACATTGAGCGCGTCCTTGCTCGATATAACATGCAACATTGTAACCCCTCAAAAGCTCCTGTAGTTAAAGGAGACGTTTTCGGTTCGTTTCAATGTCCGAAAACAGATGAAGAAAAGGAGCAAATGAGAATGATACCTTATGCGTCTGTAGTCGGTAGTATTATGTATGCTCAAGTCTGTACTCGTCCAGATATTGCTTACGTTGCTGGTATGTTAGGCCGTTATCAGACTAATCCTGGCCATGATCACTGGACAGCAGCTAAGAAAGTTCTTAGATATCTGAATGGGACGAGAGACTACAAACTGACTTACAGAAGAAGCGATAATTTGGAGTTAGTCGGATACTCTGATTCTGATTTTGCCAAATGTAAAGATGATAAGAAATCCACTTCTGGATACATCTTTATGTTAGCAGGCGGGCCCATTTCATGGAAGAGTCATAAACAACAGCTAACCACAACATCCACTATGATGGCAGAATACATTGCTGTTTACAACGCAACCTGTCATGGAATGTTGCTTAGAAATCTGATAGCTGGACTCAAAATTGTTAATTCCATTTCCAGACCATTGAAGCTTTATTGTGATAACTCAGCTGCCGTTACTTTCTCGAACAGTAACAGTTCGACTGGCGCTGGACTGTACCTCGATACAAAGTATTTGTTCGTTCGTGAACGAGTTGAGGAAAATGTTCTTTGTATTGAGTATATAAGTACTAAGGATATGCTTGCGGATCCGATGACTAAAGGTCTCCCAATTAAAGTGTTCGAAGATCTTATTTCGAGAATGGGCTTTACTAAAGACCTTAACTAGCATATTGTACTTCTTATTAATAAATTTTCCTCTTACGTTTGATTTTGTCTCTTAATATGTTATGCATGCCTTTTGACATATAGACAGCTTTATTATAAATCAACGGAAGGGCTTACTTTGGTAATTGATTCTAAATTTATGTTGAATTTTAAATTTGGGATTGTAGTATGATTAATGGGGGTCTTGAGTTGGATAATCAACTTTATGACTGTATTTTTTTGCTGCAATTTTGGTTTAAAATTGAAATGAGTACTAAATTCTGATCAGACTTATCTAGTACCTCATATAAATGATCATTCGGCCAAGTGGGAGAATGTAAGACATTATTTATATATTAATATATATATTTCGATATATATATATATATAAATACTATTATGTCCTTTAATCATTTATCTTAAATAATCAATTACGGTTTTAACCCTATCTGGTATTACTTGATGGACGTAATTACCCTTTCTAGATGGGCTAGGGTTTCCCCTTGGGTGTATTATAAATAGAGGCTCTTAGGGAGAGATTAAAGGTTAATCACCACCACCCTAAAACCGATCTCTCTCTCTATCTCGGCTCTCTCTCTCTCTCTGATTCGTGTTCTTCACGAATCCTTTTCCCATCCTAAACTATACACCCTAAAGGGGAACCAAGGCTATTAACAGGAATGGACAACCTGACTGCTGCTGATCTCAATCAGTTCACCACAGGTAATCTTTACATATTATTATCTGTTTATATTAACGATTTCAGGATTCGATCAACACGGTTTTTATATTTATATGGACCAGACATCGGGCTCTACATCAGTTGGACATTAAAAACGTTTTTCTACACGGAAATCTTGAGGAAATGGTATATGTGTATCAACCTCCCAGGTTTACTGATAAAACTTACCCTGATTACGTGTGCAGGTTAACTAAGTAATCATATAGGCTCAAACAAGCTTCCCGAACTTGATTCAACATATTTTCTTCTTTTATTACCTCCAAGGGCTTTCGTGGAAGTTTTTGTGATACGTCATTGTTTGTGTACGTATCGTAATGGATCATGCATTGCATATCTCTTGTTTTATGTGGATGATATTATATTCACAACATCACATGATGTCTTCCTCAAGAACATCATTGCCACGTTGTTAGCTGAAATGGCCATGTCAGACATAGGGTCTCTCCATCATTTTCTTGGCATCTCACTTTTTATAAATAATAGAGACTTGTTCTTATCACAAAAGCGGTATGCTAAAGACATGCCCTATCGTGCCAACATGATTAGCTGCAAGTTGTGGCATACTCCTGTTGATACCTCCTCCAAGTTAAGTAATCACGACGGGTAACTTGAGCCGATGGCACTATGTATCGTAGCCTATCAAGTGCCTGAAGTATCTTACGTTTACTCGGCCAAATAATACGTTGTTGTTCAGCAGGTTTGCCTCTTCACGTATGCTCCCAATGAGTCACACTTTGTTTTTCTCAAGCTGATTCTCAAGTATATTCAGGGTATTGTTGACTATTGTCTACGGATCACAGCCAGAACTTTGTCCTCCCTTACCGCCTGTTAGGACGCAAATTGGGACGGTTGTCCCGACTCATGCCGTTCTACACCAGGGTACTATATCTTTCTTAGGGAAAATTTGATATCATAGTCTTCGAAATGACAACACACTATTTCGAGATCTAGTGTTGAGGTTGTGTTCCGAGGGTGGGCAATGTTGTTGCTGAGGTTAACTGGTTACGTAATCTACTTCTCGAGCTCTAGGTTCCTCTTAGGCGAGCCACTATTGTCTACTATGAAAATGTCTCCACTTTGTACTTATCAGAGAATTTCGTTCAACATCCACGTATTAAACATGTTGAATCTAATAATCACATATTCGGAGAATGCAAGTTTTATCTGAAAATTCTGACTCGTCTAACAGCCTGGTTAGATTTGGAATGGACTATGCCGGTTGATCCTCATTCGTTTTATAAAAATATTGAAGATGATACGAAGCTTTCCAGGTTCAAGAAAGATGTTGTGTTCACCATCATTTACACAACATGGTGGATTATTTGGAAAAATCGGAATCTTCATGTTTTCCAATCAAGTAAACTTAGGAACGACGGTATCTTCGATTCTATTGTTTTGAGTTCGTTTTCTTGGTATTCTTCTAGGAATCATAAAGTTAAGATACGTTGGAATGATTGGATGATTAATCCTTTATTGTATTTGTAATTTTTGCTCTTTTCTGAGCTTTTTTAATATATATTTTACTGTCGTTCCAAAAAAAACATGTTGAAATGGATATCCACTTTGTTCGGGAGAAGGTCCGAATTGCTCACATTCGTGTATTACATGTCCCTTCCTCCTCACAATATGCTGACATTTTTACCAAAGGGCTACCTCGACATGTTATTTCAAACATTTCGATCCAGTTTGAGCGTTCGTTACTCTCCGGCTCCAACTACACGGGACTATTAATTGATATATTAATATGATAGTTATACAGTATGATTAGTAAATTTGTATACTATTTATATAAAGAGCCATGGTCATCATCATAATCATCATCATACTCAGTAAATCCCACCAATAGCAAAGTTAAGGTAGGGTCTGAGGAGGGCAAGATGTAGACAACCTTACCTCTACCAGGTATGAATAGTGATGCTGCTTCTAGTGAGACATCCGGCTCCGTAGCTTTGCATCAAGCCTTGGACATAAGACACATAATATTTAGCAAATCAGGATAAATTAAGATCGATTGATGTATATACCCCTTGTCTTCCGGCTATCAACTCTACCACATTATTCATGATTAACCATCCACCACTTTTAACGTTATTTTCACAAAATTAGTAAAATAACATTAAATTTATTCGAATTTACTTTTGCCTCACAATAACCCACACATATATATACATTATATATGTACACAGTAAACGGACTGTAATATATAGAGCCATGGCACACCTTGTAATTCATTACAAGAAATATTACAAACACTTTTACTTACTTTATGTAATAGTTGTATTTTTCATAATTTTTACTACAAGATATGATCTTGTATCTTTTCTTGCTAGTCGTTAATTTATATAGTGTAAAATTTTACAAAGTACACTTAAGAAGAAAATGTTTGAATGGTCATAATGAATACACTAAGACTGTGTTTGGCGCGTCATAAGCTATCTTTTGAAAATCTAGTTGGAGTAACGTTTCAACTAACTTTTATAATATTTCTAGTTTTACCATTTTGTTTTTAAAAATTAATTTATTTATATACATGTACTTTTATGTCATTTTATATTTATCACCTAGTTTATCAGCTAGTTTTTACCAAACATTATTTTTTATCAGCTACTTTATAGTTTATCAACTAGCTTATCGGCTAGCAGTTAGCTTATCAGCTAGCAGCTAGCTTTTCAGCTAGTGACATACAACTTATCGTTCAAAACATTTAACTTAAGCATCATTAAAAAAAACACAAGATTTAGAATTTCGTTATACATTTAAACAGCAAAATAGTTATATACATAATACTATTAAGTCAATTGGAAAAATAAAGATAATTGGATGAATCTACATAATGTCAAAATTTAACGCTTGAATTAGAGAATATGTATTTTTAAATTAGAATATTTTAAACAACTAAAATTCTAAAGATTTTAAATAGGTAAAAATGAGTTGTCCTTGAAAAATAATATTATATATTTGTATAATTATTTACATTTGTTTATAAACAAAATATATATATATATATATATATATGAATATTTTTTAATTCAAATTTCGAATCGAATTCGAATTTAAGATTCCAATTCTAATTCGATTTGAAGTTCGATATCAGACATCGAATCTAATCGAACTCGAATTTGAAATTTCGAATCGAATTTGGAACCGGTGATTTTCTAATTGAATTTTGAATGATGACTACTGAACACCCCTAGTCGTGAGGTAAATTTTATTTTAAAATGAGTTGTGAATAATTGTTAAATTCATGGCTAGCGGAAACCACAACACACACAAACGAGCATAAAAATAGATGAACAACACAATAATTTTTATGTAGTTCGGTCAATGTGACATGTATCCATAGGCTTCAACTAGGGTTTCTCTTTTATTAGCTCATAGTGCACAAGATTACACTTACATGACTAAGGGGCTGTTTGGTTCGTCTGTTTCATTTGGTGCTAAATGAATAAGCTATCTGTATAGAAAAGAAATACTGAATCAATAAGGTATTGAATCATAATGTGCTGTTTGTTTGGACGTCTGAATGATTATATAATCAAAACAAAAAAAAACCATTTTTTTCTTTCATTTAGCTTGTCCCATATTGGTGTGAGAACAAAACACCAAAGTTTCCCTTTATTACCTTGTCCCATATTGGTGTGGGAATAAAAACTCTACTTTTTTTCTTTCATTTTAGTTTGTCCCACATTGATGTGGGAACAAAAACATGGTTAACTTATATATGAAAACCTACATGACATGTTAAGTTCTTATGTTGTGTTTTACTCCGGTATCTACCCGCGCGCAGGGGGGGTGCAGATTTGGTGAAATTTGCCTTCCCGTACGCACGTCCTGCGGACACGAATGTGCAAGGCCAAACAAACACCACCATATGCTCAAATGTCTTATTCGGTCAGCATTAAGACGCCATTAAGCCGAACCAAACAGCCCCTAAGTATATATATTAAAGTTATAAAGATTAGGACACGTTAAAAACTAAAACGGACACTAAATAAAATAATAGGCCCAAAAGCTTTCACACCCAACAATAATAAAATTCAAGTAATCGAAATCTATATATATAATAAAAGAAAAGTTTTTGGCACCACAATTTGCCATGTGGCACCACCACATTAATCCTCAACAATTTTTCCCGCCAATTCTCCTAATTATGGAAGTGATTTGTATTTCCAATTTTTTATTTATTGCATTAAATTATTTAATAACCAATTATTTAATTACTAAAGATATAAAAATACATAATTCCCGCCAATAGACATTAACACTTCTAATTATGGAAGTGATTCATATTTCTATTAAAAAAATTGTGGATATATATATCCAACTTTTTATTTATTGTCTTCTAAATTATTTAATAACCAATTATTTAATTAATAAAGATATAAAAATACATAATTGTCGTAAATTATGATTGTATTTATAGTTTTTTTTAAAGTCACCCGTGTAACACACGGGGATAAAAAACTAGTAAACTAATATACAAACCGTCAAAGTTGCTTATAGGTTTCTATTTTTTTTGGTCTTTTTCGTTTCCACCTACTAACATTAAAGATAACATTTTATAAATTAAAATTCTGATTTTATCATTACGGCATACTTATTTTTAACGACACTTTTAACACCACTCACGTATTTCACCTCTAGTTTATGTTTAAATTGTTTATAAAGAAAGTGTAAGGTGATTAATATATTTTTGCCTTGGATTGTTATTGTTATTGTCGGTTGTTAAAGGCCGACATGTTTCTAACGGGCCTTGTCATATGTATAGACACATGTTTGTCATCAAAACCACATATGCCCAAAGGTTCGGTATCTTTTGCATAGAAAAGCACACAACATGTTTTTTTATGAGTGAAACGAGAAACGTGTTCGCTAGAGCGTCGATCACTGCTGTACAATATTATAAAGAAAAATTATGTCTAAATCATGCAGAGAAAAAACCTTCACATTACTATTACTATAGTAATAAAGTTGAAGTGATTAGAAATAGCACTATCGTTGCCAATTATGTATATTAAATTATCAATATCAAAAAAGTAAAAGTGATTAAAAATAGCAACTATCGTTGCTACTTATGGTTCGTAATCTAGCGGATCATGGTTTATTTAAATTTTATTTTTATTTTTTATAATTCATAACTTGTCACGTGACAAATTATGATTAACTTTCTCAATTAATAACTTGCTTTGTGGCAAGTTATGTTTAATTTCTTACAAAATTGTTTTCAATTATTTCAAATCGTTTTCTTGGTTTTTGTTTTAGTTTCACAGCGTTAATTCCTAGCGAACAGTTAATTATTTTCAATTGTTTTGATGTCTACACAAATATAATAAAACATTACAGGTTATATAAAAAGGATACACACAACAACGCTCGAGCCGCAACATCTAGTCAAATGAAAGAGTGATTTAAAAATATTTACTAAATAGGTGTTTTTAAAAGTATATATCAAATAGAAAATAGGTATGGGGATGATGGTTATGGGATCTTTAAGGTCTTAAGTTCAAATCTGGTTTAAGGGAGTTTATTCCAAGTGGTGGATTTCTTTCTTGATGGTGTTTCTAGGTCTGTCAAGATTGAGGTGTCAAGTCCAGTATGGACGGTTGTATTTCCGTCTCAGAAAGACTCACTTGGATAGTGGAGATTTGAGGGTAGTTCTAAACGCCGCTACAAAGATAGGTAATAGGTAGGATTGGAAAAACTACTTAGGGTATGTTTGGAAGTGTTTATTTGAGTGCAAAAACATTTTTGGGTAAAAGTGTTTATTAGATTACTAATTTTTGAAAATGAGTTATTTAAAAAAAAAATGTGTGGATTAGCTTTTGTGGTGTGAAAAGTACTTATTTGTATAAAATAACCAAAAAAGACATTCTTTATATATCAAATGTCATGGGTTATTCTGAGGATGGGGGGGGGGTACTATGGTAATTCTATTGTTTAAAAGTCAAATGAAGTTTTGAAAGACCAATTTTTTTGTGATTTTGAAAATCTTCTTTTTTACTTCTTCTTCAAAAGTCATTTTGAAAAATGCTTGTACACTATTCAAACAATATTTTTAGCTTATTGTTTTTTGAAAAACTGATAAATAATTAAGTTGATTTCTAATGGTTACCCAAACATCACTTTATTAAATGGGCCTGTGTTTAACTTGTTTGACGATTATATATATATACCAATTTTCCTTTCATTAGTTATTAGTAATTTGATATTAATTATTGTGATGTATTATTGAGAATTATTCAAATCTCAGTAACTATTAGGAGACGAGGTTGATCTTTTCTTTATTTATTTTTGTACATCTCTGTGTAGAGGAGGTGATTATTGATCAAATATATGAAAAATACTATGCACTTTTTTCATGGTAATAAAATCTTTTTTTTTTCTCCTTAATGCGGTTGCCATAACTCATAACCAAACATCAATCGCAATCCCTCACCAACATCATAAGCAATGTCTCGTTAAAGATATCGAAGACTATCACATGCAGTCGGAAATTTAGGTCACGTTTTCCGATCTTATTTGACATAGAAACTAGGTTCATAATATGGATTTTGACGTAAATATTACTAACAAAACTTATATATGCAACTTATACATATCCTTATCAATTTATAAGCTAAGCGGTTTTTCATACCAAACAAAATTGGTTATATTAACTTTATGATGGAACTTTTATCCTTCTCCTTAACAAATAGAAGAGAATTTTTTTTTACTTTCTCTTGATTGGTTATCTTGTCTTTTTATCTTTTCTTATTGTTAGTTGTAGACCTTCCGAGTCAACTGATTGAATTTTTTTTAACACAAGTTAGGTTTTATAACATTGGATGTTGATTTGGGAGATCAACATGATATCTTTTATTGTTATATAATATTGTTAGTGATAGTAGTTCGAATGATATTTTATAAATGTAATATCAATTATCGAATGGAAGTTTGAGAGAATGAAGAATAAACGGGTAGTAGTTATTCAATTAAACTAGGCTGCTTAACGTGAACATGGGGTTTCTTTATTGTTTTCCCCAAGACTGAATTGATTTAGAAAGATACTCTTATATTAAAATTTTCATTTGACAAAATTTATGTGATGTTGGTCATCGGAAAAAAAATACGGTGACATTTGATGATGAAGATGATGAAGGATATGACTATATGAGGTATTTTATTAAATTTGTTATTTACATATATAGTCTCTCTTCTTTGGTAACTTTTTAATTTACATAAATAATCATTTATGTGTAAAATAACTAATATACCTTAGAGTTAACAAGAAAAGTTAACCTCTTTAATCACAGAGACTCGGATGGTAACAAAATACAAACCTCGGGTGATATTTATTAATAATATGAAAAATGAAGTCAAGTAGTTAAAAATATCAAACCTCAAAAACACAAATCGTGTTTAACTCATAAAAAAATGAAAAGAGTTAAATAAGTAACGGATTTAAATATATATAAACTGTTTTGAGATTCACTTTAAAAAAAAGGAAGAAAAGAGGTGTTGCTCTATAGTAAAACGATCTATTATATGGGGCAAATCCAAGATTCAGTAATATAAGACACTGAAGTGCGTTGAAAACATTACACTCTTACACAGTGTAGGATTGTTGGATGGTATCTATGTCGATGTTCTTCAGTTTTACAACTGATTCTACGTGACCTTTAAGTGTAAGCAACTCTCTCAACCTGCAACAAACATTCATACCATCAATCATGCATAAATTTCAAATAAAGCTAGCTAAAAGACACGTATAATTAATATTTATGCTTTTTAACTCCTTCGATTGTAAACTTATTATTGTCTAGTAGACTGTCTAGATAAACATGAAGAGTTGTTGTCACTAAATTTTCTTTGAAAATAATACCACATTTAAACCTTCTTGTTGACCCCAAAAAGGTTACCCCCACTTTTTTTTTTAATAACAAGTAGACACCCCTAAATCTAGTCCTAAAATCCACTTATTGTGCTCAACGTTTAGGTTGGATAAACACCAAACTGTCAAGAGTATAGGTGTTCAACATAGAAATCACAGTTTAAAATTCAAAATAGAAACGTTCAAATTAGACAAAGTTTTTTAATGTTCAAAACATTGAAATCTAAAGTAATTTTGTTCAGTAATTATCGAGGGACATACAACTTATCATTTAAAAATTCAACTTAAACATCCCTAAAAAACACAAGATTTACAATTTTGTTATACATCTAAAAAAACAAAATAGTTATAAAACATAATATTATTAATTCATTTGGAAAAATGATGATTATTTAGTGAATCTACATAATGCCATTTTTTCGTCGTGAATTAGAGAATACTTATTTTCAGATTATAATATTTTAAATAGCTAAATTTCAGTATTTTAAATAGGTGAGTTGAGAAGTTATATGTAAAACTAAATTAATATATTTGTATAATTATTGATATTTGTTTATATACAAAATAAATGTACAGTGTGTGTGTATATATATATATATATGTGTGTGTGTGTATGAATGTATCATATATGAATATATCTATTTCGAATTGAATTCGAAATTGAGATTCAAATGCGAATTCGATTCGAAATTTGATATCAGACATTGAATCGAATTCGAATATAAAATTTTGAATCGAATTTCGAACCAGTGATTTTCAAATCGAGTCAAATTTTGAATTTTTCAAATCCGATTTCATGTACTGAACGATGGTATCCACATTTGTGTTAACATTGTAAATCGGTAGTAGTAATATACTTTATTTTATATTAATAATATATAAATATACATCTATGTTTAATCCTAATAAAGCACTAAATTGTTTGCCACATGTCTCAATTTTAAGGCGTCAACATCAGCATTGACACATGTCAAAACCATATTAAAATATCAATTTATTATATTATCAATTAATACCAATTACCAATTTTATCCAAACTAAATTTGCATTAAAAAATGGCAACCTTAATGTAGAATTGATAAATTTACTTAATAATTTGAGTTTTTTTTGGAAAATTGGAATTAAATAATCCAAGTTATTGGGTATTGGCGGATAATAATCCGAGTTCCAATATTGGTCTACAATAATCCCAATTATTTGGGTCTTGGAATTCATTGGGCCGCCGTTAATTTTTCACTAACTCCGCTAGTACTTGCTGACGTGGCAGGTGATGTGGCATCATTTTTGCTGACTTGGTAGGTGATGTGGCATCATACTTGCTGACGTGGCATGTGCCACGTCAGCACACAATTAACGGAGTTAGTGAAAAATTAACGGCGGCCCAATGAATTCCAAGACCCAAATAATTGGGATTATTGTAGGCCAATATTGGAACTCGGATTATTATCTGCCAATACCCAATAACTTGGATTATTTATTTCCAATTTTCCTTTTTTTTATGGAAACTAATAAACAATTTGTCAAACATAATAAACTTCTTTAATGTATTAAATTATCAATTAATGTTTTATGAATTACGTCATTTATAATTTTTAATAATTTTAACTGTTTTTCTTTTTGTATTAATCTAATTTATGAACCTAAATCCAACCCGTATAGTATACGGGTTACTAACTTATATACTAATAAAGCACACTGATCAAATGCCATTTGTCATCCTTACATTCACTTTCATCATAATTTTTCCGTCTCTATGCTATATTATATTACAACACCTCTCTTATTACTAATAATTTTAAATAATTAAATATTTAAAATGTAAATCTTTTTAATCTAACAATTTCTTTTAAAACTTATTAAATATAATAAGATATTAATAATATGTTATCTTAAAATACAATTTTATACTTCTTAAATCTTCATTATTTGCTATTTATAATTGTAAATACTATCATTTCTTATTTCACTAGTGTCTGTTTAAGAAAGTTCATTATTTCTTATACGTTTACGCTTAAACTTTGTTTAAAATTATAACAATAATTACATATGAAGTTATTAATTATATCATTTTTTTATATTCTCATGTAATACACTCGTAGGTTGGTATAACTAGTATTATTATTATTACTATATATACAAATTACAAGTCATGGTGAATAGTAAAATGTTTTTATTGGTTTTTTTTTTTCCTTTTTGTTGTTTTTTTTTTTGTTTTTTTTTTTCATTTTATTATTATTTCATTTTATTTTAGGTCTCTCTTTTGTTATCGTTTTGAGTTTTTTTTTTTAATAGGTTCGCCTCCTATATGAAGCAATAGTGTTAAATTTACGTAGATTTTTTATTTTGTTAACATTATCTTTATTGTTAAGCCTCTTCGTTTAAGTTCACATCCATGTGTTTAGAAATAGCTAGATTCGTACCTAACGTGAAACGAAGGTGTTAAAATTACGAGGCAACCGCACCAGTGTCATCTGGCTTAGATTAATTATGTGGTTAGGCTATATTTAGTCATAAAGCCTCTAAATGGGGCGTGGAGTGTCATGTGACAGTGTAATCAACAAGAGATTTTATGCCTTTAAGGTGTGTAGTCATAAAACCTCCATAACACCCTCTGATTATCACCCAATTAATATAAAAATTTCTTTAAATCTTAAAGAAATATGTGGACCAATCACAAATTTAGAAAAAATTGAAAGGAGGCGCTATGACATTGATGCCTCATCCAATTTCACAATTGATAGCGCCTCTATGTTGTAGTGTTATGGTGCTATGGGAAAGCCATCGGCCCCTTATCAGGCCCACTACGTTAACCCAATGGTGTACCATGTTAAAAGCATTGTTAAAAAGGGAAGAGCACCTTGTCATCTCAGCTCGGCGTTTTGCATCTTCAGCCATTTGATTAAGTTCATTGTGGTTGCTACGGTCAACATTATGAATTTCAGGTGGGTCAAGCCCATGCAGTGTCCTTTGTGCTTGAGCCCATTTAAGCTCACGGTCTTCCTTCCCAAAGTTTCTTTTCCTGGTGAAAGCAACCTGCAACACACAAAATTACTTATTTCTTCAAGTATCCAGTAAGTGGTGCATTAGCACTGGTCACTTATATTGGTCAACATTTGACTCACGCGTTGGTCAATCACAAGATCCCATGCTCTACCGCTTAAAGCATATCTGATAAATAACTTGATGAAATCAAGTGGAATGTAGAATACAATGTTGTAAAGCCATATAACGCCTGCCCAGCCCCATCCGATCCCTTCAATTGCAGCAAAATTCCAGTTTGCATAAACGGCAATCAACGTCGCAATCTGAAATTAATTAGTTAATTAATTAATCAATAATAAAGTGAAAAATAAAGGTTGGTCAGCAATAATTGATAATTCCACTCACCAATTGAGCAATCAAGAAAGCACCCATAAGTAGGGCTCCTGGACGTTCATAAACGGACCAGCTTCTAGAACGTGTAACGAATATTAGGGCTTGACTGATTGTACTCACTTGTAAGTATACTGCTGAAGCTAGCTTTTTGGATTCAACATGATCATTAATTTTCTCAAGACTTGAAACTCCAAAAACTCGCTGGATCAAATCAGATTAAATTTATATTAATAAAATTAGAGCAGATAATTGAGGAAATCACTATGTTTATAGGTCACAAACGTGTACCTCTATTATATTCAAGTATAATTAAGGATGCTAGATGGGACACGTTTGAGAGTTGACGGGTCAAACCCGATATGAAACTAAAACTTAATTAAGAACTTAAACATGCATAAATTTTGTCATATACATGAACCTTAAGTCCTTAACAGAACACGAGTTCTTACATGTTAATACAAAAACGATCCATTTAATCTGGAATTTATCTTACTTGTCTTTTTGCACATTATTACTCTATAATTACAAACATATATATACAGCAAAATTACAAATGTTATTAATAAATAATTTGAAGTTTAACAATTGATGCTATTTTCTCTTATATCTTTTAATAAATTTTAGCATAAGATACCATACACCTAAGTTATAACATGAAGGGCTCAAACGGGTCAACTCATGAAGCTTCGAGGTCAGCCAAACATGACCTGTTTAGGTAAACGTGTACACGGTTTTGCCTCGAAACTGACCCAAACTTGTAAGGTTCGTGTTAGAATCCAGTAGTCAGAAATTCACCCCTACTTAATCAACCAGAAATGTATGAAATATAGTGTCCTTTTTGTGTATCTACTCTTCATGTAAACACTTTACTTTTTTAAAATGGTCATGTTTATACATTTCATACGTGAACATAACATAGATACACGAAACTTGTTTGTGTATTTCATCGGTATAGTGTCAAATCTTATCAACTCTCTATAAATATATGAAACAATTTTTAATTTCTATAAAATTAAACTATGTAGAGAAACTTTCTTACTGTGAAAAAGTCGGTCTCATATGCTGCCCAGAAGAAAATTACTGTCATCATAGCCAGGTAGCTACCAAGAATGACCCCTGTAGTGAAAATCTCTGCCAATTTCCAGCTGTCTGGTTGAGGAGATGGTTTCACTCTATCCTTGGAAATTGTCATAATGGTACCTGAACAGGTGGACTTAATGATTTGTTGCATATGTAAACAAACTTTTTTCAACAAAAATGCATCATGGCTTATTTGAAGAACGAATTCAAACCATCGTTAAGAATTGCAATGATCAGGACCATGAAGGGTGGAAAGTCAAACTTCCATATGAGCGCTAGTAGCATGAAACCAAGCTGTTGAAATCAGAGATTGAGGGAATGTAAGGGAAATAATAGGTAGAAAACATATTGATTGCATAATTGTAGACGAGTCTGAACAGAATAGAGTAGCATACCACTATACGGATAGTAATGGAAACTGCATATATCTGCACCAGAGAAATTGAGAATCACAACATGTCAACATTAGAGATGTTTAGTGTTGGTTAGGGACTAGGAGTGAGCTAGGTTGGGCCGACACACAATGCCTATTTCATAAAAAGTGAAGACGTATTGTTTCTTGTCATTTAGGTACTTTTTTTACCAAATAAGGAAGTTTTAAAATGATACTTTTTTACTGAAAATGGAAAGGTATGATACTTTTGATTGAAAAAAAAAGCTTTAGCATCTTTAATGCAAACATGCAAATAGTTTAGCAGTTTTTTCTGCAACAAATTAGTTAGTTTTCAATATAAATACAAGAAACTATTCACAACAGTAATAAGCTAACTTCTTATAAAACCATTTTAGACATTTTATGCATTTGAATACCGCCTCATGATTCCTATTTTCCCGTCAGATGAGAGATGTCCCGTTTGTCGCAAAGCGTGTTTGGATTCGTTTGGGGAACATGCTGTTCATTGCAAAGAACTCCCGGGGTTTAAATATCGACACGATTTGGTTAGGGATGTTCTATTTGACATATTCAAGCGCGCGGGGATTTCAGCGAAGAAGGAAGCTCCGGTCAACTTCCTGACGGACCCGGCTGATGGGCGATCGACTCTTAGACCGGCAGACATCTTGGTCTTTGGGTGGATAGGAGGGAAGCATGCATGCCTGGATCTCACTGGGGTCTCCCCTCTGGTGGGCTTGGGACTTGGGGAGTTCAAAGTGGGGCAGGCGGCTTCTAAGGCTGCGATGGGAAAAGTGAACAAGCATGAGAAAGCGTGCATTGAAAATCAACACGTGTTTGTTCCTTTTGCCTTTGACACTTTTGGGGTCCTCGCCTCTGAGGCCGTGGAAACTCTGAGTAGAGTTCAACGGGTCATGCATGGTAATGTTATGACCACTGGTGCTAGGGATGTTGTTTTCACGAGACTTAGTTTTGCTATTCAGAAAGGCTTGGCGGCGCAGCTTGTTGCCCGCCTCCCTTGCCCGCCGGGGTGATTGTTCTCTTGTATTTCAATTCGGTTAATAAAAAGTGCTATCATTAAAAAAAAAAAAAAAAAAAAAAAAAATACAACTCATATCGACTTTCTTCTCATTTCATCCATACATTTTCTGTTCAATCTTTAAGCTTAATATTTTTGACCCGTTATAGATAAAACACTACCCAATATAAATGGGTCAAAATTTGTTGCAGCTAATTCTAATTTATGGTCTGTTTCCATGATATAAAGATAAATGTAGGTAGGTCGATGAAATAAAGAAATTGACAAAAGAATGAAATATGCTTCTCAAGATCTGAGCTTGTACTTACAGTATAATTTTTCATCCTCTGAAAGATCGCTCGGCTAGTTAGTACTGCACTAATAATAACACTCAGCCCAGGTTCAGTCAACACTATATCAGACGCACTACGTGCAGCATCAGTTGCATCTGCAACCGCTATTCCAATATCTGCTTTCTTAAGTGCAGGTGCATCATTCACTCCATCACCCGTCATACCACATATATGCTTTCTTGCTTGTAAACGTTTCACAATTTCATATTTATGCTCTGTAGCAAACCACAAATATAGCACCAAGTCAACTAATTGATAACCAAAAAGCCATACTTTAAATCTATGGTTATTGTTTATTCTGTTAATCTTGAAGCCGTTATGCATATCTACAATGGACATACCAGGGAAGACGCCAGCAAATCCATCAGCTTTTTCAATCAACTCATCGACGGGTAAGGCAACAATAGACTCGTCTCTGTTCTGTCCTAGTAATGCAGACGACGGGTACATGTTGGTCCCCATTCCTAGACGCCGTCCTGTTTCTTTTCCTATTGCTAGCTGATCACCTATAGGAGGTCAAAAAGGTCATGCATATGGAGCATGTGGTCATTTTAACACATGCTGATGTAATTATCATAATGCATTTGCTAATGTAAAATATAATAAGTTTCTATAATACTTGTTACATCTGAGATGATAAAAGAAAACACACCTGTGATCATTTTAACGCTTACTCCCAGATTCAAAGCCCTTCTAATTGTCTCTGCACTGTCATGCCTTGGTGGGTCAAAGAGAGGCATAAGGCCAATGAATTCCCATGGACCTCCCGGGCTTTCCTTCTTTCCCTCAGGAACTTCCTGTTTTAAAAAATACATATATAAAAAAGAACTCATTGCAGGATCTTTTTGGTTTTAGTTTCTTTTTTCAAACCTGGTATGCTACTGCAAGGGATCGTAAACCACGCTCAGCAAATTTATCTATCACAAGATGAACCCTACGCTCAATTTCTGATTTATTATGTGCAAGATTCAAAATCTGAGAATTATAAAAGACATGTAATTTGTTAGTCATTGATGATTGTTAATGTGTATGCTCATCAGTTGTTTTACCTGTTCAGGAGCACCCTTACTGACACGATGCATTTTATTTTCACCATCAATATATGTCAATGCTGTCCTCTTATCAGTTGGGTTGAATGGAAGGAAATGGACCTCTTGAATATCTGCCCTTGCCTAGATAAAACATAAATGATATTATTTATTTCAAACCAGATCAGAAAACCCCTTGATTTACTTTCATGTATTATCAATAACAGATTTTCAACCTCCTTAGGGTCACCCAACATCCCTACTATAGCAGCATCTATCGCGTCTTGGTTTTCCAATCTAGAGGCTCTTGCAGCCATCAACACCACCATATCGGCATCCACTCCTTTAGCAAATATCTGCAAAGATAAAGGATACCTTATATACTTTAAAGAGTGAAACAAAGTTTTAAACAAACCTGGCAGTCAAATGCTCATGTAACCTCTATTAGATTTTTGTCCACAGAAAGCTTGTTCAGAGTTAAAGTCCCAGTTTTATCACTGCAAAGAACATCCATGCCTGCCATTTCTTCTATTGCTGTCATTCTTTTTGTGATAGCTCCCTGCAGTGATGTAAAAAAGTTGGCATTGTAATAGGGTCCTGACAAAAAAAA
The DNA here is from genome assembly GCA_039602395.1 of Deinandra increscens subsp. villosa. Classification (NCBI taxonomy): domain Eukaryota; kingdom Viridiplantae; phylum Streptophyta; class Magnoliopsida; order Asterales; family Asteraceae; genus Deinandra; species Deinandra increscens. The sequence continues at coordinate 23,585,630 of JBCNJP010000027.1, read as the reverse complement.
GATCATGCATGAAAAAACAAGGCATAAAGAATATTCAACCAACCTGCTGAGATAAACGATGAGAACCAATTGCCATCGTGACTGATAAAACTGTTGGCATTGCAATAGGAATTCCACCAATAAGGAGTACGAGCAAATTGTCAATTCCAGGACGATATTTACGGTTTTGAATTGGGTACATCACAATGATTTCTATTATCATTCCGACTGCAATTGAACATATACAGAAGTTCCCAATAGCTGTCAAAACCTGCAAGTTGTGATATCTTTATTACCAGAACAGCAACCATGTTTCATGTTTAATAAAAGCAGGAATTTACTTCAAATATGCCTAGCATTTATTATATGGACAAGTAGATGCACATGTGCGCGTTCATACCTTCTGAAAATGTCCTACTTGGTTTGTAGAATCTACAAGATGAGCCGCCTTTCCAAAGAAGGTATGCACACCTGTGGCAATGACCACCGCTTCAATCTCCCCCTGTTTGCATGTAGAGCCTGAATAAACCCCATCCCCAGGGACCTTTGTTACAGGAAGGGATTCACCTGTCAGAGCAGACTGCAGTTCAACCAATTGGAATAATTAGAAGATGAAAGGTATAAGAAAAGGGCAAATCAAATAATTCAGTATAAAGTGGATATGACTCATAATAATAAAAAGGGGAAAAAACCTGGTCTATCTTTAATGGGTCACCCTCAAGAAGTCGAGCATCTGCTGGGATGATATCCCCAAGTTTAATACTAACTATATCGCCTGGAACAAGAATGGCTGCTTCTTCCTCATTCCATTTCCCATTGCGAAGCACCTAATATTTCATTCCTTCACTTTGTCAATCTAATATATAGAACATATTATTACACTTAATCACAAGAGATGCCTAACTCCACTGAAATATTAATACCTTTGCTTTGGGTGCGAGGTGTGCCATGAGAGCTGCTGCTGCATTACCAGCATTGTTCTCCTCTATAAAACTTATGGTCGAATTTATGACAAGCAGTGTGATAATCCCAACAAAATCCTGCCAATCAGGTGGTTTACCCTGCACAATAACCAAGTTTTATCAACTGATCTAAAAGAAACAACAATATAATACCAGATGTGTCAAGAACTTTTAGCTATCAGCACAGTGCTACATATTTAAATACAGTTGAGATTGCTCACTCCTCCATTTGCAAGTGCAATGGCCATAATTGCTGCAACTTCCATGACCCATGACAGCGGGTTCCACATAAACCCTAAGAACTTCAAAATTTTGCTCTCCTGAAATTATTACTTCCAGTAAATCTCAAATCACCTCAAAAGACATTTAAAAATTAATCAGGATCAAGAACAGCAATTGTACACCACACACCTTCTTCTCTTCAAGCTTGTTGTGCCCAAATATCTCTAATCTCTTCTCAGCATCCTGTGATGTTAGCCCTTCTTTCGAACATCTCAAATTTTCAAAAACTTCCTCAAGTGGAATCGTTTCCTATAATTTAAATATATATTGATTAATCATGGAACAAGTCTCATTCCTATAGGTAAACAAACAATAATGAAGTAGTCTGGCAAAAGCCTCCATTAACATCATAATCGACTAAGAAACCACTCATATCCATACTAAATCAACAGCTTCCTTCTTCACAGCTTCCATAATATCATCCGTCTCCCCCATCCTTAGCTCTTAATTATTCAGCTCGCTACAAGTTAAAATTTCAATAATAGCAGTTATTCAAACGAGCCAACTGAATTCAGATGATTTATAGAACACGAACAATCAAATTGAAAATTTTCAATTGCGACATACTAACAACTGATCAGCTGCCAATAACTTCAATTCATTTGCACACATAACTAATATGCGTTGATTAAATTCATAATAACCTTTAACAATCGAGTTTGTAAATAATCATCAACGACGCATGATTAAATCAATCATCTGAAAACACGAATTGTTTGATCAAACTGAATTCAAGCTACATGAAGATTAGGAATCATTGATGTAAAATTGTAAACTAAATAAACAAACTAATTAGTGATGAAAAACGACATGAGACTCATCAATCGAGTAGCGTATGCGTCAGGGAAATCATCAAGCCAACTGAATTCCAATTTACAGAACATGAACCATCAGATCGAAACAATTACCGTTGTTGCGGCATAGATTTCCAAGTCGATTACATATAGTTCTAAATCGCTTCAAACGATCGAGTTATACAACACATAAAGCGCATGGTAAAATCAATCACAAATTTAATAATCGATACTTGAAACAAAACAAGCTGATCAAACCGAATTGATTGAATTACATGAAGATGAGCAACAGAGAGACAGAAGTCAACGAAATACACCTGCAAATGATGAAAGATGATGCGAGGGCTCCTTACTATTCGTACGGATGCTGTTCGCTTTGACTACAAATAAAGGGTGGGAAACTTCATTAGTTCATATAGCAGTGTGTGAGTGTAAAATGGTGGTAGGTCTAGGGGCACAAATGTCTTTTCGGTTGTGATTGCGATGAATTTGGCGGGTACCACTTATTAGACTTTCAATAGGTGAGGACGACATGGATTTGTTTGGTAATTGCTTGTCAAAGTGAGAAAGATGTTTGGTGGTTGATAGGTATATAATTGGCGTGGTTGGAAGGCAAGCCATTTGAAACTGAAATTGGTAGCGGGTGCGGCCGGCCACGGTTAGGTGGCGTGTGTCCTTTGCGGCTCGATACACCGTTAGATTACGAACTCCACCATCTAGTCACAAAAACTCATTAACCGGATGCCTCTCATCACCGCGTTTCAATCTTATTTTTTATTCTCTCTACTTTTTAATTTTAAAAAATAAAGAGGGGGTGTGGGTATTTATTAATGGGTTATTAGCCTAAAATAATCTCAACTATGACTTGTTGGCCGGCACCACTTCCAACTAACGAATTTTCCTCTAGCACTTTCAACTATCGATATATTTTCCTCCACCACTTCCTCCGTTAATTTTCTTTAACACCGTTAACCTACTGCCTACGTGGCTGTCCTACATGACTTGTTTTTGAATAAAAAAAGAATTTTAAATGCCACATGTACATAAACCCTAAAGTTCACATAAATTGTTCATCATCTCCTAAACCACCCACCTGAATTCGGCGAGATCAGATATGTCGGCGTCCTGCAAATCCGGAGGCCTGAACGCAACACCAGCACCACCGTCATGATCCACTTCTCCGGGATTTGGAAGCAACACCACCACCGTAGCGACCTGCATATCCGGTGGCCTGAACACAACACCACCACCGTCATCCTCTTGTCCTCTTTCTCTGGCGACCTGCATATCCGGCGGCCTAAGCAACTTATCACGTTGGGGATTTGGAAGCAACACCAACGATGCTGCTTTGTATAGTGGCATGAGCTGATCACGGCGCCTTGAGCAACTTCTCTTCACAGGCGACCTAAAAACGACCGATGATGCTTTGTACGGTGGTGGAGAAGGTGGCGGAACTGGGGGCCAACGAGGGGGGTGGTGCCGATGATGGTGGAGGTTTATTGGTTTTTTTTTTTTTGCCTATGATTTGGGGATTTATGGGACATAAGCCACGTAGACAGCCACATAGCCATTTTATGCCATGTAGGACAACCATGTAGGCACTAGGTTACCGGTGTTAAAGAAATTAACGGAGGGAGTGGTGGAGGAAAATATGTTGATAGTTAGGAGTGCCAGAGGGAAATTCGTTAGTTGGGAGTTGTGACGGCCAAAAAACGATAGTTGAGATTATTATAAGCCAATAACCCGTTTATTAATTTAGTAAGATGAAAAAGTGAAGATTGATGATGTGGTCATGAAGTGGCAAGAAAAAAAAACGTGTTGGATTGAAAAGAATTTGGTGGAGATAGTACACTTAGGCCCCGTTTGTTTTTTATCAAAAGCTCTTAATAGGCTCTAACTTCTTATCCGGTCAGATGTTTTAAGAAGAACATGCGTTTGTTTTTTACTTGCTATTCAGATGATCTAACTCTAAATATCCTCTAAAAACAACTAGATATAATACCATCTCTAAAAAAGTCTTAACCCTAAAAAAACAGTCTTCTTCGAACCTCTCTTCAACCTCTCCTCACCCACAAGCTCTTAATAGGCTCCAACTTCTTATTTGGTCAGACGTTTTAAGCGGAATAAGCGTTTGTTTTTTACTTGCTATTCAGATGATATAACTCTAAATGTCCTCTAAAACATCCAGACATCAAACATAAAACTATCTCTGAAAAAGTCTTAACCCTAAAAAAACCAACGTCCCTTTAACCCCTATCCAACATGTCCTCACCCAACTAAATCTCTTCTTCTAAACACTAAATTCAATGATCTTCCTCGTAATGATTCAGGTTTCAGACATTTAAACTAATTTTTAACATTCAGAAGTGGTATTCAGATATAAGTCTCTTACAAAAAACAAATGGGGCCTTAGCCTATGATCTATGAGTAATAATAAGGTGGATATAGAGGTGCACGAATTGGTTAATTAGTTCCTAAAAAAACCGGCGGTTAAAAAACGATTATTGACTTAATTGGTTCAGTTAATAACCGGTTGGAGGAACCTAAAACCCGTAACCCTATGAAACTGGTTTCGGTTTCTAACCGAACCGGTTAACCGAAAATCGGTCCAAAAAACCGGTTTTCTTAAATTAGTTACTTTTTTGTAAATTATATAAAATAAAATAATCTCAATAAAATGTCTTCTTTTATTTAATAAAAAAGTATAAAAAAAACAAACTATAAAGTTAAAATTTCTAGAAAAAATAAAAACAAAAACAAAAACAAACTTAAATTTAGAAATTACCTTATTAAATAAGGGATAGGCTATTCGTACCCCCCCCCCCCCCCCTAATTACTTGTTGCACTCCCCCCCTGAGATTTTATTTTAAAAATTATCATATTCCACCTCTATAAAATTATTTTTATAAAGATAGTTTATTTTAAACAGTTTTTTTAAATAAAATAACAAAAAAGCTAATCATTTTTTTTAAACTGTTTAAAAAACGTTTTAAGTTTTTTTCAACAGTTTTTTTAAACGTTTTTTAAAGAGTTTTTTCATTTTAGAAAAAAAAAACGTTTTAAACAGATTTTTTATAAAAACTTTTATTTAACATTAAAAAAACGTTTTTAAACAACTTCTAAAAAATGTTTTTTTAAACAACTTAAACAAAAAAAACGTTTTTTAAACAATTAAAAAAATATTTTTTTTACCAGATTTATTTTTTAATTAAAAACGATAATCATTTTTCCAAACTGTTTAAAAACATTTTCTAATACTGTTATTTTTAAATACGTTTTTAAAAGTTTTCTAAACAGTTTTATAATAAACTTTTTAAAACGTTTTTTAAACGTTTTAAACAGTTTTCTTTTAGTTTTTTTAAAGAACGCTCAGTTTTAAAAAAATAATTAAAAAAATTAAAATGTTTTTTTAAAGAGTTTTATTTTTTTATAATTTTTTGTAAAAAAAAACTGTTTAAAAAAAATTATTGGTTAAAATATACCAAATTAAAATCAAAAGGTTTGAGTGGTAATTATCTATAAGTTGGGGGAGGGGGTGCAACAAGTAAAAATCAATTATAAGGGGGGTACGAATAGTAGCACCCTTAAATAAATACTAAAACTAAAATGAGCCGTGTGAGTTTATCGACCACTTGGAGGCGGATTTCGAACCCGCTCATCGTAATCTGTTTCTTCACCAGAAACTGGTTGTGAAGCGTTTTTACGACATTTCTCCTGTCTTAGAACTCTTTCCATTGTGTCCAAATGGTCCTTCAAAGAAATACACATCTCCAATAACGGTGCGGTGAGCCTCGTCGTTCGAATTGATAAAACATTGCTAGTAAGAGAAAAATGGATTCTGAAGATACCGTATAAGCTTAGACGCTTAGTAGATCACGGTCATAACGGCTAGAATGAGAAATTGAGATTCTTTTTCTTTCCACCAAGCCAAGACATCAATACTAACCCACTTGAAGGGGGTAATTTAATTAGAAAAAAATAAATCTATACTATATAATAAAAAAAATGGTCATACTTTAAATAGAGAAAAATACATTTGTCATCACCATAAAATTTTGCATTATGTCAAATTTTTATTAATTAATTATCTAAATACTAAATTTTCATATTAAGGTTTATTGTGTTTAAACTTTTATTAAGTAATTATCCAAATACAAAAATTTTATATACTAAGTTTATTTTATTTTTTACTAACAGATATATCTTAAAACTAGTCATTTAAATAAATTCTCTTTGTTTGTATACGTTTCAAATATATTCAAAACTAATTATTTTTTACTAAAATAACATATTTAATAACATATATATCTACTAAGTTCATATTAAAGTTTATTTTTAAAAAACTTTTAATAAGTAATTATGCAAATACTAAAATTTTATATTAATGTTTATCTTGTTTTGACTAACAGACATATCTTAAAACTAATAATTTAATAAATTGTATTAATTCTATTCGTTTGTATAAGTAACAAATATGTTTAAAACTCCGTGTAACACACGAGAATAAAAAACTAGTTTTAATAATATAGAATTAAGGAAAATTAGATTTAAATAATCCCAGTTTTTCCTTATTAGCAACTAATAATCTCACATTTAACATTGGTATATGTTAGTCCCACATTTACACTTGTTTATTTCCAATGGTCCATCCGTTAAAAAATTTAACGGAGTTAACGGAAAAGTGACGTGGCTGGTGAAGGCTGCCGCCGGCGACCTCCAAACCGCCGGAAAACGACTGAAACCCCAAAAACACATCATTTTTTCACTTTAATGTCATGAAACGGAATATTTTTAACATGAAACAAAATATTTTTAACTTGATTAATGACATTAAAGTGAAAAAATGGATGTGTTTCTGTGGTTTTAGTCATTTTCCGGCGGTTTGGAGGTCGCCGGTGGCGGCCTTCACCAGCCACGTCACTTTTCATTAATTTTCCGTTAACTCCGTTAAACTTTATAAATATGGATTATTAGTTGCCAATAAAGAAAACCTAAGATTATTTAAATCCAATTTTCCTAGAATTAACCGTTTACCTATTTTATACGTTATCTCTGTTATAAAATAATAAATATTTCAGCTTTGATGTTTTAAAAGGGTCATGCAAACATGGATATATTTTAATATAGTTAACCATAAAAAAAGTTAAGAAAAGTGAGGGTGGCACGTAACCTTAAATAATAAAAAAAATATTTTGATAATTAGGATATTGTATGTTAATATAATCTTTTTTAAGAACATTTCCCCCCGATAATAATATCAATATTGTATTTATAAGATTTAAACATTTACTAATTTTTAAAGTCCAATAGGTTTTAAGGACATGGAGTGAAGACTGAAGAGTGAACTGTAATTTTCCTATGGGGTCTTCTAAAATAGTCGGGACGTCTTTAAATTTGTTTCTTCATATTTTACGTCTGTAATTTTCATATTTTACGTATAAAAATTCAAATTTTCCTATGGGGTCTTCTAAAATAGTCGGGACGTCACACCTCTAAATGGACGTAAATTGCAACTTACTCTATTACTTAACAGATTCTATTATTTCTTATTATTAAAAGCTGAGTTTGATTAGTATGTAATACATATAAAGGTTTATTTTAAGTCCAATAGAAAGAAATTACCTTTGCATTTGTAAAACACAACTTGCTATTTTGTGTTTTTATTTTTTTTTCTTTCGTGTTTATCATCGTTATTTTAATAAATGAGTTAGTCGTGTAATAGGTATAATCGTGTAACGTATATTTTTTTATGTTTTTTTTTCAATCTTATTGAACTTATCACACGGGTTGGTGGTGTAAGAAATACAGTTATGCAACATAACTTTTAGAGTTTAGTTCCTCGATTTCAATAGTTTAAGCGTTTGGGTTGATACGCAGTTTTTTATTTTCGTTTTCTTTATATAACGTTATAGCAATACAACTGCTTTCTATGCTCGTGTTATCCCACCAGCAACACCTTTATTAGTATTCTTTTCCATTCTTTTTAAGGCCTTCTCAAAACGTTTCATTGGTTTTAATTTTAGTCACATATCTTTGTATTTAGGTATTTAATTGTATGTAATATTATATTTAATCATAACTTTAACGTCGTCGCATTGTTTTTTTCTTTTCATTTTTTTATATTGCGATTTAGCAATATATACAATTGTTTTATATACCCGCATTATCTTTGCGATAACGTACAAATAGTAAATTCTAATTACGTATAAAAATAACATTTTAATTCGAATTTCGAAACCAAGAAAGACATACTCACATCTATCTATACTATAATATAAACAAAACGTCTTTTTTATACTTCAATTAGTGAAAAAAAGACACTTGTCATCACCATAAAATTTTGGATTAAATCACAATTTTAATAAATAATTATCCAAACACTAAATTTCCATATTAAGGTTTATTTAGTTTAAACTTTTAATAAGTAATTATTCAAATACAAATTTTTTATATTAAGGTTAGTAATTATCCAAATACTAAATTTTAATACTAAGGTTAATATTTTATTACATATATATTATATTTTATTAAAATAATATATTTTATTACATATACCTTAATACTTTAAAAAATATATATATATAACACTTTATTCATAATAATAATTTAATTAAATATTATACATGCAATATAAAATATTTATTCAATTTTTTTTTTACTTTAGTTAAGTTTAATTTCAAATTACCAAGTATTTCATTTCAATATAACAAACAAAATTCTTAATTTCCTTGACTAGATTTTTTTTACTACAAACATCCAGTTACCCGGGGGTCTTGTCATGACAAACGATATTACCTACGACACGTTACTACCGCAGTCCGTGCGAGTAACCAAGACCTTCTGTGTTGCACATCCATCCAAAGGAAACCCACCGTCTAAATGTCGATTGTCGTAAAACCTCCGACCCACCTATAATTACTATAAATTTTTTGATAGTTATAAAAATATATAATTGTCGTATATTTTGATTGTATTTATAGTTTAGAAAAAAAAACCTCAACTGTGTAACAAAAAGGGATAAAAAAAACTAGTACAAGAATATAAAATGTGTACGCCTGCCATGAAAGTCCGGGATCAAACTTATGCTCTATTCTCGAGTTTATTTTGAAGGGAATAGAAAAGAAGAGAAGTGAAAATAAAAGAAAAGAAAAGAAAAGAAAAGAAAAAGATTAGAAATTATTATATGCCTTGTCTTCTTGAGTTTTATAAGAATGAAAGAAAAGGAAGGGAAAATATAACATTTTTATGTTCTTGAGTTGTATAGAAAAGAAAGGAAAATTGATAACTTAACAATTATACCCTTTATGGAGGGAAGAAAAAAATTATTATATAAGGAATAGAGGGTATATTACTAATTACATAACATGTACTATTTGCTTTCCTTTGCAATCATACCAAAATTGGGCGGAAGATTTTAATGGGAAAATGGGTTAGAAGTCTCATCCACTTCTTTTCCAATCTTTTCTTTTCCTTTTAATAAAAAAACTCAAGAACCCAATTTTTATGATTTTTCTTTCACTTACTTTCTTTTTCTTTATAAATTAAACTCAAGAATGCAGTGTTAGGGCAATATGTTTTCACGTTCACCCCTAAATATCATAAAGTTTAAATTTATAATTTATATAAATTAAAAGGGTTATTGGCTTTAATTAATCCCAACTATCACTTATTGGCCGGGATCACTCCCAACTAAAGAAATCACCACTGCCACCCCCAACTATGAACCTAATTTCTGACAACACTCCCTCCGTTAAAAAAGCGTGTCATAAAATGTGCATAGCGTGTCATAAAATGTGCATGAGGGAGTGTTGTCAGAATTTAGGTTCATAGTTGGGGGTGGCGGTGGTGATTTCTTTAGTTGGGAGTGATCCCGGCCAATAAGTGATAGTTGGGATTAATTCAAGCCAATAACCCAAATTAAAATAAATAGGTTAATGAACAAAATAATAATCATAATAAATGTAAAAATGATTTTGTGGAATTGGATAATAAAGAGCTTTTGGAATGTGAGAGCAACTCATTGCTGTGATATGGTCTCATCTTTGATTATTATAACCCTAAATTCTTGTATGTTTGTTGAGGTCTTTTTCAAATTATCGTTCTGAATTGAATTCTCCCTATAGAAAACGACCTCAACTTTTGAACTATAATAATAAAAAGTTAAAAAAATAAACTTCAAAACAGCTTACTTTAATTTTATTCTATGCCTAAATCTAGAATTATTTATCCACCACAAATTTGATACACCTAGCACCTAGTCGACGTGTAGTTTGGTATTAATAATAAAGACAACAACAAATCGTTAAAGTATTATAATGTATTGATTGTATCCTGTCCTTAGGTATACTTAAAGACAAATCTAAAACTGAAAATAATTTTTGGTATGAAGATATTCTGATTTTCTTTAATTATCCCTTAAAATACATAAAAATATAAAATTGATTGGATACCACTTGTGATGAGAGGTGAAAAATACCTTTTTGGAATCAAATTTCATTTGTTTTTTTTTTCTTGGACAGCTTTCAGGATCCGAACTCTTACCACATAAGTTTTATCTAACATTATGATACCGCTAGGTTTAAGGCCTTTTGATATCAAAATCTAAGTGTAACTCAGATTCGATTTTGAAACCAGTTTGGTAAGAATCGAGTAGGAACTGACCCTCTCAGTCGGTTTGTAGCCTTATACTTTGAAGGTAGTTACACCGAAACCCGCCGGCTGATTGGTCAAAAGCTGGTTTTGACATTTTGTGACCCGACCTAAACCAGTTTGGGAAAAAAAACCCAGTTTGAACACCTTTGGACATAGACCGAACCATAGAGAGGATTGAGCCAAGCCTTGGTGGACAAATATGGAAATATTTCACAATAACCCAACATGTTAGCCCAGAACTGATAACTGATTAATCCGAACCACCACTAAATCTAAAATGGTTGATCCAAACAAATTGAATACCACGGGACTCAAAAATTCAAATTAGAACTTTTGAATAAAAAAGAAAAGAAAAACTTTGTCCTAAATATTAAAACAAAAATCCACATCAAACAAGTCTCTTCAGCTACGACTTGCATGCCACAATGTTATTTTCTTTATCAAATTTCATCTAACTTTTGAAAGCACATATTTCCCGGCTGCAATGGTACAAATCATTATGTACAAAATTACACACCTATTTTGTATAGCACATAAGAACTGTTCGAGGCAAGTTGTTATAACCCCATATACAAAAGTCAATAAATGGGCAAGTGTGTAATAATTTATCTTATAATGTTACAGGCCAAGAGTGTATAAAATCAATAAGATGGAAAATATGTAAAGTGTGATAAGCTTAGTAATAATTGCACACCTATTTTGTTTTTCATCTAACAAACTGACAATTCTATCCTGAAGATTACTTGCATACTAATTCAGTAATTCAGAATTTAAAAAAAGTACCAACCTTACTAAAATATGAAGGGGAGATGTTTTCTTTCTTGTACTTGATTTAAATTTACTGGTCTTGCTACATTTTTATCTGTATGCTCAATCAGTTATAATTTATAAATGGCTGCAGCAGAATCAAAACTATCATGATCTTGATTGTTTAATAACACATATACAGTAAAACTTGAAGTTCTTGTGAGTTTAAATTTCATACCAGGACAAAAGGAACAAAGATTCCACAAACTATAGGAACAAAGATGGCAACATGTTGAGAACACGGGACCACCAACGTATCCGCATTCATACCCAAATCATCGGAACTATAATGTCCCAAGTTATGCACCTCAAAACTGAAAGTATAGATAATGCCAATCAGAAACATAAAACATCAAAGTTCAAACTAAAATAACTGTAAGGTGATATGAAATACCTGTAAACAATTTGAAAGCCGTAGGCACACTTCTTCGCTGTGTGATCCAAAACACATCAAATTTTTTTTTGGGTCATATACAACCCATGATAGGAACATTAAAAGTGAGAGGTCTTGGGTTCAAGTCCCACATGTGATAAAAAATAATTGGGGGTCCAGGTTGGGCAAAGTGGTTTTCTTACCTATAATGAGTTTTCTCCTGATAGAGAATAGAGATGATCGGGTGAGTGGTAATACCCCCGTTAGTGATCCAAATTTGTTATTAAAAAAGACCCAAGATCAATTATATATTACATGCTTTGCTCTTTGAGACCTAATCATTTAATCAGTAAATTACAACATATGACTGAATGAGTTAACTAAAATTTGAAGTTTTATGATAAGAGAAAAAGGATCACCCACTCTTTCCATCCGATATTAGTATATTACTTGTGTGATGAAGAAAATTAAGTAAGTATGAGATATGAAGAAAATCTATAACAAATACATATAATTGTTCCGACGTATCTGCACCGTCTTCTCATACAAGCATTTACATGTGATTTTCGAATTCTTCACCTTGGTGTATTTAGCCTTTTTTTTTAGATATATGAAATATCATCGATGCATATTTAACACAAAGAACTTTAGCTACATAAAAATGAAGATGCTTTACCATCTTGCGTCACAAGTGTCACAGCCCAACCGATAGCGGAATATACCAGGACACGATAACTATCCAGATGCTCATCACAACTAAATAAAGTTGCAATATACTTAAACATGCCTTTTTATTCATTTATTTGAAAATATTTTACAAACATAATTAAACACAACAGAACAACATAATAACTGAATTAAAGTCTTTAACTACGTCCAACAAATCCTAGCGTGATCATATAACAGCTCAAGCACGGTTCCCTAAAACATGTATAAGATAAAGTGTCAACTACAAAGTGTTGGTGAGTAAACATAGGTTTGGTGTATATCATTAGTGTAAAACATGCGATCTATGTGTTAAGTGAACATTCATAGAGTATGATAAACGAGTAATGAAATAGAGCATATCAAACCCTTGACAATTAGGCTTCCAATTACCCATTGAAAGTACGTTTCAATTTACTGGGTGGGTTGTAAAGTCGCAACTTTACGTGGAATATTTCGATAATTTGAAGTTCATGCATGCTAGTTCTTGAGTAAAGAGGTTGATTGATGTACGATCTATGATAAAGTTGTATGATTTTTGTTGTAGGATGCATGTTGGGTGACAAAGTAATAATCGTGGTGATAACTTGCATGAAAAAACATTGTGCTAGGCGTATGATAAAAACATGGTTTTAATGTGAACTTTTCTTATACGTGATAAATATATATTTACCAGAAAAATTATTTAATTATGTGACGCATGCGGATGAACCCATGACTACTTGGTTACTTGCTTATATGTTTTAGGTCAAATTAATTATAGGTTGTACGCATGTACAAATCCTAAGTCTCCTATCTCGGTGAGAATGACAAGATTTTGTAAGATCGCCCCGTCGATCTTACATCGTATATGCGAGATAATTATAATAAATTGTGGCGCTTGAGTACTTATTGCTATGTGACATGTTATATGATATATACGTGTTAGGATAAATATTTGAAAACCAAATTTGATCACCAATGTGTTGTCGAGTCAGCTTGTCAATTGTCCGGGAATATCGGGACAACCGGTCAGCACGGTCAAACACTCACACAATTATGTGTCTCAGGTGAAGTCTAAGGGGAATCACCGTCTTTTGTCAGCTTTGACTATTTGGTTTACTATTACGCACCGATGTGAATTTACGGTCCACTTTTATCTTGTTCTGCTTTTGGGGGAGAAGGCATGTGGTAACGGTTACTTTTGATAAACCCGAACTTTTATTGTATATACTATTTTACAAACCATAGATGAAAACATGCCAAAGAGTCATTCCACTAATTGTGTGCCATTAATTTTGGATGATAACGGGGAAATATGAAGTAGATATGCTGGGCTTGACAAACCCTACCCGAGCCAGTCGCTCTAGCCCGACTTGTCTTATAGGGAGTGGAGCGGGTATTATGTTGTCCTAATATTTAGTCATGCTCGACATTATAGCATGTCTGGAAGGCAAAGTTTTAAAACTGTGAGTAATGGGGACACAAATCCTATGGTGTTGCAAATAACGTGTACTAGCTATCCGAAAGTATATCAAATGCTTAAGAATATTTTCTTACGGGGTGTTGGTTCCTGCTTAGGTTAGGCCTCGTTGAGGATAACCAGTTGATGACCATTGTCAAGTCATGCAAAAACCCAATCAACCTAGATAGCTAGGGACTAGGGTAAGTAGGGTACCGTGTCCACGAGAAGCATGTGGTTAATACTATCTTTTTTTGCTTGATTGTGAAAACATAAATAAAAATTTGTGGATTGATTTGAACTAGATTAGTAGAAAAAAAAAAGATTGCAACTAAATTAAGAAACAAGAAAGAACAACACATAAACATGAAATAAAGAAAAGCCACTACCACTTCTGAGTTTAGAGTTCAAACAATATCTTACAAGACTTTTAATGTGTTTGTTACATTGATAGATTACATAGACATAACCCAAATCACATCAACATCAATTGTATAATGAAATACGATTACATCTATAGCACATGTACACAACTCTAGAGTCTCTATAGGTGGAATGATACTAACGTGCAACCTTAGGCATTTCACTATAAGTCATGAAATTCTAAGGACTGACACTTACTACACATCTAGAGTCTCTCTAGGGTGGAATGACACCAACGAAGAATTCTATACATGAATTAACATCGAATATGATTATGCTAACACAATTATAAACATTCACGTCTAAATGATTAAAACGTGTTAAATATCCATGCAACAAACAAAAAGAATAAACTTACAAATACGAGCAATGTCACACCCCCAAAAATCCCACGCGCGATAACGCGCTGCAGGGAGTGTGATAAACCAGGATCGCCGTCCATTAGTTACACCAAACGACCAGTAATTAATAAAAGTTGTATATTTCATTAAAATATAAATTCAGAGTGTTACAATTGCGGAAGCGTAAATACAATTAAATTATTTATGTAAAAACATCGTCACCCAAGGTGACGTGGCTTGTTCAAAGACACAAAAAGGGTTTCAAAGTCTCATGCATGCGTACTCGTGATACTCGAACATCTGCAACCTGAGAAATAACATGCTAAAAAGTGTCAACACAAAGGTTGGTGAGTTCACAGGTTTAGTATCTTCAAAACAGTACAAGTTGTGAGCATAATCACTAATATATATCAGATAGCTAGCTAGGCTATGTACATGAAACTTTGCACGTGATGGTCACCGAAGCTGACAGTTGTTTATAGTTTGCCTTGTTTCGTTGAGGACGAATATAACACCCGTTCGATATCCAATCGTGCCAGAGCGACTGGCCCGGGTGGGGTTTGTCAAACCCAGTAGTACTACAATATATTTCCCGCTATCATCACCAAATACTAACGGTACCATGAGAAGGACTTTGTTGTCTAGTGTGCCTCAGTAATCAGTAATCGTGTGATATATAAAAGTCTAATTATCTCAGTTGTGTAAATCATGCATGTTAATCTCCCCCAACAGGATTTAAAACAGTAAAATGGGGCCGTGAAACTCACCTTAGGTTGCACAGCAAAAGTTTCCAGATAAACAGTTAATCACGTAGCAAGATCGGGTCTTGTGAAAGCAATCAATCACCTAATGAGCATACGGGTATAAGTGTGTGTCCAAGTAAAGCGGCTAAGTCTAATGTAGACGACAAAAACGAATGATCGTGGGATTCGAAACAAGTCGAGGATGACACGTTTGCCAAGTCCGATGGATTATCGAAATAACACGAAAAATATAACATATATATCAATAGAATATATTTTCTAAGTTCAAAGGTCAAAATATATTTATATAACAAATATAGACCAAATACGCAAAACAACGTTAATAGCGAGTTTACAAACGTGAAACATATATTTAAATGTTCTCATAAATATCAACCATTTTAACAAACCTACTATGCGTGTATATATATATATATATATTATAATAATCTATGCGAAATACATATATCTATATTTTTCTTTCTATGTAAAACCCATGATTCTTAAAATTATTGTGTACGAATATATATTAAAACTATATTTTAGTTCAAAACGTCAAAGTTTACGAGTTCAATAGTCAAAAATATATTATACGGGTTTAAACATTCCTAAGAAACCCCTTTAGACAAGTTTTAGTTGACCCCATGTCCCAAATTGCAACATTAAAAAAAAACAGAAAATGTAGAAGTAGCAAAGGTTCGAACCCACGAACCCTAACCCATCAATTCAAAGCTCTAACCACTAGGGCAAATCTCCAGTTCGTAAGTAACCCCGAGCGATCTGATTTTGTCCCTACAGTGGCTGGAACCCGGATTTTCAAAACAAAACAAAAAGATTTGGGACCGGACGAGATTCGAACTTGAGACCTGCGGTTTATAATCACAAGCCTCAGCCATTGAGCTGAGACCCTGAGAACAGTTTTTAGCGAACTGGAAAATATATATCTTGATCCTTAGCGCAGTCATCTCCTTCAACCTTAAACTCCGGTGATCGGAGTTTATTCCGGTCACCGGAAAAACGTGAAACTC
Organism: Deinandra increscens subsp. villosa; assembly: GCA_039602395.1. Lineage (NCBI taxonomy): Eukaryota > Viridiplantae > Streptophyta > Magnoliopsida > Asterales > Asteraceae > Deinandra > Deinandra increscens. Next base: position 23,569,100 of record JBCNJP010000027.1, on the reverse strand, counting down.
GAATACGTTTCTCAGAAAACATGCGATTAACATAAGAATGGGTTTACCTTGAATCAAAGAGGAAGTTTGCTGCGATGATGCTGATGAAACGAACCATACGCGAACCCGACTTCTTCTAACTCGATCACGAACCCGAAACACAGCCTCGTTCTCGCCTGAAACTGGTGTGCCTCAGCTTCTCTAACAGACAGTTCGATGTTCACAGAGGTGGTCGTATGGTGGCGGAGTGGTGGTGTAGGTCGGGTTCTTCTCCGATTTGGTGGTGCGTGTGAAGAAAACGAGAGAGAAAGAAACGTGACTAAGAATGATCAAGGAGATGGTGGTGATTGATTTACCTATGATAGATCACACAAATCGAATGTAACTGACGTTATCATTTGTTTCGAAATTGAATGCGTCGATCACCTGGCTTCGACGGTTTCTATATTTATATTGACTTTGGGCAAATGACAACATTGGTCCTTCATGAGTTACAAAGGTGCTGTGATGTTTTTGTAATTACAAAATTAATCCTTAAGGTTAAGGGTTAACTAGAATAAGTTTGAGAGTTAACAAAGTTAACCCTTCAAGTTTAGAATAGGTTTACAGAGCTAACGGAGTTAACGAAACTAACGAAAGTGATGGAAATACGTGTGCATGCACGGATAAATCGAACGTGTAACTTTTAGAAGGTGGAAACCCAATTTGTTCACATAAAATGATAGATTTAAATATATTCTTATACGTTTATCCTCACATAAAATCATAAAATGCTACATACAATTATTTGATATCTTAGCGCATAAAATTATAAAATAACATGTGAATATATAAATACATCACATGAAATCATAAGCTCAATTGCCACATAAAATGATAAAACGTTCGCATGAATTCATAACATATGATTTATATAAAATCATAGAATATAAAATGTCTAGGCTTAAGTGCATGCTCGTATAGTGATGGTTATACAAAACTCTAATTTGCTACACTCAACATGAGTCAATCAAATAAATGTACACATAACTTTTATAACAGTTAAAGTAAATGTTCTCACGATATTTATATCAGTTTAAGTTTATTTAAATTAGGAAAAGACTTGAAAAGACGGACCGTCACAAGCAAACCCTAATCTGGTTGTGATTACAATGAAACGACCAACTAGCCATAAGAAAAACAATCTCCGTGAACCAAATCAATATCATCGTCTTCCGATTTCTCTAGTTCAAGCAACAGCCCCGAAAGGGGAACTGCCGTGAACTCCCCCCTGGAGAAACTGTCGAATGAATCCCCCTTCAAAACTTATGGAGTGCAGCCTCAATGTTCGCTTGATCCAGCCCACTTCCGAATAAATAGTTAAGCCCACATCCTAACATTTTATTTGGACCGTTTTGCAGCCCAATAAATTGTTTTACTTTCCACTGCTCACTTGAACTTGCTCTTGTATTTCTTTTATTTCGCTTCTTTTTGGAAGTATCCAACAATTGTACACCTACAAACAATTAATTAATCTTTAGCTCACATTTAGCTTCTCCATGTCACGATATAATTAACCATAATATTATTTGAATCAAAGGGATGGGTTCCACGCAAAACCAAAAATTGTGTAAAAACTTAAAAACTAAAGGCTGAGGGACTGATAGTGTAAATATAACAAGATTTCATTAAAAAAGGCGGAGGGGCAAAAATGTAAACAAAAAAAAGAGTACTAATCTATACGAAATCAGGTCACACTCAACTCAAACACACACACGCCGGCGAGTATACGCGATTCACGGCGATCTACGACGATCTACGGCGACCGACGGCGGCAGACGACGACGAAGCCCTAAACGAGCATTCGTGTGGAACGGCCGCATCAAATCGACTGAAATCAGGTAAAATTTCAATCCTACTCGAGCATTTTGGGTTTTTTTCGTAAAATTAGGGCTCAGAGTTACTATATCCACATACGAACGATGTAAACAAACGTGTAACTTGTTAATCATCCTCTTAATATTTGAATCTATGCATAGTGCAATATAACGCTCGTATTGTTATTTTGCCCTGTTATTTTGCCCTGTTTTCGTGATTTTACACTTCTGTTAAACAGTACCGATGATAAGTTAGGGGGAATCCCTAAGTTAGGGTTCTTTGGGCTTGTAAATGCACGAGTTAGTTCATCAGCCTGGAACTGACTGATTGAGAAGTTGATTAATTTTAATCGAGTCATATTTAGTTATGTGGGATTAGTTATGTATACATGTGCTTATTAGAGCCCCCCTTGTTTGTTATGTGGATTATGTCCAGATTTCGTTATAATTTGTGAATATCCATAGGTCTGACTTTGTCCAGATTTATTTTTTTCGTAAGGTGGATTATGTCCACCTAATTATCACATCGGAAAACAAGATTGTGTTACGAGTTAAATAGGCAATGTTTTGAAGGTCATAAGAGGCAAATTTTTGTCGTATTTTGTGAATATTCACGGGTTTTATTTATAAATGGTTTATATCGTTGCATGATGCATCAGTGGATAGTATATGTTAATGTGGGCTAATGTATACATGTGTTTGTTGTAATGATATAACGTTGTATATTGCAAATAATAAGCAGTTTAATGGTATAAAACATGGTACAACTTGTTAATATGTACACTAGATACACGTATAACAGCAGAAGGTTGTTTAGAATGATCGTGTTTATAATGTTGCATGATGCATCAGTTGATATTATGTGTTAACGTATATATGTGTTTGTCGTAATGATGTAATGTTTTATCAATTCCAATTTACAGTAACACGAATATTTTCCAATAATGGAGGGTGAGCAAGTCCACAAAAAGCGGATGAAAGTTTACGGTAAGAGCACAATTACTATATTTTGCATAAACAATTGCGTCTTAACTATATAATGTTTGTTAACAGAAAAGCGAGGAAAGCGTTTGTCAAGCGTTTTCGCTTCACAACATAAACAAAACGATGAGGGGAAGGTACCTACCCAGGTACCTAAAAGCAGGAAAAAAATGCTAAAATCTGCACGCGACATCATGCGTGAAGAACCATCTGTGGTAGGGCATGAACACGATGTAGAGTCAGATCAAGAAATTGGTGAACATGGTGAATCAGCTGATATATCGACAAAAACGCAATCAGAATCGGATTGTGGGATGCAAGAATACACATCAGGTAATATGTATTAAAAGTAAGTTCAATATTGCATCATGCAAGAGTATGTTATTAAAATTATAAATCGAACAATGCAGCGTTCGAGCTTAAACCGAGGCAGCCACCAGTTGAAAACATCAGCATGGATGTAAATGAGCAAGATGTAGAAAGTGATTCGGGGGGTGAGAGTGATAAAGGAAGCGAAGAAGACGGTGAATATCCAAAAGATGTCAACGACGGGGATGATGAAGATGTCGGTGAAGGTAAAGATGGAGAAGCTGAAGATGAAGAAGAAAGCGGGGACGAGAGCGATAAAGAAGGTAAAGTAAAATAACATATAATAATCTCAATTAATACAACAAATGTGAATATTTATTAATTGTATAATTTTGTGTTTATATACATACGTAGCGAAAAAAATCAAGAAGCAATGATGGGGGGCCGTCTATACGGACAAGGTCGATGAAAAACAAAGACGGAAAATTTTATGGGTTGGTGGATGATAGTGATGAAAACGAGGAGTATGTTCCGGATAGCGTGTCGGACGATGAAGGTATTTAGTAATTATTAGTGAAATACTCAATGGCAGTATGTTACATTATAAAGTAGTAATATGATAGGTTATACAACATTAGAATGACGAATTGTGCAATTTTAAAATGGTGCATCATGCAACAATATTGAAATGAGTGATGATTATCATCTGGTTTGATTCTACGGTCACCTATGCATCATGATACATTTTTAAATCATCAGTTGTGTTGAATAACAGGTACGATACCAATATCATCAAAGAAACGGAAGAGGAAACAGGGTAGAAGAAGGAACGCGAAGCCTAAAAGAGCAGGTAATTCAGTATGCAATAGCAGTATGTCAAGTTATGTAGTATTAGGAAGATGCATTAGTCAATATTAGTATGACGCATTATGTGATATTAACATGTTGCATTATGCAATATTAGAATGTTGCATTATGCAACATTGTTGAAACGCAACCTTATCATCGTAAGTTTTTATTTATTTATTTATTTATTCGATGCATTAGTCAATATTAGTACGATGCATTATGCGATTTTAACATGTATTATGCAACATTAACATGTTGCATCATGCAACATTGCAACATTAACATGTTGCATTATGCAACATTGTTTAAAATTATTATTATTCTGTTTTTATTTTTATTTTATTTGATATGAAATGTGCAAAAAATTAAAAAACGGCGTCGTGGTTTAACAGGTAAGCATCCGGTTTCGTCAAAGAAAACAACAAGTGGCAAAGGATTGTCGAAAAAGAAACTGTTGGGGCTTAACACGCGGATGTCACCAAAAAGCTTATCTGAGACAATCCAACTTTTAACGAAGACTCAAAGGGCAGAAGTAAGACAGATGCGGTTGGGTCGATTGCTGAAGCTTAGAATGAAAGAGATACCGACCAAGCTAGCATACTTTGTGGTCGATAGATTCAACCCAGAAAAAATGGTGATTGATTTGGGGGCAACACAAATACAGATTGATGATGATGTGGTTGTTAAAGTTTTGGGTTTGCCAAACAGCGGAGTCGTGTTGGGAGACACAAAGAAAAGGTCGAGGGCAACATTCGTATCAGAATGGAGGAAAAGGTTTCCGGGAGAATCATATGTTAGCCCAAAGGAAGTGTCAGACATGATAAAAGCTGAGCGGAGAAACACAGGAAACGTGTATTTCAAACTTGACTTCATAGCACTGATGGTAGGAGTGCTCATGTACAGAATGAAAACGGGCAACCTGATGCTCGACTACATGGCTAACATAACCGATGATACCGACCTGTGCAACATAAACTGGTGCAAGTTCATGATAAGTTCATTAAAGATGTGCAAGAAAGATTGGAAACAAGACGGTACTTCATGGTTCGTAGGGCCTCTAGCATTTTTAACGGTACGCCATTCGTCGCCCAAATGTTGAGCACATATTATTTACATAATACAATTTTAATTAACTCTTGAATATAAAAAAACGCAGTTGGTATATGTGGATGGAACAACATGCGGCGCATTCACACAAGAGCGTGTTGTTCCACCAATCACATTCTGGACAAAAGAAAACTTGGAGATCAGAGTAAAGTTTGAGTTAAAGAACGGAGGGTTTGGGAAAGGAAAGGCGATGGAATTTTACATTGACGAAAAAGGAGATATAAGCGAGGAGGAGGGAGATACAACTAATTTGAAGGTAATTATTTGTATATATATATACATATATGTGTGTGTGATTTTAAGAATAGTCAAGAGTATTATGTGAATTGTTGCAATATGCAACATTATTAAAATAGGTTAAAATATTGGTATATTTTAATGTTGCATTATGCAACAATGTATTAGAAACGTAATGGCGTTTTTTACAACATTATATTATATATATTTTTTTAATATTAGTCAAGAGTATTATGTGAATTGGTGCAATATGCAACATTATTAAAATAGGTTGAAATTTTGGTATATTTTAATGTTGCATTATGCACCACTAATAAAATAGGCTAAAATATTTATATATTGTTTAAACATGTTAAACAGAGTTGTGTGGACGAGCTCGAGGACGTGTTTGAGGAGATGGAACACGGGAAGGAAAGAGCTACGAAGCTTTTGAAAGCGGCGGTAGCAAAGTTTAAGGGCGAAAAGAAGGTTGAGGATTTTATTGAAAGATACAAAAATTTGTTCACGTACGTTGACGACATAGATACAATGGCTCATGAAACGACGTCGATCAATGAACCTGAAGCTGAGTTACAAACCGACGGGCCTCCACTTGATGAAGTCGTATCAAACGTAATGAAGTCGGTGAAAGAACCCGGGGAAATACCGGAAAGTTCAAATATAATGAAGAAGAAAAAACGGGTAAAAGACCCTTCAATGCCAAGTTTTGATCTCCTGTCGTCGCAAAGCACAATTGGATCAGACGCGGACGAGCACGACAGGGAGGAAAGTCTAAGCGCGTTACATCTGAACGCGGTTAAGAAGAACGCGCCCCCACAAAAAGGTTTGAAAACCCGGACAGCCAAGAAGGCGGTAAAAAAAGGGACGATTACAAGATTTACAATAAAATCAGGGTCCAGTCAGCAATATGTTAATTTGGCGGAAGAATGTCGAAGCAAGAAGACACCGACAATCTATACAAGGAAAGAAGTCGACATAAATGAGCCGATGGACAACACCGAAAAAAAACTTTGGATATATCTAAGGAAGTTGTTTCGGGATAAAAATGATGATGATATGAAGAAGCCAAAAAAAGGTGTTCCGGGCAGGAATGTGGTTGGAGCTACCAATGTGGGAACATCGAAATCAAATGCATTGGTGGTGAAAGACGACAGCAGATCTGTCGATACATCAGCTTCATATTTGTAAGTATAATAATAAGTATATTTGATTACGTTTTTATGATTAGTGAACTATGCAATTGTTTTGATGTAAAACTAAATAACTAACGTGCAGGCAACCAGTGTTCGAAAGCGCGCATGGCTTTCGAACACAAGCATTCATGATGACCACTACGTTAACTGGTCGGTGGGTTGCCGACGATGTCATAACATGTTGGGCAATACTACTGAATTACGAAGAGAGGGTTGTCACAAATAATGCACCAAAACGACTATACCTGCACGCACGAACCATCGTAAGTGGTTAAATTAACAACTATTAATATATCTATTTTATATGTTGTATTTCGAATTTGATTGTTTGATTATGATGACAGACAGACGAAATGATTAAAGTTACGGGTGGTTGTCGTGTGTCGGTGCTTTGTGAAAAGCTTAAAAGGAACATAAAGTACGTGCTAGAAGGTCGTGATGATATGATGGATATGAAATGTTTCGAGTTAGTCGTGGTTCCAGTTTTTGAAAAGAATCACTACTATGTGGTGGCGTTCGACATGCGTTACCCGAGCGTCGAGGTCATAGACAACATGGAAGGCGAGTTCATATGCCCGGATGCCGCATGTGCATACGTACAGAAGGGGACGCCAGCAAAGATAGTAAGTCGTTCACAATAATTTACAAAACTTAATTTTTTTTTTAATGGTAATATTGCACGATGCAATATTATAACGATTCACAATGCATGTGTATCAGAAACTGTTGCATGATGCACTTGTATGCTAATATTGCATGATGCAATAATATGCAGATCGTTTGTTAAATATCGTACTGATACACGTGTACAATTGATGTGTAACAGAAATTTTTGTTATCTGAGTACCTTAGAGAGATGAAAAACCCAGTTGCAACGTATCTACCTCGGGCCTACATTTCAAAGAAGAGTGTTGAATGGTCAACGGTTGAAAACGACACAGACTGTGGTGTGTTCACGATGCGCCACATGGAGATGTATAAGGGGCGTAGCGAGCCGTTTGAGTGCGGATTCGGCCTCGAAAAATATATACAGGATGCTCAATTGACAAACTTAAGGATGAGGTACGTGACAAAAATTATTTCATCGCCCTCAAATGTAATTGCACCTGATGTATTAAAAACGGTCGAGGATGCCATCACAAAAATGAAGATGACGGTGGAGGATGGTAAGCTGCCGGATGAAGTAGAAGAAGACGACGTGCTGTTGAATTACGTCGAAGAAGAAATCAAGGAGGTAGAGACAAAGCTGGCCGATTTTAAAGAGTGAAAGACATCAAGAATGAACGGGGCTTATGTGATATATAAGGTCATTAACATGGATTTTGTTGCATGATATGGAAAACAGAACATGTTGGAACCAAACAAATATTTGCTTTATTTTTCAAATGGTTGTTATCAATGTTTCAGTTAAGGATGCAATATCAAATATTTTTTCCAGATTGGATTGTTTTGTTGTTTCAACGTGTTAACACGATTGTTGCATTATACAACATTAATGAAAAAATCGCATGTGTTGTATTATGAGACAAATTTATATTAAATGTAGCAGGTCGTGTCGTGTTTGTGGTGAATGATATGTGATGTAACAGTTGTTGGATTATGTGTACATATTTTTTTTTAATGTGTTAACAGGTTTGTTGCACGATGCAACATTACATAAAATACACATGGTGTATTACGGTTATAGTTTACGATGCATAACGAAACGGTTGTTGTATTATTAACAGGTTTGCCAATGTATTTGGAATATGACGGCACATGTTTGTTGAATCGTCAAGATTATATTGCACCATGCAATATTATCCAGTTTGAAAACGATAATGTCAACCTAATGAAAACGAACAAACATATTCCGGACCTGAATGCGCTGATGTTGTCATTTATTTTTTTGTTTGATTTGAGAAATGGTTGTGTTAGATGTGGTCTCATTGGTTTTGTATACAGGTGTTGTGTTCGGTAGTGTTGGCTTTGATGGTTTATGTTGTTTTGTTTTTAGTCTTGTATCAATACTTTGTATTTTGCACAGATTCCCGCTGGCGCCGGTTTCATAGTTTTAGTATATTGCCGTTCAAAAAAAAAAAAAAAAAAAAAATGCATAATGCAACAATGAGTTATGTTTTTTGTTTTTTTTTTTTAAATGAAAAGATCGATGATAACTAATTGTCACAGGCATACGACAAATATGATTGACAAACAAATAACTGCGTAAAATAGAATAATAACACGTATAATCATTGTCACGCAACGTAAACATATCAGATCCAACCAAAATATACGAGTATTGTAATAAAGCAGGAAAGGTATCAAACATATGACCGGAAGCTTGAGCATGTAAACAACCAAACGAAAGACAACCAATGCTGAAAAAACACATAACCCGCAAGCTGATAGCAGTCCAAAGTTTACGTTGGATCGGTCATCGTTGTAGCAGCCGACGCTTTTGAAGCAAGTAACTAGCACAAACAAACATATAAATATAAATAATGTTACATAAAAAATGGTAAAATCACAATGTTGCAGTATGCAACAGTAACGGAAATGTGATAAAACACGAAAACAATAACAAAAAAAATATACCAAAACGATAAATAAAGAGTGCACGCAATTAAGTTACCTTTGCAGCCGCTTCCGCCTTGGCAGCCTGAACCTGTAGACGTCTCGAACGGTAGACAATGCATAATGCAATAAAAAAAAATAGTTAAAACAAACAATTATAATTTAAATTGAATAACGAGTAACAAGCGTTTTGAATGTATTTACCTTTTCGCACGAGCGGGCGTTATGCCCGTGCTGTTTGCAATTCCCGCACAGTCTTGCGACTTTTCCTTTTTTTATTTTGTTGATTGCTTTCTCACGTGGGCCAACAAAACGTTTGCCGCTGTTGTTTTCTTTATCTTTGTCGTATCCAGAACCTTTGGTAACTGAATGTTGCAGGATGAGTGTTGAAGGGCCTGTTTCGGGAACGCGGAGAATATCACTAATAACAGCGTTTGTTCGATTACACTCCGGATCATATGGTACATCAGCAAATATCTTTATTTTTAAAGTTTTCATTTGTTCACATAGTGCCGAAAGCTCTGTAGGGTTGTGTCTCAAGCGGTCAGCGCAAAGTGCAACAGTGTCCAGAATCTCGTTTCTCAGCCTTGTCTCCACACGGTTGTCTACCGAATACCTGTTTGAGATGTCGTACACCCTCCTCGGTAATGAGTCACGCTTCCAACGATTGCGTATGTATCGGTCAGGAATGGCGTGAACTTGTTCGGGTATATAAATGCAGAAGATGTGGCGGCACAGATAGCCGATACGTGTGAATAGATTGCAAGTGCAAGAGGTTGTCTTGTCACGTAAATCGAATGCGACCTGCATACGAAAAAAAAAACATCACATCATTACATGAATAAAGCATGCACAATTTTAAGGATGAAAGGACATCCAAAGAATTAAAGTTATAAAGTGTTGCATAATGCAAGGGTATATTAATGACAGGAAAAGTATAATTGCGGTAAGCGATAATATCACCTCAAATTGGCAGACTGGAACGAAATGTTTGTTGTACTGAGTCACAGTATATAGCTTCACGTCACCGATCACCGTGGGTGTATTTTTGGTACATTGCATCATACCCCTCACAATCTCTTTCTGGACTTCAAAAAATAAGGCAGGTGTGTAGATGTGAGACGCATGCTCCTCAATACGCAGCTTGGTGAGCAGTAATGGCGACGAATTCATCATGTTGAACTCGAGTTCACGTTGGTTGTGTCTTTGACCGTCTATTGCGGTGTCAAATGACATTAGGAATTTGTGACAACTGCAATTTCCCAAGTTAACTCCGTTAAGTCTTTCCGTTAAAACCGTTTGTTCCGTTAGACGAACTCCGTTAGTCACATTACAAATACAAAAAAAAAAAAAACTACTACTTAACTAGACCGAATACGTTCACGACCTTTGGTTGATCACCAAACCCGACCATATGTGTTATATGATTATTTACTTGTTACCACTGTGTGAAGTTATGCAACATGTTTAGTTAATTCATTGTGAAATTATGTGATTTATCGAGAAGACGTGCTTACCTTACTTAGAATGAAATTTCCCTTTTTAGAAGCCAGCGAAACTACCGAGCGAAATTACAGTTTCGCCCGGTAGCTAAAGCCCTTGGTCTGCTGGACCAGTTTCGCGTGGCCAGCGAAACTGCCAGCGAAATTGCGGGCGAAACTGGCCCCCTACATATAGAAAACCCAAGCCAACTCTCTCACTTTTACTCACCTCACTCAAAACACACACACATCTGCACTCTCCCTCTCCTGTGACTTCTGGCCAGCAGAGAACTTCACGAGAAACCGAGATTCCAGCCCCAAGTCTTCACCTATTTGAGCATAGGAGATCATCCGTGAGTCACATAAACCTCCTTTATGCAAATTCTTGTATGCTTAACTAAAATGTATGCCTAAAACCCACATGCAATGATTTCTGCTACTGATATGATACTTAGGGATGCTAGATGTAACATAAATTCTGCAACTTGCCTTGTATGTATGAAGATCCATGCTAGATTAGGCTATTTATGTGAAATTGCATTTTTGACAGATTGATGACTAGAAACCATGTTTTAGGTGTTAGAATTGCTCCCATGATGTTAGTAAACGTTTAGGTATGCTAGATATTGATTTGCATGTGTTACAGAAGCTGTTAGAAAGATTTTTAGGCAAATTTACGGGTTTTTCTAGCGACTAGCGAAACTGTGCCTTCATCAGGCGAAACTGTGTAGCGAAACTGTGCCTATCTCCCTTTAGCGAAACTAGTCTAGCGAAACTATAGTGTCGCTAGGTAAACTGACCAGACCTGTCCGAGCGAATCTGCTGAGCGAAATTCCCTGAACGAAAGTTCAAACCAGTTTCGGGCGAAACTAGGCTAGCGAAACTGTGCCAACAGTTTCGAGCGAAACTAGCCTAGCGAAACTGTGTCACCGGGCACTGCCTAGCGAAAGTGCTGCCCGTGTACACGGCGAAACTGCCTAGCGAAACTGGTAGCGAAACTGCTACCAGAATCCAAACTTGTACAATTTGCTTGAATGATATGCCATGACTTGCATGCTCTATATTATGATGATACTTGCTTGGACTCCTGATGTATATAAACATTTGCGTATGATCAACCATCGGTGTCGTGCGTCGTTATGTCGTGTCGTACTTTCAAATGTGCTAGTGTTATGGTCTTAGCGGTATAGCTAAAAGTTAAACAACCTAACACCTAAGACCTTAATGTGATTACTAGGTCCTCGTTAACAATCATAACCGAGTTTATTTGAAGAATAAGCTGAGCAACCTAAGGTGAGTTCATTACTATATATTGTTATGTCCTTTCAGGGATGATAACGCGCAACGGTAAGGTATTTCTTACCAAGTAAACTTTTCCGACCAAATATCATATGTATCATTGAATTGATTGATAAACTAAAAAGTCCTTACATTCGGGCCGTTAATATAGAATAGCTAGGTGATGTTGAGTAGTACTACTGGGGATTGACACCCCCGCCCAGTGGTGCACGGGATGCACCAACCCGACTGGCGGTCGGACTGGGACCAATGTTACCCTACCCTCCGTGGTCTTTCAGGACACGGGAAGGCAAAATCCGTAGGTTATACCTATACATTGTCAGCTTCGGTTGCGAACAATTCAAGTGTGCATAACTTAGGCTAGCTACCTACGATATGGAAAATTTACAAGTCTTATGATCATGATTGTGTTTTACCTTTCTTTGATCATAAAATCTTGGTCTACTTGTGACGGGTAGACCGCTTAGTGAACTCACCAGTCTTGGCTGACACTTGATTGTTGAATGCTTTTCAGGTCGCTAGGGAGGCTCATTGAAGGCACCGGCAGCGGCAGTACTGGACACCCCTTTTTTTGAAATTAAAAACTATGTTCCAATCGGTTGAATTAAACAATTCGTAAACAATATCTGTAATTCGTTTTATGCTTCCGCTGAATCATTAATACCCTTTGGTCTGTAATAACTGCTCTTTATTTACCTAAATTAAACTCTGTTATGGTTTGGTTGTAACTGAAGTTTGGGATCCTGGTCTGGATCATACCCTCACGCGGTTAAACTCCGTTAGGTGGAAACTGGGGGTGTGACAGATTGGTATCAGAGCCCTTGGTTACAGCGAACCAGAACATTTTTCAAAAGTAAAATTTCTGAACTGTAACTGTTTTTGAAAACTTTGGCTACAACCCGTTCCGCAAAGTACTGCCCCGCGTGCTGAAGATGATCCTCATTTAGAATTCTTGTCCTGTGACGGTATTAAAACCTGAAAATTTCGGGTGGAAATTTTTCTTTTCACTAATCATGTAAATGAATGCCTTAACGTGAATTATACTAGTATGTAACAATTAACGGAACTTAACAACTTTCCAGTATTGGGTATACTAACCTTTGGAAGCTTTGCATTGATTTGCTAGAAATCATGCCTCCGCGGAGAGAACCCGAAACCCAACCAGGAACCTTCACAGCTGCACAGGTTCAGAACATGATCAATCAGGGAGTTGCAGCAGCCCTAGCAGCCGCTCAACAACATTTCCAAGGTCAACCGCCTCAATGCACATTCAAAGCCTTTATGGATTGTAAGCCAATAGTGTTCAAAGGTGACGAAGGTGCTGTGGGTCTACTTCGATGGATTGAAAAGTCAGAAAAGGTGTTTCTAATGTGTAACTGCCCAGATGGGGATAAGGTGAAGTATGCTACAGGCACACTTGAGGATTCCGCATTGACCTGGTGGAATGCTCAGATTCAGATTTTGGGATTGAATGAAGCGAACGCCATGACATGGCAAGAATTCCGAGAAGCGATCATGGAGGAGTATTGTCCTCGTGATCAAGTCAGAAGAATGGAAGTGGAATTTGGAAACTGCAGGATGGAAGGTTCTGAGATAGAGGAATATACCGACCGTTACCAAGCATATTCCCGACTCTGTCCGACCATGGTGGATGCTGAGTACAAGCGAATCGAATTGTATGTGGAAGGACTGGTACCACAGATCAAAGGCATGGTGACCTCATCTAATCCCACATATGTGCGACAGGCCATCCGACTGGCGCACAAACTGACTGATCAGGCAGTGGCTCAAGGAACTTTGCCACCCAGAAAGACCCCAAAGGCTGCCCTAGACGGGAAGAGGCAGAGAGACGAGGAGCCAAGCCACCTCGCGAATTCTGGCAACAACACTGGGAGGTCCTCAAACTCTCAGAATCAGAACAGGAAGTTTGATAACTCCAAAGGGGGTTACGGTAACAACGGTGGCGGTGGCAACAACCAAAACCGACAAGGTAGCAGCGGGCAAGGCGCTAGTGGGTATAAAGGGAAGTTACCCTACTGCAGCAAGTGTAGCAAGCACCACCCTGGTGAATGTGGTCGACCAGTCTGTGAGAGATGTGGAAAATCGGGGCACCTTGCCAAGAATTGTCGGGGTGAACTACTCAACCGGGCAAGGCAGAACCCTGAAGGCCCCCGTGGTTGTTATGAATGCGGAAAACCTGGGCACTTGAAGAAAGACTGCCCCCAGCTAAAGAGAGGTGGGAACGATAACAACAACGACCGCAACAACAACAACAATAACAACAATGGAGGTGATAATGGAAATGGTGGCCGCGGACGAGCATTCGTCATGGGTTCCGGTGAAGCAAGGGAAGACGCCAATGTGATTACCGGTAAGTTTCTCCTCAACAACTATTTTGCAAATGTTTTATTTGATTCGGGTGCCGAGAAAAGTTTCATTTCAACTAAGTTCTGCAAAATGATAAAGGCCAAGACAGAAACCCTAGGAGCTAAGTACACTGTTGAATTAGCTAACGGTAAGCTTATTGATGCAACGCACATAGTCAAGGATTGTACCCTAGAATTCTCAGGTCATAAGTTCAACATAGATTTGATGCCTTTCACAATCGGTAGTTTTGACGTGATAATTGGTATGGATTGGTTGTCCTCGCAATGCGCCGAACTCATTTGCCAAGAGAAAGTCATACGCATACCCATCGCGAACGGAGAAGTACTCTCGATTCAGGGTGAAAAGGGAGGTACTGTTTCCGGAATTATATCTTACCTCAAGGCACAGAAGTACCTTCGAAAAGGGCACGTGGCCATTCTGGCAACGGTTACGGATCAAAGCCTCGCAGCAAAGAAAATTGAAGATTTTCCGATAGTTCGCGATTTTCCCGATGTATTTCCGGAGGAATTACCTGGTCTACCTCCGCATAGACAAGTCGAGTTCGGAATCGACCTTGTTCCCGGTGCAGCTCCGGTTGCCCGAGCTCCGTATCGTCTGGCGGTGAACGAATTACACGAGTTATCCACTCAACTGCAAGAACTGCTAGATAAAGGGTTTATCAGGCCTAGCTCATCGCCATGGGGCGCGCCAGTTCTATTCGTCAAGAAGAAAGATGGGACGTTCAGGATGTGCATAGATTACCGCGAGCTCAACAAAGTCACTATTAAGAACCGGTATCCTCTCCCTCGGATCGACGACCTCTTCGACCAACTGCAAGGATCCAGCTACTTCTCAAAAATCGACTTAAGATCCGGGTATCACCAACTCAGAGTCCGCGAGGAGGACATTTCAAAGACGGCTTTCAGAACGCGTTACGGTCATTACGAGTTCCTAGTCATGCCTTTCGGCTTAACGAACGCACCGGCGGTGTTCATGGACCTCATGAATCGCGTGTGCAAACCTTACCTTGATCAGTTCGTAATTGTTTTCATCGACGACATACTCGTTTACTCGAGGACGAAGGAAGAGCACGAGCAACACCTGCGGTTAATATTAGAGTTGTTAAGGAAGGAGCAACTCTACGCCAAGTTCTCCAAATGTGATTTTTGGATCCGAGAAGTCCAATTTCTAGGCCACATCGTCAACGAGCAGGGTATTCATGTTGACCCATCCAAAGTAGAAGCGATCAGGAATTGGTCTACACCACGAGCACCAACGGAAATTCGGCAATTTCTAGGATTAGCGGGTTACTACCGTCGTTTCATCCAGGGATTTTCTCAGATAGCTCAACCGCTAACCGCTCTTACGCATAAAGGTGTTCAGTACCGATGGGGTGAGAAAGAAGAAACAGCCTTTCAGACATTGAAGGAAAAACTTTGTACCGCGCCTGTGTTATCTCTACCAGATGGTGTCGACGACTTCGAGGTCTATTGTGACGCTTCACTCCAAGGACTTGGATGTGTTCTAATGCAAAGGGGTAAAGTCATTGCTTACGGGTCAAGACAGTTGAAGTCTCACGAACAGAATTACACAACGCATGATCTGGACCTAGGAGCTGTTGTATTCGCCTTAAAGTTTTGGAGACACTACCTGTACGGTACCAAATGCACGATATTTACTGATCATAAAAGCCTCCAACATATAATGGGACAGAAAGATCTCAACATGAGACAGCGTAGGTGGATCGAGGTGCTAAATGACTACGACTTGGCGATAAAGTACCACCCAGGCAAGGCCAACGTTGTGGCTGACGCTTTGAGCAGAAAAGAATATGCTAAACCTAGAAGGGTTCGAGCTCTACAACTCACGATTCATGCTGGGTTACCGGATAGAATTCGGGATGCCCAGAAAGAAGCCTTGAAAGAAGAAAATTTTGAGACAGAATCCTTAACTGGCATAGATGGAACTTCGGAGGTTAAGTCGGATGGACTCCGCTACTACAAGGATCGTGTTTGGGTGCCTCTTCATGGGAATCTTCGAGAGATGGTGATGGACGAAGCTCACAAGTCTCGATATTCGGTCCATCCCGGTTCGGATAAAATGTACCAAGATCTAAAAGGATTATACTGGTGGCCAAAGATGAAAACCGACATCGCTACATACGTCAGTAAGTGCTTAACATGCTCAAAGGTCAAGGCAGAACATCAAAAGCCTCCAGGATTACTGCAGCAACCGAAAATTCCTGAATGGAAATGGGAGGAAATATCCATGGATTTCATCACGGGACTGCCCCGTACACCTCGTGGAAACGACATGATTTGGGTCATTGTGGATAGACTAACCAAATCCGCTCATTTCATAGCCCTCAAGGAAAATGACAAGACTGACAAGTTGGCACAAATCTACATTGACGAGATCGTCAAGCTCCACGGAGTGCCCACGTCTATTATCTCCGATCGAGACCCCCGATTTGCTTCACACTTTTGGAAATCACTACAATCAGCGCTAGGTACTCGCTTAGATATGAGCACCGCATACCATCCGCAGACAGATGGCCAAACAGAACGCACAATCCAGACTCTTGAGGATATGCTCCGAGCGTGTGTAATGGATTTTGGAAAGAACTGGGAAACCCACTTGGCATTGGTCGAATTCTCCTACAATAACAGCTACCATTCCAGTATTGGAGCCGCTCCCTTTGAGGCTCTCTATGGACGAAAGTGTAGATCACCGGTCTGTTGGGCTGAAGTCGGTGATAGTCAACTTACTGGACCCGAAATGGTGTACGAAACAACTGAAAGAATTGTGCAAATTAGAGACCGCATGAAAGCTGCAAGAGACCGACAAAAGAGTTATGCTGACAATCGAAGAAGGCCGTTAGAATTCGAAGTGGGCGACCGTGTATTGTTAAAAGTCTCGCCTTGGAAAGGTGTGGTCCGTTTTGGAAAGCGCGGGAAGTTAAACCCTCGCTACATAGGACCTTTCCCAATAACCGAGAAGATTGGAACGGTGGCGTATCGTTTGGACTTGCCACCTGAGCTGGATGGAGTACATAACGTGTTTCACGTTTCCAACTTGAAGAAGTGTCTGGCTGACGACACTTTAGTAGTTCCACTCGAGGAGCTCCACGTTGACGAGCAACTCCGATTTGTAGAACAACCTGTTGAAATAATGGGACGCGAAGAAAAGGCATTAAAACGAAGCAAGATCCCAATTGTCAAGGTTAGATGGCAATCGAAACGTGGACCGGAATTCACATGGGAACGAGAAGACCAGATGCGAAAGAAATATCCTCACCTGTTCGATCAAGCCTCCGCATCAACCCAAGGTACTAGCTAATTTTCGGGACGAAAATTCCTTAACATGGGGAGGCTGTGACAACTGCAATTTCCCAAGTTAACTCCGTTAAGTCTTTCCGTTAAAACCGTTTGTTCCGTTAGACGAACTCCGTTAGTCACATTACAAATAAAAAAAAAAACTACTACTTAACTAGACCGAATACGTTCACGACCTTTGGTTGATCACCAAACCCGACCATATGTGTTATATGATTATTTACTTGTTACCACTGTGTGAAGTTATGCAACATGTTTAGTTAATTCATTGTGAAATTATGTGATTTATCGAGAAGACGTGCTTACCTTACTTAGAATGAAATTTCCCTTTTTAGAAGCCAGCGAAACTACCGAGCGAAATTACAGTTTCGCCCGGTAGCTAAAGCCCTTGGTCTGCTGGACCAGTTTCGCGTGGCCAGCGAAACTGCCAGCGAAATTGCGGGCGAAACTGGCCCCCTACATATAGAAAACCCAAGCCAACTCTCTCACTTTTACTCACCTCACTCAAAACACACACACATCTGCACTCTCCCTCTCCTGTGACTTCTGGCCAGCAGAGAACTTCACGAGAAACCGAGATTCCAGCCCCAAGTCTTCACCTATTTGAGCATAGGAGATCATCCGTGAGTCACATAAACCTCCTTTATGCAAATTCTTGTATGCTTAACTAAAATGTATGCCTAAAACCCACATGCAATGATTTCTGCTACTGATATGATACTTAGGGATGCTAGATGTAACATAAATTCTGCAACTTGCCTTGTATGTATGAAGATCCATGCTAGATTAGGCTATTTATGTGAAATTGCATTTTTGACAGATTGATGACTAGAAACCATGTTTTAGGTGTTAGAATTGCTCCCATGATGTTAGTAAACGTTTAGGTATGCTAGATATTGATTTGCATGTGTTACAGAAGCTGTTAGAAAGATTTTTAGGCAAATTTACGGGTTTTTCTAGCGACTAGCGAAACTGTGCCTTCATCAGGCGAAACTGTGTAGCGAAACTGTGCCTATCTCCCTTTAGCGAAACTAGTCTAGCGAAACTATAGTGTCGCTAGGTAAACTGACCAGACCTGTCCGAGCGAATCTGCTGAGCGAAATTCCCTGAACGAAAGTTCAAACCAGTTTCGGGCGAAACTAGGCTAGCGAAACTGTGCCAACAGTTTCGAGCGAAACTAGCCTAGCGAAACTGTGTCACCGGGCACTGCCTAGCGAAAGTGCTGCCCGTGTACACGGCGAAACTGCCTAGCGAAACTGGTAGCGAAACTGCTACCAGAATCCAAACTTGTACAATTTGCTTGAATGATATGCCATGACTTGCATGCTCTATATTATGATGATACTTGCTTGGACTCCTGATGTATATAAACATTTGCGTATGATCAACCATCGGTGTCGTGCGTCGTTATGTCGTGTCGTACTTTCAAATGTGCTAGTGTTATGGTCTTAGCGGTATAGCTAAAAGTTAAACAACCTAACACCTAAGACCTTAATGTGATTACTAGGTCCTCGTTAACAATCATAACCGAGTTTATTTGAAGAATAAGCTGAGCAACCTAAGGTGAGTTCATTACTACATATTGTTATGTCCTTTCAGGGATGATAACGCGCAACGGTAAGGTATTTCTTACCAAGTAAACTTTTCCGACCAAATATCATATGTATCATTGAATTGATTGATAAACTAAAAAGTCCTTACATTCGGGCCGTTAATATAGAATAGCTAGGTGATGTTGAGTAGTACTACTGGGGATTGACACCCCCGCCCAGCGGTGCACGGGATGCACCAACCCGACTGGCGGTCGGACTGGGACCAATGTTACCCTACCCTCCGTGGTCTTTCAGGACACGGGAAGGCAAAATCCGTAGGTTATACCTATACATTGTCAGCTTCGGTTGCGAACAATTCAAGTGTGCATAACTTAGGCTAGCTACCTACGATATGGAAAATTTACAAGTCTTATGATCATGATTGTGTTTTACCTTTCTTTGATCATAAAATCTTGGTCTACTTGTGACGGGTAGACCGCTTAGTGAACTCACCAGTCTTGGCTGACACTTGATTGTTGAATGCTTTTCAGGTCGCTAGGGAGGCTCATTGAAGGCACCGGCAGCGGCAGTACTGGACACCCCTTTTTTGAAATTAAAAACTATGTTCCAATCGGTTGAACTAAACAATTCGTAAACAATATCTGTAATTCGTTTTATGCTTCCGCTGAATCATTAATACCCTTTGGTCTGTAATAACTGCTCTTTATTTACCTAAATTAAACACTGTTATGGTTTGGTTGTAACAAAAGTTTGGGATCCTGGTCTGGATCATACCCTCACGCGGTTAAACTCCGTTAGGTGGAAATTGGGGGTGTGACAGAATTGAAGCAACGAGTTATGCCTGTTTGTGTTGACTTTAAACATGGCGTTTGAACTCTCACACATAGAGGTCGTTTTCATCAAACAACACATGTCAAGATGACTGAAATAGCATGGTACCCACCGTTCCCGAATACCATACATATCATTAAGCCAATCGTGACCAGTTAGATTGTATTGAGACATGAGGGTGTTCCACCTCATCTCAAAGTCATCCTTATCGATTAAAACGTCCCATACAAGATTGTGAATGGCCGTCCTGACTTCATCGTTATCAACATTACAACCTTTAATCTGCAAATTAAGAGAATAGGGATTATATTAAAAAAAAAAATCACAATATATAGTGCATGATGCAACAAAATTATGAAATGTATCGTTTACCTTGGCTGGCAATTTCATCATGATGTGCCACATGCACAATCGGTGTGCGGAAGTTGGGAAAACTTTGAGGACCGCACTCCGCATAGCGGCGTCTTGGTCGGTCAAGACAAGTATGGGAGGCTTTGGGTGACACTTCACAAAAGTTTCGAGCAGCCACACATAGGATTCTATGGTTTCATCGCAAATCAATCCAGCACCAAATGTTACACACCTTTTATGGTGATCGACACCAGTAAAAGGGACAAAAATCATTTTGTACCTGAAAAAAAGGAACAACGTATATCACAACAGTTTGAACAGAAACCGCAAACTTGTGTGGATGCATGATGCAATAATGCGTTTATGGAAACATCACATGGTACAAATACCGCATTATGCAAAAAAAAAAAAAAGTTAAAGAAGGACGCGTATACGATTAAAGCCTACGATTAAAAGCATAACATGGATTAATACAATTAAACCCGAATAAACTGCAATGAGAGAATAAAAAGAAGGGAGAATTATTACATGTTGGTCTTGTATGTCGCGTCAAACGCGAGAACATCACCAAACTCGATGTAGTGGCATCGTGAGACATCATCAGCCCAAAACAAAGACTTGACAACCATTTGTTCCACCTTGTAATAAAAAAAAAAGTTGTGGAGGTTGGTAGTTCGAGAAGCAAGGCTATTTACAGTCAATTGTGCATCCCGGTGACCAATGAAGAGTTTTATGTTACGCCTCCAGTTTTTGTAATCAATTCGTTTGCCACGGACGTAGTGGTGACCGCCTTTCAACGTACACTGAACTCTGTGAGCTATGTTCGGGCCGATGTTGTGAAGGCTAAGGGAGTGAATCATGTGTTGCTCGGAGTATGTGAGAGTACGTTGCTCTTTGGAGAAATCCATGAACTCCTGGCCGATTAATGGGTGGTTATGATGCTCAACCCAATCATATAGAATTAAATCTGAAGTGCCGGGATATATTTTAAAACGGATGCATGCCTTGCAGTTGGTCAACTTGATACGATTGGATCTCCGCTTATGATGGTTAGCCATGCTAAAGTTACCAAACCTAGGCTTTCCATAACGGTGGCAATGTATGAAACGAAAGCTGACATTTTCGGGGCGATCCTTGTTAGTGCCAAGTTTTGTACTAAATCCAGCCTTGGATGCATACCGGCTGTACATCGCAACGATTTCTTGCCAATCGGTGTAAACAGTACCAATGGGAGGTGGTAAGAATTCAGCATCAACATCCGGTTTGTATAACTTGCTACCGTTTGGAGTAGAGAATACTCGGCTGCAAGCGCCACCTGTTTTTTATAAATTAAACAATAAACATTAGAATGAAAAAAATACAGAGGTTATAATAATGCATCATGCAATAGTAAGCTCAAAAAATGTGTAACAAATCCAATAACAACATAGGGAAACCTAACAACATAAAAGGCATAAAAGAAACAAGTAGTATGCAACATAGATCTGAACGATATTGCACAATGCAACATTCAGAAAAATTGATACGACAAATAACATTTATCATCAAAATAACATAATCAACCATATGGAATTAACCATAATCAACATTAAAAATATGAAAAAAGTACAGTATTAGGACAGGAAATATTACCATTCGATTCGATTCCGACGTATATTATCGGAGTTTTAGGTTTCTTAGATCTGGATTTGCGAATCCGCTTGAGAGATGGATTAACCTGCGGTGCTGTATGATCGGAAGATAATTCGGATGATTGATCAACTGTTGCAGACGATTGATCAAGAGAATCAATCGATTTTGAAGGTGCAGAAACAGATTCAACATCATCCGTAACAATCAGATCGCTTGAGTCGATTAATGACAAATCGAAATCGTCGTTAACGATCAGACCGTTCGAATCGATGAAGGATATATCGAAGGTAGACATGGCGGATGGTTATGGATCGATCGTTGAAGATGAAGAACGCAGGGAGAAGTTGGATCGTGATTTTTTTGGGGGGAGGGGGGATAACCCTAGATTAATTTGGGGGAAGGAGGTTAAAAAGTCTAAAACACCCTCACCTAGTTTGGTTTTTTGGTTTTTGCACTTTCTTTTGGTTTTTCATTGATCCTTTTCCTTGAATCAAAATACCAACTAATATATGATTACTAATATCACCGGTGTGCATTACAAACTGATGTAGCATATGAGAGTGATATTTAAATACACTCATTGTCTCAAATTTAAGTTAATTACACCGTAAATTCTTTTTATACCATACTAAAATATAAAAACCGATTAAAGTGGCATGTCTTCTTTTTCAAATCGATGCAGTTTAAATATAATTAAAATATGCCATAATGTGAATCTCAAATGCATCGATCACCGGTTAACTTATTGTTTTTAAATAAATATTTATTTTCTGCTTACTTAAACTCTGTTAACTCACTAATTATTGGTTATTATCCGGTCGCACATGTGAACAAATCAGCTACAATCATGTGTCCCAAAAGGCTAAAAATGTTAAGTTTGTCGTCAGCGAACTTAACCAGCGGCAAACTTAGCATTTTTACCTTTTTCAGACACGTGACTATAGCCGAGCCGTCACATATGAGACCATATAATATCTAATGATTGGAAGGTGGACATGTGACAGACTTTATGTTTGCCGTCTAATCTGGCGCTGGTTACGTGTGGTCATCTGATTAGCCCAACTTGATCGATGACTATGATAAAAGGTAAAAAATAAATCATGTGCTTGACTATTTGGGTGATTTCCCCATTTATTAGAGCGTCTGGTATGCCTTGCGTGAAGCGGGTGGCCAAAAATTCACGGCGTGGAACCATTACCACCATCGCATGATGGTGGCATGATAGATGGTGTGGTGGTTTTGCGTGGAATTCTTCACGACATTATTCCCGTTCTTCTTCGTGGTTGGTGGCTCGGCATTGAGTTCTCGTTCAAGTCGGGCAAACGACTCGGCAATTGTGCCGAGTCGACTTCGTTTGACGTTGTGTACTCGTCCGAAGCCGATATCTTGGTCCTTTTCTTCTCAAGACCACCAACCTTTTGTGGTGGTGAAAGCCACTTCTTGTGATCCTTCACGACTTCCCAAGCGTCCACATGCGTGAAACCTTTCTTCTCGTAGATGCGTTTATAATCTCGCATCGTCTTATCAAAAACGTCCTTATCACTCGCACCACTAGGCCGTGCATGTGTCTACAATTAAAAAAAAATTTAATTTATATAAGAAAATTAAGTTTATAAAAAAATATATAGAATATACTTACATTTTGGGTGTGTAACCCGTTGAACTTCGTCATAGCCTTGTTCAAATTGTTCCATTTTGTGTTAACCATGTGAATGGTTCGACCGGTATCACGTCCACTCAAACCGTTGAAGTGTGCGAGGATCCGGTTCCAAAAAGATTCATGTTTTTGTTGATCACCCACTTTTCCGTCTTCGCTCACGTAAATGTAGGCTTTCGCCAAATTGACTTCTTCCTCGGTAGACCAATGTGTCCTCTTCTTCTTCCCACTCTTCGCGGGTTGTGTAGCTTCCTCGTCTTCTTCTTCTTCGCCGACATCCTCTTGCATCTCGGCTACGTCTTCATCCCCTTCCTCTTCTTCTTCTTCTTCTATTTCAATTTCTTCATCGAGTTCCTCCGATTCGGAGTCAACATCAACACGTCGTGGTTCACGGTATTGGGTATTTCGATACATTGATTGATGTTGTTGAACTTGCGATGAATGCGACGGGTAAAAAGGTGGTTGTGGTCCATACCGACCTTGCACTAAATCAACAAAAGATTGTTGTTGATAGAAACCGGGTTGTGATGGTGGTGGAGGTGGTGGTTGTGAGTAGAATACGGGTTGTGGGTGTGGTTGTGTTTGAGGAATGTTGGAAGGTTCACCTTTATCTTTCCGCACTTTCGGTCGGAATTTCTTGGTGCCGGTGGCCGGTGACTTGTTCTTCCTTGATTCCATAGAGAGAGTGATTTTTTTTGGTTGGTTTTGTAGAGAGAAATGAGAAGAAGATGTGTAAAAATATTGAAGTGATATTGAGGTTTTTATAGGATTGTGGGAGAATTTAAAAAAAAAAAAAAAAAAAACCAAACTAGCCGTTGGAGGAGTGGGCAACGGTCAAATTAACGGCTAGTTGGTGGGTTGTGAATCGGCAAACACTCGCCGAAAATACCAAAGTTGGTCGCCGAAAAAAGGGTTGCCGTAAGGGGGGGTGTGGTCGCCGAAGGGATGCCGCTGGTTGCCGATGCCGATGCCGATGCCTTGCCGCATCACACCGCCCATCCTAAAAAAACAACTCCACACTACATTATCCACACCATGTATATCAACACTTTAATAGTGTTATCCGGTTATGGTCCATATAATACCATCACACCACTCGTCATACCATATATACCTCACCTTTGATACTAATACCAAGACACGTTCCATTACGTTGGTTGAATCTGTCAAACAAACCGAGTAAAGTCGAAGATTCCCACGTAAAGAGTCAACGCAATAAAAGTCGTCGACGACGAGTCAGCACAAGAATCTATAAGCATCGATCCAATTCCACCTTTTTTCATCCATCATTAACCATATCTATCTATTCATTTCATGGAGTTTTTCAACAAAGCCAAAGTCGTCAGACTCCGGAGCCATCTCAACAAGTTCCTGGTCGCCGATGACGACCAACACACCGTCCGCCAAAGCCGTAACGGCTCCTCCGTTAAAGCCCGGTGGACGGTGGAGACCGTAGACGAGAAAAGCCATGTCATCCGCCTCAAAAGCTGCTCCTCGGGCAAGTATCTCACACCCTCATCCGACCCGTTTCTCACGGGGATGACCGGAAAGAAGGTGGTGCAAGATATTCAAGCGAACAAGAGGGACTCATCGGTGGAATGGGAACCGATTAAGGAAGGCGAGCTGGTGAAGTTGAGGGCTAAAGGCGGCAAGTTTTTGCGCGGGAATGGCGGTACTCCGCCGTGGCGGAATTCCGTTACCCATGACCTGCCGAAACGGACCGCGACTCAGGATTGGGTGTTGTGGGGTGTGGAGGTGGTCGATATCGTTGTGTTCGAGTCGCAAGACTCGTTGGCGAGTAACTTATCACCAATGTCAAGCTTTTCGTCCAACCCGGAGATCGAGAGGTTTAAGGAAGAAAGCCGCGGGAGCCCACGTTCTTTCATTGGCTCACCACGTGCAAGTGGAGCACAGGTAAATAATCTCGTAGCAACATAACTTGTTGTCCGTTTGCTTTATGTTTAGATGTAAACTTTTTGAGTAAAAACATTGTTTATTTGAAAAATAAAAAATATTTTTTTCGATTGAACCTACGTTAATCTGATGTTGTAGAGTGGAATGGACTTCTTCTATGGGGCCAAAGCGGTTAGACTACAAAGTCACCATAACAAGTATCTGGTGGCCGATGAAGACGAAGAAACGGTCCGACAAAGTCGCAATGCTTCGTCTTCGAAGGCTCGTTGGACAGTCGAGTTCGTAGACGAAAACCCGAACGTAATCCGGTTAAAAAGCTGTCATGGATTGTATCTCAGCGCCACAAATGAATCGTTTCTTCTCGGCATGACAGGCAAAAGAGTACAACAATATTCGACCCACACGAAACCGGATCACACGACAGAATGGGAGCCGATAAAGGAGAACGCGTTTCACGTGAAGCTCCGAACGCGTGACGGCAAATTCTTACGGGCTAACGGTGGATCCCCGCCGTGGAGGAACTCGATAACCCATGACGTACCTCATCGAACCGCGACACAGGATTGGGTGCTGTGGGGAGTTGATATCGTCGATATCTCGTTATCCGATAGCGAATCGGTTATGAGTTCGTTATCTAGTTTTTCATCGGTGGTTGACGATTACTCGGGCTCACCGGAGAAGACGCCGTTATCATCACGTCAGTCGGGATCACCATCAACCGCGTTTGAAGATACGGAAACAAAAACCGTCAATACGCGTAGCGGAAATGGGATGGAGTTTTTCCGGAAAGCAAAAGTCGTACGGCTGAAAAGCCACCACGAAAAGTATCTTTTGGCGGGTAGTGACGGGGCGAACGTGTTACAAGATCGTAACGGAATAACTAACGAGGCGAATTGGGTGGTTGAGTTTGTTGACGGGTTTAATAACGTCGTTAGATTGAAGTCTGTTTACGGGAAGTATTTAACCGCTTCTGAAGAACAGAAAATGATGGGTGTATCGGGTCGGAAAGTGGTTCAAAGTTTGCCTCAGAAACTGAACTCCTCGCTCGATTGGGAACCGATACGTGACGGGTTTCAAGTCCGCCTCAAAACCCGTTACGGTAACTACCTACGGGCGAACGGTGGGTTACCGCCATGGAGACATTCGGTTACCCACGACATTCCTTCCCGACATCAGGATTGGATACTGTGGGACGTTGAAACGGTTGAAGCGAGAGAAGAGAAGCCGCCGCCACCACCACCCGACACAATAAACCCGGGTCCTACTCCTACCGAGGTTCGTGGAAAACTTGAAATTTTACTCACTATTAAATATTATATTTTCGTGTTTATTATAATGCTCACCAAGTGTTTGTGGAAATGCAGATGGATGATTTGTTAGAGCGTGTGCCTGTGAAGAACGAAGGAAGGATGGTGTATTACAGAGTAGTCGATGATAACGGGAACGTTGATGACGATGCTTATGAAGAAACATCGTTTGCGTTCAAGGGGCGCGGATTGGATGATTTGACCCAAGATCTTGAAGAGCAAACTGTATTTAAAGATGCTAATCAAGATCACACGTATAAAATAAACTCACACACAAATAACTTGAGAAAATATTACTCAAAACTCAAATTACAATGTGTCTCTCTTAACCCTACATCCTTAGATCAAGAGCCTTTAAATAGAAGTAAAAACCTTGTCCTCCAAGGAAAACCTTCCTAACCCTATTACAATCCTAATTAGTAATTCAAGTCCCATTAGAATTACTAATCTTACAACCAAGTCCCTTTAGGTTTAAAATAATAATAATAGGGTTTTGGGCCTACATCACTCGTATGACCCGATTATTGGAATTAGCCCAACAATCACCTCCCTAATTCCAACATGGAAGTATGGAACTAGGAAAATCTTCAACTCCAAGTTTGATCTTCATCTCTTTAAACTTGAGTCTTGGAAGAGCTTTGGTAAGAATGTCCGCCTTCTGATCCACTCCACTCACAAATTCGGTTTTGACTTGTTCACGATCAACACACTCACGAATGAAATGGTAACGAGTATGAATATGTTTACTCCGACCGTGAAATACCGGATTCTTTGATAAATCTAATGCCGATTTGTTGTCGATCTTTATCACCACCTTTTCTTCATCCCAACCAGTTAACTCACTCAACACCTCCCTTAGCCATAATGCTTGACATGCGGCTTCGGTAGCCGCCATGAACTCGGATTCACACGACGATAGAGCTACGGTTGTTTGCTTTTTCGTGCACCATGTTATCGGAGCTCCATTATAGTAAAATAATGTTCCTGTTGTGCTTTTACCATCATCCATATCCATGGCAAAACTACTATCACTATATCCTTCTAGCTTGCAATTTCCACCAAACCTGTAGCAAATTCCGTGCGATGCCGAGCCTTTGATGTAGCGAAGCAAGTACTTAACCGCAGCTAAGTGTGACTCGGTTGGGCTTTGCATGTATCTACTAGCAATCCCTACCGCGAAACAAATGTCGGGTCTCGTATGGAGTAAATAACGCAGACAACCTACTATCCTACGATATTGAGTAGGATCAACCGGTTTACCTTCTTTGTCAAGCGTTAATTTGGTACCTGGATCCAATGGGCAATGAGTGGGGTTACAATCTTGCATCCCAGCTTCGTAAAGAATCTTCATGGCATACCTTTCTTGTTTAAGAACCACCCCTTCCTTTGTGTAGGCAACTTCAATTCCAAGATAATAAGTAAGTCTACCAAGATTGCTCATTTCAAACTCTAGCTCCATTTGACGTTTGAATTCTTCAATAATTTGTGCACTTGAACCGGTGACGATGAGATCGTCAACGTATACACCTACAATTAAGATGTGGTTCCCTTCAACCTTTCTATACATCGACTGTTCACTTTGGCATCGAGTGAAACCTAGTCGTTTAAGGGTACCATTGAGCTTTTGATTCCATGCCCGGGGGGCTTGTTTTAACCCATAAAGGGCTTTGTTCAATCGATAAACTTTATCTTCCTTGCCGGTTTGAATGAACCCCTCGGGTTGAGACACATAGACTATTTCCTTCAAGTCACCATTTAAAAATGCCGTTTTGACGTCTAGGTGATGAATTTCCCATTTTTGTTGAGCGGCTAAAGCTATGAGAAGTCGGACCGATTCCATCCGGGCAACGGGTGCAAAGACCTCTTCAAAGTCGATGCCTTGTTCTTGGACATACCCTTTTGCCACAAGGCGTGCTTTGTACTTTGCGATATTACCACTTGAGTCTCTTTTGAGTTTATAGAGCCACTTGAGACCAATAACCTTTTCACCTTCAGGTAAGTTCGTTAGAGTCCATGTATTATTTTTTTCTATGGACTCTAATTCAGACATCATTGCCTTTTTCCAATTTTTATCACCTTTTGCTTGTGAGAATTTAGTTGGTTCATTTTCAATAGTTAGTAAACGATCTTCACTCGTGCCTCTGTTGACTCCATCTTCAATTACATAGTCTTGGAGCCTTAAAGGAATTGATTTGTTTCTTGTTGGTCTCTTATGAATTTCATTGTAAGTGCTTGAGCCTGGGTCCGTTTCATGTGGCTCAACAGGAGTATTTTCTGGCTGGCCTTCTGCATCATCATCGTGGGCCTCTGCATGGGTCTCCTCATGCACTTCATATTCATTATTAGAGTCATCAACATGTACCTGCACATAACCATGTGATGGAGATTGAACAATAAAATTAGAATTAGTGGATCCTTCTTCTTCTTCTAACCACACCCATGCTCGATTTTCTTTAAATTTCACATCTCGAGATACAACAATTTTATTCTCGACAGGGTTGAACATTCGGTATGCTTTCGTTCCCGGTTCCGATCCGAAGTGAACCATGGGACGGCTTCGATCATCAAGCTTTTTCTGCCCGGGTTTGACCTCCTTTACGTAGCCGATACAACCAAATATTCGAATGTGACTTATATTTGGTTTGCGCTTGTAGAGGGCTTCATATGGTGTAACTCCAATCACGGATTTTGTGGGGGATCTATTCAGGAGATAGATGCCGTGAATCAATGCTTCACCCCAAAATTTCTTTGGAACTTTCATGTGCGACAGGATGCTTCGAACGGTTCCGATTACCGTCCTATTTCGCCGCTCTACAACTCCGTTTTGTTGCGGCGAATATGGAGCGGTAAGTTGCCTTCTTATCTTGTTCACTTCACACCACGTTGTGAACTCTTTTGAGGTGAATTCACCTCCCCGATCCGTGCGTAGTGCTTCGAGGCTATGTTTCGTTTCTCCTTCAACAATGACCTTGAACCTTTTAAAGGCATCAAATGCCTCATCTTTTGTCTTCAGAAGGGTCACCCACATGAACCTTGAGTAGTCGTCGACAATTAAGAATATATATCGATTTCCACTTGGAGTACATGGGGTTATAGGTCCACAAATATCGCCATGCACTAATTCGAGCGGTCTCGTTGCTCGGAAATTTGCACTTTCAGGGAATGGGGCTCGAGCCTGTTTTCCTATAAAACAAGATTCACACATGTTAGTTGAAATAGAAGTTTTAGGGATGCCGTTTACCATATTTTTTGTACTTAGCATCCTTAAAGCTTCGTAGTTTAGATGGCCCATCCGAGCATGCCATAGGCTTGTGATATCCTCTTTTTCAGTGAGCAAACATTGAGTTCTTTTTGAGCATAATGCCACCTTATAAAGACGGTTTTTGCTTCGGAGAACTCTTAGAATTAGATTCTTTTTCTCATCAAACATACACAGCTCTTTCCCTTCCATTACAATCTTGTATCCAGCTTCAGTGACTTGGCCTAGGCTTACAATGTTACTTTTGAGACTTGGGATGTAGTATACATCTTCAAGAACTTGTTGATACCCCTGATTGCTTGCAAAAATTATCTTGCCTATTCCTTTTATGTCAACTGATGAGTCGTCTCCAAATCTTACCTTACCGGAGAAGTTTGAGTTTAGTTCGGTGAAGTAATCACGTTCACCGGTCATGTGATTTGACGCTCCGTTGTCCAAGTACCATGTATCACATTCTTGTTGTTTAGTCGAGTAGAGGGCTGGAATGACCTTCCTCTCGTGGACTTCTATAACATCATGCATATACAATGATGGGTCATCTTCATCGGTGCGATTCAAGTTGGCTTCGTCTCCGGTTTTCTTCTTTTGCGGACACACGGATGCGAAGTGGCCAGGTTGATCACACTTGAAACACACTATTTGAGAACGGTCCTTTCTTTCTCTTTGAGTTCCTTGGCTTGACCCGTATCGCCTAGACCCGCTTGAGATGCCTTGGGATTTATTCGAACCATCTTTATTTTTACCTTTTCCTTTGTAGTTTAGACTTTTCCCTCTTCCTCGGATCTGTGCAGTAGTTTCTGTTTTGGAAAACATCACTTTGTTTGGATGTTGAGACGTCAGTTCTTCCTCTTTGATTCTCTCTTCGTATGCTTTGAGCCTTCCGACTACATCATCGAATGTTACGGTTTTGAGATCGATGACTTGCTCAAGCGAAGCCACCATATGAACAAACTTCCTTGGCATGCCATGGAGGAACTTTTTTACGAGTTTCTCCTGATCTATTACCGAACCTAGCGACGCCGACTTGGACGCTAACCCTGAGAGCTTACCTGCAAAATCATCAACTGAGTTAGATTCATCCATCTTTAATCTATTGAACTCCGTCATTAGGGTCTGGAGACGGGCTTCTTTAACTCGATCGGCTCCCTGATGACGGAGTTTGATAGCCGCCCACATGTCTTTTGCCGTTTCCATGTGCCCGATTTGCAGCGTTAATTCTTCGGGTATTGATTGAAAAATCAAAGCGATGGCAATGTTCACTTTCTTGTCATCGGTTGAAGTTCCAGGGTCGATCGTGTCCCACACTCCATGTACCTTAAAGATAGCTTTCATTCGAATGCCCCATAGTGTGTAATTTGTTTGATTTAGCATGGGACATTGAAGATGAATGGAGCCTTCTTTGTTGGTCTGTACATTAGTGTTTAGGTTTGGATTTGGATTCGACATAATAGATGACGCCTCTGCCTTCCTTGTGCCTCCTCTATTTTTTTCGAATCCTATATGAAGCTTCTGTCCTCCGAGACTTCTTTAAACAAACCACCCTTCCTTGGGTTTGTTTTGGGATTAGGGTACTTTAGAATCTGGCTCTGATGCCAATTTAAAGATGCTAATCAAGATCACACGTATAAAATAAACTCACACACAAATAACTTGAGAAAATATTACTCAAAACTCAAATTACAATGTGTCTCTCTTAACCCTACATCCTTAGATCAAGAGCCTTTAAATAGAAGTAAAAACCTTGTCCTCCAAGGAAAACCTTCCTAACCCTATTACAATCCTAATTAGTAATTCAAGTCCCATTAGAATTACTAATCTTACAACCAAGTCCCTTTAGGTTTAAAATAATAATAATAGGGTTTTGGGCCTACATCACTCGTATGACCCGATTATTGGAATTAGCCCAACAATCACCTCCCTAATTCCATATGCTCCAGGAACCCCTTGAATGGCAAGCTTTTCCCACTTCGGTTAGCGTTACCGCCCAATCACACAGTTATGCATGTTGTTGTAGTTCCTTCTACTTCCAAAGGTTAGAACTTTTTGGATCTTTTCTCACTTGAATATATCTTGATGGTTAATGTTAACTTTCAGATTTTAAAATAGCAATTTCTAGATTTTTAGAAATTTATAAGTTTCTATAGGATTTGACATGATTTATATAACTTTTAATTGACCGACACATTTTCAAGTGTATTTTTTGACATATAGAGATTTAAAAATCATAGGTTGCAGAAGAGCTTATTAGTCATTGCAGCTGTGGGTATTTGAAAGCTTGTTTAGGCATAATTGTGTAGGAATGCTATGGCATTACAAGATACAGACGGTAAATTGAAAGGTTGGATAATGTGTCAAAATATATAGTTGTGATCTTGTGGGTCTAGAGGTTGGTTTTTTTAGGGTAGATTCAAGCTTATATGTTATTAACTCCTTGTGTCGTCATATTATATATTGGGATTGTGTTTTTATTTCAAATTTTGATCAACTTATATGTATTTTTGTGTATTTATCAGTTGCAAGGGAGTTTTAGACAATATCAAGATAAAAAGATCATACTTTACACGCTATGATCCATGCTTTGTAGATCCTTGTTGAAAACATCGATGCAAGAAGGTTCTCATCATTTTTTATTTATTTATGACCATGAAGAGGATCTATGATAGATGATGAGGCCAACGTGAGATGTTATATAATCACTATCTTGGTGCCTTTTGTGGTTTTTGATAGAAAAAAAGAGTGAATATATTTAGCGTTGTGGTTTAAATTATGATTGCTAGTATGAGTTCTCAAAATTGTAATGTGTTATTTTATGTGTCACGTTATGCAGTTATGCACATATTTATGATATTTTTTGATTTGATCCTTAAAGCTATTAGTCATTTAAAATTTCAAATGCTTTTGGCATATAGTATTTTTGTTGCAATGATCAACAATATTATTTTAATTACTTTGTTATAAAAACTTATTGATGATTCTAGAATTAACATTTCGGCACCAAATATAAGAAACTAATATGAGAAGCTAAGTGCTAAGACAATGGTTTTATTTATACATGTTGGAATTTATAACAATACATGATCATAACTAACTACTACATTGATAAAGAAAAATTCATATAAGGTAAAACTTATGAATTTAAGTATCGAGTAATTTAAGGGAATCGTCATTGTGATTTGCTTAAATTTCATCTTTCGTCTCTAGGTTTCAAAAATTACGGCTATGATCCAAATATTTACACTTTTGTAACACATTAGTCCCTGACGTTAACCGGCATTAACTTTTTTCATTAAATCAGTGTAAATTGACAATTATACTGTTACCCTTTTATTAAAAAAATAAAATAAAAAATCCGCTACCACCAATCTATCATCGTCGTCGTCACCACCACCATTGTCCCGTCGCCGGGTCATCTTTGTCGCCTTTGAATTTATTTTTTAAATAAAAGGGTAGGGGTATAATTATCATTTTACATTGGCTTAACGGAAAAATCTAATGAGAGTTAGCTTCATGGACTAAAGGTGTTACAAAAATGCAAACTTTCAAACCATAATCGTAATTTTTAAAACCTATGGACAAAATGTGAAATCTAGTCAAACCACATGGACGATTCCCGTAATTTACTCTTAAGTATTAGGATAAAACCTAAAGTTGTTATTTGTGTTGTGTTACAAGTTTTCTAGAAATTCAAGAATTTATATATCTTTACGTTATTTATTTGTAGTAGCATCTTTTCTTGTGAAGTAAACCTCAACAAATATTCATTGCTTGAATAATAAAAAAACCAAAACGAGCAATTTGCTAATATCTCATAGTTTAAGGGGTCATTAGTATCTCTTATAAAATACAAGGTAACTTTACGTCCTTCTCTAAAAGAACATGCTTAAATGCAAAAACCGTCGTTATTTGGGGCTACGACGGCCGCCGGTAAACAACCACGGCGAAACACCATGAACTACTCACTCTCGAGATTCATTATCCACAATTTTGTACCTCCAAATGCTCAGAGCTTCGCTAGGATTCATGTCCACTTCGCGTCATCTACACGTCGTCGGAGATTCCGAACTGCCGCCTTCTCTGAATCCCCCGAGGTAACTCTTCTCCCAAAGTTGTGAGCAAGTTCAGAATTCGCTCAATTCGTATCATTTTGAACCAAATTTTCCAAATTTCTGTGTATAATTTGATGTAATAGGTTAGCGACGAGAGGATGGTGGTGGTTGGTGGCGGTGCTGCTGGAATATACGGCGCAATTAGGGCTAAAATATTGGCGCCAAATCTGAACGTTGTTGTTGTTGAAAAAGGGAAGCCACTGGCAAAGGTTTGTGCAAATTTGTTCAACTTTCTACTCCTATTCATCCTGGTTTTAGAATTTTAATCATTAATTTTGCTTCCTTTTAAGGTTAAAATATCTGGAGGTGGTCGTTGCAACGTCACAAATGGGCATTGTGCCGACAATTTGGTGAGCTTAATGAGCAAATTTGTATGTTTATCCTTTATGCATCGTTCTTATGGTTAAATTGTAACAATGTTATAGATTTTGGCAGAACAATACCCAAGAGGCAGTAAAGAATTCAGAGGTTCATTTTTTAATGTTCACGGCCCAAGTGATACCATGTCATGGTTTTCTGATCATGGGGTCAAATTGAAGGTAATTATTGGATATTTGGATCCTGCTTCATATTCTTAACTCAACTTCAAACCTTGGTTTTAAAAGGGGCGTCTGAGGCGCGAGGCTCTTGGGAAAACGCATCAGGGGCTTTAGGTACTTCTGGATTAGAGTTGGTCAAAGTTGTGGTCTGTACAAGGCTTATATGTAAAACCTAATCAAAGAGATGAAAAAATATATGAAAGGTTTACTTGATAAAAAGGTTGATATGTAAAACATATGAGATTGATACAACTTCTATTTGTAAGGGAGCGTATTTTGTCGTATATTGAGCAATGCCTTACGCTTGTGATGCACACGAATTTCGGGGTCTAAACGCATGGGAACGCCTCATGCTTTTTTAGACCAAGCTTCAAACATGTTCTTAGAGTGTTGCATATTATAGAGTTGGTAACTTTTCAAATCATTTTACTTGGTTTTCTTGCCTTTAGATTGAGGAAGATGGAAGGGTGTTTCCGGTGAGTGATAATTCATCTACGATAGTCGATTGCCTTTTAAATGAAGCAAGACGGATGGGAGGTACTCTTTGGTACTAGTACATCATACATACATTTGATCAATAATTTAAGGTTATTATTTAATCTTCGTAGTTTATGTTCCTTAATGATGTCGGACTCTGTGTCCTTTAAACCAGTTACACTGCAGACAGGAAAGTCTGTAACAGCAGCTTCGGTTTCTGCTAGTGGCAAATTTATGATCAAGATCGAGAAGCGTACGATTGACTATGTGGAGTTTGTTGAAGCTGATTATTTATTAATTGCTAGTGGCAGCAGTCAGCAGGTTTCTATATTAATCTCATTAGCATATCTATCTATACTATATTATAGTACGTATGAGGAGGGCAAGAAGGTAATTGTACATAATTTTGCGAGTTTAACTAATTACAACTTTTAAAACATATGGTACAATCTTGTAAAGCTAAATGAGTGATAAATAGTCTTATAAATGTTTTAGTGTTGAATCAATGGTGCACAAAAATGAAAATTATTTATTTCAATATTTCTTTTAATTTGTTTATGTTATTAAAATGTTTCCTTTTAAATTATCTTAATTTTGTTTGGAACATTCTTTTTCACTTTTAATATTTTAAAACATCTTTATTTTTTTAAGAACATTTTAAAACATTAACGCGTTTACATAATAGATAGTGATCATTAACACTTATTATCACAAGAACGTAGTTTTTAACATAATTTTCTCGTGGATTCCAAACATACTCTTGCAATGTAGTTCTTTTTATTCAAAATACACCTTCTGTGGAGCATGGGTAATAACCCTCTAGTTATAACATATAATAACTGTATTTATCCTTTAAGCCACAATGCTCCTATTTCAGGGTTATAATCTTGCCAATCAACTTGGCCATTCCATAATAAAACCGGTACCAAGCTTATTTACATTCAAGATTGATGATATGCCGTTGACAGAGTTATCTGGGGTAGTCTTTTTCATCTTTTAGTAAAAAAAAAATCATTATTTCTCTTTAAGATGGTCAAAGTTTGATAATTTTCAGATTACATTCCCAAAAGTCAAGGCAAGTTTAAAGCTTGAATCTTTGCAGAAGAACATTCCAGAACTTACCCAGGCATGTCTTTCTCACAAACCTTGTATGAAATGCTAAATATGTTGTTTCTGACAATGTTGGTTATTTAGATTGGGCCCATGTTGGTCACACATTGGGGACTTAGTGGGCCAGTAGTTCTCCGTTTATCTGCTTGGGGTGCTCGTGATCTTTTTGGTTCGGACTATAAAGGCAAGGAACCAATTTATATGTGCAATCGAACTTTTTAACTTTTCATTATGTGACTTTGGGTGCATATTGATTCAGGAACACTTCTTGTGGATTTTTCTCCTGATGTTCATAGTGAAGATTTGAAGTCTTTGTTATCTCAACACAAAAAGAAATTTCCGGTAATTTGGATTTGCAAAGCTTGAAGTACCCGTTATATAAGCTTATTCTTGCTTTCTGTTTTTGGATTTAAATATAGGTGGAAAAGTGGGCAGGTCGGGCATATTGGGTAATAGTTCAAAACGTGTGGAAATATTAAGCCGGGTAGACATCGTGTTGACCCATCAATACCATTTGTCTTTTCTTTTTTTTCCTTAATTTTACCAATAGTTTACTTAATAAGCGAACATGTACAAAATGTTATTTAGTTAACGATCCAATCTTTTTCATTAAATCAGTTTAAGAGATTGTGAATACTTATCGATATTTTGTACAACTTTTAGACGGTTTGAATCATTACCTTTTTAGCTAATTCTTTATTAGCACATGTTCAACCTGATTTTTTTTATTATTATTTTTTCTTTTTAATAAGATATAACCAAAATTAACCCATTTTCATGCAAATAGTTTAAACTACTTTTTTTGGATTTGACATATAACCCTACAAGAATATGATTAAGCATCTTCTAACAATAATTGCTTTCTTAGGAAACAATCAAATTGTTGGCTTATATTTGCTTCTTTACAATCCACAGAAGCAAAAGGTAGTTGGTTCATACCCTCCAGAACTTGGGCTCGTGAAGAGATTTTGGAAGTATTTGTTAAATCGTGAGGTTGTAAGATCACTTCAGTTTAACTTTTTTTTTGCCATATATTGGGATTTGTTCTTTACTCATAACTGTTCATGTGTAGGGAATAGATGAAGATATCTTGTGGGCTTCCATTTCAAATAACTCTTTGATGTCGGTTGCTGCTTTACTAAAGCAATGTTCATTTACAGTGAAAGGGAAGGTACCATTCTACTTTTCTTTGGCAACCATGGGAACCTGTTACTAGTGAACTCACGGTACCCCATCAATACCATGCTAACCAATGGGATGAGGTAAAACACAGCTTATATTTGGCAGTTGGCCTTCAAAGGGGTTACCACTGTGCCACCCCCTTGAAGGTTTACGTTTCATTCTTCACATTGTTTCAACTTACATCTGTATGTAAAATTATGTTACATTTTATTGCTAAAGGGCTCAAAAAGATAAATTAGAAAAGAGAGCTAAAACTTAGACGGAACTGTTTAAAAGTTGCCCAAAGTATATTCAAGTGTTTATAACCTTCTTATTTGCTTTACATAAAAAAGTTTAAAAAGTACTTTTCTAGTCATAACTACTGTATTAGGTAGTAATGAAATTTGAAATGAAATGGACAAAAAATGATGGCTTTATCGCAGTTAACCAACCCGACTCAACTGATTTTCACCTGTGATATTAGTTTGATATGTTATCGACCAATCTCTGATATATTTAAGTAACTACCTGCATTGATTTAGGGCCAATTTAAGGATGAATTTGTCACCGCTGGAGGGGTCCCATTGTCCGAGGTGCTCTCTCTCTCTCTCTCTCTCTCTCTCTCTCACGCGGAGACACACACACACAACCGTTTGCTTATATTTCTTACTAATCGTAACTCAAATTCGTGATTTTCATGAAGATCTCACTAAAAACTATGGAGAGCAGGATTAAATCCGGTCTGTTCTTTGCTGGAGAGGTATTGTTACTTTATGAAGACTTTTGGATCATTTTTCCTTCATGTCACCATTACCAAGTGGTCCAGTTAATTAAATTCCTTATTTCTATTTTGATAATTGATGAAGCCAAGAACTACAGTGAAGATGAAAATTGGACTAATATGAGTTAAACAAACGAATTGTAGCTTCAGATATCCTCTCTTTTATTTACAGCTTTAAAAAGGCATGATCTTGTACGATATGGCAAAGTCTGGGGCATATTTGTCATCTTATTATTAAAATCATTTGTAGGTGCTGAATGTTGATGGAGTTACAGGAGGTTTCAATTTCCAGGTAAATCCTATATTCAGAAAATTTGACGGGATGGTTAATAACGAGTCAAAATGAGTAATTTTGTACAAGCCGTTTCAAGTTATGATGGGTCGACCTCAGAACACTTTTTGTCCAAAAGTTTTAAATTTTTGCTAAAAGATGTGTCAGAAATTATCACAGCTCATGCTTTTCAGTAATAATAAATGATTTAGGAGGTTTTATGCAATAAAATGATCACAACCCATGCTTTTCTGTAATAATAAATGATTTAGAAGGTTTTATGTTATAAAATGATCACAACTCATGCTTTTCAGTAATAATAAATGATTTAGGAGGTTTTATGCAATAAAAGAACACTTTGGTGGTAGCCTTCGATGCATTTGACATGTTTCTATTTTAGCTATTTGTTCGTCTTACCCATTTGACCCGAGTCCATCTACTTGCAACAACAAATCAACAATTACATGGATTTAAATCGCCATGTCATGAGCTCACCACTTGCTTTGCTGTTAAAAATAAAATAAAAAATCTTACTTTTGGATCATTTCTTTTGTTTTTCTGTACAGAATGCTTGGTCAGGTGGATATATAGCAGGAACAAGTATAGGCAAGATAGCAGCCATGTCAGCACCTTCATTAAAAAAACAGGCCATGTGACACCCAACTGAAACAAACTACCTGGATTTTCACCAACATCTCACAGTCTGAAATCTTTCAGCATCAAACGATCTACATTTTTGACCCGTAAGTTGTATCAATCTTAATCTATGTTTAAAAACGTCTTGATAATGGGAAATTGACATACCTTAGATGAAATTGCCAAGATTGTGCTGACGAACACTCGTTAAGAAAATCATGGGTGAAAAGGAACATAAAATAAATCGTGTGGCAAAAAGATGACACTTGTTGTCATGCTACAATTTCAATAGCATGTTTGAAACTATAGCATGCAGTGTTAAGTGTCATCTTTTTTGCGACACGACTTCCTTACTTCCTATGTATCTTCTCTCTTTAGTTTCAGTTTCTCTATATGATGCCATGGTGCCATGGTGCGTGTGTGTATATATGGATATATTTAAGTTTGTTTTGTACTGTGTTGACCATATATGGTTGACTTTGTCTTTAAGTTGGGGCCCTTTTTTATTTTAATATCTCATTCATTGAGCAATTTGTGATAGAAAGTGGAAACGTGAAGCCAAACGATTGTCAGCAACTTGTCCTAATATTTTGTTGTTTCTCAAAGGAGGTTTGGACTTAGGATGGCCATTTAAAATCAATATACATTTTTCAAAATTTATAATATCATATTTAATAGGTATTTATAACTAGTTTACCTGTGTAAATGAAGCAGAATTGTATAAATTGAAATGATTCATAGAATCATAGGCATAGTGTTCCGTAATCTTTTTGGTTGATCTGAAACATTGTATCATCAATTTTAAACAATATCCATATAAAGTAACTTTATATGTCTTGGCATATTTGAAACATTAATTATTACCGGTAAAAGAATAATAAATTATATTTTAAAAATAATTTACAATTACATGATAAAAATAGGTGGCTCAGGGATACACCCTGAGGTGTTTTTCAGGGGAGGCGGTATGGAGGGGGTTACCGCATGGCGGTTCCAAGGAGCCATGCGGCTCCATCCGGTTCACCATACCATCACCCTCCTGGCTTCTCTTCCGCGGTTCCTCCTGGCTTCCGGAAGCCTGCCTTAGCCGCTGAAACCTTTTTTTTTTCTTTCTTTTCTTTCGGTGGCTTCCCCAAGCCACACCACAACCATACCATGTGGTGTGGCTTGGCATGGCTTCAAAAACACAAAATTTGACATGGCCGATGATGATTGGTTGATGGGCATGACTCCTTGAAGCCACAAGGCAACCATACCCCCTCCCCTCATAGACCTTTAATACGGGTTGTATCGATGAATACTACTCGTATCCCCTTTTAGTCTAGCGATCATATCGTATCGGCCAAAATGACCTTTTTTGTAAAAAATATTAGGGTCGTATCTGCCAATAAGGCCTGTATCTCGTATCCCCTTTTAGTCTAGCGATCATATCGTATCGGCCGAAATGACCTTTTTATTTAACAAATATTAGGGTCGTATCTGCCAATAAGGCCTGTATCGTAGCAAAGATATGTGTTGTATTGGTCAATATAGCCGGCACCAGTTATGAGTTGTATCGGCCTATATAGCTCGTGTATGTACTAAATTATTTATTTTTTTTTCAATTTTAAATTACTTGACATGGTCTTTTATTACTCGATCTCCGTGCAGATTATTTGACCTAACGTATTATTTCTTCAAAACCTATGTAAGTTGCTATATTTAAGTTCATTTCATTGTTCAACTCTATACAATCGACGCAATCTTGTTCAATCG
Organism: Deinandra increscens subsp. villosa; assembly: GCA_039602395.1. NCBI lineage: Eukaryota > Viridiplantae > Streptophyta > Magnoliopsida > Asterales > Asteraceae > Deinandra > Deinandra increscens. The sequence continues at coordinate 23,528,211 of JBCNJP010000027.1, read as the reverse complement.
AGTAAAATTAAGATGTTATCAGATCAGGTTCTCTCCTGGTGCCGGAATGCTGTCATCAATCACAACTGCATTAGAAGACGAGCTCGATCTTATGCCTTTTGTTTCTTTCGTTAGATATTATCTTTAATTTTACCGGGTGGAACTAGAACTCGTCGAATATACATATAGAGTTAAACGATGAAATGAATTAACATATAACAGATACATATCGTTCGAAAGAACAATACACCACGTCAAATAATTAGTACCGGCCATATAGACCGATACGACCCATAACGGATACATGTCATATTGGTTGATACGGCCCATATTATTGTAACGATACAAGTCCCACCGGCGATTAGAAACATAACAACTTGACTTTGATGCATTATTGGCGTATACAAGTAATTGAATGCAAAGGTAATAATTTAGTGTGTTGATAACACATCATATGACGTGTGAGAATAAATATGGTGAAGTTTATAGAAAGGACATAGAAGTGTAGCATCAAGTCCCACCGGCGATTAGACACGTGGGCCCCGATCTTAAAAGTTCAACTTTTGGTGTCCTTTTATATTGTACTAGGTTGTGATATTATAAAATTTACAAATTGATGTTTTAAAAATAAAAATAAAAGATCCAACAAAATTTTGGTACGTGTCTGCAGAGTCCATTGATTATTAGTGTCTGATTAAACATGATGAGTTATTCGAAGAAAGTTAAACTCTCCTGTAGAAGGAAGACTTCTTCTGGAGGTGGGGGATGATGTTAGTGGTTGTAGCAGATGGTTGGATTTGCCGGATATTAATGGCCATTATTATATCCTTACAAAAAATTCAATTAATCTAGGAGTAAGTAGGATGTCGTATTCACAACAAGTATGTGGCTAGTATTAGACATTTTACTTGATAGTGAAAATGAATAAAAAGTTTTGACGGACTGATTCTCAATAAAATTGATGTTATAATTTACAAGATTATGTTGTAATCCTCTAGTTGATCTTGTAACATGGAAATTGACAAGTTATACTTCACAAAGTGGCAATTATCAATTATTAACATACTAACATGGTATATCAATCACATATTTAACTTTTTAATGAATGAAATCGATAAAGTTAGAATACATGGACCTGTCCTAGACTCCTAGGTAGAGTTGCTAATTTGGTCAACCTGATCGGATTTCGGATTATTAGGGTCGGGTTAATCATGTTCTTTTAATTAAAAATCTCATCTATAATACGACCCTATTAAAGTTCGGGTTAGTCGGGTTTTGGGTTATTAGGGTCAGGCCAGTCGGTTTAATCGGGTTTTACAAAAACATACTTTTCTATAGTAATGGTTTTGATGTTTTGCTTCTTTTTCTATATATAAATAGAGAGATGTATTATGGTGCTAGAACTAGTGTTCGAGTGCCGGTGGGGGATACCGACTTTTTCCTGTGGAGGTATGACTCCACCAAGGATTTGCGTCAAGATTGTTCCTTTTGCGATTGTCCTTGATGAGTTGTCAAATTCGATTCAGGAGGCTTTCCTTGGTGTATGCTTTTCACGAATGACATTGTGTTGGTGGTAGGAAAAAAAGTCGAACTGAATGTGAGACTTGAGAAGTGGCGAAGGGCCTTAGAGAGCCAAGGCTTGTGCATAATTCCATCCGAACACACATAATCTATATTGCAACTTTAGTGGGGCTGATATGGAAGAGGCCTTTTAGTTGTCCATTAGAGGCCATGTGGTTTCACAAGTATCTAAGTTCAAGTACCAAGGATCCTTTGTCCACAGTGACAGAGACATCGACTGAGACGTAGTGCATCGCGTGTAGACAGGTTGGTGTAAGTGGAGAGCAGCCGCAAGAGTTTTTGTGCCAAGAGGTTTGGGAGAAATTAATAGGGAGATTTTGTAGGGTCGTAGTGAGAGCGACTATGTTATACGGAACAGATTGTTTGCCAATGGTAACTTTTCTAGTTTCATTTTTGCCACGTCACTTTTTTTTTAACTTTCGTTTTTTTCATTTTTGCCAATTTTTTAATTTATTTTTGTCATGTAACTTCTTATACTTTTTTTCATGTCTTTTCATTTTTTTCTATTTTCATTTTCTTCACGTTATCTTTTTTTTGTTAATTTCTTTAGTAAGGAAAAAACTTATTATTTAACTTTTACATCTGGATATATGGGTTTTTTCTATACCTCCCTAATTATAGAATTTTTTCATGTGTCTATTTTAGAACTCTACAAGTGGGTCAACCCGCGCTTCGCCGCGGAGTTGACCCGTTGACATTTCTTATTGATTTTGTGCTTTGTAAAGGTCCTAATCTACCTAATTGTAATATACGATTAGTGAATAAACTGTAACATAGGTGACTAAGTTATGTTTATATAGAATATTGATGTTGAGGCAAACACATGATACAAAAGCGGTTGTGCAAGTGGATAAAACTACTAAATTTACTACAGCCTGTAATAACATTGTCGTTGTGAGAAACACCTGAACTTATACCTATTATACTCAATTTCAAACAACAGCTACATGCAACCACAAACCAAATATACCTGCAGCCAGCAAATACAATAAACAAAAATCAACGAAAAATAAGCTAGAAAAAACAAAAATCAAATCAAATTAAAGATAAGCTAGAAAAAACAAACCAAACTAAGGTCTAGAACAGAACCTGAGATATAGAGAGGAAGAAAGGGAAGAACTGTGTGTTGCTACACCTTTTGAGCTCTATGTGATTAGCACACGCACATATCTGACGTAGAATGAATCATAAATCGATCAAAACATCTCTAAAGAAGCATAATGACATTGGTAACAAAGCTGTATTTAGAAATCGACTCAAAATAGATATTAAATAGATTGTGATTAGTTTACGTTCACTGTTCAGACTGATTACCATTAGAACATCATGAACCTGCAGAAAACATAAAAGTGGTTCCTAGAGTTTGCATATTAAGTTGTTGTTTTCTACAAAAAAAGTCCTCATACGCATGCAAAAGACCAGCCTGCAGCCTCACATTTATTCCAAATATGAAGCCTTGAAAGAATCTTCAACTGACTCGATGTAATAGAATAACATATTTAATGAACAGAACCTCATTTTTTTTAAAAACAAATGGGTGAGCTGGATTGCAGGTAATAAAAGAAAGTGATCATCATAAGAACATGTACCTGGCGTATAAGTTTTCACCATTCTCTTTGTACCTGCTCAACTTGATGACGATTTCTTTTTCTTTTTTTTCCTTTTCAAGATTAAAATATAAAAAAAATCTAAAACGATTGATGGTGAAAACTTAACCCAAATACAAAAAACCTAAATTTTGAACTCAAATAGAACTCATTTCGATTTTCTCAACTTTTGCCTCTTACCCACAAAATCATATCTGTGTTTTTGTTCTGATTTTAACATCAAAGATTAGTTTTTACCACCGATCAGTGTGGTTAGTCTTTAATAATCTTTGTTCATCTCAGATTCATACTACTTAAAGATCTGCAAACAAAAAGAAACATAAAGTTATATTAATGTAAGATCTGCAGTTGATTTTGTATGTGAAAATGGAGTACCTTGCCTCTTTGTTTGGACCGCAACAGTCACCGGAGGAAACCCTGGTGGAACATTAAACTCCAAATGATTAATACCTATTGTTCTTGGATAACTCTTAAAAGAAAAACAGTTGTTAGATTTTAGCAGATCTAAAAAAAAATGAATCAGATTCAAACAACCTCAACAACAACTATTCGACAACGACACATTGAAACGGAAAGGCAGCAAAAGGAAGAAGATGAGAGAACCCCCAGATGGATCTGAAGATGATGACGGTGGATGCGCATCTCAGCCGCACCAACATCCATATAGTCACAACTGTAAATAAAATAGCATTATACCTTTACAAAGTTCCTAACACAGTAACAAACCAATAAATTTACTAACCATGTTGCAGTGTTCAAATCCAAACATAACATTGCAAAATCAACACATTAAGACACAAATTTCAACATTGAACTACGCACAGAAAAAAATAAGCCATTTAAAATCACATTTGGAGTAGAATAAAGATGACATTAGAAGACAACACTAAATAGCAATGAAAATAAGTCCAATAATCAAAACACAAAAACTATTACAAAGAAGAAAGCCAAATACCTAAAAAAATATAGTCCCAACATACAACTAAAAAGAGTCGAAAGAAGTTGGTAAAAAAATACCTTCTACAAAAGCCTTTATATCCCCTATATTCACTGAACCAAAACAACCTGCAACAAATAAACATCCAACGAAAAATAAGTACCAATCAGAAGAACAACAAACTCAAATCCCATAATAAAAAGATGGTGAAATTTTTGCAGATCAACAAATTAGTAAGAAGAAAACTAAAAAATCAAACGAAAAGGCTTTAGCAAAGCAGAGCAACGATTGTTATAAAAATAAAACCTGCAAAATAGAAACAAACCAAAACAGACAAAGAAAGAGATAAGAAATATACCTGGATAAACATTATGCGAGTGTGAGGACAGTCGATAATGATTTCACCAAAGTTAAACAGTCGACTTTTGACAATCTGGCTAGCTTCTGATGGCAAGACAAATGGATCTAATGCTCTGCAGAAAAAACAGATGCAAATACCATTTATGATTAAAATGCCGGTTAAAAGTCATTTTAAGGACATTTTGATTGTTAGGTGTACAACTTATAATAAAAAAAGATAAGAGTTTAAGTCATACGAAGTGAGAAAAAAGGACTGGTTAAAAACCAACAAAAACTTATTTATCTTAGAAAATATAAGAATCTTCTTTAAAAAAGGACTGGATAAAAAACCACAAAACTTATTTGGTATGGAAATCGATGATCTATACGAATGTACAATGAAATGGTCAATCATGTTATATTATATAAAAAAAGTATCAAATCAAAGCTAGAGCACATCTATTTATTCTTACGGTGGCTCTAAGATTACACTTTCCAATTTTTGTTTTTTGGAGCAGCACTTGGAGTGGAAGAGGAATTTGCGTCCTTCGTTATGGTTGTAAGTAGCTGCAGAAACAGAAACATTGCCACTATGCCTGTTACATACCTTGATGAAGGAAACCACCCATGGAAGGTTTAAACATGAGGTATAGGTCAATCAAAGTCCTGCTTATGGTTGCGCCTGCAGTCCTGAAACAGGCCAAGCGAAAGAGATAAGTGCGGGAACAATAACGAAACACATATAAAAAACTACACATGGACGTGTGAACCTAAAATCCATAAACATGTAAGTTGCAGCTAAGGATGGGCAAAATGAAGCAACGAATGAGCAATGTAACTCAACATAATCATAAGAGTCTAGAAAATCAACATTCACATATATCATATACAAACCAAATATTAAGCCCAAGAGAAAGCAAAACCAAGCTCAAGAACTCAATATCATTAATAACTTTACAGAAATATCATAACCCACTCTAAAACACTCACATCAGAAGCGATACACTACTGTTGGCATACAACAAAACAAAGAAAATTAAAGAAAAATAAGGTTAGACATTACATTGAAAAATAAGGTTAGGCATTACATCGAACAACATCAAGGCATCGTGAAACATTTAATTATTCATAAGGTTAGACTTCTTGTAAACCAATATTTGAAAAAAATTATTTATAAAATCCAACTTAACATACATTTGTTAAGCCATTTTAAACAAAAAGAATTAATTATACACCAATCATATGGAAAATGACTAATAATATGAAGAATCCCATTTCAACAACTTATGTACAAATCTTGGACAAAACAAACTGAAAACATAACATACCCAGACCAGGAACACAAATCAGAGAAAATACTACGCATACAACTATAGTGAATAAAATTTAGGAACAATTATTCACTAAAACGCTCAAGTAACCACTTATAACCAAACTAAAGAAAGAAAAACCTCTTGCAGGCACCATATGATAAACATAAAGCTCTAAAGCTGTGAAGAATCTAACCTTCTATGACAGACAACAGCAGCATACACCGATCAATTCCAACACCTGCATCGCGTAGTCATAAGAAAATTACTCATTTACACAATAAAAAATATATATAAATCAATACACAAACTTTTTACAGGAATACATAGCAATTCATTATGAAGAACATAAAAACAACCAAAACCTTCAACAATAAGACAATAAGATAGAACTATCTTGCTCAAGAGATACATCCACAACCACAAACTACGGGGCCATAAAATCAGTTAAAAATGGGAAGCAAGAACAAAGAACAAAGATGAATAAAACCAAACAATTGAAGAACACGGAACATATAAAACCGCAAACACATGTCAAATTAAAACAAAAGAGGACACCAGACTAAACAATAGGACCAAGTCTGACGTAAATTAAGAAATGGATGACCGCAAGCTTAAGGAAAAAAGGCTGAAGAAAAAAAACGATAAACCACAAATATTACCATCAAAATATAGAACCCTCTCTGCAAATATGCAAACTCAGATCCCAAATTCACATTATTATCGAAATGAAAATAAACAAATTAATCGATTTATTCTTGCAATTAAACAGATCCATACAAAGATGTGTACAGTTAAAAAGTTTGTCCATACTTGAAGAATCACCACTCCATCCTTGAGCTCTATCAAAAGCCAGAAACGACGATAGAGAAAAAAAATCAACCCTAATATCATCTCACAAACACTAAATTTTACAACCTCGTTGTTATTCGTTACGAAAATTTGAAAAAAAAAGAGAGAGAAAAGAGGCTTACTTGTAGTTGCCGGAGACAGTTGAGAACCGCCAAAATTCCTAGAAGACGCAACGGCCGAAAACGACGGGGCATACAGAGTTTATCTATACTTGAAGAATCACCGTTCCATCCTTGACCCTTATCAGGAGCCAGAAACGACGATAGAGAAAATAATCAAGCCTAATATCATCGCACAAACCCTAAAAAAGGAGGAAGGAGGCTTACTTGTAGTCGTTGCTGGAGACAGTCGAGAACCGCCGGAATGTCTAGAAGATGCAGCGACTGGAAATGACGGGGTACAGCCTGAGACGTGAATGGAGAAAGGCTGGTAATCAGAGGTATGGCGAGGAGCAGATTTGGGGGAAATGAGTCAATAGCGTGTATGGGGAGCATAGCAGCAAAAGTGATGCGATCATCGGAGAAATCATCATCACCGTCAGATTCACCGGCGCCATCGTCGTAGCAAAGCAATCCAAGAAAAGCAAAGCAACAGAAACCTAGATCTGCAAAAGGAAAAATCGGAATGTCAGCGAGAAGGAAGGAACGTGGAACTGTAGGTGATATTGAAGGAGTTGTTCACCTGCTCTCACTGCATCAAAAGAAAATCCCACGTTTAAAGGGAAAAAGCCATGGAGTTGTACAAATGGCTTTAGAAGCTGCACATTCATTTATGCTTTAGAGATTGTACCTTATGTTTTAAAAATGGTACTTCAAGTTGTATTATGTTAATAT
>JBCNJP010000027.1:23427345-23520273 GCA_039602395.1 Deinandra increscens subsp. villosa | reverse complement strand
TTTGATATAAAAAAATTACTCATATAACTTCATATGCTTCAATTTACGCATTTAACCATGTTAATGTTATTGTCTCAATGCGCAAGGACAACGTCCATTAGTTTATAATTCTTTCAACAATTTTTTATAATTAAAATATTTTACTTTAAAATTTTAATTTTATAATTCTTAAACAAAAATATAAAAACCGCGTTAAAATAAGTGACTTTTTCTTTCTTCTATTCTATGTATATTTTTTAGTTTTTAGTTTAATTTTGGCTAAACATGAGAACGTAAAGTACATAAAAAAGCAAGAGCGTTGCCATATTTTCTTCCGTCCCAACCATCGAATTCATTCATTCATGTTCTTGGTCTCACTCAGAATCCAGTGGGCGCCCCCTTTTAAAGCATTGAACGTCAACTCACCCCTTTCATATTCAATTTACAACTAACAATCTTCCCTTCTTCATTACCCCATCTGTTTTTCGTTCCTACTCAGATCGAATCGATCATCGCGAGCTTTTCATCATCGTAAACCCCTCCTCCCACTCCCGATCAAGAATTCCCAAAAGGGTTTTTGCGATTTATCCAAGATCCATCATGGGGTGCCGTGTTTTCTTTCCCCCTTACTTCCTCTGTTTTCTATTGTTCTTCCCCAATTTCTCCTTCCAGTCTTCAACCGTACGCAGCAAAATGTATCTATCCTATCGTTCTCACCAGTTTTTGCTCTCCTATTATTGATTTTGACAATTCAAGAAATTTAATTTCGATGTTTTTGTTTGTTTTTCAGGCGTGAGTCAGTGATCAGATTGCCGAATGGTGATTCGTATGGCCACCCTTTTGATCCCTCTCGGGTCACCCAAATTTCGTGGCATCCTAGGTTTGAATTGAATGATATGATTATGCACACATTCCTGATTGGATTGTATTACTAATTTAGTATGTGAAAATTGAAAAACTCGTACGTATAAGATTAAATCTGTGATCTTTGCAGGGCGTTTTTGTATAGGAACTTTTTAACGGATGCAGAGTGCGACCATCTTATTAAACTGGTGGGTCTTCGTTTCAATTTCGTTTATCAATTTCTAGTTTTTTATGAGTTTAGGGTTTTTCTTTTGGATGCTGATAGTAATTTGTGATCAGGCAAAGGATAAACTTGAGAAATCTATGGTTGCTGACAATGAATCTGGTAAGAGTATTGAGAGTGAGGTTCGAACAAGCTCGGGCATGTTTCTTAACAAAGCTCAGGTGAGCTAAACTCGTCCTTACACGCTTTGTTTTCGACATTTAGAGACATCTTTGTGTTAATCTAGCATGTTGGTTTGAATGAATATTATGTTATAGCTACAAGTTTGTCACTTTGTCTACTGTACACTTGTGTTAGATCTAGTTAGCTATAAAATTTGTATTTGACATACTTGTTAAAAGCGCACTCAATGAGCTAAGGGCGAGCTTTGGGCCTAAGAGCAACCGAGCTTTTTTAAGCGAGGGGCCGAGATAAGCAAGGCACGTTGCTTAAACATACCATTTTCAGGGGTTTTAGAAGACCTGTTTGAGGCTTTTTGGCTAGTTTAGGGCTACTTAAGGCTGGAAATTGCATATTTTTGTAAGGATTTTTGCTTGCTTGCGCCTTGCCTGAGCTCTTAGGGGCATGCCTCATGCACCTTTTACAGCTATGGTGGTTGGTACCCTTCCTTGAAATTTACCAATAATTGAGATATTGTTTGGTTTTAAGGTTGGACATGAGACAGTGTTCTGTAATAGATTTATATCTTGAGGGTTGTTTGGATTTATTTTTGCAACAGGAATATTACAGTTTGAAGAGTCGGGATGAGATTATGAGATAATAACATGCCATAGGTTGGGATAGCCCAGTCATTTTATATTAATCTGATTATTGTTGCTGAAAATAATAAGAATTATAACCCACATCCAAACACCCTGTACTGCTTGGTTAGTCTAATATTGCAACTTAGTAAAAAGATTTCAGTTTCAGTATTATTAGTGAATATCATTACTTGGTAACTGTTTTTGTGTATAACCACATAATCATTGAACTATGAAGATTCTGTTTTGAGGTTACTTACGATATGCAAAAACTGATTTGCTGATAAGCACCTTTGAAATCTTTGAAGGATGAAGTAGTTGCTGGTATTGAATCAAGGATATCTGTATGGACATTTCTTCCAGCTGAAAATGGAGAGTCAATACAAATATTGCACTACGAAAATGGTCAAAAATACGAGCCACACTGGGACTATTTCCATGATAAGGCCAATCAAGCATTGGGTGGTCACAGGATTGCCACCGTACTTATGTATCTATCTAACATAAAAAAAGGCGGGGAGACGGTGTTTCCTGAGTCTGAGGTATATGCTTTATTTGGCATACTTAAGCTGTTAAAATTTGTTAAAACAAGTAAGGGTATAAAACAAGTAGTTTTTGTAACTTTTGCAGTGTTATAATTTATTAATAGCTCATGCTTTAGATATGATTACAAAAGCTAAATTTTAACAATCATCTATATAACTTCCTCACTCCAAGTTTATAATCAGTTTGTAGATTCGGCCCCAACTAGTAAATGTACCGGCTCTGGTATAGTTCTTGATTCGTCTGTTTTAGTTGGTTTTTGTATGCTTTTTGCAATGTTTTGCAGATAAAAGAATCTCAACCAAAAGCTAATGAAGATTGGTCTGAGTGTGCTAAAAAAGGTTATGCAGGTATGTTTGATTATTCACCAAATATCTGAGTTGCGCCTAAATACCAACCGAACAAGATTTCCTTAATCTTTACAAAATATTGACTGTTTGACTTTTGAATTTGCAGTCAAACCTAGGAAGGGTGATGCATTGCTGTTCTTTAGCCTTCACCCAAACGCTACAACCGATGTATTAAGCTTACATGGCAGCTGTCCCGTCATCGAAGGTGAGAAATGGTCTGCAACAAAATGGATCCATGTCAGAAGTTTTGACGGATCAGATAGCACAAGTGATGAATGCAAGGACGAAAATGATAACTGCGTGGCATGGGCTGCTAGAGGTGAATGCAAAAAGAATCCTGTTTACATGGTCGGGTCTGCTGAACGTGCTGGGTATTGTAGGAAAAGCTGCAAAGTTTGTTAGTAGTTACAGGTTTCCCGTATCTATAGTTACAGAGCTTGCTATCTGTATTTGTTTTTATATGCGCGCTTATTATATGGAGTTGTCATGTAATTTGAGTTTGGAGTTGCGGGAAAAGATAGATAAAGTTTAAGTTTTGATAAATGGCAAGTACAGATTTCGACATCTTCGCCCTCTATTAATCTTTCTCTTCGTTTAAAGATGGGCGTCAGAAGCTGGAAAGCCATAATCTTTCAAGATTTATGAAGCTCTTGATGAACTGTTTAATGTGACACCCTGCTGTTGATTTTACTCTCCAATTCAAACATAGGTTTAAAAATTTAGAATTGTACAACAAAATGGAAGGGTTAATTAGGTAAAGTTGAAAACTTGGATTACATGTACAAGTTACTCAGAATGACCTGGTGTTCATACCTGACTATAGGTAAACTGTTGGCTAGAATATTAGGCAGATTATTAGTTTTTTTTAATTGATACATAAATATACACATTTCCTTAAAAACAACAATTACAATGAAGTTGCGGGTAAACGGGCAACAAGCTGCGCCGCAACCTCCTTTTGGATATAAATGAAGTGAATTGATAGAAATTGATAGAACAAGAACTTTTTAGCCGAAAGGTCATTATAAAGTTCAAATCGTATTTTTCTTAAAGAAATTGTTTTTTATATATAAAGCATTGACAAGTATAGTTACTAGATGGTCAACGAACCCTATTGACCCTCCTCTGATTGTGCCTAGAAGACTCGTATGTTAGACAAAATGACTAGGATAAATGTGTTAACAAAAAGGGAAAAATTACCATTTCACATAACAATCCAATTTGACACTCTTATCGCATTGCCTGTCATACAAAGCACCTTCTTAGCATTTTGAATCTTTCTAACAATATAGAGTAATGTACCACCTTTTTAATGCATGAAGTACAAGTCATTATAAGATTATTATTCATGAAGAGAGGGAGAGAGAAAGAGAGAGTATTGTATTTCAGTTAAGGGTGAATGAAGAGATCATGCATGAAATATGTTGATGAGGAAGCCAACTCTACATGCTTTTGTTGCCTTGGCACTTGTTAAATGTTCCCTCACACACTCTCTTCATATGAATGCTTCTAAAACTTGCATCACCATCACAACTCCCATTCCCATTCCCATTCCCATTCCAAACCCACCTACTGTGTGTGTGGCTATATACACTATAATTCGATGGGAAGGCGACCTCCTTGTTGTGATAAATCACATGTCAAGAAAGGCCCATGGACAGATGAAGAAGATGCAAAGATCCTTGCATATGTTGCTAGTCACGGAATCGGTAACTGGACACTAGTTCCCCAAAAAGCAGGTAGTTTTGGTGTTACTAAACTTGATTATTTTTAACTTTTCTAATGACCCGTGTCATGTGTGTGTGTGTGTGTATGCTTGTACAGGTCTTAACAGATGCGGGAAAAGTTGCAGACTGAGATGGACGAATTATCTAAGGCCGGATCTCAAGCATGATAGCTTTACCCCTCATGAAGAAGAACTCATTTTGAGGTACCACCAAGCTATAGGAAGCAGGTAAGTAAAACAAATACATTTGTACAAATCAAGAAGTAGCAGGGTCGGGTCAAGTCGGTTTGACCCACTTTTACCTAGACCTTTTTAACCTTTCAAAAGTAGTTGGCATGTTAAACAGTCTTACAGAAATTGTAAGTTTCTACTCTTGTTACATCTTTAGGTGGTCTTTGATAGCAAACCAACTACCAGGAAGAACAGACAATGATGTGAAGAATCACTGGAACACAAAGCTGAAAAAGAAGCTTTCCAAGATGGGGATCGATCCGATCACCCATAAACCGTTTGGTCAGCTTCTTTCAGATTATGGAAACATCAACGAAATCATCCCACGTAACACAAGATCTTTAGATCAAAGACACCACGAACCCATGGATTTCTCACGGGCCGACAGTTCATTAACAATGTTGGGCCCGGTTCAAGAACAACAGGCTGCACTGAACCGGATAAATGCTCATTTTCAAGTCATTAATGAAGCAGCATCATCTTCTACATCATCATCTGCATCTAAAGTCCAAGTGAATTTACCATCTTCTCCCTTCATTTGGAGTGACTATCTTGTTGGAGACGACGAAGAAGAGTGTACCAACAAGCCCGATCCTAGCGTTTTACCAATAATTGGCGAAAACACGAGTGCCTATAATGGATTGGGGGCAGATCAGAGGAAAAACTGCTTAGATGCTACTACTACCACTTCTGCTTCTTTTGTGGAGTCGATTTTAAACCAAGATCGCGAAATGCAATTCGAGTTCCCTCAGCTTTTGGATGGATATTCTGAGTACTGAAAACATTGGGTGAAACGTCTTTTACTAGGTATGCTTGTTTGTTTGTTCGTCTGTTTGTTTCAGCTCTAAATTACTGACATTTGTTGCTATTGTTTATTTCATATTTTTAATAAATGGTAAAACTGTAAGTCTAATGTTCAAGGAGTCGAAATGCATTGTTCCCCTTTTCGGTTTCCATGTGATTTAAAGCTTACGGGTCGGAACATACATCACCTAATGCTTAATAGGCTTATTTATATTTCCCTTTAGCCTTAAATAAATCCCAATCATCTAAAACAAATTAACAACACTAAAATTACAAAAGGCAAATAATATGATCAATTTTATGAGTAGGATGGATAACGAGTTAAAATGAATTTACGGGTGTTGTTAACACTTGTTCAAGCTTTGAGATTTTGAAATAAACGATTAGTGTGTTAAAAAGTTAAGCATGATTACAAGAACCGAGTTATTATAATAGTAACATGATGTTATAAATAAATGGAATTGTCTAACATGTGCCTAAGCACACATAAGGTGCAAAATGCACATCGAAAACTGAAAAAGTTGTAAGATTCTTTTTGAAAATTGAAAAAGATATCAAGATTTATCTGAAAAATGAGAAATATGTAAAAATATTTTTCTTGAAAAATGTATTTTTTAATTTTCAAGATGTATTTATTACATCTTTTTTAATTTTCGATATGTATTTATTGCATCTTATGTGTGTCCTTAGGCACATGTAGACAAAGCTTGTATTAGGGATAACAATTAAACTCGATGGGTAAACCCAAGATACTTGAGACGGGTAATAAAACAAGTAAGGAGACAAGTATTTAAATAAGATCAGGTATAATATTAGTTTTAAAAATTTCATCAGGAATGTGACGGGTAAGATAATAGGTGATACACCATACCCCTGATAAATTTAAGGACTTATTCTCGATAAGTCTTCTCGACAAACGTTTGAAAAAAAAATTAAAAATAAAAAAACCATGGGCCGTGGGGACCCAACACCGGAAAAGACTTGTCGAGATGTCATCGAGACGGTACCGGCAAAGACTCTGAGTCTCAAAATTTATTATTTTAAGTTACTATTGTGTTTGTTTAACTACCTTTTATCAGATATAGTAAATAAACATTTTTAATGTTTATAAAAGTTAAATAATTTAAAACATTTATTTAAAAAAAAAACTACAAACAGCCGTTTGGGTACAAACAGCCGTTTGGGTACAAACAGCCGTTTGGGTACAAACAGCCGTTTGGGTACAAACAGCCGTTTGGGTACAAACAGCCGTTTGGGTACAAACAGCCGTTTGGGTACAAACAGCCGTTTGGGTACAAACAACCGTTTGGATACAAACAACCGTTTGTATCCTAGAGCCTTTATTTATTTGTTGAAGTGTAATATTAAATAGGGGTAACTTTGTAGAAACATAACCAACTTTCAATTTTGTTCCAATTAGGTCACTCAAACTTTTTTTTGTTCCAATCAGGTAACTTAACTTTAAAATATGTTCTAATCCTAGATAAATAACCTGATTAGCAGGTAACCTAATTAAATTTTTTTATAAAAACTGATTTTTTATAAAAAAGGAATTTATTTATAAAAAACGATTTTTTTAAAATCGATTTTTTAATAAAAATGAATTTTTGTATAAAAATTCGAAATTTTATAAAAAAATGTTTTTTTTAATAAAATTTCGAATTTTATACACCCAAAACGTTTTTTTAATAAAATTTCGCATTTTATAAAAAAACGTTTTTTATAAAATTTTATAAAATTTCGAATTTTATAAAAAACGTTTTTTTTATAAAATTTTATACACCCAAAACGTTTTTTTTATAAAATTTCGAATTTTATAAAAAAACGATTTTTTTACACCCAAACGTTTTTTTATAAAATTTCGAATTTTTGTAAAAAAATTCGTTTTTCAAAAAAATTCAATTTAACAAAATTCGTTTTTATAAAAAATTCCTTTTTTTTATAAAAAATTCAGTTTTTATAAAAAATTGATTAGGTTACCTGCTAATCAGGTCATTTATATAGGATTAGAACATATTTTAAAGTTAAGTTACCTGATTGGAACAAAAAAAAGTTTGAGTGACTTAATTGGAACAAAATTGAAAGTTGGTTATGTTTCTGTAACATTTTCCCTATTTAACATCACACTTTTCCCAATTTAACATAATTACTAGGTTTAGGATTCGGGATGTCGAGTTATTTTATTTTGGAGTTTTATCATTACCAATCTAAATTTTCATTTAAATCTTGATAATTATTCGATGATATGATTAAGTTATCACATCCTGGATTGAGATTTTACATGCATGACCTAATTTCAAACTCACAAAATTTTTAAGAGCACATGGAAACTTTCAGTTGCAGAAATATTAAATAGGGGCAACCTCTCCACTTGGATTTTGTCAAGTCTTTTTGAAATGGGCCTTTCAAGAAAGGGAAATTTTATAAAGTCGGAAACAGATTATACAAATGAAGGGGTTTTATTGGATGATTCTTATATAACGGGGTTCGATGAATACACCATTGGCTACATGATGAAATGAACAGAAATATATTTAAGCTCCTTTTCTAGCGCAAATCCCACTTGTACCATTTCCAATCTTTCTTTTTGGTCTTACAAATCTTGTGGACTTTGGTTATTGAATATAAATAGTAATAACTGATAAATCACTCGCCCATTTGTAAAATTATATATGGGATTTTTTCTTAACTAATTAGTAGGCTTAAGAGCTTGATAATGGGCCTATGGGCTACATAAATTAGATTTGGGATGAATTTCGATTGCAACTTAAAAGTACTGTGATTTGAAGTAGAACAAGAGATATATATATATATATAGAGAGAGAGAGAGATATGTGAAAAGAAATTCAAAAAACATTAACGAAGACTCGAACGCGTGTGGAACCAATGTAAAACTCGAAGAGGCAAAGTGAAGCCACTACAACGGAGATGCATTTAATTAAAACGTTAGTAAAACATAGATATATATTAAATAAAAATCGAGGTGTGTGGCAGCCACAAATTAACTATTGTGTTAATATAGAATATATAATGGGGAGCGGACATGGTTTGGTTGTTCATGATAGAGGAATTTGGAGTTTCGGATCGTCAAAAGAACCTTTGATTCTTTAGGGAAAATGGCAGGGGAGGATTTATGAATTTTTTTTAGTGGTTCATCTTTTCAATGGTGGTCGGAATAATATGAATATAGGTTGCAATAATTAAATAAAAAATTATCATTAGAAATTAGAAAAACACATCATATAAATACGAAGGTCTTTACGAATTAAAAAATTACATATAGTTGTTGCCTATGAGTTTTGTCCGTTTTCTGAAAACAAGTAGCAATATAAGCAGTACACGTTATCTTCTTTGACACTATATTCTAACCATTTTTCGTGTTGTTACTTGTACCATTCCGAATTAAAATGTCTTAATATACCACTATAGTTTGTCTATGAAAAAACGCCTTAGTTGTTTTTTTTTAGTTTAGAGAATAACGTATTTAAGTGTTTTGATGACAATGACAAATTTATGATATACTTAAAGATTTAATATATAATAAACAAAAATTATTATTTAATTATATAAAATACAAGAACAAAATTAACAGAAGAACTATTATTTAATATATATAAAATACAAGAACAAAATTTACAGAAAATCAAGTTGGAGGAGCCGGTAAACATTGATCATGATTAAAGTGAGGTCACAAGTTTAAAACTTGTGCCTCATTTTTCAAAATTTAATTCATTTTTCAGCTACTACCAAAAAAATAAAGAAAACCACAGTAACCAGGATTCAATCCGCATACCTTATATTTGTAACTCGCGCGCCTAAGTCGGTTTAACAAGGATATCATGTGATTTTAGGATTCACCGCTAATTATATATCTGGATTCACTCTAACACTTTTACATCTATAAAAAATCGAAACTCAGTGGGTTCCCGTGAACCTGCTCGTTATATACTAGATCCGCCCCTCAAAAAGGTACAAAGATGCATGACATATTCCTTATTACTGCTAATTATAAATCTGAATTCATTCTAACACTTTTACATCTATAAAAAATCCGAAACTCAGTGGGTTCTCGTGAACCCGCTCGTTATATAATAGATCCGCCCCTCAAAAAGGTACAAAGATGCATGACATATTCCTTATTAATCATGAATTTCTCTTGCCCACGGCCGATGTGAGATTTGCCTAGGGTGTTACAACCACCCCCCTTATGGACTCATCGTCCTCGATGAAGTTTCCCCAATCATCCGAGTTAGAAATTGTTGGATTCGTAAGGGGTCACTCATCCCTAAATTGATGTCACTCATGCACACTTAACTGTGATGACAATATTGATGATGTGCCCAAAAAGTGTTAATGATATTTGAGACATGTCATTTCTTATGAACCAAAAATCTCTAATTTCTACGACTGGTATGAGATTTGTCGAAGGTTATTACACTCTAAGTGAGAGTTACGGTTTTGACCTGCAACACTAGCCCACAAATAAAATTTACAGTATAATCATCTACAATCGATCTATACGTCTCTTATAATCAATTGGCAAAAACAATCTCTATAGTAATAAAGTAAATTATCCACATGTCATTTCATCATCATATTCACTATTATAAAACTATCTCCTATAGATACCATCAATCTCTTATATTAAATACTAATGATTTTAAATAATTAAATTATATAATTTAATATAAATCTTATTATTCTAATAATTTATAAAAACTTAATAGATTATAATAAGATTTTAATTAATATATTATCTTAAAAATATAGTTTTATAATTCTTAAATTTTCATTATTTGTTTACTTATAATTTTAATTATTAATTACTTTTTATTTCATAGGTGTATGTTTAAAAAAATTCAATATTTCTTATATGTTTATGTTTAAAACTTATGCTTAAAAATATAGTAATGATTATATACAAAATATTAATTATATCAATTTTTAGAACATCTCATGTAATATACGAGTTGATATTAATACAATATAAACACGTTGTTAGTCAGAACGTCAAATATCGTGTTATGACTTTAATAGCTCGATGATGGACTTGCTTAGTCGCTTGCTTACTAGGTGTCTTATATGAACTTGCTTAGTCGCTTGCTTGGTTTATTTTCCTTTTTTTTCTACGGCAAATTAGGATCATTGACGGGTAACTAGTCCACCCGATCACCTCTGTTTCTCGAGTACAGACTCGAATACTACCTTCACGAGAAAACCAGCCGTAGATGAGAAGACTCTCTGACGCAACCTGAAAACTATTTTTTTTTATATCACAAATGTAACTTGAATTCATAATCATTCCATTTTTAATCGGGTTGGGGATCATTGGATGCTTAGTTACTTGGTACCGGAGTAGAAACACAATATAATTAAGTCCAATAATTCACAAGAATTTGATACAATATGATATATTATCATCAAATGCCCCTTAATTAGCTTAGCTAGTTGAGGGGTTGGGTTTACTGACTTTTACTCAATATATATACTTGTTCCAAAATATTTTCTGTGTTGCAAACTAATAAATAAGCAGTATTATATTAATCAATCGACACGGTAACTTGATTGTATATAAAATATACATAACTAATTTATCGATCAACTTTATATAATTATTTATTTATATATAATGGCTAAACAGCTCGCTCTTTGCTTAGCAGTCTTTAAACATGATTTTAATAACTTATAACTACTACGGGCAGATTGTGGTACCACAATAACAATGGTTCTGGACACATCGTTGTTGGCTAACAGGGCATGAACAGTATCTTGCACAATCGGCGACAGTTCTACACACAGGAACACTTGCCGGCAAATCCTTCAATGTCGTCGACTTTGATGCAAACATTTTTGATGGAAAACCTGCTCATCATCATATATAAACAACATAAGTATAAAGTATGCCATTATAAAAACTATAGAAGTAGGTAACTAATAACTACTTTTAGTGTTTGATTTTTTTAGTATCTATTCTGAAATGATGTAGCAGATGGGGTTTCAAACCTGACACTGATGCAACAAGGAGTAGGAAGCATATGGTGATGAGAACCTTCGCCATTTGTGGATGGATTATATAATATGTTCAAATTCTCTCTTCTTAAAAGTATTATATTCCAGTGAAGCTAAGCTAAGGTGATCCTATATATATAGCCACAGGAGGAGGGAGATATGTGTAGAAAATGAAAATAGGAGGATAGATGAGATCCACTTAAACTGTGTTTTGTCTAAAACTACATATTTTTATGTATTGGATTTATACCTTTTATACTAGTTTCGTATTTTTTATCGGATTTGTAATTTTGTATTGTATTATAAGTCCAGTATAAAAAAATATAAATATAATACAAAAAATCAGTAAAATAGGTATTTTTACCATTTTTATACAAAACACTATTTTATTTGATTATATCTCTATAATACTATCCTTTATATATAAATCATATATAATACTGGGTTAGTAGCCCATGTACTACACACGGCTTGATTTTAGGTTCATAATAATAGATAAATACAAAAAAAATGTTAAGATTTGAAAATTATGATTAACGTAAAATCCTTATAAAACATTAATTGATAATTTAATACAGTAAAGAAATTGGTTATGTTTGACAAATTTTTTTATTAATTTCCTTTAAAAGACTCAAACTATTGAGTAATTTATCAAATATACATTTGTTTTGTTAAGTTTTTTGAAATGAATATTTATTTTGGACAAAATTGTTAATTAGTCTCAGTTGGTAATTTAATAAATTGGTAATTGATTGTGGCTTTGATATGTGGCAGGGCTTATGTGACCCTCTAAAACAAGACATGTGACAACCATTTTAATGCTGATTTCAAGACCTTCCAATCACTTTTCGGGTGATCTTTTTAGAGTCTTCTTTAGTTTACAAAACCCTTCAAATACCATTTGTTGATTTCTGTCATGAGGGTTAAGCCGAAAAGTCAACCGTTCTTTCATCATATAAATTGAGGATTTCTTTCTAAATCTAATTAAAAACTAAAGATCAGCTTTATAATGATTCTAAACTGTTGTATAAATCTATTTTGATGATTCTGGAACAATAACATATGGTTTTCACAATAAAGTTTAGAACTTTAATGTTTGACCCATTTAAATCAAGACTTTTTCTATACAAATCAACAATCAAACGTTTTGCGTGAATCTGTTTTGGGCTTTTCGTAGACATGATTTTATGTGTCATGAATCATAACCATGGACACGTATGTAATTTAGTAAACTTTTGGCTATTTTTGTAATTAATGAAAGTTTAGGGTAGATTTTGTAAATATGCCAAAATGATAATATTTTCAATTTTGACCCTATAGTTTAAGAATGTTCACATGTAACCCTGTAGTTTAGGAACTTTCATAACCTAAGTTTTGTTAATTACAAATTAGTCATATAATTTTAGATTGTTTTTCCTTGAAATATAATTAGTCCAAAAATAAGTTTTACTACTTTAACTATCTAAGAACCTCTAAGCGGTGCGGGACAGACATATACTAACTGGTAGGTTTAAAAAACACCGCTAGTGTAATAACCTATAGGTCAAAGTATGTCTAAAAACGTTAACGTGTCATTTCTTTCAAAACTAATTATCTCAAAACTATTTATTCAAAACTACTTTAGCAGTTAAACAAAACACAACCCCAATTAATCATCAAACACTAATCCCCAGTTAACAATTTCGTTTGAAGAATGTTGAGGGATAGAATTCCGACTTGAAAAAACCTTTGCAACAAAGTATTGACATTCCGTTCATCCTATGTACGTTTTGTGAAAGAGAAATTGAACGGTTGAGCATATTTTTGGAAATTGTGAGGTGGTCCCGAAAACATGAAGTTCGATTATATATTGGCTAGACTTGGATGGCATGAGCAAGTTGCTTCTGAAGTATGCTTGGGTTTGGTTAGAGAATTTGCATGTTAGAAAGGTGAAGAAAAAAAAAACAGTGATTAAAAGCATTCTTTGTGTCATGTGGTGGTCTTTATGGAAGATTAGGAATGAAGCTTTTACAGAAAGAATGATTTATTAAGGTTGTAAGTTTATTATTCCATCGTTTTTTACTCGTTTAATCGGTTTGTTACTAGGAACAAGTAGGTGTCGATATCGTGACCTGGTTGGTTGTAAAACCCTCTATTATGTTTGTAATTTGTTTTAGGTTGGTTTAGCTCTTTTTAACCCTCTCTTGTGATTTATAATATTGCATTGCCGTTTAAAAAAATAGTGTTTTTGATACCCTAGTCACTATTACACAATTAATTTAATTTTGACACTAATTTTTGCTATAATCTGTTGAAGTAAGGATTATACAATCCTAGAAATCAATATTTGTTATTATTGTATTTATACGTGCTTATCTAACTTACCACATATTGCTATATGTATATCTTTATTCATCACATACGTGTACGTATAGTATAAAAATAAATATAATTATCTTTTTTTTTAAGATCAAATATAATTATCTATTGACACTTTAATTGGGTAGTAGATGATTTCTTGTGGTATTGTTTTGAACAGAGCATCAAAACCTCTCCATCATATATATATTTATGTATAGAAAATAATCAAAGTCGATATTAACATTATACCTAACTAACTAATAACTAATAAGCCACTAATAACAAAAAATGTATTAAAGTTGAGTAGTCATGTTTACTTACAAAGGAAAGACATATTAGTGTGATTTGATTTACAGGGGTTGGAAGTTTGGAAGTAGTTTAGGTTTTTTTTAATATAATATAAAAAAACATAATTTCCTATAATAAACAATAAAAATACATTAAGATAATAACTAAGCATAACTAAAAACATAAAAACAATATATTAATTAAAAACAAACGTAAATCTATGTGTTGATCTAGAATTAGTCGAGTCTCATCCGTATAAATTCCGACACTACATAGTAACAATGTAACATCCAATGTTTTAAAAACTGGTTTTTTAGTTGAACCGGAAAACTTTCCGGGACCGGTTCGACCGATCGGACCGGTTAGACCGGCTGGTTGAACTGGTTAGGGGATTTATATATATTTTTTTATAAAAATGCTAATAAACTTGTACACCCCAACAAAAGTAGTTAAAATACAAATATAATCCACTCAAAAATAATATCAAATATGTATTTCATAAGAAAATATAAGTTTTAAACTTTAAAAAAAATAATAAAAAATAATAAAAAATAAAAAAATCAGAAAACCGGTTGAACCGAAAAAAACCGGAAAACCGGCCGGTCTAACCCGGTCCGGTTATTGCCAAAAGACCGGCCTTTAAAAACCCGGCTAGAGGACCGGTCACCGGTCGAACCGGCCGCTTCGAACCGGTTTTTAAAACACTGGTAACATCTTATGACACTTCCCGAATCCCTCCGCATATGAGGAGGCTTTTGATTTTATTATCCATCTTACTATAGGTATACATGTTAAAATTGTAAAAAGATTTTTAAATATGGGTATAAAAACCTTGTATTTGAGACTTGTTGCACTCATCTTGCATGACCCAAAACCCGAATAACCTGACCGAATAAATCCATTTAAAGAAACTCAAAAATGAAAAACCAAAACCCGAATAACCTGATCTGAATAAATCCATTTAAAGAAACCCAAAAATGAAAAAATCAGACCTAATTTAGGTTGGGTTTGAGCTGGATTTCAACCGTAAATAGACATGAGAACAAAACCAACGTTCAGTGAATTGTTCAAGACCCATTTAGCGTGAAGTTCATTTATTTAATAAATGAACGAACACGAACATAATTTTTTGTTCATTTAATTAAATGAACGAACATGAACAAATGTCTCATTCGTTCATTTATGTTCGTGAACGTTCGTTTACTTATGTTCGTGTATGTGTGTTCCGTGTTCGTTTATGTTCATTTATGTTCGTTAAGTTTTATTAATATAGCAATATTAATAATTTTATTAGTAATGTACTTGAATTAAGATTGTTTAATGAGTTTTGATGAATCTTGAAACGAATTATGAACATTTAAATCCTACATTTAAATGTTTTTCTTGATCATGGACATTGTTGGAAAGTATAATTTGTTTATATTCGCTTGAATTTGTGTTCGTTTATGTTCGTGAACCGTTCGTTTAGTCCTTAACGAACGAACACGAACATGTCCATTTTCTTAATGAACAAACACGGACAAGAAAATTTTTATTCGACTAATATTCGTGTTCGTGTTCACTTAAAGTTAAATGTTCCGTTCGTTCGTTTACGGGCCTAACCATAAAAAAAAATCGAATAGCCCAACCCAAACCCATTATCGGGCTGGGGTCGACTGGCCAAGGTTCAATGGCGGTCTCTGCAATTCCTGCATTTCACACCCAACGGCAATGGGCGACGGTGGTCTTCAACCGTCATCCCGTTGTCCGTTGACGGTTGATCACACCATTTTGATGCCCGATTTGCATTTCTGCTAATCACAGTTTCAAAATCTCCCCAATTTACCGACGAGAAAAGGGCAGCCGATCCCTCGTTCTCGCGAAAAGATGTAAACCCTAAAAACGCACTCCGTTGCGTACCAATTCGTGTAATTTACAGACATGGAAGCTCAGAATTTGCTTCAGGTGTGCGGAATTTGTTGCTTTTTTATGCCAATTGACAATGATTTATGATTTGGTACATGATAGCTACTCATTTGTACATCAACATTATGAACATGCTGTTCTTCCCCACCTAATTATAATGAAAACAAAAACAAAAACAAAAGGCCATATGTTTTGAATTATTGATACCATAAAGTAAGTAATAATCATACAGTCAAAACTCAACATCCAGCCACTTTTTTCTTTAAAATGTTCCTTTTGTAAGCATCAACAAACAGCTAAGAATCTGGGGTTGTAACTTATATCCTGGGTGACATAGTGTTGATCCAATATACAATCAGACAAAAATTGTAGCAGACCCACATTTTTACTTTAATGTGTGATCAATCTGCTGGGCCATCAGCTTTTCTTTTTTCCTGGATTGGAGAAGGGAGGGGGAGGGGGGCACTGTTTCCTTATTGTCTGATAAAGAGATTTGTGTCTATTCACTATGTTTTTCTGCCAAGTATCATTCAAACATAGTTGTTGACCTCTTTTTTTTTTTCTTTTGCAAAATTTTAAATTCTTTTTTAATCAAACTTGCGTGACCCGCTAATATCCTGCTAACCGTGACAGGCACTAGTTCTTCTTTGTTTGATAAAGAGTTGTGTCTATTCGGTACGTTATCATTTAAACATATTTCTTGACCTCTTTTTTGTAATCTTGCGAACTTTCGGTTTTTTGGGTAATGGTGGCGATAACCTGTTACCTGAAAACTCACGAGACCCAATAATATCCTGCTAACCAACAAGGGGTCTGTTTTTCTTTGTCTTAATAATTCTTGACGTCTTCGTACTTCATAATTTTGTTAGATTTTGAATGTTTAGGTAGCCGTGAATAACTGTTACGGAAAAGTCACGAGACCCACTAATATCTTGTTAACAAATGGGATCAGGTAAAACGTAGCTAACTTACCGTAACACACATTCTTGTTGTTCAGGATCCAGGAACTTGATTCTTTTTTTCAGGTTGTTCCTGTTTACTTCATAATTGTCTTCTTTTGACTGCAATGTCTGGTTCCTAAACTGTATATTTAACTAAACTCTCACAAAATCCAATGTGCTCCCAACACCTGTAGTTAAAAATAGAAAGATAGCAAGGGTCCCCTTTGATACAGCTGCATGACAAAGTTCTTAGGTGGACCAAACCTGAACCTAAAGAAACAGGGCTTATATTATACCTTTTTATTTAATTAGATGCAAAATTATCATTTTTTGCAGTATTCCATCTATAAAGAAAGGTGGCACACTCTTACTTCACAAGCTAAAAAAACTACACTTACCTTCTCCCCTTTGTGGCTTTGTCTCTCCCCACAACCCCCTACACACAAAAAAAAAAACACACACACACACACACACACACAAATTGCAAAAATTCTGAATTCTCTATATTGGGTGAAGAGTTGCATTACCTTGATACTAGATTCTCAACAAACATGAGTGTTACAAGTTCATCTGAGAAGAAATCTGAAAGGATAAAAGGTTAAGAGGGAGTTGTGGAGATGAATGGTAGGGTGGTTTTCAGGGCGGTTTTCTTGGTGGGATTTTGCTGGTTTTTGTTATTTGCGACAACAATACACGCACGGCGTGTGGTTCCTTCTACTGCAAGTTTTGGAGGGTTTAAGTCACTAGGGAGAAACACGAGGCAAGACGGTTCAGTTCTTAACTATGTGAGCAAGAGACGAGTGCCGAATGGACCTGATCCTATCCACAACAGGTAACTAAAACAATTCAATTTTCATATGTTGTGTTTTTTTTTTTTTGATGTAATATCATTTTTGAATCTTATACGAAACGAAATCCTCTACGAAACCGAGTTAATTTATGTTGTATTTATTTTTCTGGTATGTTTTCAGGAAAATGGAAAATACTAGACAACCTCCTAATCGAGCTTAGAAACGAAAAGGGAATGTGGGTTGACAGGCTGTGTACATGAAATGGTTTGATTGATAGCACATGATTGAAGAAGCTTTTTGAAGGTATTTTGATGGGTGTTTAGAAACTTTGAATCCAAAGATTCATGGTGATTGAGATGTTTGGCTTTGCATGAAATTAGTAGAATGAAATACTTATGTGTTAGTAATTACCAGTGGGCCAAAAGCCAAGAATTGAACATCAGGGTCCCTTTTCCATACATTTTTTTTGTAGTTGGTATGTAAAGATGCATTGTTAAAGGGTTTTATGGTATTTGCTTTAGCTAGCTTTGAGCTTTAAGAAGGTTGGCTTTATTCCTCTTGTTAAGTGGGTTGTGTTCCCAAAAAAAGCATTTTCAATCTGTCAAAGCTTCTCTTCTTTCAACAAATCTTTTCTTTTTCTTTTCAATGAAAGAATAAGAGAGATTTATTGACCAACTTCTTGAAGTTATGGTCTTTCAATCAAATCCATCACTATGCCTATTAATGTGGGTTTTTCCTATATCCATCTTCTGACTGCTCACCGGCTCAGAGTCGATGTGCAGTCTCATCATCTTTTGCATGATTGGACGTGCGCACACGTATAAAATGTACGTGTGTGCTGCCAAAGTCATCCCAAAAGGCGAACACTAACTAAAGTCGTTTTAAAAGACACACTATTTTGTAGATAGAATCGTAGAATTCAACTTACATATTTCTTCATGAATGAATTAATAAATTAGGTACACCAGACCCCAAGCGGTCCGATACTCCCCAAATCTCGAGCTGCATAAGCCTCTTACACCGGGTTTGCTCTTTATAATAAATTAATAACTAATAAATATATTCTTTTTCATAAAAGAAGAATAGCATCAGATTGTACTCCATATGCCTACTGAATCTCCTTGGTTTCTTTCCCATCTTATCCTTTCTTGTTTTTATTATGTACCTTTTGGAAGTTGATTTTGAATGTTTCAAGAAACAGTATTCTCTACATCTTTTGTTTCTTTAGGTTGCATGCATGAGTTGTATAAAATACAAAACACTCGCTTTCATTTTTCATTTCCTTTCTCATGTGCTTCACCATGTCTACTTTTTTATTAACATAAAGTACGTCAAGGTTCCAGTCCAAATGTCCAATGTTGTTGATCTTCTCGGTGCTAAAAGATGATTCTAAGTTGAGATAGCTCAAAAGTATTAAAACTACACTTGGCAAAACAAGCTCGATTCAAGGTTAAACCGAGAGCTTGGAAAGCAAATATCATGACCATGTTACAGAAAGCAAATTTAGTCCTGGTTCAACTCGAAAATACACACAAAAAGTACATACACATGGTGGCCTTTTTCTCTTGAACTGGAAATCTACCTACTCCTAAACTACAATCAAAATTTGAAAATAAAATCTACCAAGTAGACTGGTCCCATATAATTTGTGATCACATACTATAATGATCACATGCTTGTGGAAGAAAGAACTTAGAGGTTAAGGAAATCAGTTTATTTATTTGTGACAATTCACCAAGGGGGAAAGTATAAAATCTTCTTTTTTTGAAGTTTGTCTTTTTTGACTTCTTTTGAGAGGTGACCTTTATTATCAACTTTAGGACTCAACCACTACCTAATATACCTTCAGAAGCATGCTGAAGGTGACCTTTATACCCAAAGCCTTACCAGTGGGTGATTGGGTGCTTCACTTTTTCTCAATATCTATTGTTTTTCTAATTAAACTGCATTGAATGAAAATTAATATGCAGATTTTGTAACTTTCTATGATAGACTGTTCTTCACCCTGAACCCTTTCCTGGAAAATTCCAAGTGACACCACCAATACCTTGCTAACCGATATGATTATATAAAACATTACTTGCGCCAGACAAGTGGTCTTAAAGAGATTAAAAACAGAAAATCAGTGAAAATTGATTCAAACACGACACCCCCTTGAAGGTTTGTATGATAGATGTTCAGGAAAACAGATTAACAGAATACTTGGTTGTATGAGTATGACAGATGTTCAAGAAAACAGATTAACAGGACGCTTTGGTTATTTTACATTCTCGATCTTTGACCAACGTTTGGGTCCTAACTATATGATGACGTGTTAGATTATTATGTATACATTATTAATATTTAACAAATATCAAATGTATAACAAATGCCAGCAAAATATAGATTACATGACTTACAATAAGCATTTCCCCGGTAGAACAATAAGATAGCACAAGGTTTTCGTGGTTTGTTTGACCATATGGTCAAAGCTTCTTCACATATCTTCAACACCGCAGGACAAACAATATTGTCCATATCATTTTAAGTCAAAAAGAAGTGGAAATTCATCGTAATGTTGTGAGACACCAGGTTCTTGAACTATGTTGTTTAATGCTTCAGAAACGCGGCACATCGACCATCTTGACTGGGGTTGAGAAGCCACACAATTACCTGCAATTCGAAGAACTTGAATAATTTCATCATCATGGCCTGTGCCATGAAGATTCTTATCTACTGCATCCTCAATTCGTCCTGAGGTAAAAAGTTGGTTTACCCAGTCTACTAAATTACCCTTGAACCCTTCTTCAGCAATGGTTGGTCTGCGGGGCGTCTGCCCAGTCGCCAATTCCATGAGCACTACACCAAAGCCATAAGTATTGCCTTTTGAAGAAGCAACCATCGTGCTTGAATACTCACCCAAATCACCATTTGCAAAATTAATCTGATCAGAAGAGGAAGTAAAAAGTCTAGCCAATCCAAAATCAACAATTCTTGCATTGTATTCCTCGTCTAGAAATATGGCATCAGAGCTAACATTTTGAAGTAATATTGCAGGGCGACAACCATGGTGAAGCCAAGCAAGCCCTCTTGCTGCACTTCGAGCAATCCTAAACCTAGTAGGCCAATCTAACAAGT
Organism: Deinandra increscens subsp. villosa; assembly: GCA_039602395.1. Taxonomy (NCBI): domain Eukaryota; kingdom Viridiplantae; phylum Streptophyta; class Magnoliopsida; order Asterales; family Asteraceae; genus Deinandra; species Deinandra increscens. The sequence continues at coordinate 23,499,422 of JBCNJP010000027.1, read as the reverse complement.
TCCCATTTTTATGTAAAACTGATGATAAAGTTCCATTGGACATGTACTTATAAACTAAGAGTTTTTCATCACCTGCAATGCAGTAACCCAACAGAGGAGTCAAATTAGGATGTCTAAGCTGACCTAAATTGTTCATCTCCACCCGAAATTGTCTCTCATGAAGCTTACAAGTGTTAAGCCTCTTGATTGCAAGTGTAGAACCATCTGAGAGATCAGCTCTATAAGCTGTTCCTGTTTGGGTTGATATTATAACATTCTCTCTGCTGAAATTGTTTGTTGCAATCATCAAATCAACCAGTCTAACCTTAACCAGAGGTTTCTGAAACAAAGAAACTTGAACAAGTTTGTAAGGTCTCACCTTATCAGCCCAACTGCTACTATCATCATCTCTATCAATACCGCTTCTTCTCCTCCTGTTCGACCTAGAAGCGCACCACCACCACAGCCCTAACCCTAACAATAACGATCCTACAGCCCCGAGCACCCCGGCAGCAACAATAATCGTAAGATTCTTCTTGCTCAGAGCACCACACTTGGTAAGGGGCTTACCACAAAGTCCATTATTGCCATCAAAATATGAAGAATCAAAATTCGATAAACTTGAAGGAATGGAACCAGTTAGATCATTATCCGCAACTGAAAACCTATTTAACCTGCCTAAATTGGATAACTGAACAGGTATAGTACCAGACAACTTGTTCCCCGAGAGAAAGAGCGTATTCAGAAACGAACAATTACCTAGACTAGCCGGAATTTCTCCGGTGAATCCATTGTCTGACAAATCTAAGCTAACCAAATAAGGCAGCCAGTTACAGATTTCGCTAGGAATAGAGCCGGAGAGATTATTACCTGAGAGATCCAGGTTCTGTAAGCTCTCACAGAAGTGTAAATCCGAAGGAATTGTTCCGGCAAGTCCAAAATCACGAAGCGTGAGCGAAATTAAACGGTTTTCCTGATCGTTCCAGCAAGTGACGCCGGAGAAGCTGCAGATGAATCCACTAGTGCTGTTGGAGAAGTTCCACGTTGAGATCTCCGATCGTGGATCATCGAGCGATCTCTGAACGCCTCGCAGACACTTGACGTCGTCCTCCGCAACGACCAGCGGCGGCTCGCATAAAAGCGTGATGAACAACAATAGAGTGGAGAGAATAATACCTCTGAAGTAAACCATGGAGCTAGGGTTTTGTGATCGAATTCCGATGATGATTATGGCGGAGGGAGGAAGGAAATCATTGACTTTGTAGGTGCGAATTTCACTTGAAGGTCGTTTGATTGGCGGGTTTTAACATTCTAACCTGGAACTCAAATGGGGAATAATCAGGTGTTTGACTGTTCAGGCGCTGCAAATGTGACCCCCTGGAATTTACGGTTGTTAAATTCCAGTTTAAAAGTAAAGGAAGAAGTCGAGCAACGGTAGAGCCAAAAGGATGATTGAAATCTTAAAGTATTACAGTATTTTTATGCCCTCTCCTTTATAATTTGGGAAAATTGCATATATCCCTTCTTAAATCTTTTTATATTTTTAGTTACAAATTTTTTTTACATATTTCTTCAAGTTACAAGTTTTCAATACATAATTTTACTCCCTCTCACACTCACACATATGTGGATTTTATAAGATCTTATACGACTCGTATATTATTTATGTGAGAAACAAAGATTATTGTTTAATATGGGTCCTATATTTGTATGCTATAGAAATCTATCATATATTTTAGATATATTTTGTTTTGAAATTCAAATCATATATGTTTTCATTAGACATTGAAAATGAAATATACGTGTCGTATATTATATTATTATTCTAACAGGGCGTCAGGACGTATAATTTTATTAAAAAATAATAATAATAAAGTAAATAAAAATATTATTTTAAATAAATAAGTACTTATTTAGCTAATCAACTTTTAGAACTTTATTACGGCTATATCAATAAGTACTAATGCGGTTAATTAAAAATTTTATTAGTTTAACAATCGGGTTTACGTGTTTTGATACATTTAAATGGTTTATGTTTTTATATTGTAAACTTGCATAAAGTGTGCCCCTCTGCTCCAGCTTGGTGTTGGTGCTTCGCTCAAGTAGTTGTTGTTGCTTGTTGAAGCTCGAGGAAGGCAAGAAAGTGTATCAAGATGGCATATATAAATTATCAAGATGCCACTATATAAGTTATCAAAATCTCAATAGATATTTTACTAGTTTTCTATCACAACTCTCTCCATTCTAGTACATTTCTACTTCAAATTCATTATTTTTCTTTCTTATTAGTTGACACAAGGTGATTGTTTGATGCTTTAAACCATTCTTTTTTTTGAACAGCAAAGAAAAGAATATATAAACAGAACGCCTGCAGGTTAGAAAAGCCTAACCAAACAGGGCAAACAAAACACAGTTAAGAATACAACAACGGATTATCTAACCAACTACTACAAGATATATTAAGCTTGTTATCTCTAGTAGACATAAATAAATAAGAAGAACGGACGACCGAATCCAACGTAATGCCCAGAGACAGATCATTCCTGTGATGTAAAATCTCGTTCCTGAATTTCCAAAGAAGCCAATACATAATCCTGCAACCACCCCTCTGCCCTTAGACCACTAAACCAGTAAATCTTTCTTTATTGTTTGGTTAATGACTTAATTCTCTCTGTATATAAAACGTTTTTAAAAATCATATTACTTATACCAACCACAACTTTAATATATACAGGGGCGGACCCACCCATTGGGTAGGGGTAGCCCCCGCGACCCCTGAACCGATAACGCGTAGTAGGAATTTTTTTCGGGATTTTACGTTTTCGGTATTTCGCGACCCCTGTAAAGATTTTTTCGCGACCCCTATAAATATTTTACGCGACGCTTAGAACCTTTTTTATTTAAAGCCCGACCTGAAAATATGATTAAAAGAATGTTAAATAATTAAAACCGAAGATAAAAATAAGTTTATACACTTTATAACATAATTTATAAGTGCAGGGGTATGTTAACATAAAATTAAGGACTTATGGGTGATTTATGTAAAATAGTAATAGCTAATAAACAATTACAAAAAACCATTTGAAAGTTGCGTGAAATCCAGAACGTCGTTTACCCTCTCAATTCTCAAAACCCAAAACTGCCGGCGTGAAATTGAGAGACGCCCCTGCTTCTCGGCCGGCGCTACCACCGCCACCGGCGTCCGGCGACCTCCATTCTCCGGCCTGCAATACAATCGGCGACATGAGGCAGTGTCGCGCCCCTGCTCGGGCTGCTCGCCTGCTCCTCCATTCTCCTGCCTGCTGTTGCTGCTTCTCGGCCAGTCGGCCGGCGCTACCACCGGCGTCCGGCGACCTTCACTCTCCGGCCGGCGCTCCTCCCCTGTTATCAACTCTCAATTGTCTTGGTTTGGAGGTAGTTTTTCACTTCTCAATTTACAATGGATTAAAGGCTTTGATTTTGAGAGATAATGGATTAAAGGCTTTGATTTTGAGAGATAATCCTTCAGCACATTACATACATTGCTTTGTTCATCAACTTCAGTTAGTGATCGTGGCCGTTGCAAAAAAACATGATGGTGTCAAAGAGTTTTATGAGTATCTCTCCATGGTTGTTAATACAGTTTCCGCTTCTTGCAAACGGAAAGTTATGATGTTGGAGGCAAAAAAATCAAGTGTGGAAAAAGCAATACTTGGAGGTGAAATTAAAACGGGAAAGGGATTAAACCAAGAGGTTTCGCTTGCACGAGCTGGGGATACACGATGGGGTTCTCATCATAATACTATCACAAGTTTAATGAAATTATTTCCTCAAGTTGTTGAAGTACTTGCTTATATTAAAAAAGATGGAGAAACCTCTCAACAACGCACTAATGCAAAAGGTATATTATCATATCTTAAGAAGGTTGAATTTGTGTTTTATATGCACTTGTTGGATAAAGTCTTAGGTCTCACAAATAGTCTATCAAACCATCTTCAACAGGGGCGCAGCTTTTAAGGGGCGGGAGGGGGCGCCCGACCCCCCGAAATTTTTTTTACGATGTAGGGGGTATATAATTTTCGTGTAAAAAATTTCGATATACTCCGGTTTCGACCCCCCGTTTACCCAAAAATTGACGTTAGGAAAAAAAAATTAGATCCCGACCCCCCACTTAATATTTTCAAGCTTCGCCATTGATCTTCAACAAGCGGATCAAGACTTGCTACAAGCGGCTAAGTTGATAAACGGCACAAAACTAGCGTTGAATGAACTTAGACAAAAGGGCTTTGGTGATATGTTAGCAAAAGTCACATCTTTTTGTGAAGAACACAAGATTGAGATGCTAGATATGACGGGAAATTATGGCAATCAAAGAAACCGAAAGAATGTCCTTACCAATCGACATCATTTTGAAGTAGATGTTTTTAATACGGTGTTGGATATGCAAATTTCCGAATTTGGAAATAGATTCAATGAGGTTTCAACTACTTTGCTAGAAAATATGTCGGGTTTAAATCCTTGTGAATCCTTTTCTAAGTTCGATACATCTAAGATAGTGGCATTTTCAGAGATGTATCCGAATGATTTAGTAACGGTGAAAGAGGTTGTCTTTTGGGAGATCTTACGGTATTTTATCACACCGTTAAGGTAGATGATAAATTTAAAAATTTGGGTGGAATAACTGATCTTGCTCGTGCAATGGTGGAAACCGGAACCCACAAGACATTTCCTTTGGTTTATCGGGTATTAAAGTTGGCATTGGTTTTACCGGTTGCAACGGCAACAGTTGAAAGATGCTTTTCAAAGATGAACCTTATCAAGACGGATTTACGTAATCGAATGGGTGATGAGTTTTTGAACAACGCTCTACTTTGTGCGGTGGAAAAAGAAAGTTTTCTTAAAGTAAAAGAGGAAGATGTGATGGCTCGATTCCAAGCATTTAAAAACCGAAGATGAAACATCTTTTAGGTACGTATTTAACTTTACATTGTATAAATTATCGATAAAATTTTTGTTTTGCAATATAAGTTATGGTTAAAAAAAAAATTGACCGCGATCCCTAAAATTTTGTTCTGGATCCGCCACTGAATATATATAATATCAACTTCTTCATATATAAAACTCAGTTTGATTCAAGTAAGTACAACGACATGAGGTATATAAAATTTTATTAGAAAGAGAATATTAATGAATACACGGTCTAATGATTTTGATTTAATATTTATATAATATATATTACTTTATTGAAAGTAGAAAAAAAAATATAATAAGAACATAAGGATGGGTGTTCATTTAATAAGCATATGTTCGTCCTTAGTATAACATTATGATGTTAAAGAATGTCTTTTCTTATCGGGAGTAGCTTTTTTGGTAGAGGCTTTATCCTCTTAGGTAGAGGTTCTGGGTTCAAACTCAGGAAGTGGTGTATTATGGTGTAATTATTAAGGGTCCTCCTATACTCACACCCCTTGACTTTTTTCTACACCCTTTTACGGGGTCGTAAATTGATTTACGGGGTCGTAAATATTTTACGGGGCCGTAAATTAGCTTACGGGGTCGTAAAACGCCAATTTCGAGGAATTCAGAGATTCCCTGACTGATTTGATTGTATTACGGGGGTGTAACAAAACTTACGGGGCCGTAAAGTTTAAAAGTTTTACAATAATAATAATAATAATAATAATAATAATAATAATAATAATAATAATAATAATAATAATAATAATAATAATAATAAAAATAATAATAAAAATAATAATAATAATAATTCTTTTTTTTATAATATTAAATCTAAAGTTAATACTAATAATTCTAACAATAATATTAATATAATAATCAAATAAATATAATAAAATAATAATAATTTTATAAATATAAATACGAAGTCTAAAAATTACTAAAACAATAAGTATAGTAATAATACTAATAAGTATACGGTAATGATAATAATAATAATTACCCGGGGAGTTATTATGTGTTTTGGAGTGGAAAATTTAAGATTTTTAATGAAAAATGTGGGGAGTTTGGAATGAACCGTTCAAGTGTATATATGTGATAGGTAAAAAATAAAAAAATAAAAAAATAAAAAAAATAAAAATTTACGGGGGTGTAAATGTATTTACGGGGCTGTAAAGGGGTGTAAATTTAGAAATTTTGTCTTTTGGCTATACGGGGGCGTAAATACATTTACGGGGTCGTAAAAGGGTGTTAAAATAGAATCAAGGGGTGTGAGTATAGAATTTGCCATTATTAATTTGATATTGAGAGTAGCCCACTTGGTAGAGGCTCTGTCCTCTTAGGTGAAGGTCATGGGTTCAAACCTAGGCAATGGTGTAACAGTGTAAATATTAATTTGTTGTTCAAAAAAAAAGATGTCTTTCTTCATCATAAAAGTTAAAAGTTTAAATACAAACACACGAGATCAAATAAAAATAGTGTTTTGTATAAAAATGTTAAACATATTCATTTAACCATTTTACTGATTTTTCATTTTTGTACCACATATATTTTATATTGGATTTAAATATCGTATAAAGAAATGCAAATCCAATGTAAAAAAAGCAAATCCGATAAAAATCAACAAAAATAGATGTTTTTAGTATGTTATTCAAAACATTGTTTCTATGAGATCTCACCCTTAATAAAAATATACATAAATACTAAAATAAAAACATAGACGGAGAACAAGGACAAAGAAAATCAAGTGTATGACATAAAATAAGGGAGAATATCGAAATTTTATATCTTTTGAATATCAACAGTGAAGAAATTAAAGGGCATGTCGTTATGATGATGCGTAGGAAGCAATGTGTTGTTTCTTGGAACTCCCATCAATGAGGTTAGAGCCAAAGAAACACAAACACCGATAGTCAAGTGACATCCGAGCAACCTGCCGAGTTTGCATCAAAGTATCTATCAAGAGAGTAGTAGAAGAGGGGTGATAGATAACCACTCCATAAGTAGTGTCACATCCCTGTCATAGAGCATGATTACATGTGATCGATTAACACATTGGAAAATCAGGACATAATTAAACCCAAGGCAACATGTACAACTGTTTAAAACACACATAACATCAAAAAGACCATCGGTCAAATACATCAAGTATCCAAGAGTTTTATATTTTGACGCTTGGTTATAACATATGCGAATATCATATGTTCGTGACACAGAAGATTATTTCCTCTGTTTGAGAAGAAAAGGAAGAAAGCTACCATCATCATCGCGATTAAGATTTCATAAACTCAAGGTACATACGTATCTTGCATTCATAACTAAATTAAATATTATTGGATTATTAAAAATTAGTTATATTGCGTTTTCAGTTGTTACGATGAATTGAAATTTAACCAAAAAAGAAAAAAAATTATATTCATTCAGAAACTGCTACATAAAATGGTTTTTTGGTGGTTGACATAAAGACGGAAATGTAAACAAGTGTCCGACGTTTATATAGAGGGCGTTTGCAACACAATGTGGAAGTGTTTATAACAATATAACATTACAACCTTCAATAGAAGTTTTTACTTGCTATTAGAGCATAACTTGAGTGTAAATGTTTGATTGTCAGCAGTACCAATTCATCAAAGATCATCATAGATACGTTTGGACCATCTTAAGGATGTATACCAGATATAGTTAGGTAGGAATCATGAATTGATTTTGATGATGAAAATAAAAAACTTACTTAGAAAATATAAACTTAATACATAGTAATCATATTGAGAGTAATCTATAGAACAGTGTAATCATATTGTCGTGATTACAAACATTAAGTTTATATTTTCTAAGTAAGTAGGTTGATAAGCAATTATAGAGCACCGAACATTAATGTAGGTTGATAAGATACAAACATTAAGAAGAGGATAAAAACAAAAGGCTCAAAAGGATAAAGATGAGTGTAGAAAGGGGTGTAGAACTAGAATTTAAAAATGGATTGGGACACAACGGGATTAGGTAAAATGTAACTTCAACTGGGCAGGACAGGTGAACATTAAGGATATACGGTGTTGGGTTCGCTACCACTTGTTAGCTGGTGTTTGGTGAAGGGGTGGAGCCTATTGACCACCATCATGGGCTAGATGGGACAACAAGGTTTGTGCCAATGGGACCGACCAATTTGTTACATTAGAGAAGGAAAGGGAAGAAAGTTACCATGTAAACCATAATTTGTAAGTAGGAGGCGTTAAACTAACTATTGTTGCAGACCTGTTGATTCTTGAAATGAATGATATTCTTCATAATAAACTGAATAAGTACAGGCAATAAATAGGATATTTTTTCAAGGGAAAATCATATACATCTTTCTACCTTTTTTAGTTTTTTTCCTTGTTTAAGTCTTGTCACAACAAACCCACTGCACAACTTAGATGCAATCTGTTCTCCAAGCCTCTCAAGTGATGACCCATTAGCATACACCTGTAATACCAAAAATAAGTGTTTGTTTTATTCCATACCCAGACACCAAACAAATATAGAAATGTATCAAACTCTTTGGAAATGATAAATAACTAAAGAAAGAACCGCATAGATTAGAAGTGCCAATTTCAACACATTTACTTGTGAATGGGTTGGTTAGGTTATGCTTTTATTTAATAGGTCAAATGGGTAAAATGAAAACTTAGCTTAAATAAAATATTCTCTATTGCTGTAATCATTCAAACCCATTTACCCTGAAGCTGTGAATTACATCCAACAGTTCAAATCCTTGAAAATGCAAGGTTTCGTGAATTGTGGAGTAAAAAGTTGTTCAAGAAAAAACTCTACCTTTTGAGGTTTATAACCGGTCAACCCAACCCGTCACGTACAACTACACAACCAGCCCATACAACTGTAGATGATACAACACTAACCAGAAAAGCAGCTTTGCTAGGTAATCTCGTGAAGTTCCTATGGTGTCACAGAAGTCGTCACTATCATTTGGGAAGTTTTCTTGAGTTCCTATGTCTGCATCGTCTGTTGAGTCAGAGATTGTCTCGTCCTTGAAGAATCCTCTAGATGTACACTGTACAAGTTCAGATATAACTTCCTCAACCTCTGAAGACGATGGTCTCGACAGTTCATTCACCTGTTCCAACATTACAGATAAATTTATTTTTATTCACTACTTAACAGAAAGATTATTATAACTGTGATGAAATTAGGGTAATTACCATGTCAGAATCCAATGACCGCAAGTACTTCAAAAGATCATTGTCACTTTCTCTTGTATCTTCAATTTGTATATTTTCCTGTTTCCTAGCATGCAGTTCCTGTGACGAAAGGGTAATAAAAATCAGCATGATACGAAACTAATAGATCCAACTGGGTCGGGTTAGACCCATTTGTGGTTGGGCAAGATATCTGGCTTAAAGAATGGGTCAAATAACAATCTAAAAAGTGGCTAAGTGGGTCAAACTTCAGAGGAGATAACTGCGCCACTCCTTGGGGAGCTTAAGTACTAGTTTTTCGTTGTAGTTTAGTTGTCTTGTTAATTCTGAAATTGGTGTTACTTTGTATGGGAGACCTGCCATTCTTGAAATTGGCTAAATATTGGTGGTAATCATCCTACTATGCAATTTTATTTCGTTTGATTTTCTGGATTCTATCACAGCATTAAATAAACATACAAGCTCAAAGAACCAGTGATCATTCCTTTAACAATTTGAAAATAGCAGCCATGATAACTAAGAGAGGATCTACATAAGGCTTGCAGTTTTCCAATGGCTAACAAATAATCTATAAGCATTAGGGCATCCTAAGTCTAGCAATTGATTATATAACAAACCAGAATGTGTTTCATAGTCAGAGTAATGGAGTCAAAGATACAAATTAGTTGTGAAATTGAAGATGAAACTGCAGATAATACACACAGTGCCTCACCTTCTTGGCAGCAGCTAGCTCTGATTCCAACTGTTGGATGTAATTCACAGCTTCAGGAGCCAAATCACCCAAACAACTTTGAAGATTTAACCTCTCGAATTCTTCTGTACAACACTCAATCATGACCTTATCACACGAACATTCACTTTTCACAACCTTCTCCTCTGAACCTTCATTATCCTCACCGGAATTCATCCTTTTTAAATTGGAAGGAGAAACTTCAAAATTTCTCATCAACATAATCCTATATTCGGCATTCCACAGAGTATACCTAAACAGCACAACCAATCCAGTTCTTAACTGATCATGCATATAGATCCACAAGTAAATCGTACATAAATAGCATACGAAACTACAGATGATTACAATTTACCCTGTGATTAACGAAGATGACAGTAATCGATCTAGCGGACGTTTCGAGACTCTGACCATAACCGTGAACTGATCCGATGGAAGCAACCCTAGCATCGTCGAAATAGTCTGCTTCATCGAATCCTTGGCGGAATCAGAAACGCCTTTCGAAATCACGGACGTATCCAATGGCTCGATCTTCTTCAACATGTTTGCGATGACGGAGAATTCACGGTCAAACGAAACGGACCTTCTGGTGGACACGAAGTCATCGGAGACTCCGCCGCCATCAACTCCGGAGATAAGACAGCTGACGATAGCAAGAGGACGTTTCTTCGATGCGGTGGTGGCGGAGAAGGAAGGCGGGAAGGGGCGGATGAGGAGATGTTGGGAGTGCGACGGTGGTTGTTGGTGTAGTATTGAGAGATCGGGGAACCGTGAGAGCGAGAAAGAGGTAGAGGAAGCTGCCGCCATTAACGTCGCAGGCGAAGCCCTCAAACGACTCTATCTTCTTCTTCTCTGTTGTCCACAACTAATCTCTGTGTCTAAGTTTGTTTGCTTGTGCATATGAATGGCGGGGTGTAAAACCATGCCCTTGTTGACTCTCTCTATTTACGTATTTGCCATTAGTGTTTTCACAAGGTTTTCACTTTTCACAAAACCAAAAATGACAAAAATATAAATTTTTAACCGTCTTAGCACCTTATAGGTTTTTGTTAATATATCGTTGGCTTAGCCTTCGTGTTTTGATGGCAAAGCAAAAAGGCAAAACCTTCAAAAAAATAATAGGATAATTCTACTTTTTAAAACACTAGACTTGATCTTCAAAAGCGTACGTTTAGCCTTCGTGTTTTGAAGACCTGGCCTATTATTTTACACATTTAGATTGTTTTTCATAACTAGTAAAAGGACTGGATTAGCTGATAATTATAGACGGTGTTATATTTATCTTAGCTAAACTACAACTAGTTTGATGAAATGTTTAGTTAAAATGTTTTTTTATGATTTTTTCTTTATGCTTTTATGTTGTTTTATTACATATTATATTGAATTATAATTAAATATTATATGTGTTTTTTTTCTTAAAAAAAAGGATGGCCATTCAAAAGACATCGAGTCCAATTTGTTATGTTGATGTATGATAAAATATATATATATATATATAAAATATTTATTATATCTTTAGACCAGATCAGTGTCTATTTTTAATTGATTATTCTTATATATAAACAAAAAATAAGTATATGTAAAATAAAGGACTCAGCACTCACCAGCTCTAGCCAATGAGGATCATAAAGAGACCGACGACCATCCGTTTTCTTGGAGCAACAACCCTTCATTATTTACCTATATTTTATGATAACCTAGAGGCAAACCTTAATTAGTTTTCTATTCAAATAAGCATAAGTTCTATCTTCACTTCTTTTTTCATTTTCATGCTAAGTTTGGTTTATGTATGAAAAAAACGGTTTTATGATACTCCAACATGTTTTAAAAACCATACTGATGGGCTTAAAACCCAAGGGCTTGGAAGCTTAAGGCCCTCAAGAGGGCCATGTGATAAGAAACACCCTCTGAGCCAAGGAATCATAAAGACTAAACAAAAGGAATAATGACTCAAGAACAAATAGTAACATCATAATTTGTTCATGTATTTTGACGTAAATGTTTACATTATCATCGTCTCGCTATGATGACCATACTGTGTTGCTATTATGAGAATGTCTTGTAAGCTAAATCAAACGATTTAAGCGACCCTAGACAGTAGACACATGACTTTTGTGCATGTTTGACCATTCGAATCCGCAAAATGAAAACAAAAAAAAATATCAAGTACCCTACCTAAGTAAATGAAACAGTCATTTTGTGCATTGCGATTCAGTCAGAGAAATTAGCAATGTCAAAACTTCTAACACATGAAGGAATTTTCAGACTATGAAGCAGGTCTACAAAACCATGGCCACAATACTACCACTGCCCTCTACCACTGATTATGGTAATCAGAACAAACTAAAAAGTATACCTAAATTGTTTCGTTAAGGTCATATGCACCCACACAAAGTCACTAATCCTGGTCTCTCTTCAGCAACAAAACCGCCTATGGTTAGAAAAGTGTCAGGAGACTGGCTTCACCTGCTTCTTCTCATCGGCTTCAACATACCATGAATTCCAGGCCTCCACATAGTGTCCAAAAAGGTCACTTAAAGCTGTAATATCATCAACCGAATATATAGTATCACTTATATCAACCAGAATTGTGAATAAGTCATTTCATGTTATGTTTGATATGTGAAAGATCAAATATGTAAAAACAAAAGGACTTAATTTAAAAGGGAGCGGATAAAAAGTTCATCAAAGTGCATTTCAAGTGCATAAATCTCGTAATTCCTTTTATTCAAAAAGCTTGGACTATTACTAAAATAATATAACTTCTGTAATCACATTTGACACTGTAGGCATTCATAACAAGATTTTTGGTAAAAAAGTGTTTCAGGTCGACCTAACCCGTGCTAGCCTGCCTGTTTTCACATGTAAGATTCAGAAATTTACCTGTATTACGATACTGAGGACGATAAGTATCAGCTAAGTTCTCCCAGTTCTGAGTCCGGTTTGACTTTTTGTTTCCAGAAAGTCCTACCTTTTGTGCAGTAGCAGGTGTGAAAGGGCCAAAAACAAACTCCTTTGACTTTCGTGCAGGCTGAATCTGCATTGTAACATTCTCATCATATTCGATCTTCACATTGTTTACATTCCCATGCATTGCCACGGTCACATCTTTTGAGCTCCAATCAGACAAGGAATCCGTTCGGTTTCTTTTCACATCACCATGGTTTGTAATATCTGTTCCAAAATCTCTTCTTTTTGGGTTGCTTGTATGTAATGTTTGGAACTTAGTCTTTGGGTGTCCCTTCAATCCCAACCATCTAAATGATGGCTTCCCGCTTTCAGGATGACGTGTCTTCAATAGAATGGTTACATTTTAGATAGACTGACAAATATAAATTAGAGTTTCATAGTATACAAATATTTATTACCTTCTCTAAGAGATCCATGGATGAAAAAACATTTGCAATGTCATATAAACGCCTGACTTTTGCTGCATACATAGAATATAAGCCTGAGCATGGGTTCTGTAACTTGTACCATCTTTCACCTCATAAAATGAAAACTAGCATTGCATAAAGAACTCGTTAAATCAAATAGGAAATGAGATTACTCCGCATGGCTGTTGGATCATGTACATCCCCCAACAAAGCTGTTGCAGCAGTTTCCAAAGATATTAAGTCTGCCTGTAAGATATTAAAAAGGTTGTTTACTTTAGTTTAAGCTAACTGAAAATGGTAGTTTAGTACCACTAAAAACGATTTTTACTAGCAGGTTCACTCACATTAGAAGATATGAACAGCTTGATGAAATTCTGTGTCAAAAGCCCAAGTGATTTTTCCTTCCTGTTACTTTCTGACCAATGCAAAATTGAACATACAGAATATGATGTGTTATAACTTATATCTTGATGCTATTTAGCTTTTTTGAAGTTGCAATTGCATGAGGTATATAACTAAGAAAGATTAATGACAAACTAAATCCCCTTATGGAACTAAAAGGAAATAAACCTACCACTCTTAAAAGATCCAGATGATTTAGTATATCTGTCAGTGTATGAGTTGTTTAAATTAGAAGGCCCACGAGAATCGTTCTCATCCACAACCTGGTGACAAAAATCCATAATTTAAAGTAAAATTTGAACAAAGCATCATGCTAATCAACCATCAATCGCATTGCTAAGAAAATGTTAAGGGTGTCAAAATATTCTCTGTCCATCTACTATTTTGGGGATTACTTACAAAAGAACCTCAAGTCTAACATGGAGAACTTACAGTTACAGATCTGCAGATTTGTGAGACTTTGTAGTTCTCATTAGATGCCTGTTTCTACAAGTGAATGTATGTACAAAATATCAGAATTGAAGTGTTCATGTTAATGGTTTAATAATCATACAAAAAAAATTTAATTAAGATAATCAAATATATGTCTGCAAGTACCCTAAGCTCTTCTAAGGCATGGGGAATTGCATTAAAGCCCTTCCAAGTATACTGATTCTTTGCTCTCCTTGTCATAACCTAAAAATTAAACCAAATTAAACCCTAAATCACTTACTATATCCAATTTGTGAAAACGCAAAAAAGGTACGAAGATTAATCGCAGAAAGCCCTAACCCCAACACTTTCTAATATGTTGACAATATCATATATTCGCCGCCTCTCAACACCTGCAAGTTTTCAAAATCAGATTATCCTTTTGTTTTCTTCAGTATTATCGACAAAATCACATGCAAGCAAGAAGATTAGTTGAAATTTGAAAACCTAATTGATTTGCCGCGTTGTCCAGCCCAATCGATTCGACGCCTTCTCGATTGTAGAGCCTCAAGAAACTGAAGATAAATCGATCTCAAATCGTTACATAAGATGCAAATTAGATCTGGAGAGTGCATGTGTGTGAGTGACGGAGAAAGGTAGGTGAGTAATTAATTACTTGGAGCATAAGACGCCGAGAGATTTCTCTTTACGGCTGTAGAGGGAAGGGTTTTTAGCTTCGCAATCATGAAGCGACGCCATGGATGGAAATCGGAAGAACTCAGCTCGATTGATGGATTGTGAAATTGTGGTGTTTGAAGTTCGTTTTGACGAATCGATGGCGGGATCGGAAATTCAAATTGTTGATTTCTCGATCTGAAAAACGCAGAGTTTGGTGGCCGAAAGTAGAAAAACAGCGCTTTGAAACGGGCGGCGGGAATTTGAATCCGGGACGATGCGCGGCTTCCCCACGATTATATCCTTTTTTTTTTAATCTCGATTTTGAAATATTTAACTTAGAGACATCATGATGTGTATATCATTATCATGCCCAAATGATCTACTAGCCATTTTTTGAACCTCATACATACAAGTGCAGAGATATGCGTTAAAATGTACTAATTTTTTTTTTAGAGACGGAAGTTATATTGAGTTTGATTTCCTACTACGGTCTTAAAAAGGATGGTGTGGTGTGTAGGAGAACCGTTCGTAAATTTAATTAAAATAAATACTTTTATTTAAGTACGATTACAACGAAAGAAATAAATCTAATCTATTACAATATAATGAAAATGAAATTCTACTCCTATCAACAATTACAAGGAAATGATTAAAGGTTACACGGAAATGATATACCATACAGGGAAATAAATAAGAATTACAACGAAATGAAATTGCAATACAAATGAAATGAAAGCAAAGTTTAACAGATGCTTGTAAATAAAATATTAATGTTTTGAATGAAATAAAACAAACAGTGAGTTATAGAAAATGTTTTAAATGAAAAGGTTTAAGGAAAACAATTTTGATATTAGTTTAATAAAAACGATGAAGATTCCAAGGAATCTTTGGCGAAGGATTCGGGTCAAAACCCGGGTCCCTTAAAACAAATTCCGGGTCTACCGAAGATCCGTTTTGTTTCCCAGGGTACAATCGCCTAAACCGTATTGTACGGCCGGGATAACTCTAAGCTTGAAAATACCTTGAAGCTTGAAGCGCAAGAACGATGAAGAAGATGAGAGAATTATTGAGGAGAGGCAGAGAGAAAGAATTCTGTGAATTCTAGTGTGTCTAGCCTCAACTAATGAGGCTGTATATATAGTGGTGGGAATGACTTGTTGAGCACACAAAAATAATTCGTAGTCAAACTTTGCATTAAACGTCTTTAATGCAAATTGATTTCTAATTAACGCGGAATTACCTTATTTAGCTCAAAACGCGTTTACAGCTGTCAATCCGGAGGAATCTCCGCGTAACAGCTGTTTCCGGAAGAACTGATCTTCCGCTTGAACTTCAAGCTCCTTTTCAGCTGAGCTTCAAGTTCAAGCTCCTTTTCCAACTGAGCTTCAAGTTCAAGCTCCTTTTTCCACTTGAACTTCAAGCTGGAATTTTTTCCGGTTGAACCCAGTTCCGCTTGATCTATCTGCCCAGACCACACAGGTCCGCTTGGACTTCAACCGGAACACCTTCCGGTTGAACCCAAAAACAATAAGGCGGCTCTCAAGCGGCAAGTGCAAAGTGCGCCATCAAAGCGCCACATTGCGCCTCATACGCCCACGCCACGCGCGCGTGCGTGTGCGAGTGCGAGTGCGAGTTAGGGGTGCTTCGCACCCCTCAGGGTCCAAGGGATGTGTCCTACTAAAGGAAACAATAGTTGGTAAGGTTCCCACCTTATAAACCACTTTTGGTTTCAATCCCCAACCAATGTGGGATGAGTTAACATGCTATACTTAGCATTTTTCTCTCTAATTTTCGCAGCTTCACAAGTTGCGAGACCTCAACTTTGAGCTTCGATATCTCATTCATACGAGCTCGGATTTGGACGTGGTTTGATGCGTTGGAAAGCCCTCACAACGTACTACACAAACCCATTAAATACAGAGGCAACAACCTATGTTATCTGTATTTTATTTTAGTCCAAAGTTGGTGAAAAACTCATTTTCACACTTAGTGAAAAAACTCATTTTCCACTAGTTTTTCTCCCAAAATTCCAACATGGTGTTCATGCACTCTTGTTTACCGTCATCCCGAGCCTTCTGGCGCATGATGGAGAAAAATAGAGAGTGAAATGACAAAGAAAGGGTGTGTTAGAGAATGGTCATGGACGGTTTAGTGGTGGTGGTGGTGGTGGTTGTTAAAGAGAGACTTGATCGTACTAAATGAAGGGTGATTGCCAATATTAAACGGATGAACATAGACGTTAGAGTAAAGGACAAGCATGATATAACCGTTGAAACAAGTGACAATCAATATAATTTTTTATAGGATATGTAATTTCATTAATAAATACATGGTAAATTCATAATTTACTTTAACATAATTAATAAATATAAATAATCACATCTACACTTTGTACAGCTTGAACAAAAACATTTTACCAACAAGTTGTCCTTTTGAGAATAACATACAGTGATTTAGCTACTACCGTGATTTAGCTACTAGGAATTATAAAACCCGTGCAATGTTACGGCGATAACAAATTCCAATGTGGTATTTGTTTTTGTTAATTAGGGTGTTATTTAACCTCATACCAAACAGACGCTAAAGCTTGCCTTCTTAATGAGCTTATCATACGTGACATAATTTGATTGGTTCTAAATGGAAAGGGTCATGGTGATGGGGCTAAAAGTTAAAAGGATATTTTGTAAACAAAAATTAGGTCAAGTTAATTATATTGGTGATTGTCCATGTTTAAGTTTTTATTTGACCTTCAAAAAAATTAGGGGTGTTATTCATTTTCAGGGGTTTGGTTTGATACTTTAATTGTAAAAGATTCGATCCTTGTAAGTAAGGTTTCTCTCTTTTCTTCTTTGTTTTCTACATCTACAGTATTATTATATAAATTAGTAGTTTAGTAAATTAACTTGTGTTTGAAGACAATTCTTTAGACGTGTGATGCCATCTAAGTATTTTTATTTATTATTTTTCTTTTTTCATATTTGTCAATATTAAACGGATGAACCACATCAACTTTAAACTAAAAGGAAAGACAAGCATGGTATGATCGTTTGCAACAAATGACAATCAATGTAATTTCAATAATAAATACATGGTTTTATATAGTATCTATCTCTTCAATGAATAAGTATTTCATATCACGAGCGTCATAGTTTTAGCTCTTGAAGACTTTTTTTTTTCCTTTCATTTTCAATATATAATTGTATTATTACTTATTTAAATATTTAAAATGCCAATTTTAATTGGGAAAATTGAATTTTAATAAACTCAACAATTGCTTATCAGCCGAAAATAATCCGTACTTCATTTTTCTTTCAACAATGAAGCACTTTTTAATTATGTTGGAAATAAACAGGTCGTCGTTAAAATCACACTAACCCGTTAAAAAATCCACTTTTTGATAATTGGGCATCACGATGACATCTTATGCGACATGTTTTTGATGTTTGTGAAAGAAAGTTTTCAGAAAACAGCCATATAAACACAAAATTATTCTACAGGTAGATAAAAAAACATTTATTTATAGCATCAGAACATATGAAAATCCTAAAAATCATTTGTGTTTAAGCCCAGTCATAAAAAACATGTCATATAAAACGTCACTGTGATGACAGTCATCAAAAAATAAATAAAAAACATTTATGGAGTTAGGTTATCCGTAGTAATGGAGACTCTGCGTTGGGTGTTTTGTGACACATGTCGTCCTAGTTAGTGAGGAGCTTCATGACTAAAAGTGGTAATCATAAAGCTTCATAACGCCCCTCTGGTTCTTACATAATTATATTATATAAAAATCATTCAAAATATTCTAGCTAATAAAAAAAAGGAAAAAATAACTGGGCAAATCAAAGAGAGGGGTGGGAGGCTCCATCTCCATAACGCCATGAACAAAATTTTGTTTCATAGCGCCCTCGGGGGCTCTATGGAACGACAAAATACCTCATTTACCTCCTTCACGCTCATTACGGATAGTCTTAAAGTCATTTTAGGCATGTTTATTTTTAATATGATTAGAAATTGATTCATTGTAAAAAAATATCAATTATTATAAGATAATAATTGAAATTATTAAAATCTAATTTTCTTTTTAATTGTTACTTGTTTCAATTTTAAAATAAAAAAATATGGATTCATTCTTTTATCCCATTTATCTTTATGACTAAAGGGTAAAGTTCATGTAAGAACCATTATCTATTGTAAGAACTTAAGAACCAATTTAAATGAGGGATAATTAAGTAATTTTGTCCTTTCTTTTTAATTCCTCCACTACATTCTATTGTACAAACTTGTAAGAACTAGGGGAAAATTATTTCAAATAAAGTTTTTTGAGTAATTTGATATTTTTTTTTTAATTTAATTTCACATATATCCACCCATATCCACCCGATGACTTAAAAAAAGTTTTTTTTTTTTTTTGTTTTTTTTGCCTGTCCTAATATGTTGCATATATGCAACATACCATGTTACATAAATGCAACATTATATGTTTCATATGTGCAACATGGTATGTTTCATATGTTGTATATGCAACATATCATGTTGCATATATGCAACATGATATGCAACATGATATGTTTCATATGTTGCATATGTGCAACATTATATGTTTTTATATGTTGCATATATGCAACATAGTCGGACTTACAAAAAAAAAATGATTTTTGTTTAGTTTTTTGTTTTTTTAGGTCGTTAAGTTGCCATTATGTGTATAGACATGAAGGAAAAAAGAAGAAGAAGCATAAAAATTATCTAAATAACATTCATTCAATTGAAATTTAATGGTTCTTACATTAGTTCTTAAGTTCTTACAATAATATTGGTTTGTACTAGAACTTTACCCTATGACTAAATACTCAAGATTTCTTCTACTACACAACTTTCTACCATAGTTTTCAAGGAAAAACGAAAAAGGATTTTTGTGTCCATTTTATTTGTATACATGATAACAATAAGGTTGAATACAATACCCTTACCGAGAGCTCGGTGAGGGTGATGATGTGGCTGAAAGGTTTTCGGTAATCTTGGTGACACCATTATAACCAAACCGCGGTGATTTCGGGCACCGTTCGCCGAGATTGTTTCTTTGACCCCGAGCAAAATTTTCGACCGTTGGGTGGTGGGTACCGACAAATTATTATTACCAGTTTCTAATCATTCATGAAATTGATTAGAATATTACCGCAATTGTAAGTAGATTTGAGATCTATAAATCTTTGTTATTCATGGTCGTATAAGCGCTTTTTGTTTTTGTTGGAATCTTTTTTTATCTATTAAGGAATTGGTTAGTCATCCAGTAACAAGTAATAATAGTAAATTTTATTCGATAAACGAAAAAGAACAAATAATTGGAATCACTAATGCATGCACCCCCCCCCCCCCCCCGGCTAGATTCCGATTAAAAAAAAATCCTTTTTTTTAAACCTTAAATTAAACCTATAAAAACATACTTTTTACACCATTTTTTTACACCTTTAACTCATCTTCATCTTCATCTCCACCTCTACTCTCTTCTTTTTCACCATGAACCCAGAGTTATTCTTCAACACAAATCCAAACAAACAAAATCCATCGCCCTTGCAACGAAACCCTTTTCAAACGGGTGGCTACGTTCCATACGTTGCGTCTCCAATGTTCGCGGTTCCACAATTGGGTGGTTGGAGCCAAGAAAACCCCCAACCTTCTTACCTTCGGAGCGACTCTCAACCCGGCAACGTTGAAATCGTTATGGAAACCCAATCCGAGCGTCGGCCTAAAAAATGTCAAGAAATCCAAGAAAAAAAAAGAGTGAAACATCTCAACCGGTTGAACGACGAGGTCCCCGACCGGTTATAGTTTGGGACGAACCACAAGAGGTGGCGTTGACGAGGTGTTATATCGACGCAATGGAGGATCCTATACTAGGTATTTTTTTGTTCCAATTATGTTTTTTTTAACAAACAATTATAATTCGACATCCCCTAAGGCTCATAACTTTGTGTTTAGTAGGATAGGGTTTGCTATCCAAAAGGGCCTAGCGGCGCAGCTTGTTGCTCGCTTACCCGCCACCTCCTTGTAATTTGTTGTGTTTTAATGGTTACAAAACTAATTGAATTTTTTTCAATCAAAAAAAAAAAAACAAAAAAAAAATTATAATTCTATATTCTAACAAACAATTCTATTTTTTTTAGGCAACTCTCAATCAAGCCTATTTTTTTGGAACGGGATCGCCGATAGATAGCACGAGGAAATGAACCTACCCCCGGACACGCGAATACAACACCAACTCAACTCAAAGTGGGGTCAAGATTTGAAGCCAAAGATAACAAAATTCAACAACATTTACCTCAACCTCTTAGCTCAACATCGAAGCGGTCAAAGTGAGGCTGACATCATTAAGGCAACACATTCTCGTTACCGGTTGGAGAACAAGAATAATGGTTTCGACAAAATTGCGTGTTGGGACCTTGTTAAAGAGTTACCTAAATGGCGAGCGGGATCCCAACCCGAAACCCAAAGCTCGAAAAGATCCAAAACGTCCGAGTCGAACGAATATAGCACTAGTGCTTCGGACGCACGAGCTACACAATTGAATCTCAACGGTGTCGATCTTGATTATGAAGAAGAATAACAATCGCCGGAAAGCCCACCGGAAATTCAAAGACCCGTGGGTAAACAAAAGGCGAAAAAGTTAGCAAAAAAAAGGCAATCTTCCTCAAGTGCAAGTGGTTCTTTGGCCGAAAGGTTCGACAAGTTAAGAGCGAAAGAAGAAGCGCGAGAAAGAACGAGAACAAATGTGTCGGGACCTTGAAGCGATCACTAAACCGATACATCAGTTGGATGACGACGGAAAAACGATTGCTCAAAGAATACGAGCACGATTGATGGAGACGTACAAGGATGATTAATTTAAGTAAACTAATCTTTTTTTAATTTTTAGGAATAATGTAATTCTAGGATGTGTGATTTTTTTTTTAATATTTTAGGAATAATGTAATTTTAGGATGTGTGTGTTTTTTTTTATAAATTTTTTAGGACTTGTAATTTATTTTAATTAAATGTCGTTTTTTATATTTTTATGTAATGAAATGCCTAATTTGTTTTTTTTGTTTTTCTTATTAATTGAATAAAATAATAATAAAAGTAAAGTGATAGGAGTGATAGGTAAAATGTGAGTATTGAAACTACGACGCTGAGTTGACAAAAAGTAAAGTGATAAATGATAGGTGAAAGAAGATGATAGCACATAATCTGTTTGATTTGAGGATTTCATATTAAGAGTATAACCTTAAAAACCAATGAATTATTTCCTTAAATAAACATTCCAAAAAACGACCAGTGGTAGGTATAGCTCATAGGCACCTAATCACACAGGAATAACAAACAGTTCACCAAGAACTGAGCAGCTTGGTGACGACGCTCTTCACCTCCGCCCTCCACCAATGGAAGACGATAACCCCACCGCCGACGACGCCGATCACCCCCAAAATCACCAGATCACCTATTCACGAAGGAAAAAACACAACTCTCAATCACCTCAGATAATACCCGATTCAACGGATTCGAGCCCTAGAATCTCCCAATCGTCAGTTCTATGGCTCCTTTTCTTCTCTCACACATTCACTTACGATATCCGTAACCTCCCTGACTCTCTCCTCCTCGAAATCATCTCCAGATTACCCCTCAAATCAATCTTCAGGTTCAAATGCGTTTGCAAGCACTGGCTAACCCTAATTTCCCAACCCTCGTTTTCGCGGTTCTATTTCTCCCGTATCCTCACCGCCAACGCGTCATCATCGTCCGTACGGTTCAGAATCATGTACAGGTACGTCTACGTCTCCAAATTCAAAGATGTTCTTGACCGATTTCGTCCGGAAATCTACAACTCCTCGAAATTCTCCGTCCTGTTTCTGTCTAGCTTCGAGGAGCAACAGCAGTCTGACCAGTTTAAGGTTTTGGCTGTGAGTAACGGCTTGGTTTTATGCTGTTTGTTGGGGCCGTTGATTTACTATGTCTGTGATCCTGTTACCAGACAGTGGGTTACTTTACCTAGAGGAAGAGATAAATCCTCAAACACACACCCGATTTTCTTCGGGGAAGGGTTTGTTAGCAGGATTAATGAGGATAATGTTCTTACTAGCTATACAGTTGTGAGGGTAGAATTGGTGAATGTGCGCACTAATTATCTCAGTTTGGAGGTTTTTTCGTCGGAAACTGGGAAATGGGTTGATTATAAGTTGCCCTGCCCGCATCCGATTGGACTCATGAAGCGTGGTGGGAGTCCTATCAGCTTTAATGGGATTCTTCATTGGTTTGTTTATGATTATGGTATGGTTGCTTTTGATCCGCATAAAGATCCGAAATCTTGTCGGCTTATCCAGTTTCCTGAGGATAGAGAGGTTGAGACTGACTATAAACACGAGGGGCTTTATCGGTTGTGTGATGAGTGTCAAGGAAAGCTTCGGTTTTTCGAGGTGGCTCATGATTCCTGGTCGTTTTACTGTTTTAGCATGTGGGTTATGAAGGATTATGAGAAAGGGGAATGGTGTTCTGAGTTTAAGGTGTCCCGTTGTGATCTTTCGACGTCTGATCCGGAACTAAACAGCTGGTTACGAAAAGCTACGTTTCTTCCGTTATGTTTCCATCCGTTTGATCTTGATATTGTTTATCTGAGGTGTGTGGAGCTTGCGTGTGTTGTATCATATAGCATTCAGAATAAAAGGCTAGATGTTGCTTCGAGACCTATTGGTGTTGATGATGAACTGACTTGGCGTCTGGTCGTCCCGTTTGTGATCCCGAGGTGGCCCACTCCGGTTCCTATTCCACCTGTTCCGAAGAAGGTTGTTAAGCCAAAAGTTGCACATCGCCATTATCGATCGCATAAAGTTTATACTCGGTTCTAGATTATGCATTCTTGACCGGTGAGTTTCTTTAATTATTGTTGTTTGTTTGTGTTTTAAATCTGCATAAAAGGTCGTATGCTGCATTTTTAGTAATAAACCTGTGAACTTACCATATTCTCTTTGCATGCGTTCTTTTTTTTCATCCTTCTAGCAAGCATGTTCTTGTTTGTATCAGATAGGTTCTTTGTGTTAAGTGTAACATTTGTTCTGTAGCAAACATCTTTCTATTTGTACCAGATAGACTCTTTGTGTTAAGTGTAACATTTGTTCTGTAGCAAGCATGTTTCTGTTTGTATCAGGTAGGTCCTCTGTGTTAAGTGTAACATTTGTTCTGTTTCTGTTTGTATCAGGTAGGTTCTCTGTTGTTGTATGTTACCGAACTTAACACGAATGAGATGTAATTGTTTCATATTTACGTTGCCCTCGTTTTGTTTTTGGGTGATATTTTATGTCTTGAGTAAGATTTGCAAGACGGACAGGTAAAACTGGGTTCGGGTCAAAATGAGTTCTAGTGATGGAAAAGGGCGGAGCAACCATTGGGGCAAGCCCAGGTGGTTAGTTTCTGGTTATGGATATCAAACTCTTGTTATCAACCATGGTTGGTTTAAGACAGGTCTTAGAAATGTATCGATTTGGTTTGGGTCAAAACTAGTTCTGAACAAAAATGGTTCTTCGTGAAATGAATCATTTTCCCAAGTATTAAAATGGGTTTACCCGCTATATTTGTTTTTATGATGGCTAGTGGTGATGTATGTCAATGGCAGTGATGGGGTGCGGCGGTTAGCCATGATTAATAATAGCGGCCAGTGGAGCTCGATCGCTTGACCCATTTTAAGTTGACAAGATTTTAAATAGCAATCCGAATTGACCCGATAAATTATTGAAGTAAACTCGTTATATAATTTTAGTGGAGACAGATTAAACTTTGAGCAAAACTGGTCCTCCCAAAACAAGCCAATTTCTAAATAACCAAGTCAAGTCGACAACTTTTAATACAATAAAAAGCTAAACCAAGTTATGTTTCTTTTCTTTTACTATGATTAACATGTTAAAGATTGACAACACAATATCTTGATATAAAGTAATAAATGATTCAAAAGGTCACTTCGGGTAAATTACTACTTGTTTTGGTGTCAGTTATAAGCTTTTGATTCAGACAAACAATTGAAAACTTGACCAGTTGAGGAAAAAAATGAAACGGACCCACTGCTCCATGCCTCCATAAGCAGTTGAAATTGCCACCTCTAAATTTCAATAATAATCAAGATGTAACAATTAAAACAAACACAAGAACAGGAGTACAGAACTAAAATTTAAGATAATGTTACAATTTGCAAATGAAACCAGGCTTATAGGTGAGTAAAATTGAACCAAAAATTGCATCTTTTCTTTTTCAACCATCATCACTAAGATCCATAAACTAGCACAAAAACACAGTCAAGATTCAAAATAATGCTTACAAAGTGCCAAATGGTAGCAGTCTTACATATGCCAATTATGAAACCAAACTCATCATTATTGAACAAAAGAATATCAAGAACCACCTAGTTTATAATGTGCATCTCGAATTACCTTAATGACGACAACCACCATCTTTCTCCAACTAACCAAGATCCATAAACCAACACAAGAACACAACCAAGATTCAATATAATGCTTACAAGTAGCAAATGGTAACAGACATGACTGTATAACAGTATAAGGAGACCAAAATCATAACCTTTTTAAAACAGAAGAACATCAAGAACCACAATGCACCCTCTAATCTTACCTACAAAATCAACAATAACCTGCATCTAGAATTACCTTAGTGATGAGAACCATAACCATTAACAACCGTCTCACGGGCCACATCAAGATTCTTCTCAGCCATCACACTCCCCTCATCTTTACCACCATCATCCTCATCATCATCACTATCCAAAGTAAACCGAGCATGATCCAGATGCTGCAGTTCCGCTCCAAGTGGCTTATACTGCATCGATTCATTGCTCACACCAAGTTTCCTGCTAACTAAACTATAAAATCCAGCAAAGAGGCACACAAGCAGTGCAAGATGACAGTTGAATTGCAGTGTAGCAATGGATCTAGCTCTATGAAACTCAGGATGCCCTTTACATCTAACTGTAAAATTTCCTCTACTCTTTTCGCGCATAAAGCAACCATCGGTAATCGAGCTCGAATAGAACGAAAGCCCCATCTGAACAAACCACATCCCCTGCAAAACCAGCCCGATCCCGCGCCCTAACCGAGAATAGTTCGATTTCTCGGTTCTTAATTCGAGTAATGTGGAAACGATACAAACACAGATTGGGACAAGCAACAGATCGTAGTAACGATTCTCAATTCCATCTGGATCTTTCTTCTGGATGTAAAAAAGAAGAAATTCTTCCACGAAACCGAATAGACAGAGTGTGTTCAGGATATGTGACGGAATTTGGAACGAATTTCTAAGGCTCGTTAATAACCCTAAAACGGAGAAAAGGAAAAACAGAGCGGCAATTGAAATTACCTCTAATTGAAGAACAACGCCGGTCTGATCTTTGGATTTCAGAGCATCGGTTATGGAAATGAGCGAATTTAACATGAATAGGAAGGAAACGAGAGAGATCGCGAAGAAGATCGAAGGCTTGACGGAAGAGTTCGATTTTGATGGAGGCGGTGTGGATGAAAGGGACGATAGGTTGGAGATTTGTGTTAGGGTTTCGGAGGTTGAGATGATGGATTCGGAAGCGCCGATGAGGAATAATCCGCCGCCGCCGATGGTGTATGTGAGCAGTCCCGCCATGGTTGTCGATCGTTGGTGAAATCGATGAAGAAAATGGAGATGTTTGATGTGAGATTGGGGGATTAATTCTGTGAAAAGTTTTTAGAGTCAAGGTCAAACAGAAGGGGAGGATGACTTTGTCGCTGTCGTGTTTAGACTCTTAGGTTAATTGCAATGGTTTCGGGGAGGGCTGGATCGGGGGTGTTCGGTGGTCACGGGGGGGTCGGGAACACCATCGCCGGTGGTTCGGGGAGCCCGATCGGGGAGGTGGATTCGGGGTCGGGAGATGAAAATGGGGAGCTGCCACCGAGAGGGAGAGATGGTGCCGGAGGTTCGGTGCACGGCGGAAGAGGGCGGCGACGTGGTGGCGGAGATCTGGTGCGCGGCGGAAGTCGCGCGGAAATTCTTGCCGGAGAACCAATTTAACTTGCCGGAGAGTGTGGGGGGAGTGGGGTGGGGAAGACGGTGTATTATATGGTTTTTTTTTTTTGTTTTTTAATTTTAAATAATTTGTTATAAAAAGTATTTGGGGGAAATGGGGAAATGGGGAAATGGGGAAACCATTGCAAACAAAATGGGGAAAAATGGGAAAGGGTGGGGAATGATGAGGTGGCACCAAAAATGGAGTGGGAGATTGGGGAAATGGGAAGGGTATTGCAATTAACCTTATTTGCCGGAGATAAAAACAAGCCGCCACCTGCGCCACCGTACAGTCAAGTTGAGAGGTGCGACCGGTCAGGAAGAGGTAGATTCTTAAATATTATGATTTGAGTTAAGGTTAAACACAATACCCTCACCGAGGGCTCGGTGAGGCTGATACATGGACCATTTTTTTTCGGTGAAGTTCGGTGAGGACATTGAGAAGGTGGTTCGGTGATTTCGGTGGCGCTGAGTTCAATTACTGTCCCCCGTGATATGGCATCCTTCACCGAGCTCAACTTTTTCTTTTTTTTATTTATTAATTGATTAAAATAATATTAAAAGTAAAGTGAAAGGAGTGAAATGTGAAATGTGGGTATTGAAAGTGAAATGAGTGAAAGGTGAGGCGAGTGACAGGTGAAAACATGGCGCTGAGTTGGCAAAAAAATAAGTGAAATGAGTGAAAGGTGAAATGCGAGTATTTTGATTAATCTAACTATGTAAGCTATACGTATCTAAACCATGTGTAGTTGTAAAACCTTTTGTGTCAGGATAAACCGCAACACACGATAGTCCATAAATGTAACTGCTCAAACCAGTTGTAGGGGTTAATCACTTGTGGCGTAAATGGCCCTTCACGGCCCTACACCGCTCATCACCAGTTGTACACCTCAGCTGTCCGACGCCCTCCTCCGTCATTGCACACCAGTCGATCACTCATTTGGATCGCCTTGTCCATCCAAATGATCGTGAACCTCAAGCCGCCCTTCACTCGTCTTGATCGCCACAGACCGTCCCCCGTTGCCGCCGCCGCCTTCTACTGGGACACGTTCACGGTAGCAAACATCCCGAGGACAGAAGTGTCTGTCTTCGTTTCCGTCAACTAGCACGAGTCTCGTTGTCACCTCGGTGTCTCAAAAAGTTGTTTGAGCAACCGCTGCGGTATATCTAAACTCCTTTTAGTTTAGATTAATTTTATGCAATCATTAAAATATATAATTGTCATATTTGTTTACTATCAAATCATGACACAAAAGGTTTTACAACTACACAGATGGATTCCTCTGCGTCTGCTCCTAGATCGCTCCAGACGTATCTTCAAGTCGGCAAACTAACAAACTATCGGATAGAACCGGACACATTTATTCATAGTTGAATATTTAGGGATTTTATCGTATATGAGGTTGTCGCGTGTCACACACAGGAAATTAGAGTTCGTCACGTTCATGACACAGGAAGTTGGAGTTCGTCGCGTGTCGCGGCGAACAAAGTAGCACGTTCCGAATCCTGGCGTTGTCGTGCGTCACAACCTCTTCTACCTGGATTCGTTGCGTGGTGCAGCGGGTCTAGTTGACAAAAGTTCTCATTTGTTCTTGATTAAGGCTCGGGATCGGTTCAGGTGTTTGTGAACGTTATTATAATTACCAAATAGTTATACTAACACATAGATCCACATAATTCACATAGCATAGAAGCACATAAATCACATTTGATTACATGCATTGTATTAAATTGTTTAATGTTACGTTAGATTTGTGTGCGAGTGTTCGTGTAGTGTATGACACATCTATTAAACCTAATCAGATGCAATGTACGTATAAATGTAGAATTTGTGTAGGTTAAAACTAACCTGAAATTACGGAGTGTCACTCCGCATTATTTATTATATAACAATGAAATTTTAAAGATAAATAGTATACTTTTTGTTTTTTTAAATTGGCCACATCTTTTATGTTTCTTTACAAATTTAGTCATTTTAGGGTTTTAGTTTCTTTTGTTTTGGTCACAAAAATTCTCTCATTTTTACACTTTTGGTCCACATTTTTTATTTTTTATATTTTGATCACTATTATTTTTTAATTTAATTATTTGACTACGTGACTTTTATAGTTGTACGTTTTATACCCCTTAAGTTTTATACTTTCGTTTTTAATATACTTTTTATAGTTTTATACCTTAACCACAAAACTTTTAGATTTTTACATTTTAAACCCCTTAATTTTTGCACTTTAATTTTTAGTATACTTTTAGAATTTCTGACTTTGGCCACGACCTTACTATAGTTTTATACTTTGACCACGAAACTTTTAGACTTTTACGTTTTATTTTCGTTACCTTTGAACACGGTCAAATTTCATAGATGAATAGTAGACTTTTGGTTTTTCAAACTTTGGCCACGTAACTTTGGTGCTTTGACGCTTTCTACCCCTAAACTTTTACTATTTGTTTTTTTTTCTTTTTAACGAAATAGTAAACTTTTAGTTTTCATAGTTTGGCCACATTGTTTCATACTCTTATGTTTTGTACCGTTTAACTTTTAAAGTTTTTTTTTTATTTTAAGTTTTGTTGTCTTCTATTTTAACCACGAAAATTTTAACTTTTCTACTTTCGTTTTTAGTATATTTTTATAGTTTTATACTTTCACTACAAAACTGTTAGACTTTTACGTACTTTGGCACGAAACTTTTAACCTTTCTACTTTCGCTTTCAATATACTTCTATAGTTTTATACTTTCACCACGAAACTTTTAAACTTTTACGTTTTATACCATTTAACTTTTTTTACTTTCGTTCAGTATACAAATTCAACCCCGCAGCAACGCGCAGGGTGGGTAAACATCTCGTAATCTTTATTCAAAATTCACATCTAACTTGTTTTAGCTCTAGAATAATTTGATAAACTCCTTAGTATTCGTGGGGTTGTAAAATGCTCATAAGATACGTAACAAAACGGGATGCCAATAGGTTGGGTTTGGGTAATCTCAACTTCATACAGTAAAACATCTATAATTTAATACTCGATAAATTAATAACATCGATAAAATAAATAATTTGTCCGGTCCCAACTTGGGACCAGTACAAAATTGGACCCCAATCGATAAAATAATAAGATAATATTTTTTTAAAATCCCAATGTAAAATATTGCTCCCAACGAAACTATAAATGAATAATTAGTAAAATATTCTAAAATTCTGGGATTGTCTAGTAAAAACTGAATCTATATTCACTTGTTTTTTTTTTATTAACTTGAAATATATATTGAGTTCATCTTTGAATCTCCAATTGCACTGAAGAGTTGATGCCCTGCATTCTCGTATTGCAACAAATAGTTGTGAAGAGTTGTTGCCGTTTGCAACGCTTATTTCCGAGTAACCGGTTCCAAAGGTTCTGAAACATCATCAACTTCAATATCAACCAGATTCTGAACGGTATCATTAGAATTTTTTAGTGACCAATCTAGATCTATATACATTGAACTTCACAAGTTCATTAATGTGAATGTACATGAGAATTTCGAAGGTCCTTGTTTCTCTTTTATTCAAATAGGTAAAGTGAACGAACAAGAAAATTTTGAAGGTCAATGCATTAATTTGAGAGTTGCTCACATATATAAGGCAACTCTTTAATTTAATAAATTATTAATTTATCGATATAATAATATCTCGCTAAATTAATAAAATATACCGGTCCCAACATTATCAATTTATAGAGGTTTTACAGTACCTAGTTATAAAAGTGTGTCTCATATTCGGGCCAAACCCCGTCAGGTATCTAGCTAGCAGATATGTACACGTTGGGTATTAGGCATATATTTTGCGAAAACGCGAAAACCATCTTAAAACCAACATAACTTTTTTCATACGTTAATATATTTTTTAAAAACTTTCACCAAAAGTCTTATAATTATGTTATCTTTAATTCTGTAAAAATAAAAAATAAAAAGTTAATGTTTTTTTATTTTTTATTTTTTTTTGTGATACACATGTGTACCACAAAAAAAACTCATACTTTAGTATGAGTTAATATTTGTTTTCTCTAAGACACACCATATGTGTTATATTTCTGTTGTGACACCCGAGAATTTCAAGGTTAACTTCCGTTAGACAATCTCCGTTAGTTACGTCATAAGTGTTAACTTGAGTAACTAATGCATAACTAGGCCGAATACGTCCACGACCTTTGGTTGATCACCGAACCCGCCCATATGTGTTATGTGCTTATTTATTGTCCTTATGTGCAATGTGATTTAAATACATGACTTAGTATTATGAATGCATGACAAATTGTGAATACTTGATTATGTGGAAAACTTGTCTTTTTGGTCGCCAGCGAAACTACCGGGCGAAACTGTAGTGTCGCCCGGTAGCCAGCTGAACTACTCGATCAACATGTGACCAGAGCTAGTTTCGCCTGGCCAGCGAAACTGCCAGCGAAACTAGCCTCTGATATAAATAATCTTAATAAACCCTAATAGCCTCATTTGCCTCAAACCACACAACAAAAAAAAAACACACACACACACTCTTTTCTCCTGGAGATTCTGGTCAGTCGAGATTCACACCGAGCTATCGAGATCTCAGCCTTGAATCATCATCCATCAAGTCTAAAGATCGAACCGTGAGTCCCAAAAACCACCATTTTGTGTTTTCTATATGTTTTCTTCATAAAGCATGCCTCAGATCTCTGTGATATGGTTAGATCTTCTGATATGTTGCTTAGGATTGCTAGAACTATCATAAAGTTGACAACTTTGCGTATGAAATCCAGCCATGATAGAGATTTATGCTATTTTAGCCATTTTAGGGTTTTATATGTATTTTGGGTGATTTGATGACAAAATGCATGTTTAAGGTGTTAAAGCTTGCTGATTTATGTTGGTAAATGCCTATGTATGCTAAATAATGAATTGCATGTAAGATCAGAAGCTGTTAGGTTGATTTTTAGGCAAATCCGTATGTTTTTCGCGACCAGCGAAACTGTGTGTTCTCTGGGCGAAATTATCCAGCGAATTTACTTGTTCATTCAGCGACACTGTCGAGCGAAACTATAGTGTCGCTAGCGAAACTGACCCGACCAGCTCGAACGAAACTACCGAGCGAAATACCTGAACGAAAGTTCAAACCAGTTTCCCTGCGAAACTAGGCTAGCGAAACTGCGTCAGCAGTTTCGGGCGAAACTAGCCTAGCGAAACTGTGTCACCGGGCATTGCCTAGCGAAAGTGCTGCCCGTGCACCCAGCGAAACTGCCTAGCGAAACTGTGCTAGCGAAACTAAGACCTGACCTGAAAACCAAACTTGTGAAATTTGCTTAAGTGTTATGCCATGACTTACATGATTATGCCATGATGAAACATGCTTGATATCTGAATTATATGAACCCTTGTATATGATCAACCATCGGTGTCGTGTGTCGGTATGTCGAGTCTTAGTTGCAACGTGCTATGTTATGGGCCATAGTGACGTTAAGTTAAAGTTTAGACACAACCTAACACCTAAGACCTTAATGTGATCACTAGGTCTTCGTTAGCAAACATAAATTGGATTAACAAGTGTAGCTGAGCAACCCAAGGTGAGTTTCACAAACCCTTTACTTGTGAGCCCGTTTGGGTCACAACGAACATACTAAACGGAAAACAACGCTGACAATTTGAGGTATTGCCTAATGGGGTACCTGTTATGGAAGTTGGAGTGTTTTATGGGGAACACTTGCAACTGTCCATCCTTGGGGTTTCAAATGAAATCCGGAACCAACCATTATGACACTTAAACTCTTTTTGGGATTTCAGATGAAATCCGGAATAAACATTTTTAATATGACTAGTGCAGGTTAAAGTCTAAACCAAATGATATCACATGATTTCTAAGGATGCTTAAAAACTTAAAGACCTCAACTTAGTACTGATGATCTGGAAAGCGAGGGGATGTTGGGTAGATCTACTGAGGGTTTGACAAACCCTGCTCCGCGGTACACAAATGTGTAGCCAACCGGCCGAGGGCCGAACGGAGTGCAATATCAGCCTGTTCTTAGTTGTGGGCATCCCAAATGGGACACAACTGGAGGCACAAACCAACGGCAAATGCCGCACTCTGTTACGTCAGCTTTCAGCCCTAGTACGACTTCCTTAGTGCATGGAAACCGGATTAGCTACCCGCGATATCGGTTGACTGCTTTAACTTTTACTCAACTAGTGCATATTCGAAAATTCAACACTCGGCAATATTTTGCAAAACATTATTACTTATGTATATGTTGGTACATACGATTATTGAGACCGGGCCAATGCATGTCATGCCCACCGTGAACTCACCAACCGTTAGGTTGACACTTGTGTGGTTTTCACTTTTGCAGATCGTTGAAGAGTATCCGTTGAAGGTTGGCATGGCACGCGAAGACTTTTACTTTCATTAAACTAAATTGGGAATTTGAAATTGAAACAATGATTTGTAAAGCACGTGGCTAGTGCTAAGATACTAATGTTTTTAAATTCCGCTGCGTATGTTAAACTGTTTTTATTTATGAACATTGGACTTTACTCTGATTCGTTTAGTATTTGTAACTAATGGTTGTGGTCCTGGTCTGTGTGCACCCCTTAACGGTATAAACTCCGTTAGCGGTTATTTGGGGGTGTGACAGATTGGTATCAGAGCCATAAGTTGCAGAGAACTGGAATCATTTTTGAAAACGATTTGGAAACTGCAACTTGAAACCTTAGTTACAAACAAACAAACAATTCCCAAAACAAATTTTTCACGTGCCAACCTGGGATACTCACTCTGCTGTGTAAGTAAATACTTCATATGTATATATGTATACGTATAGATATATATATAGACCGTGTCTAGGAAGTCTAACGGAAAACCTTAGGAAATTTTCACACACGAACACGAAACGCGAACGATAATACGCGCACTATTCTGGGGAAAGCAACAACGAAACGATGCTACGCGCTACGTCCTGATTTCTGCTACGACGACTACGCCGGCGGTGACTTTTATGGGAAAGCCGACTTTCGACGATAGTACTTACGAATTCCGACGTTCTTCGACGACGCCTCGATTATGCACAAAATTTTTCTGGACTAATAGAGGGATAACGGGAAATTGCTAATATACATATTATGGGATATGTATAGAATATAACTGTGACTGAACACTGGCTACTTTAACTGTTCAGAAAGATGTCTGGAAGAGCGGGAAGGAACAACATTAATCTGACGCCTGCACAACTGCAAGCGATGATCAACGAGCATGTGCAAGCCGCCGTGGCAGCCGTGCAAGCTACAATTGCTGCCCATGGTAATTATTACGCCGGTTAAGGCACAAGGCGATATATATTTTGACCTGTTTAAAATTTGAAACCCGAACTATTAATTGCATCAGGAAACGTCCATCACTGTACCTTTAAGACTTTCATGGACTGCAAGCCAATGACATTCTCCGGCGAAGAAGGAGCGGTAGGTCTCCTCAGATGGATTGAGAAGTCAGAAAAAGTCTTCTCCATGTGTAACTGCCCGGCTGAAAACAAAGTGAAGTTTGCTACTGGTACATTCGAAGGTGCAGCTCTGTCTTGGTGGAACGCTGAGATTCAAATGATTGGGAATGATGCGGCTAACAACATGGAATGGGGAGCGTTCAAAGAACTGATTATGGAGGAATACTGTCCACGCGATCAAGTCAAGAAGCTCGAAGGAGAATTTCTGAACTCCAAAATGATTGGGTCTGAAGTCGAAGCGTACACTGCACGATACCACGAGTACACAGCACTGTGTCCGTCTATGGTCGATGCTGAGTTCAAGCGCATTGAGCGTTATCTGGAGGGTCTCGTACCCCAAATCAAGAGTCTGGTAACTGCTAGCAACCCGGTAACCGTACAGCAAGCCATCCGTCTGGCTCACAAGTTAACTGATCAAGAGGTTGAAAGGGGTACACTACCTGCCAGAAGCTCTGAAAAGACCGCCTTAAGTGGCAAAAGAAAGGCTGAAGAAGAAGCTCCAGCAATGTCTGTGAACCAATCCGGGAGATCCTCGAACTCCCAGTATCAAAACAAGCGACCCGACAACACAAGGTCCACTTTCAATTATGGCAGCAACAGTGGGAGCAACAACCGTCAAGGCGGTAATGGGAACTACAAAGGCAAGGCTCCGTTTTGCAACAAGTGTGAGAAGCACCACAGGGGTATGTGTAGCAAGGGCTTAGAGTGTGGGAGATGTGGAAAGTTGGGTCATGAAGCCAACAACTGCTGGACCAATTTGCAGAGGCTGAACAACACTGGTCAGAATCAAGGGGGAAACAACAGGGGAAATGTGAACAACCGTAACGGGCCAGGAAACAATCTGAACAACAACAACAATGGTGGGGCTCGTGGTTGCTTTGAATGTGGTGCGCAGGGCCACATGAAGAAAGATTGTCCGCGATTGCGCAGACAGGGAAATGGAAACAATGGGAACCAGGGAAACAATGATGGGAATGGAAACGGTGGAAATGGTAATGGCGGGAATGGTAGAGGTCGTGCTTTTGTGATGGGTCAAGGAGAAGCTCGCAACGATGCCAACGTGATCAACGGTAAATTTATATTGAATGGTTTCTTCGCTACTGTTTTATTTGATTCTGGTGCTGAAAGAAGTTTTATTTCCACTAAGTTTGCTAGATTAATTAATGCTAAACCGATTGCCTTAGATGCTACGTATGTGGTAGAACTAGCGAACGGTAAACTTCATGATACGACACAGATAGTTAAGGACTGTAAGATAGAACTAGCGGGCCATACGTTAGGAATCGATCTCATGCCCTTCCCGATTGGTAGTTTTGACGTTATAGTAGGAATGGACTGGTTATCCGAGAATCGAGCCGAAATTCTGTGTCAAGAAAAAGTGGTCCGTATTCCACTCGAAGGCGGTGAGGTGTTAACAGTCCGAGGTGAAAAGGGTGGAACAGTGACCGGAATTATTTCATATCTCAAAGCTCAAAAGTGCCTTCGTAAAGGTCACTTCGCGATTCTTGCAAACGTCACTGACTCGACACTTCCCGAGCGCAGAATCAACGACTACCCGATAGTCCGCGACTTCCAAGATGTATTTCCTGAAGATCTGCCTGGTTTGCCTCCGTTCCGACAAGTTGAGTTTGGAATCGATCTAACTCCTGGAGCCGCTCCGATTGCGCGCGCTCCGTATCGTTTGGCTGTGAGTGAACTCAATGAACTCTCTGCACAACTTCAAGAGCTACTCGACAAGGGATTTATCCGTCCAAGTTCGTCTCCGTGGGGAGCTCCGGTATTATTTGTAAAGAAGAAAGATGGAACGTTCCGGATGTGCATCGACTACCGAGAACTTAACAAAGTTACGATCAAGAATCGGTACCCATTACCTAGAATCGACGATCTCTTCGACCAGCTTCAAGGTTCAAGTTACTTCTCAAAGATTGATCTACGGTCAGGATACCATCAACTTCGTGTTCGAGACGAGGATATTTCTAAGACTGCATTCAGAACTCGGTATGGTCATTACGAGTTCCTGGTTATGCCGTTTGGGCTAACCAATGCGCCTGCCGTATTCATGGATTTGATGAATCGAGTGTGTAAACCGTACCTCGATAAGTTTGTAATAGTTTTCATCGACGACATTTTGATCTACTCCAAAACGAAGGAAGAACACGAGAATCATCTGCGTCTTATCTTGGAATTACTTCGTAAGGAACAACTCTACGCCAAGTTTTCGAAGTGCGATTTTTGGATACGCGAAGTCCAGTTTCTTGGACAC
Organism: Deinandra increscens subsp. villosa; assembly: GCA_039602395.1. NCBI lineage: Eukaryota > Viridiplantae > Streptophyta > Magnoliopsida > Asterales > Asteraceae > Deinandra > Deinandra increscens. The sequence continues at coordinate 23,462,899 of JBCNJP010000027.1, read as the reverse complement.
ATCGTTAATGAGGAAGGAATCCATGTCGACCCGTCTAAAGTGGAAGCTATCAAGAATTGGTCTACACCTAGAGCGCCGACCGAAATCCGACAATTTTTGGGACTTGCCGGATATTACCGAAGGTTTATCAAGGGTTTCTCTCAATTGGCTCAACCCTTAACGGCTTTGACGCACAAAGGAGTGCAGTATAGGTGGGGTGAAAAAGAGGAACGCGCCTTTCAAACTCTCAAAGACATGTTATGTTCTGCTCCAATTCTCGCGTTACCCGATGGTATTGACGACTTTGTGGTCTACTGTGATGCATCTATCCAAGGACTCGGTTGCGTGTTGATGCAACGGGACAAAGTGATTGCCTATGGGTCCAGGCAACTGAAGGATACTGAGAAAAATTATACAACGCATGATTTAGAGATGGGAGCTGTTGTGCATGCACTCAAGATTTGGAGACATTACCTTTATGGAGCAAAGTGCACAATATTTACTGACCACAAAAGCTTACAGCACATCTTTGATCAAAAGGATCTCAACATGCGACAACGAAGGTGGGTCGAGTTACTGAACGATTATGATTTGGCAATCAAGTATCACCCGGGAAAAGCCAATGTTGTGGCTGACGCCTTAAGCAGAAAAGAGTATGAAAAGCCTCGAAGGGTACGAGCGCTGCAACTTACCATTCATTCGGGACTGCCGGATCGAATCCGCGATGCTCAAAGAGAAGCTCTGAAAGAAGAAAACTTCGCAGCTGAAGCACTGCGAGGGGTAGATGGAAATTCTGAAATTAAGTCCGATGGACTCCGATATTATAACGACAGAATCTGGGTTCCTCTGCTGGGAAATCTCCGTGAGCTCGTGATGGACGAGGCTCACAAGTCGAGGTATTCGGTACATCCAGGATCAGATAAGATGTACCAAGACTTAAAGAACCTGTATTGGTGGCCAAATATGAAAGCCGACATCGCGCGATATGTGGCTAAGTGTTTAACATGTTCAAGAGTTAAGATTGAGTACCAAAAGCCTTCTGGGCTATTACAACAACCAAAGATCCCAGAATGGAAATGGGAGGATATCTCAATGGATTTTGTAACAGGATTACCTCATCGATCGAATCGACCAGATGCGATTTGGGTTATCATTGATCGCTTAACCAAATCCGCACATTTTATCCCGATGAAGGAAAATGACAACATGGAAAGGCTAACGAAGCTATACATCGACCGAATTGTGGCACGTCATGGTGTGCCTAAGACTATTATCTCCGACCGAGATCCACGATTTACCTCACGATTATGGCAATCTATGCATGAAGCATTGGGGACCAGACTTGATATGAGCACGGCTTATCACCCGCAGACCGATGGTCAGACGGAAAGAACCATTCAAACATTAGAAGATATGCTCCGAGCTTGTGTTCTCGATTTCGGAAAAGACTGGGAAGCTCACCTTCCGTTGGTGGAGTTCTCCTACAATAACAGCTATCATTCAAGCATCGGTGCAGCACCATTTGAAGCACTATATGGCAGAAAATGCAGATCGCCCGTGTGTTGGGCCGAAACAGGTGAGAAAGGACTCACTGGACCAGAGATCATTCACGACACGACTGAACGCATAATCCAAATCAGAAAGCGGATAGCTGCAGCACGAGATAGACAGAAGAGCTATGCCGACAAACGCCGCAAACCTCTAAAGTTCGAAGTAGGTGACAAAGTATTATTGAAGGTATCTCCTTGGAAAGGAGTGATACGCTTTGGAAAGCGTGGAAAGTTGAATCCTCGCTACATCGGTCCGTTTGAAATTATTGGGGAAGTAGGCCCGGTAGCCTACCGATTGAAACTCCCAGCCGAACTCGATGGAGTTCACAACGTGTTTCACGTCTCAAATCTGAAAAAGTGTCAGGCTCAAGAGACAGAAATAATTCCTTTGGAGGAATTGGTAATTGATGAACATCTAAGATTCATCGAGCAACTGGTAGAAATCATGGGACGCGAGGAGAAGACCCTCAAACGTAGCAAGATTCCGATCGTCAAGGTGCGATGGAACTCAAAGCGTGGACCAGAATATACGTGGGAACGAGAGGATCAGATGAAGAAAAAGTATCCTCACCTGTTCGAACAAACGTCCACAGAAACTCAAGGTATGATTTAATTTTGGGGACCAAAATTCCTTTAACAGGAGGAGGATGTGGCAACCCTAAAACTTTTGCTTTCTTTCCCCAGCGACGATAGCAACGATGACAGCTGAGACTACGAACGCTACAACACAAGAATAATTTTCGGGACGAAAATTCCAATTACAAGGGAAGGATGTGACACCCGAGAATTTCAAGGTTAACTTCCGTTAGACAATCTCCGTTAGTTACGTCATAAGTGTTAACTTGAGTAACTAATGCATAACTAGGCCGAATACGTCCACGACCTTTGGTTGATCACCGAACCCGCCCATATGTGTTATGTGCTTATTTATTGTCCTTATGTGCAATGTGATTTAAATACATGACTTAGTATTATGAATGCATGACAAATTGTGAATACTTGATTATGTGGAAAACTTGTCTTTTTGGTCACCAGCGAAACTACCGGGCGAAACTGTAGTGTCGCCCGGTAGCCAGCTGAACTACTCGATCAACATGTGACCAGAGCTAGTTTCGCCTGGCCAGCGAAACTGCCAGCGAAACTAGCCTCTGATATAAATAATCTTAATAAACCCTAATAGCCTCATTTGCCTCAAACCACACAACAAAAAAAAACACACACACACTCTTTTCTCCTGGAGATTCTGGTCAGTCGAGATTCACACCGAGCTATCGAGATCTCAGCCTTGAATCATCATCCATCAAGTCTAAAGATCGAACCGTGAGTCCCAAAAACCACCATTTTGTGTTTTCTATATGTTTTCTTCATAAAGCATGCCTCAGATCTCTGTGATATGGTTAGATCTTCTGATATGTTGCTTAGGATTGCTAGAACTACCATAAAGTTGACAACTTTGCGTATGAAATCCAGCCATGATAGAGATTTATGCTATTTTAGCCATTTTAGGGTTTTATATGTATTTTGGGTGATTTGATGACAAAATGCATGTTTAAGGTGTTAAAGCTTGCTGATTTATGTTGGTAAATGCCTATGTATGCTAAATAATGAATTGCATGTAAGATCAGAAGCTGTTAGGTTGATTTTTAGGCAAATCCGTATGTTTTTCGCGACCAGCGAAACTGTGTGTTCTCTGGGCGAAATTATCCAGCGAATTTACTTGTTCATTCAGCGACACTGTCGAGCGAAACTATAGTGTCGCTAGCGAAACTGACCCGACCAGCTCGAACGAAACTACCGAGCGAAATACCTGAACGAAAGTTCAAACCAGTTTCCCTGCGAAACTAGGCTAGCGAAACTGCGTCAGCAGTTTCGGGCGAAACTAGCCTAGCAAAACTGTGTCACCGGGCATTGCCTAGCGAAAGTGCTGCCCGTGCATCCAGCGAAACTGCCTAGCGAAACTGTGCTAGCGAAAGTGCTGCCCGTTTTCGCAATATAAAAGGTTTTCGTATGATTCTTCCCCTATATATATATATATATATATATATTTATATATATAGGTAAAGTTCATGTAAGCAGTGGCGAAGCTTGAGAATATTAAGTGGGGGGTCGGGATCTATTTTTTTTTTGTTCACAACTATAATGGGGGGTCGAAACCGGAGTATATTGAAATTTTCTACACGAAAACTATATACCCCCTACATCGCAAAAAAAATTTCGGGGGGTCGGGCGCCCCCTCCCGCCCCTTAGAAGCTGCGCCATTGCATGTAAGAACCATTATTTATTGTAAGAACTTAAAAACCAACTTAAATGAGGGATATTTAAGTAATTTTATCCTTTCTTTTAATTATTTCACTACATTTATGGTAAAAATTATATTTCTATTGTACAAACTTGTACGAAACAAAGAAAAATTATTTCAAGTGAAGTTTTTTTTTTGTTATTTTATATTTGTTAATTTAATTTCATGAATGACTTAAAAAAGTTTTTTTTTGCATGTCCGACTATGTTGCATATATGCAACATTATATGTTTTCATATCATCCATCATATGTTGCATATATGCAACATTATGTATGTTTCATATGTTGCATATTTGCAACATAGTCGAACATAAAAAAAAACGATTTTTTGTTTAGTTTTTTGTTTTTTAGGTCGTTAAGTTGCCATCATTTGTATAGAGATGAAGGAAAAAAGAAGAAGAAGCACAAAAATTATCTAAATAACTTTCATTCAATTGAAATTTAATGGTTTTTACATTAGTTTTTAAGTTTCTATAATAATATTGGTTTGTACTAGAACTTTACCCTTATTTATATATATATATATATATATATGTATATATATATATATATATATATATATATAATATAAAACAAGTTGGAAATGAGATTTTTAGTAGTTGAAAATTATACGAGACAATGAAAAGTATGGGAAAACACTTACAGAGAGACGGTATATATTTCAAATAAATAAATAACAGAGATATCTAGAATTTGAAAAGTTCAAATAAAAGAGATACTTAGAATTTGAAAAGGATGTGAGACGATAAAAACTATTGTATATATATACAATCACAAACTCAACCTATGACTTCGTGCCCAAATTCGGATCCGGATCTACCATCAAAAAAATCCACCGACCTCTTAGAATTCGGGTCTGCTCAGGTGGCTTCGTGCTCAGATCTGAAACGAGGAAAGGTCATCATCACGTGGCTCAACCCGCAGGCCATCACAAAAGCCACCGACCTCTCCGAATTCGGGTCTGCTCAGGCGGAGGAAAGGTCATCATCACGTGGCTCAACCGGATATCAAGTTTCTTTCATCATCACGTCAACTCATGAACATCTAAACCCACTGGCCGGCGGCCGGAGGCCATCACCGCCGCCGGTCTGCCTACCACCGCCGTGAACCACCATCATCATTATCAAAGCTCAGATCTGGACTCCGATTGTACATGCAAGAATAAATTGAGGTGTATAAGAGTGAAACGAGACTGAAACGTAAAAGAAATTGGAGAAGTCGGAACCTTACCGTCGATATGGAGGCAAAAAGAGGGGGAGGAGGCGCCGCCGCCGTTTCTTGCGGCGGAACCCTAGAGGGTTTTGCCGCTGCCGCCGCTTCTCATGGTCAATCGGAACCGGTAAAGAACTCAGGGACCATGAAAATCGGGATCAGAAGACGAAAAGAAGGGGAACGGGTTGAAAACCCCCAGCGCCGCCGTGGTCCGCCGCTGCTGGTCCGCCCTGATCGGCCGAAATTCTGTGACGGAGAGAGCTCCCTGCTCTCTAATCTCTCTCGAATACACACATTTGTGTGTTATTTTTTATAAATCAACTTTAAATAGCGTATAAATGAATCATATATGATATTTCATATTTGTCAAACATGTTTTCTAAAAGGAATTTATTATTTATGGATGATATACTCTTTAATACATTGAGTATAAATTGTTACTAACGTAATAAAGGAAAATCATTAAATAACAACCAAATTTAAAAATGAATTAATTCAAATCACATTTAAAGAAATTAATAACCAATATTAAATTATTAACCAACATTTATATATGTTTTATTTGACAAAGTTAATTTTAGAAAACTTAATCATTTATAAAAAGTTATCTTAAATTGAAACACTTAATGAAAGTTAGGTGACTTTAGAAGACAAAAAATACTATAAACGATTGTGGTGAAACATTTGAAAATGTTTTATTTTGAATGGTTCATAACCAAACGATCAGTCATATATCGCGTTTTCTAAAACGTTAAATGTTTTAACGTCACGTAAATTATCCATAATAATTCTAGGGTGACTGTAATACTATTAAAACCTCATAAACAGTCTCGGTATGTTTAAAACGTCAGATTATACATAGCGTGTATACGACGCGTATACCGTTCAACTTCGTTTCGCGAACCGACATACCTTCATGACTGTAATTCTAAGTGAACAACTATAAAAATGTCTATAACTCCACAAGATCGTTAAATTCATCCTAAACAATTAAACGGTCAAATTCGGTTATCCATGCCTAACCGAATGGTTTAGTAATTTCATCCTTACTCACACCGCTTCCTATGGTTATCCTTTCTAATAATCAAAACATCAATGATTAAGTGTCTGGCAATTCCAGGCACCATAATATGGTCGTACTGACCCCTTAATCACTGCCGGTAACTTACACACGTTAAGCGTCGTTTGCCATTTACGTTAACAAACACCACATGCAACTTCAGTTTTAGAAACTTTTTTTTATGAATATAATTTACCTATCTTTTACTTTCATATCAGGTGTGTTTCCTATATATTATAATACATACACTCATTTATGTTTGTATGTGTGGATTTTAGCAGGTCTATATTGGATCAATTGGTCGTTATCATGCTCACGTAATCTTCAAGGAATGGAACAAGTTCTTTTGAGTTGTTGTTAAATGTTTTAAGCTCTCTTGAGTAACTTTGGTACTTTGTATGTATGGTGGTTTGTAACAAACAAACTAAACTTACGTAACCTAAACTGTCTTAGTACTATCTCTATCTACCTTGCATTTAAATTTCAAACATAAGTTTTTAAAAACATTTCCATCGTCGCAACACGCGGGTACGTGGGTTTTAATTTTGGTCCGGATTTCTGTTTTTTGAGTTAGTTTGCGATTTTTGGTTTGGTTTTGGTTTTAATTTACACATCAGAGGGTTTGTAATCGTGTTATTTCTGCTCGAAAGAAGATAATCCTGACTAAGTTAGTTGAGTTAGTTGAATATATAATCTTTAATAATGTTTAAGACTAATATGTATATTTTTTTATCTTGCCTCACTTAGTTTTTTATAATTTGTTGCAGCCTAAATATTCATTGCCTATAAACCTACTTTTAACATTCACTTAAATAAGAATATGTTTATTTATAAGTTGTTAGTTGTGGTTTCTTTTGTAGATGCATGAAAATGACATACTATTGGATCTAGGATCCTTGCAGGCAATTGCAGTAGAATATATCGTCATTATATTTAACTATAGTAGGTTAGTTGTCGTTTAGAACCACCAAAACATTCCGCTCAAGTACAATTACATTCTGATTTTCAAGTGTTTTATCATGCATTTGTTTGAAATTTCTGATTAAAATTTGTGGTAGATATACTGTTAATTAAATCAGCATGGTTGAAGATCTTCTTAAGAAACTGATATCTTCTTTGTTTTATTAACACATTTGTTATACTTTTTTGAGTTACCGCAGCAACGCGCGGTCGATCTCTAGTTATAAAACATTTACATAAATACGTTATATACTCCAAATAAACAAAGAAATTAACGATGCGTTTATAATCAGTTAGACGAGTATATGTTACTGGGTTAGGTAAATGGGCGTATAATCTAATCCCATACCCTTTTCATACCCACAAAAAAAGAATCAAAAGTAATATCATATCCGTTCCCATACCTAATTACCCAACCCCATATCCATTATAAGTCTCGGGTTCGTGTTCATTGTCACCCCAATATATATCTACACTTATAACAGTATTTAGTTATTTATTATATCATTTTATATAATATGATATGATAATATCATATCATACTAAATTATATAGAATGCTATATCACCCATATTACATTTAGTGACGAAGGTTGAATAAAAAAGTGGTCGGGGTCGAAAAGTCATGGGGTCAAAAATGTTGGGGCCGAACTAATTATATATAAAAAATTCACACTTAACGGATATAAATTTACATTACGGAGCGAAAAAATTGATAGAGTCCGAGTCCAATCTGACTCGTGTTAAGCTTCACCCCTAATTACATTCAATAGTTTACACTAGTTTATCTAATGAAACTATGACTATTATATTACGTTGTGTTATATTAGTATATTACATTGTATTGTATCGTGTGATGTTATATTGTATTACTAGGTTAGTAATCTATGTACTACACGAGTTGAATTTAGGTTCATAATATTAGCTAAATATATAAAACCATTAAAAACTTTGAAAATTATAAATGACATAATTCATAATAAAATATTAATTGATAATTTAATGCATTAAAGATGATAAATTCTTGATTTGTTTACTTAAAAATACTCAAATTATTGAGTAATTTATCAAATCTACATAATGTTTACCATTTTTTTAAATGAAAATTTTATTTAGATAAAATTGGTAATTAGTCTTAATTGGTAATTTACTAAATTGATTAACATGTGTCACTGATAATGTGTACATCTTAAAAAGAAGACAATTAGAAAAAAAAATATTGCTTTATTAGGATTAACATTTTTATTTACTATTAATACAAGCTAAAAATGCTATTTCTTGATAAATGTTATATCTTGTTATGGGGTAAGGAGTGGAAAACTATCTTTTATTTTAAAACTTGAAAATCATTAATGTCTGACTATTTTGCATATTACAACATATACAACACATCATGTTGCATATATACAACATAATTAGACTTTTAATTTTTTTTTTAACGGCCAACGAATCCCGGAAAACCCGGACTTTACACCAGTTGAGCTCATTCCAGGAAAAATCCACCTCCGCGAGCGGCCGGGTGGTAAACCTGGGATCGAACTTGACCTACAGCCCAGTCCCTCATCGCCAATGCCCTTCCAAAGTGTTGCCCGTAAGAATCGAACTGTGTCTCAGTAGAACATAGGCTTACCACTACACCACAATGGAAGTTGCTAATTAGACTTTTAATGGTCTTTCATTTTTTCATATAACTTTACGCATCTTGTCATATGCTATTTTTAGGTGTTTTTTGTTTATAGGTTTTATTTTATTTCAAATATAAATAAAATACTAGACAATTTAAATAAACAAATAAACTTCGACCCTCTTGAATTTTATTATTTAGAATCATAGTTATTATATCTCAAATATTGTAATGTGTAAAATTTATTATAGTATTCACAAACCCAATTCTCATCTTTATAAGTTATACATTTAGTACATTATGTTTCTTCTATTTCACTCACAAACATAATTAAATAATACATTTTTATACAATTTTCCTATTTTTCACTCACAACCAAACCTCATATTTTACATAATTAACAGTTTTTTTGTCAAATATATAGATTTTTAATATCTTTTTTATCTCCTTTACTCATAATGCTTACAACTAAATCTTAAATTCTAAATACTGAACTCGTGACTTTGTTTGAATGGACTTTGAATGCTCTAAACAACTTTTCGTAACCGACTCATGGGCTGTTTGTTTGGGTCTGAACCAGGCCTGAATCTGACCGATTCAGATGAGGGCCTGGTTCCGAGGTGTTTGTTTGACGTGTGAAGGCGCCGAAGGTCTGACCGAATCAGAGGCTCAACGTCTGTTCGGTTCCGCGTTGGGGATCAATATGAACCATGCAGAGCGACGTCGCGAGGGGCGAGCTGAAGGAAAAAGGCAGCCAACGAAGCTGTAGGAAACGAATGGAAGGGGAAAAAAACCAACAAGGTCGTCAATAAACACTTGTCTCGCACGTGTCCACAGGTTGCGCGGGACAAGGTAAATGAATTTTTTTTTGAGATTTGTTTGTTAATTTTAGAATCTCATTCATATGTTCAACCGAACAGGTCCTTACTAGTTCAACACTTACCGAGTTACCGGTTCAAAGTCTCTTATTTAATCAGACATCTTACTAGTTCAGCATTTAATACTAAACAACCCTTCAGTAAATATATACTTCTAGACTTGCATTAAAATATATTAAAATTTACTTTATACTAAAACCACAAATCATGGATTCATGGCCAACTTTTCCAAGCGATAAGAATCTTTAAACGTCGTCGTTCCCATTTCAAAACCGCATATATAAACCCGACATAGCTACCCGTTTCGATCATCGTCCCCACGTGGTCAACCACTCATGTTGAAAGGAGAAATGATCATCAGCAATCGAAACTATGTTTTCAATCTGGTGTGTTTTGTGTTGATTGTATCTGGTGGGCCCGCACATGGCCGCCGATTGCTATCTAAGGGTAGGCCAGCTCCTAATAATGCCGCCCCCTTTGCTCGATGGCTTGTTTCGCAGAATTCGTGGGGGGTTTTGAGGTAAACTTCCTGCTTCGACTTATTTTCCCACTTCAATTTTGTAATTGGTGATAATGTGTTTGGTGATTCGTTTTTTTAGGTTTATCACGTTTCTTACTTTCTATAGGGTTTTACAGATGAAACTTCGATTGTGTTTATTGTTTATTGCATAATTTCTTGTTATCATGTTTCCGAATATGCTGAATTTGAATTTTGAAACTGAAACAACTGTGATTGAGTTTTTTTATTGCATAATTTCTTATCTGGTTCTGTTTCCTGATTTTGATTTTTAGGTTTATGATGATGATGATGATGATTCATTTTTTCTTGTTAATTATGGTTTATGAAGATGAAACAATGATTCTCTGTTTTTTCTTTTTCTTTTTGCTACTTGAATTCATATGTAATTGCAACTCGATTCGAGTGTGGATCGGTTTTAAGATCGAACAAAATCAGCCTTGATTGCACATTTACACCCCAAAAGGAAAATACACTATTTTCTGTGTTGAAGTTCAATAAATCCTACCCTCAGTTTAACACATTTTAATTATAACTCAAATTAAAGATAAAAATGTTTGATTTAGTCTAATTTTATAAAAAGATATGAAAAGTTATTTGTTATCCGTGTTTTTCTTTTTTGCGTTTTTCCGAGTTTTCATGTGATGGGATTTCAACGCCTCCAAGTCTCCAACCCCTCGAATTAATTTAAACATGTCGACGTGGCAGCCCTGTTCATATTAGCCATTGAATGTCTTGATCAATGGTTCATACTCATACTCCTTGTCACACTTTCTAGGTTTTCAAGACTTTTTTTTGAATATCATATTTGTTTATCAAATGTATGTAACAATTGCTTGAAAGATGATTATGGCTGATATGATCACCAAAATTTTGCAGTACCATTGCAGATGACTTGGGTGGAGCTCCTTTTGGGTATGTTTTTATTGGTTTGCTTTGATACTAAAATCATCGGAGTATTATTTTCGGTATGAAAAACGATGACATGATTAATGTGATATAATGGTGCAGAAATGTGGTTTCATTTAGTGATGGCCTACCCGACCATGGCATCGGGATTCCATATTTTTACTTGACAACTTTGGATCCGACTGCACGTTATGCATTGAAAGACCATAGATCTTCATTCACAATAAGCGAATACCCGCTCGGAACTTGTGGCCAGACTGACCCTGAAAACCCAACCTGTTCTAAAATCACACTCACCGGAAAGGTACTTGATTAGATTTAACAGCAGCCGTTTCATTTCAGTTTTAACGAAGCTGGTAAGCAAATTCATATTTTATTTCAGTTGAATGAAGTAGATGCAAAATCTGAGGAGGCTGCAACAGCGAAAAAATATTTGTTTACCAAACATACTGAGATGAAAGGTAATACATAAGTCATCTTTGATTCACCTAAGCCTGGCAAAACAGATGGGTCAGGTAATGGGTCAAAGTGGATTCGGAAGTAACGGGTCGTCTTAAGTATCAGTTTGGTTTGGGTCAGAACGGGCTCGGTTTGAAATGGGTCATTTAAGAAAAAAGATCTTTTACCATATGTTTTTTTTTTTTTAAAATCTTGTAAATGCTGATGTCGTTTTATTCTTGTTATGTTTGTTAATAGACTGGCCAGCGGATCATGATTTCCAGGTGTTCAAACTGGATATAGAAGAAATATTCTTGATAAACTACTTTGGCGGTCCTAAACCTCTTACGGTTGGTCAATACCTCGGCGCTGGAAAGTAAGTCGGGATCTAGAAACAGTAAATGATAATAAGTTTTTATAAAGTTTACTGCAATGTAACTTGATAGGTGTGAAATATGATATATAATGAAATGATAGTTTTATTGTTGGTCTTGAAGCACATTTACAAACACATACTTTTGCCATCTACAGGGATGATCTAACAGAAATTAGTGAAAACAAGCTCGATCCCACGTTTATATGATCTCTTCCGACACGAGTTTTGAATATTTGACTCCAGAATTTGTAAACTTGTGAAAGATGTGCGCAATATGGTTATTTGAACATTGAATATTTGTATACCAAATCTCATAGTTTCATGGAAATAATTCTCATTACAAACAATGGTAAACTGTAAACTTGTGTCAAATTGTAAGTATTTAATGTATGCTGATTTGCAAGGACCTGAGAAACAATGGGAGAGCTATGCTATGGGGTTAGGTTCCTGCAGTTTCAGATGCTGATATTATAAATGCAGATCCATAGCGTTTATGTGAAACTAATGGGGGTTATTAATATTAGATGTGTATTTTGTTGCCCAGGGATTTCGAATTCAAGTTTTCCATTCAACGTGTTTCGAACAAACAGATTATGTGATGGATTGCAAACAACGAAATGGTTTTGTGATTTTTTGTGATTGCGCGTTTACTTCGAAAGTTCGAATATAAAAACAGATTATGTTTGTTACTAATCATATATACAAGTTGAAAGTTGAAACGTCACAACCCCATTAGATCAACTGACGCGTCCATAGTTACTCTTAGATTGAAGCATTAGCTGTCTAACGTCGTTAAGAGGTGTTAACCTAGGACTCTAATCATGACATGCAAATTGGGCTCTTGTTAAACACACACAAGACCCAACCGAAGTATACTTGGCTTCGGCTCATAATAACATAAGTAGCATAAGTTTTAAATATGACCCATGAACATAAAGCATAAATTAAACCATGAAGCAAATTGGAGTTTAACTTGAGCCCTATATATGTTTTGATCTTTTCATACGGCCTAGACATTGATCGAACCGGATGACATCATAAATACCGTGAAAGTTCAAATTATATACACACATCCAAATAGATCCAAATAGATCTTAGATAGATGTGTGTTAATTGGATTTTAATAATTAAACTCTGGATTATTGGCCGATAATAATCCCTATTAGCAATTTGTCTAATAACGGTCCCAACTTTCACTTTCCTTGTCAAGAACAATCCTACTCTAACAAAAAAAAAAACTACACTTGTTTCTGACCTGACATTAACGTGAGTATAGTATGAGAATGATGTTTGATAGTTTCCAACTCATCACAAACCAACAAAGGTATTTTCATATAAGGTGAGACTAAGACTAAGACTAATCGCAAACCAACAAGGGTATTCTCATATAGTGAGCTCAACTCGTGTATTTACTCTCCGAGTTTTCCGGAGGATTTGTTGCCGTTAAAAAAAAGACTACTTTTTTTGAACGGCCAACTAACATTGAATTGCCTAGGTACTCCATACGAGGTGACCCAATGGCAAAATGTCACCGTCAGCTGGCCAACCCAGCCGTACGGAGCCTTTAAACGCACCAAGTTATCTCTAGTTCCGGGAAAAACTAACCCGCCCGAAAGCCCACTGGTGGTAAAACTCGGACGCCCTTAGGAACAAACTGGAGATCATTAAGATCTCAAGTCTTCCTTCATTGAGCCATCATGCCTCCTCCAAAATGATTGCTTGCTTGTTAATTGCTTGTACCATTAAAACATCGCATGAAAGAGGACAACTGAACCCTAAATGACAACGCTTAATAAGGACCCACGCTTTTAGCCCCTTGGGAGATTCCCCAATTGAATACGAATCTCAGAAGTCAGAACGTCATCGTTTACACTCTTCATAACACCCTATATAATGCCTCAAAACGTTCAAAACGTCATTCTGTTACAACATTCATTTAGTGTTTTAGTTGGAAGTAGAAATGGATCGGTCTGTGATCAGAAATGCAAAATCTGTTGTTAACTTTATATGTTTTGTGTTGATTACCTTCGGAGGTTTAGTGCATGGGAGCTGGATCGTTGTCGGAAAGACCAAATCGCGGTAATATCCCGGCATTTGCTCGATGGTTGGTTGCAGAGAATACTTGGGGCGTTATGAGGTAATTAAACTCCATACTCTACTTCTTTCACGTTCTTCTAGTTCAAATTCACTGATTATGAAGCTGGAATCATGATATCTTTTAGCTTACATTGTTACCAAAATATTGCAGCACTATTGCAGATGATTTGGGAGCACCTTTTGGGTATGTATGTTTGTACGATATAAATATACTCATTTAGAACTAAAAACGGTTCTATCACGACTAAAATAATCGTATAAGATGTGTATACATAGCTTAATATAAAAAAGATACAATTAAAGAACAATGATTTATTTATCTTTTTTCACTTATTATATTAAAACCTTTGTAAAAGTTCAGAAAGACAAGATAAAAGGTAAGAAATAGTGGAAAAAGATAATTCGTTGTTTTACCTTTTTAATTTTATCCTCTTTATTGTTGAATAGCTATGTACATGTTTTATGCGGTTGGTTTTTATATGCTTCTTAAGATACTATCTATATATATTCTGAGAAAAAAGACGAAATCACGACGGGCGTGTGTGGATACAGGGATGTGATTTCTTATAGCGATGGGCAGCCGTACCACGGAACCGGCATTCCGTATTTCTACCTAACGACTCTGGATCCAACTGCACGTTATGCATCGAGGGAGCATAGAACTACCTTCACAATAAGTGAATATCCACTTGGAACCTGTGGCACCATTGACCCACAAAACCCAACATGTTCTAAAATCACTCTTTTAGGAAAGGTACGATTCGATCTGGTGGTCTGGTCCGGTCGACTTTACTATAAGTTACGGGCCGGAACACTAACTTCGAGCTCGGAAAGCGACAAACCAAACTGGTGGCTGGTTGAATAGGCCGGCTGGTTTTAGCCATTTGAACCAAAAATGGAACATGAATAAAACAAATTAATAAAAAGGGTTAAACGAGCGGTTTCATGTTGTAAACCGCAAGTTAGACCGTTAAAATTTTAAAACGTCAAAACAAAGCGGTTTAAATCTCGAACCGGTTGTGATTTTGACGTTTTAGTAAATTTCAATAATTTATAAAAGGGAAAAATAACAAACTAGTCACTTTGACCACAATTGTCCCCAAAATAGCCAATTTTTTTTATTATTAATCTTCTTAATATATTAAAAGAGAGGATAAATTAGTAGGCAAATTTGATTGTTTTGTTTCAGTTGAAGGAGGTAGAAGGAGGATCCGAGGAGGCTATCTGGGCTAAAAGAGCTTTATTTTCCAAACATGCTGAGATGAAAAGTAATACACAATATGTTACACATATATCTCTAAGCTACCTAGCTACCATATGATATTTGTTTTGAACGTCTAACAATGACATCACCGCTCGATCTAACTCTTGTGATGCTTGTTTGTCGATAGATTGGCCAAAGGATCATACGTTCAAGGTGTACAAACTGGATATCGATGAAATATTCTTGATCGATTACTTTGATGGCTCGAAACCTCTCACAGTCGATGAATACTTTCTTCCCGGACATGAAGGGAGATGGGAGTAGTAAAACATAAAAACCCACTCAAGATATAACAAGTTTATATAAAAATTCACCAATATATATATATGTAATGTGCGAATTTGTAAAACATGATATATGATACACAATAAAGTTGGTTTAATTATACTTATCATATCTATTAGTCGTAACATGAAATAAGATAATGTAAAGGATGTCAATGTTGATAGGTATAAAGTTTAATACTCGTGTTATAAACATTATTACACTATTTATTACTGCTAAAGTAATTTGTTTAACATTTTTTTTACTATAAAGTAAGTTCATTTGATTTGCTCTTAATCCTAACATAGTAAGCCCACTAATGAAGATACAATTAGGCCCAATGGTTAAAAGGCTTTTGAAAAAAAAAAGACTATGAACAACAGAAGTGGGCGAGTGGCTGGCTACCTGAGAATTCAATTCAAAGATCGGATAAATTATTATCGCAACGAGTGGTGCTCGTCCGTGCTCACGTCCTCTTCGGAATCAAAAAAATCTTTCCTGTGACGCCAAATCATACACGCACATGTATATATAGTTCACCTACAATGATCCAGAGATTTTCTCATCAATTCATCTCCAAATACTGCTAATTCTGCTCTGTTCTACTTGGCGTAATCTATTGGATCCTGAGCATAATGACCGTGATGAGAGCTCTGCCGGCAACAACGTCTTACGCCGTCGGATTCGGCGTTTCCTCCTTCACAGCACCTCCTTCGCACCTCTGTTCCCGTCGACTCGTTACTGTTAAAGGTAATTCAATCACAAGTGAATAGAGTCAGTTTTGTTCTGCGCTGAAAACCCTAGCAATGTGTATTAGAGCTTAGTTGATGTTATTGTTTTTGCAAAATATGCAGTTGTTACCTGGATAATATGATAAATGTAGTCGTATTGGTTGTGCTTTTGTTCGATTGATTTCATTTATGCGATTTCACCGGTCAAATCTAAAATCATGATTCCAGATTTCCAGGCCTCTTTAAGTTTTTAGCACATTTAGTAGTAGTTTTGTTAAATCATGTGGCCGTTATAGAACTTATAGTTAATCTTGCTTATAAGGATGAAAACGTGTTCGTATATTTATATTCATTAGAATTGTGCATATTAACGGCCTATAAGTTTAATTGGTGTTTGTAAATAATAAATAATTTTTCACTAGCTCAAATACATGGTTTCTCAACATGTTATCTTGCCTATTTGAGAGTAAATCTGTATGAAATTAGTAACTCCTTCCTGGCAATTGACAAAGGATGTGAGTTTCAGATTTATATGGTCAACTTTACAGCATTTTGTTGTGAAATCTTAGTTGAATTAGGTTACATTGCTAAGGGACTTACTATTTCATTGGTGGTACTTTCATTGTTGCTAAGATTATTGTTTTTCAAACAGCTTCAGCTGAACCATCTGATAAGTCTGTTGAAATTATGAGGAAATTCTCAGAGCAGTATGCTCGTAAATCTGGCACATATTTTTGTGTCGACAAAAGTGTTACTTCTGTGGTTATCAAGGTACTACTTCTTTCCATTGTTTTCTCATGTGAGACTATAAGGTGGCGTTTGGTTCACGGAATGTAATGTAATTGGAATTGTAAAGTTTTCCTTTTTAAGTTGTGCTTAAGTTGGGTAAGGAAGGAGTTTGGAATACAATGAATTCCTTTAATCAATAGAATTTGAGGTCATGTAACTTTCCTTCGTTAAAGTGAAGGATTTCTAAATTCCATTGGGTAAAGGAATTCATTGTATTTCAAGCCCCTTCTTTACCCAACTTAAGCACAACTTTAAAAAGGAAAATATTACAATTCCAATTACATTACATTCCGTGAACCAAACGCCACCTAAAGGTTTTCCTCTACTAGATCTGGTTCTAGTTGCGTTCTGTTAGGAGTTTTATGACAATCATTTTATTAGCCGACATGAGTTATAGACATGCAATTCATTTCCTTCTATTTTTCGCAGTGTTTAATGTAGAAAAGTTTTAGTACCTTTCCATCTAAGTGACTGAGTTTCTTTAGCACACATGGCACATTCTTCCTAATCTGGTGTTCAAGTAGCTTAAAGTTTCTGAGTAACTCAAAACAACTTAAATTATAACATGAAAACAAAGAATTTAACCAGGAAATGTAGAACTGTTGTAAAGTGGGAGTTTCCTACTTATCTACGGTCAACATGTTCCTCCTTAACATGTTAGTCTTTTTCTGGAATAATCAATAATAACCAATACTTTTCTGATTATGGATCCCTACATTAAATCCCTAGGCCTCATTAACTTGAGATCTTATGATTTTATTTCTTTTTAAAGATAGAAGGCATATCTCTATACACATCTAACACACATAGATATTATATAGGACCAATTTTAAGTAGAGAAATGCGAGACTGCATAGCACTTATACGTAGTGCATGGGAGTTAATCACATGTAGTGAGTGAGAGAGAGAGAGAGAAAGAGAAAGAGATGGGTTAAAAAGCGTTGTATGTATTACATTTAAAGCAATAGGTGTAAGTATGTATGCAGAGTGAACAGAATTTTGCAGGACAAAAAACACACACAAACAAAGAACAATAAGAGCAGAAATGTAGGATTGTAGGGACACGAGATTTGACATGGTTTGGTCTAAAATGACCAACGTCCACGACTCCATTAGCAAGTCTATATTAGTTCTCGATGTGTTGAAGGTTACAATCACAATAGCCCTAAATTTATACAGTATGAATCAGGATTAAACTGAAGTAATTAGGGCCGGCTAAAATAGATTTTGGCAACCTACCAAAATTAGTCAAAGTAGGCTTCTAGGGCCAGCTGCTCAAGCCTCCATTCACCAAATAGACTTTGGAGCTCCTCTTGTACATGGGTAGATTTTTGTGCTTCTTTTAGGTTGTACATATAGCTTTTTTGGTTATTAAATCATATATAGAGGCTTTACTATCCAATGTTTGGCTACGTGACATATCCGAAATATAAAATTTATTATAAAAATACCTTGCACTTTGCGTACGTGATGTCTGCGCTTTGCATCTAGACTCCGAGGGCCCTATTGCCTCGGTGCATCACACGCTTTTTAAAAAAGAAGCTTTCTTGTGGGTTATAGACAAAGATGAAGCTGAGAGGAGTCATGGGTGTGATGAGGAGGGAATGGTTACCGAGTATTTAGGTTTTAGCTTAAACCTTTAAAATGATGTATTCAACAAATTACGTTTTTCATCTGTAAGGTTATAGTGTTTTTTTTAAGTAGAACCTAAACATGTCCTAATTAGTTTCATTTTCTTGAGTTTTCCTTTGTCATGCGTATAACTTGATTAGATGTCTATAATACCCTTTTTCGAATTCAATTAAAATTCCCTTGTCTCGTAGACCTGGGCATGTTCCATGGCGCAAATTCTCTTCTCTAACGGCTCTCATTTTGGAGATATGTAAAACATGCTCTCTATCATCCACACCCAAATCCTTTCTCAGCCCGAAACATCAGGGAATGTGGAATCCGTCTCTAGAAAGTACGCAACTTGCCTTATACGAGATTATATGTAGTCCGTTGTTGTTTCATCTTTTACTTAGACAAATGCTACGACCTTCAAAATTAGACTTTATGTAGTTCTCGTAGTTCTCTAACTAAAATGTGTTTCGTACAGAACACTCATCTACATTCTACACACACATATATACAATATAAATGTTTGCTCTGCTAGTTTTCTGAACTGCCATGGAAATGACTAGCAAACAAACAAACGTACCCGGATAATCTCACTCATAGGCAATAGCCATTTGCAGGGTATGGCGCTATGGAAATAATACATTGTATTTATATTGAGATTTGAGAATTATATAATGAATCTATCTAATGTATGTCACATATGAGGCAAAACAGTCATAATACAAGTCTTCTCTAAGTTAGTCAGGCTAGGCTTAAAAGATGACCCATATAACTAAAACTAAAAAAGGTGAACAGTCCCTAGTCCTGACACTGTAGAAAATTAGTAACATTTCTCCTTGTTCTCCATCTAACACCATGATCTTTGCTAAATTTGTTTGTTGAGATCTATTTTTGCAATGTTAACTTTGGCCCACTCTCCTTGAAACATATATCTCTTTGGAATTAAGCAGCACTTTTGGTACTATGGTGCTTTTAATCCTTAAAAAAGCTCTTTCTTTTTCTTTTTCTTTTTCTTTTCCTGTCTGTATATCTATAAAACATTTTCTCATATTATCTAACTCATACTTTTTATGTATGATAGTCAATAATCATCATGTATTCCTATATTAGGCTTTCAAGTGATATCTAAATGTATTGCAACTTTGAACTGAAATATACTTATAAAGTAATAATACATAAAAGTTAAAATGCACTTGTTAGCTCAGTTGGCTCCTGATGGATGCCTAGCCCCCTTGGTTAGCCCCTGATTGTGTAGTCACTACATCTGGTATGCTCACAGAGTCACAGGTTGCCTTTGCAATGTGACGGCGTATCAAACCAACAGTAACAACGCATAAACCAAAAGGGATTGAACTGCTAGTATGTAGCATATTGCTTAATTCTTATACATATCTATATTATTTGTTTTGGATCTCTATTCAAGTTTGTGAAGTTTTTAGTCTTAATTGTATTAGGTTCATGATTATTTGTTTTATACCATAAATTTGATGCTTTTTTGTCTTAACGGTGGACACAGGGATTAGCAGACCACAAAGATTCATTGGGCGCACCACTTTGCCCCTGCAGGTATGTTGCAACTTGCAATCCATACGCTTTCAGCTCAGAAAAGTCTTATAACGTCTCTTTATAAACCAATTGCTTCTCTGTATAAATCAGCTAATATGTAATTTGGTATGTATATAGGCACTATGATGACAAAGCAGCTGAGGCAACACAAGGCTTTTGGAATTGCCCTTGTGTTCCCATGAGAGAAAGGTAACTGATTATATTTTTGCGATACTAAAGTTTGATTAAATGTTAACTTTTAGTTTGTTTATGACTTTAAACATCTGATAATCTGAGGATCTTTAGCTCTTTGTTAGCAAAAAATTTCATAACTGATTAAGATTATCTTCTTATTTCTCAGAAAAGAGTGCCACTGCATGCTTTTCCTTACTCCAGACAATGATTTTGCTGGAAACGAACAGGTAATATGATCCCAATTTTCTGTAAATATGAATTCGAAAAAGCCAACTGTTTCAAGTAAATAGCTCTGTCATTGTAACATGTCAAGCAATTACAACAATTGCTTTAATAGAACTTGCATGGGGGGTGAGTTGGGTAACAAGTCAAAAGATGGTGGAGTTAGTTTACCCTTTTAGCACTTTCGTTGTCATTTCTTTTTGAGTTTTTAGAACAGTTAAAATACTATGTAACTACAAAAACTATCTATTAGAGTAACAATCCAACTACTTGAGAAAAAGCAACCTGGGTACATGCTAGACTCTCTTTAGTAGAGGTGTTAGTTTTGACCTGAAATTGAATAAGGCTCATGGGAATTAGTCAAATGGGACGAACAAGTTGAGAGTAACTTGAATGCATACAACCAAACCCGACTGTTACGATTTGCATTTGAAATCGTTTATTCAATGCCTTTCCATCTGCCCATCTTGCTAGGGGTGCCAATCATGGTGGGGACTAAATTAAATTCTTCAACCAAAACACAACCCATATATTTATCCATGTAAAAGCCATTAACCCTAACCCTGATACACTTAGAGTCGAAGAAACCGGACACCTTGTTTACCCCATCTTTCTATACATGTAAAAACAGGTTGATGGGTAGTAATCAAGTTGTAAATGTGTCGATTGGGTTAGTGGGTTGTAATAAATTGGTTAAACGGTTTGGTTGGACGGTCTATTTAATTAAAGAGATTTCATTATGGTGTAATGGTAGGAGGCTTGAGTTCTCTACTTGAGATTCAAGTTCGAATCCCACTATTATCACTTTGGAGGGGGCATGGTGGCTCAATGAAGGAAGACTAGGATCTTTGTGATCTCTAGTTCGATCCTGAGGGCGTCCAGGTTTTACCACCTTTTGGGTGGGTTTTCCCCGGAACTGGAGATAACTTGGTGCGCTTAAGGGCTCCGTGCGGCTGGGTTAGGCCAGTTTGCGGTGACCTTTTGCCATTGGGTCACCCCGTATGGAGTACCTAGGCAATTCAATGTTTGTTGGCCGTTCAAAAAAAAAAAAAAATTAAAGAGGTTCAACACGTCAATCCAGACACATCCTCTTTAAACAAACATTTCAACCTGTACCGTGTTTTGTATCGTATCAGAAATTGTCATCCCCTACTTCTTACCACCACTAATTTTCAGTCGTTTAAACCGGTGCCCTTTCTTTTTAGCTAGTTTTCCATTCATATCAACGTTACTTTTTTTATTATTTAACTTAACTTGACCCAATTTCATGGCAACTGTGTTAAAACTGCACCTCAAGCAATTGCATAACCTTTACATTTATAAATGCAGGTCATTTCAATGGACGAAATTAAAGAATCAACTGCCAATATGTAGTTTACGTGCACCTTCCTTTTTGGTACACAAGTATTGATTACATATCTACATATCTAAACTATATGTATAACTTTACATGATCATATAACATCCACATCATCAGTGTTGGTGTACCTGACCATCATATTAACATGCCTTACAAGAAATCAAATGAAGCCACCACCAAAATTCAAAGTATGTAATGGACACGTATCGATTGGTTTCAGATTAATTCCACAGTTTGGTTGTTGGGATTTTCATAAAAGAAAATGCAGACTAGATTGTAAGAATGTGGGCTTTAGAGGTATCAAGATGTGTAAGAAAAATATTATTCATCAAGTGCTTGAGCCTTGAATGCTATAACTGTACCCATTGAGAGCATTATAAGTTGGATACTCCGTGCAATATAAGTTGGATAGTACGACATAAGTTAAATGGAAATATGAAATGAGATGGAATAAGAGAACATTCCCTAAAAATCTATGAGTATAGTTCTTAAAATTTAAGGTATGGTTGTGAGTAGAGAAAAGAAAAAATGTTATTGCTTATCCCTATATTTGGGGAAACACCGTAAAGAACGAAAATGTAGTGATCAAAGTATAAAATGAATACATTTAATTGAAAATGAGAGATAAATAAATAAATAATAGTGTTATTTAGTTGAATTATAAAGATAAGAATAAAGAATGTATTATGAGTGCTCTCTTTCACTTGGATCGTTTTAATTAAAACTCAATATATTTAAGCTTTGATGCATAACATATTTATTACTTAAGTGCACCTAATAAGTTAATAGAAAATCTTTAAAATAATATATATACATATTACTTACGGTTTGGGTACAAAAGGCACCATAAAATTAATATAAAATATGTAGCCTCTAGGTTTTACCATTTAACTGTTTGTGATGTAGGTTTTTTTTAAATTAGTTTAGTTGATGGGCTTGAACTACCAATCACTATTACATTCGTGAGTGTATAGAGTGTCTTTTGCCGTTGAGTCATCCCGTGTAACCGAACTTTATTCGTTGACTATTCAAAAAATTACATATCCCTTACGATTTAAAGAAAAAAAAAGTATTGCCAGAGTTCATGCCACAGATTAGGGGTTTTCATCGGGTTGGCTACCGATTTATTTGATTTGATTTATTGAGATACGATTATTTATTGGGCACATTTGAAATCCGAATCAATCCAAATTAATAACTTCTCTAATCGATCCGAATTCAATTCGAATTGGATTCTATTAAATTGAAATAAATCGTTTTAATATGAGAAATCACGTAAATCGATTTCAATATACGGTTCGGTTCTTTCTGTTTCAAATATGACGGGGTTTTAGGTGTTTCAAATTCGCTTACCCCTGATAATGCAGGAAGTCAGGGGCCACGGGCCACGGTTGCCCCAGGTCTCCGTCTCCTATTCTGTCCTTATCTCCTCCACACACTTTAACTGACGCCCGATATCAACCTCAGGACTCAGGAGACGGATTTGACGCAAGGACTTGGAGCGTTGAAATTGAACATTGCGTTGGTAATGGACATACATGGGAGTTGTATGCTATAAACGCGTTGCGTTCTCTGAGGCATTTTGTCGAGCAATGGGGAGGAACTTATCAGTTAAGTTTATACGATCATGTGAAGAGTAGGGATCGAGAGAGATCCAACGCCAATGCGCGATTCATAATCAATTAATTAGGTCAGATTCTGTCTGTCTGAGGATCATATTCCATGAAATTGTTCCATAATTTATCTCCAATTCATCATTTTCCTTTCCTTTTTTTAAATGGTTGTATTTTTTTTGTTACATCTTTTAATTATGAGTTAGGTTATGGCTTTCCGTTTTCATGGGTTTGGTTTTTTATACGTAAAACCACCTAAACCTAACCGGAAATTAGGTTTTTGAACAATTATATAACAAAACCTTCGATTTCGGTGGTTCAGTTATTATGTCTGTTATTACGGTTTCAGATTAATATTCACAGCTTCATCATCGATCCAATCATAAACCTATGCTATATATCGTCCAGTAAGTTTCCCTTTACAGATTATCAAATTGCATGATGATTAATCGTACCAATTCACAGAAATGGTTCTAAATTGGTATGTCATATTGTACTCATTAAAAACTACTCCTGCTTTATAGCAAGAGTTGACAATTTTGCAAGCAAATAACAACAGAATTTCAGACAGAGAAGACCAAATTATTTTCATACTATAAATATGTCTTATTAATTTCCTCATCTGGGAACATTGGTCTTCATGGGCACATTGGTCTACCAGCTTGAGTTTTCATATCCGCGTAGCATGAGCCACAAATCTCGTGGTTTCCAGAGTGCCCTGGAGGAACACACTTGCATCGGTTACAGCATGCCATGCAGTCTCGATGGCATCTGTTTTGGTTTGAATGCAACTCACACCTTAATCCACATGATGAAAAGCATCCTGCAATCATATGATTATATAATGAGTAAGCATAATCATTGAAACTTATGAAATAAATTATTTTGGGTCAACTAGTTAGAACCAAAATGATGATACCTAAGTCTGCTTGCTGGCCTGGCGGACACCATGCTGGTGGCAGGGGTGAGTTAGGAGTGGGTGCGTTAGGATAGTTCGGTGGTGGGGTTCCAATCGGTGGTTGAGGAAGGGGCGTTGGTGGTGTTCCATTGGGTGAGTTAGGAGTGGGTGGGCTTGGACTGGTCGGTGGAGGTGTTCCATTGGGTGGTTGAGGAATAGGTGCAGGTGGCTTAGTAGGTGGCGGATATGTGTTGGGTGGGCTAGGATTGGTTGGTGGCGGTGTTCCCGTGGGTGGTTGAGGAATTGGCATTGGTGGATTTGTAGGCGAGTTGGGTGGACATATATTTGAACCGGGTCTGGGTGCTGGTGGCGGGGTTCTAATAGGTGGTTGAGGAATGGGCATTGGTGGACTAGCAGGTGGAGATGAGTTGGGTGAGTTTGGAGTGGGCGGGTTTGGATAGCCCGGTGGTGGGGTTCCATTGGGTGGTTGAGGAATGGGCATTGGTGGACTAGCAGGTGGAGATGAGTTGGGTGAGTTAGGAGTGGGCGGGTTTGGATAACCTGGTGGTGGGGTTCCATTGGGTGGTTGAGGAATGGGCGCTGGTGGCTTCGTAGGTGGAGTTGGATTAGCTGGTGGCGGTGTTCCATTGGGTGGTTGAGGAATGGGCATTGGTGGAGATGAGTTGGGTGAGTTAGGGGTGGGCGGGGTTGGATAGGCCGGTGGTGAGGTTCCATTTGGTGGTTGAGGAATGGGCGTTGGTGGACTAGCAGGTGGCGGAGATGAGCTGGGTGGGTTAGGACATGGATTGGGTGGTGGCGAGGTTCCAGCGGGTGGTTTAGGAATGGGCGATGGTAAGGGAGGTGAGTTGGGAGTGGGTGTATATGGATTTGCTGGTGGTGGATTTCCACCAGGTGGTTGAGGAATGGGCGATGGTGAAGGAGGTGAGTTGGGAGTGGGTGTATATGGATTTGCTGGTGGTGGGTTTCCACCAGGTGGTTGAGGAATGGGCGTTGGTGACGGAGGTGAGTTGGGTGACTTAGGGGGACCGGGTGGATATGGATTGGTAGGTGGTGGTGTTCCAACTGGTGAAGGTGTGGGGGTACAAGGTGGCGTGGGTGATGATGGAGGAATTACAGGCGTTATAATATTAGACGGTGATGGTGCAACGGGTGAAGGGATGCCAGGTGTTACACGAGGTGGTGGAAACGTGGGTGTTACGATAGGTGTAGGTGGGCTAGTCGGAGTAGATGGACTACAATTCGGTCCTGGTGTTGGTGTTGGTGTTTGAGCCGGGGGAGTGAGGGGTGTGGGCGATGGAGGTGGGGTGTTACATTTTGGAGAAGGCGGATATTGCGGTGGTGAAGGAAGTGGTAACAGAATCGGCGCCGCAAAGGTTACATGCATAACCTGTAAATCACACGTACACAAATGAATTACAACTTACAAGTCGTTAAACAACTAACAACAAAAGTGAATAACTAACTAACAAACATGAATGGACATTTTACTACTCTGAGGTAGCATAGCTTCTACATGATGCATCAAAACTTGTACATTTTGCAACGAAAGTTGTACATTACGTAAATATAAGATCATGCATCATGCAATGAAAAAAGTTGTAAACTTTGCAATGAGGGTAGTACATTATGCAATGTGAAATTAAGAAGAAACATACATAAGTTGCAGCAACCAAGGCAAGCAGAGCGGCTAAAGCAGAGGAAGGAGACCTCCTCCTGATGGGGGTTAACATGATGTGAATTTACTTGATGGTGAATGAGTTGAGGCTGCATGCTCTGTGAATTGAATTGTGATGGTATATATAACCAAGAAGGAGGGGGTTAAATTGCATTTACCTTCTTTCCTAAATGGTAAAAGCTTCATAAATGCTGTGTTTTTTACCTTTACACTTTTGTATCATCATATGCATGGTTCAAGAGAGATGTTATAAATATTCATATAAACCGGATAGTTTTTTCAACATTAACCCGAAACTTTTTTATTATTACACTTGTAACCAACTATAGGTAAATGTTTCGTTTAGATGTAAAAGAGAGGATTGGTGAAACTTTAAGTTAAAACTGCTTGGTAATTGGGTTTTATAGCTCAGTTTGGTTTTTGGTTTAAGTGATTGTCAATATTGCAATTTGTTTAATCTTTGTGATAGTCACTGTAATAACATATTATGATTTAGAGTTTAGAATTTACCAACATGATGGTAGTGAGGTGATATTAACATAGTAAGGTACGTAAAAAGATAGTATTAAATTGAAATGACTCTGTTTCAACCATCAAAACGTAGATAAGGGACATATGAAAGTAATTTGAAAAATAAACACAAGAAACATTGATTAAAATAAGCATGTCATAACGTCTTTATAAGACATGGTGTAATAGAACAACAAAAAAATGTAGAAAAACTTTGAAGTAACTTTGATGACTTGTATGTTTTTTTTTTCTTTTTCTTAAGACTTGCACATTATTATGCGACATTATTATGCACAATCGCGTTTTTAGTTGAAATGATACTGAAACGTTGAAAAAATTATCATAATTTGTATCTGAAATTTTAAAAATATCATAGTTTAGAAAAATTATTTTAGATAACAAAATACCAGATACTTATGAACAGGTCACGTAGTAAATACTAGTAGAACTAAAAGATTTGAGAAAAAAACAAATGACATATGGTAACTTTATTATATGTAAATTTAATAGCATAAGCTTTAATCACTAGTCCACTCAAGTTTCTAACACTTGTAGACAAAAATTTAACACCAAGTCACCAATATATCTCACAATAAAAGTGATTCTTTCTGTAACAATAACATGCCACTTGAATTCTGATCAAGCTACAAGCGTCAAAGGTAACCTATCAAAAAGATCCTCGAGAATCATCCATGGACAATCAAGTAATGCCTTAGATATATAATTGTTCAGAAATGGTCTATGTAACGAGTGCTTTAGAAAGTTACTAGTAGCAAGAAGGAGAAATTAGGTTAATGTCTAAATTAAGGGGATAAAGTGTGTTAGCCCATCATGAACCCAAGCCCAATAGGTGGCACCTCTACTCTAGTCCAGCACTCTAGGCTGTACAATTATTAACTGAAATAAAAAAATTACTTATATTGAAGGAAACATAGCACATGGATTTGCAAATCACATGCAGAATATGCATGTGGCATACATATCTCATTCTGTGTTTCTTCTGTTTCTACCGGAGTATGGGATTTTGGACAAAACCAAAAGCAATCTTCCAAGCAATTATATAGCATTTAATATTTATATAAGGATTTTAAAATGTTGGTGAGTCTAGGGTTTGATGAAAATTGTCATGACAAATGCTCTATGGATCAAGTGCATATATGATTGGAATAATACCACTTGCTTGCTAATATCAAGTAGATTATCCAATGATATGATAAAAATAATTTAAGACAAGAAAATGTTTTCATATAGTTATGTCATATGACACATATAAGTGATCACAACTTTCAAGTTTTTTCACATAAAAAATGAAGATCCAACGAAATATGAAATTATATGATAAATGGAAGAGAGAAAGGAAAGTGTTAGTATTTGATTTGTAAAATTAAAATTTAATTACTTAAGTTTTTTTTTTTATAAAAAGCTCTTGAATATTTATAAAAAGTACAAAAGTTTTAAAAATATTTCTGTATTCAAATAAAAATTGAGAAAATTGTCTTATCTATACTATATTAAATACATTATTTGCATAACAAATTTATTATTTACTTAAAAATTTTAGAGTTTAAGGAAGCAAAATCGTATATGTCCATTATTTTATTAAATATAAATGAACTAACAAAATAAGCAAATAATAGCAAAATTAATATATTGATATAATTATGTAATAACGTTTAACTAAATTTGAAAATCATTTTTATTTTATATAAATATAAACTTTAATAAAACCTTTAAATCAATATGATATTTCACCGATTTATTGTTGAAATATTTTCCCAATTAATATGTTAGTGTGTTGTATTCTCCGTCACAATCCGCACGCGGTAGAGGTGTAAAATTCAGTTCCTAGACCAGAACCGAGTACAAACCGGTTCTTGGGGTCCACCACCGGATTTGAGGTATGGTGTTAAACGGGTTGTGTCTGCGGGTTGGTTGGTCAACCCAACCCGAACCCAAACCCGAAAACATGTCACACGCATTAACCCGTACACGACATGAATATTTGCGTGTTAACCCGAACACGACCCATTTGACCCAATTTTTTAATGGTTTTTTATTTTCTAAACATATTAATGCTTCAAAATTATAATTTCACACAAAAAAAAAAGAATTATTTTATTTAAATCATAAAATCTTATATTAATTTCTCTTTTAAGTTTTAAACTTTCATAAATATTATAATACCAACTTCATTTATGACATAAAATAAATTTAAAAATAAAAAATATTAAATAAATAGGTTACACGGGTCAACATGCCAACCCGACGGGTTCGACCCGAGCACGACATGTTTAAATAAACGGGTCGTGGGTTCGACCCGAACCCGTTTATACTAAACCCAAACCTGCAAATTTCGAGTTGGGTTCGTGTAGTGTCAAAAATTCACATCCCTTGTTTCAGGCTTGGAATGTGAAATTGGTAGGAACCGGTCTGGGTATGATCCGGTAGGCTCGGTTCCAAAAACCGGTTCAAATACATTATATTGATATATAAAAATATAAAATGCATATTTTTTTTTATTTATAATAGTTTAAATACATTATATTGATATATAAAAAATATAAAATTATGTTAAATTAACAATAATATTTCATTTATTAATAAAAACATAAAAATATAACATGTTATGCAACCGGGTACAACGAGTCGGTATAAACTTAGTTTTGAACTTGTAAGGGTGAAACCGGTTATGAAACCAGCGGTTTTAAGCGGGTAAAGCTCGGTTCCTTTGACAAGGTAGGAAGGAACCCGTTCCAGTTTAAATTGCACTTCTGTCACACGGACACCTATTAGTATATTATGATAATTAAATTATAATTCATAATGTTTTTATAAATGTGAATTTAAGTTTTCTAATAGAAAATGGAACCCAAATCGTCTACTAAGGTTAAAAGTAATACAATCCCCATTTTCCCATTTCCCCAATCCATTTTAGGTGCCACCTCATCATTCCCCACCCCTTCCCATTTTTCCCCATTTTGTGGGTAATGGTTTCCCCATTTCCCCACTTCCCCAATCACTTTTTTATAATAAAATATTTAAAATAAAATACTAATAAAAACAAATACATTTTATAAATAAAAATTAAATTTAACATTACAAATTAAAAAAAAAGTCATAAAATTACTTACTAAATCCTAAAATTACAAATTAAAAAAAAATCCTAAAAAATAAAATTACTCGTTGGGTTTTGAGGCTTGAGCTTGGGTCTCCGCTCGCCATTTAGGGGACGATCGAGCAACTTCCCAACAATCAAGTTTATCAAAGGAGGCACCATTATTTTCCAATTTAAAACGATGTTGTGCCATCTTCAAAATGTCGGAAACACTTTGGTCACTTCTGCATTGCGAGGAGATGTTGATGAAAATGTTGTTGAACTTTTGTATTTTCGGGTTCACATCTTGGCTCCACTTTGCAATTAACTGGTGTTTCGATCGGGTGTCGGGATTGAGGTTCAACTCCTTATGCCAATTTTTTGTAATTGTTTGCCATAAATTATTTCCCTCCGGTTTTTCGGAGGCGTCGACCCAACAACGTGTTAGTACCAACTCTTGCGTTTCATCCCAACGTATACACACTCGGGGGCCTTGAAAAGAAGGGGTTGAAGAAGGTTGTTCAATGTGGTTGGGGTTCATTTTTTTTTTAAAGAGAGTGATAGAGAGTAGGTATTTATAAAAAGTGTGAGAAAAGAGTTGGAATGAGTGAGTATTTATAAGGTTTAAAATATTGGGTTTTTGAAAAATTTTTTTTTTAAAAAAAAAAAAAGGAAAATAGCCGTTTGGGGGGGGGGGGCCCACTCCAACGGCTCTCTCCCCACCCCTTTCTTCATCGGCGTCGGTACCCCAAACCACGTCACCGATCGGTGACCCCGAGACCACCGCAGTGGTGTTCCCGATCGAACCGAGGCCACCGACCAACCCCGATCACCTCTCCCGATCACCTCGGTGGAGGTATTACCCATACCCTAACCATTAGAAATTTCAATACGGCACGTTTGGATTCTACCGAATCGATTCTTATATGGCTGACTTTTCCTCTACTACACCGGTTTTAAGGGTAATAGTAATGGTTTCGGGAGAGGGCAAATCGGGGTGTTCGGTGGCCTCGGTACAATCGGGAACACCACTGCGGTGGTATCGGGGTCACCGATCGGGAAGGAGCTTTGGGGTACCGACGCCGAAGGAGAAGGGATCGGGATATGGGCGTTGGCGACGGAGGAGCGGCGGCGGATGTCACCGGTGACGGCGGTGGTGCACGGAAATGGCGACGGAGGAGCGGCGGCCGGATGCCACCGGTCGTTGGCGACGGAGGAGCGGCGGCGACGTGGATCTCGCCGGAGAGGAAGAAAGATGAGCGGTGAATTTTTTTTTTATTTGGTTTTTATTTTAAATAATTTGTTATATTTGGTTTTTATTTTTGGTTTTTATTTGGTTTTTATTTTAAATAATTCGCCGGAGAGGAAGAAAGATGAGTGATTGGGGAAATGGGGAAATGGGGAAACCATTACCCACAAAATGGGGAAAAATGGGAAGGGGTAGAGAATGATGAGGTGGCACAAAAATGAAGTGGGGAAATAGGAAATGAGGAAACCATTACTCTTAACCTAACTAAACGGGTTCAAATAAAGCCAGTTTCTACCCGAACTTGCAAGTCATATCATGGATCAGGCTATGGGGGATCTTTTAATCACTTTTTGATATTCAACTTGTTCAGTTAAGACAATCGTTTGACATATAAACTTGTTCAACTTTGTTACTAGAAAACAAAAAGTCCATAAAACCGTTAACAAGACGTGTTTGTCGGGTACTAAAACGAACGAGTTGGATTAATTAATTTAAATATTATATAAATTACACGTACAATGTATAAGCTCGCTCCTAATTGGTTCCTCGAGCCAGAGTATTAAGTGGTAATCACCCCGTTAAATCCATATTAATCATCCAATTTGGAATAATTATACAACACAAAAAATCAATTCTAATATCAAGTCTCAAGTATCATGCTATATTCACCACCACAGTCTCATTAAATCAAACTGTGTGTTCGACCCGATTCCGCCCCGGGAACCTCGCAACGATCTACGCCACTTGCTCGCCGATCAAATCCAACCCGACAACGAGAAACGACAGCCCTTGAAACAACAAGAAATAGAAATGGATACCGTGGGCGGACAAAAGACTTCTCGTAGCAGCGGTCAACAGCAGAAATGCGAGTGCGAGTTCTTTTCGATAGATCCGGTTCTTCTTCTTGGGCTCGACCGGAGCCTCTTGTTCCTTTAGTTTTCCAAGCATTTCGAGCCCGGATTCCGATAACCGTCTTTGGATTTTATCCTCGTTGAAGCTCTTTGATTCTCGCTCGGCAAAAGCTAGCAGGTCGGATTCTGATGACCTGCCGGTTTTCTTGGTGACTACCCATTCGTATGCGCTTCCGAGCTGGAACAGACCCGAAACCATGGCGTTGAATTTGGTGACGGACATTGTGTTTTCGAATAGTAAGTATGGCATTAAGAAAGGAAACGCTTTTGGTGCTGGGAGGATGTTTAGAATCGACATGGTTATCGGGACATAGCAGATGACCCAAATAGGCAATTCGGCTTCTGGTATGAACATAGTTAATGGGAGGATCACACAGAAGAGTGTAAACGAGTAAAACGGTAGAATTAACTTCCTCAAAAGAAAGAACAAGAAGATCAAGTTCACCTTTTTCCACTTTGATATCTGCAATGATGATAACTCAAATGGTTATTAACGGAGATCAAATTAACAAATTGACCCGTTCATATGACGGGTTAGGGTCAAAACGGGTACAAAGTGTTTAGTATGAATAAAAGTAAAACACCGAAAAGAAACGAACCTTGGATTTAAGGATAGCAGGGAGGCAAAGTCGAAAAAGCTGCATAGGACCCGAATGCCATCTGTGTTGTTGTTTCTTGTAAGCTTCATAAGACTCGGGTAACTCACAAAGCACTTTAACATCATTCAAGTAAACAAATTTCCATCCATTTAAATGGGCCCGGACTGCAATGTCCATATCTTCGACTGTTGTTCTTTCGAGCCAGCCACCGGATTCTTCCAAAGCCTTAATCCTCCAAACACCAGCAGTCCCATTGAACCCGAAGAAACTGAGAAAATGGCTGTTCACTTGCTGTTCGACCTCGAAATGGAAGCATAAATTGATGTTTTGTAGCCTTGTAAGTAAATTTTCGTCTTTATTTACGAAGGACCACCTGGCTTGAACCAAACCCACATCTGGTTTCCCCTGAAATTAAAAACCCACATAAAGATTACCAAATTTGAACATCACTGGAATTATTAGATATGAAAAACAGAAAAGGTTAAAAATTGGGTGAAACGGGTATTTTTCGAAACATTTCTTTTAAACATTACCTACCCAATCAACTCATTTTAGGTAAATGCAGGGTTGCAAGATGGGGACAAAACAGGCTTGATCGTAGCAAGTAATTTCTATAATGGAATACAATGTCTCAAGTTGGGTTGACAGTAAACTCTGTTTGCTAATTTTTATTAGATAACTAATGCTTAAATACGATTACTGAAGCTACATTATTCTGATAGTGATCTAATTTTTGCTTAAATACGATTTTTGAAGCTACATTATTCTGATAGTGATCTAATTTTTGCTTAAATACGATTATTGAAGCTACATTGTTCTGATAGTGATCTAGTTTTTTTTTTTTTAATAAAAGGATTTACAAGGTTGTATGTATTCAAAATCCATTTTAGGTGACTTTCATCCGTTCTTTTTCATCAAAGTTTTTCTATTTGCAGGTTGCTTCTAATCGACCCGTTTCAAGAAAGTGAGCCAAAATTGGTGACTTTTTAACATCCTTGATCACACTAAAAGGGGCAATAAGAATGACAAGGTTGTAGTTACCTTAAAGTGAGGGACTGTGAGTTGAAGGAAATCAGGGTTGGGCTGGAAATCTGCATCCAAAATAGCAACGAATTCGTAATCTTTGACGTAATCACAAGACATAGCTGAATGGAGATTTCCAGCTTTGTAGCCTGTTCTTATGAATCTGTGTCTGTAAATTATGTTAACTCCTTTTTCCCTCCATGAGTTCACTTCATTTCTGATCAAAATCTGTAAAAGTTCATCGCTTGAATCATCCAAAACTTGAATCAAGATCCTGTCTTTTGGCCAATCCAGTTCACAAGCAGATGCTATTGATTGTTGATACACCTTTACATACATAAAACCCACAAAAAGTTAGATTTTTTTTATCATAAAACGTGTTGCCACTGCAAATGTTTAGACGTGTTTCCTATCTTAAGGAGTAGTAATACTCACTAATAACTTGTTGCACAAGACAATGTGTGGATGTGTTTCTTATCTTGGAAGTAATAACAGGCATTGAATGTTTAACATTTGGATTCTTTAATTAGATTTTGATCAAACAATGTTTGCAAGTTAACTACATTGTTTGTTAATCAACTCACATTAAGCTGATCATTCAAAAGTAATTGTTTAACCTGTGTATAATCCCCAAGTACTCGAAATAGATTATTGGCCGCTTAGATAAACATCTTCAAAACTCAAACTTGATTACTTAAAAAAGAATTTGCACAGAATCTAGGAGGCTTTCAACCAGATCTTTCTATTTTAAGCAGAAAAATCCTAATAAACCTAGGTTACTAAATGGGTCAAAAGTTGAGCATCTTTATCTACTAATAACCACTTAAAAATCAACAAGAAATTACAATTGAGAT
This sequence comes from Deinandra increscens subsp. villosa, assembly GCA_039602395.1. Lineage (NCBI taxonomy): Eukaryota > Viridiplantae > Streptophyta > Magnoliopsida > Asterales > Asteraceae > Deinandra > Deinandra increscens. The sequence continues at coordinate 23,428,563 of JBCNJP010000027.1, read as the reverse complement.
TACTGACCTCTCTTTCATTGCACATGGGGATCTGAACAAGAACCATGGGGAAACTGGAAGCATCTTCAATATCATAAGGTTCACCATCAATTGTGGGTTTTATGTTCTTGAACTTGATCCAAAAACACCCAATTCCAAGTATGAATCGATCAAGCGATTGAATCATAAAAAGCACAACACAAAACTGAGATAACATCATAATAGATGGAGCAATATATTCAGCTCTGAATGTTATCCAGCCCATATATGACCAATGCAACAGTCCTGTCACATTTGTGGGGTTGAATTCATGGATGAAATTCAAATCCCATTTCTGGTAATAAGCAATAAATTCAACACATAAAGCGATAATCGAAATAGCAAGAAATACTCTGATGAATCTGTAGATTAATCTTTCTTTGTATTGCACTTCATCCCTTCCATTATCTGATAAAGCTATTCGCTTTTTAACAGAAACCAAAGTTTTGGAAAACCCCATTGCGATCCATGGAAGGAAACATAGAATTCTATGAGCTTTTAGCAAAAGGGTCCATGAAAACTGCTTAGTGCTTGCTGTTTTCTGTTTTTCAAGAAACACAGATGTGTCTGAATCATTGAGTTCTACCAACGAGATGTTGCTTGATTTGTCTATTGTGACTATCACAGAGCTTGGTGCCATGTTCTTGACGGTGATTTCACAAAACCCAGATGGATTTTGGGGGAAGGGGGATCAAGAAATTGAGAAATGGAAGGGGGTTTAGGGCTATAGAAATTGGGAAGTCATGAAGGAAGGTTTTGGTGGTTAAATAAATCTGGATCTTGAAATGGGAAAATGGCTTTGAAATCGGAGAGGAATTAAAGGAGGCCTGCGAGTTGAATGGTGAAAGTGTGTATAAATAATGATGTTTGGATGAATGTGACAAGGAAGGTGACATCGAGGTTTGGTCAACACAAGTGTGTTTTTTCTCAAATTACATCAATCAGATGTGCTGTAAACATAAGATGTAAATACACGTTTTCAGGTTGTTATAAGTTCCATTTGTTTTTTCAAAAGTTTGATGTTCTGTTAGTAACGTGTATGAAGCTTCTTAATGATTCATTTCTTAATCAGTAGATAAATATATATATTTCTTACACACTTCGAGATCCTTTTAGCATTTACATATAATTGTTCTTTATGTTAGTTTCTTCAACATTCTTGTTTGTCGACATGTATGTAGAATTGTCCTTGGTGTTAAT
>JBCNJP010000027.1:23219975-23426845 GCA_039602395.1 Deinandra increscens subsp. villosa | reverse complement strand
TTTTAACACTCACTTCTCCTCCTTCGGTGATACTTTGAAAAGGTGTGATATTCTTTTAAAGTATATAAATTTATACTTTAAGCAATTTTTCCCTTTAATCATCATTCTAGAGCCAAATATGTTTTTTAAAAGTTTCTTTTTATGGCCATGTTTTATGAACTATGTGATTTGAAACTTTAAAACAATAAAAATACATTGAGAAATTAAGTTTTCTTATTTATAAGCAAATTTGAATCCTTTTATGAATAGTAACATATATAGCCAATAAACTTTGGCCACATGACGGTCTTGATGAATGTCACATGACATGAATATTAAAAAAATGTTTTTTTTTGTTTATTATCTATACGCAACAAATTTAACATGTGACTTGACGGTCTGATAGGTATAGTCGTGTGAGTTTAGCAAAGGAGTTGATGTTGAGTTGGTGGTTAATAGATACAGTATTGTTACATAGATTTTTTTTATTTTCAATCTCAACGAATTCAGCACAGGAATTGATGGTATAATATGTTCAGACGTGTAACATAACTTTTACGTCGTAGGCTTAACACTTAAAAAAAATAGCTTCGATCTCGGTTCTTGACTTATAACTCCAAAACTAGGCCCAAAATTCATATTGTGTTATCCATAGTTTTCAAAATACTTCAATGCAATAGGCCGTAGTCCTCGTTTTCAAACGCAAGTGGTTCTGGGACAGAATTTGACACGACCGACTTGTAAAGCCATTTAAAAATATCATCAATGTTGTTAGGATTATGAGGTTGTAGTTTATTGGTTCTTGGTTCCTGAAATGACAAAAACGACTGGCCAAAGATAAGTTAACGTCCAACGACCGTAATCGTGCGGTATAATGTCGATACTAGCAATTGGTGATCTCTTAGATTCATAGAGCAAGGGGTGGAAACTATAGATCTAAAAAGAAAAAAGAAAAAAAAAGGCTGACAAACGTGGCGATGTGGTGGTCTCTTAGACTTGTAGATCAAGAATTGAGAACATAGATCTAAAAAGAAAGAAAAAAAGACTGATGATCGTCGTCATATAGCAGCCACGTGTAGTTGTAGATCTAAAAAATAATCTAATCAAACTATATTTTGATATTGGTGGTTGTGGACCTTTGTTCGAGGCAGTTTAGGAGCCGTAATTCAGAAACAAACCAAAAGATTACGGTGAATGAGGAAAATATTACCCAACCTGTTACTTGGTGATGAACAACTCCTCACGAAGAAATGAAAAACTGTAGCCAATGGAGAGATGATTGAAAAAAGTATTATCAGGCGTGAGACGTCTGAAATCTTGAGTCGAGAAGACAAGAACAAAACTTTATTGAAACGAGCAACGGAAAAATTGAAGAAAGTAAATAGAAAAATGAAGTTGGGACAGGGCGGCGGCGATTGCGACAGACCATCCTATCTTGGGTTTCAACTCGTGGCAGCAGCTATGTTTTTTTTTTTTTTTTGCGTGGTTGCGTGGTGGAGAAGATAACTAGAATCCTACAACTATGATACCATGTAAGATTATGGAATATTGAATAAATATTATTAAACATCGAGATTACAATTTATAAAAATCACAATGAACCCTAAAACCTATCTAGACTCATGGGCTCAACCATAATATTAATTAATAATAATACCTAATAATATAATCCAATAGATATGACATAATGAAGATGAAGGGTTCTTGTATATAGTGAACATGATGTTGTGGTATCCTAAATTTGGTAAACAAGCATCTAGAAAAGATTTCCCATGTGAAAGTAACTATTCTACATAATCTATATTCTATATAAGGTAATACGAGAGTATATGAGAGGTGACCACCAATACTCAATCAATTGTCATCCTTCGGTGTGAAACATAATGTATATGAGAGGTGACCATCAATATCTGATGATAATGTGTGAAGCGGTAGCTTTTCAAGACTTATAGTTTTGGCTGCATTATTTGGTGTTGTTTGTTCAAACAACGACATCAACATAATCAATTGTCACTGTTCAACGTCGTTATAAAAGGATCTGTAATGAAGTTGCTATTTGAGGTAAAATGGAGATGCAATACAAATATAATTATTATGTTGCTAATAGAATACACCCTAGTGAGGAAACTTTTGTCAAATCATTTGCTTATCCACAAGACGTATGCTAATTAGCAATGGCGCAGCTTAGTGGAGACCGGGGGGGGGGGCGACCGCCCTCCGGTTTTTTCGGCCGTAGTGCTAATTTCTGCGTTTTCTGAAATTTTTTTTATATATATGAAGGACCGCCCCCCGGATTAGGATCCGTGACTTTTCACCCCAAAGTTTTCGACCAAGCTTCGCCAATACTAATTAGGTTTAAGACGACGTAAAAAGCAACAAAAATGATGTTACTCTGTTAAAATAATAGGTTTTTTTAACAGTCATTTTTTAATTCACCTTATCGTTTGAACTCTTCACTTTGAAAGATAAACTTTTATCTAATATCAAAATACACTAAGCCAAACTCATTTTCATTTTGGTAGTTAAAAATATAGCTAAAGTCAATCTTAATGGCGGTGAGCAGGTATCTCAAGTTTGACTTTATTTTTCAAAACATAGAAAAGTTCTAATTTCATATGCATAATTAGCTGGATTATCTACTTTCCAGATTATAATTATTAATTAGATACAATATTATTGTAACTTTTTCATTATATAAAACGATGTTTGCTAGCCAAAAATAATAGCCATTCTAAGAACGACACGCGTTTTCTTTCATTGTCCTATGTTTCTAGGTGTTTATTACAAATTAAAAGTAACATTAATACATAATTTAATTTTTAATAAATCTACATGTATGCCTATCAAATTAAATTTAATCCTAATAATCATTTGTAGAAAGATAGTCTAATAGAGTAATAGCAACCAGTATTCAAAAGATAATAGAACTTATATACAGAGAGAAAAAGATAAATAGGAATTTGGTAAAACTCGTTAAATTAATTTTATTATTCAAATAGTAACTTTTGCTTTCATATCATTCGCTTTGTAATCAATTTGATGTTCAGAGACAGTCTTAACAAAAACGATTTGTGTATAAACATATGTTATTCATCTCTTATTCCAATAATCATTAGTAATTTGAGATTGATTTCATTATTAGTATCAAAATAAATATAATATTATTTGATTATGTTATTCATTCATAAAAATAGCGTAAATTAATCAAATACAATATTATAATGATCTATTTAAGTTCGTTTATGCTGACAGTGAACGTGTTTTAGAGTTGAGAGCAAAATCATTAAAACTATGCATGTGTAGCATGAATTGTAGTCCAAAACCCAGTTCTTATTAATATTAATCACCATAAATAAAATAACAATTTATCATTTTTATAATAATAACATTTCATTGGGTCCTCTCTTCTTTTATTTTAATGCATAGTATAACACTGAGAATAAATTAAAAAATGAAGTAATAAATTAAATAGGTTTCGTATACAATTTATTGTATTTTGTATTATTTAGTGGTGATCCACCATTTGCGATTTCTCATGGTCCTGTTTTGAATTCTTTAATTTTTTAATCTTCGTTCAATAATTGAGATACAACACTTGTTATTTTAAATTAAAGAAATTGCTATACCATTGATATTTTAATAAATTGTCACAAGGTTTATTTTCAATTTACTTTTTTCGGGGTAATTTTTTACACATAGGTCATAGGTGACTCTTTTATATAAAATTTTAGATATTCTTAGGGTTTTTTTTATAGCCTCTTAATGTAATTAAGATGCTACCTCTTATTGGTATAATGCCTCTTAACTGCTAAGGGGTTCAAAAGATGCTGAATGGTTAAGAGGCAACCTATTAATGGTAAATTATCACAAGTCACATTATTCTCTCTTCTTTTGGGTAAGATTTTTAATCAGTTCATTAAGATGTAGCATCTTAATGACCATCAAGAGGCTACTAAACAACCCCTTACTTTTACCGACTATATATATATATTTGGTTATGCTCTCATATAATACTTGTGATACTACTCTTAAGCTATCTCAAATATTACAAATAATTTTTTCATATTTAAATTTGAACCTTGGACCTCAAACTAAGAGTTAATAGACTCCCAATGAGTTGCTACTTTTCTTCAACATCTTGTTTTTTCGGAGAAATTTTTGTTGTGAGATTCAAATCATAATTTTAGACTTATACCAAAGAAAGATATTATTAAACACATGAAAATATAAATGTTATTGGGGGCAGAGAAGGAAGTGGGTGACAAGTCCGGAGTGGAAGGAACATAGACGTGGGTGGAAGAAATATACCGAAACCGAAAAGAATATAATCATATTCATAGATCAATCCATCCTGAGTAGCTTTGACTCACCTTATAAAATTATTTAAAATATTTTAACTCAAACTTATTCCTAATATATTTAGTTATATAGAGAGAGAAAGTCAGAGAGACTTGAGTTTTAGTAAAAAAAACACTTTTTACTATACGAGTAGGAAGTAATAAGATATCATCACGTACGTAGAAATATTGAGTATTGTAGTTATGAAATGCTTTTTTTTTAATTTTTGTAACCGACTTTTCGTTAATTCTAGTTAACATCGGTGTTTAGTAAATTTCAAAAATTAATATCAAATATTAAAGACGTAAACATCATTCTTAAATTTAACATGTATCTGCACTAATATTCTGAACAACATTTTTAAAGTCGATTTAAAAAGGATAATAACTTTTTTATTGAAGATATTTTACATTGGCAATATTTACAATCAAAACATTTTGTTTGTGTGTTATGTATGTCTAGAATAGTGAGTTGGTAACAATTGATTTTTAAAAGCTTTCTTCTTTACATGTTTTGAGAAAAAAATTAAAAAAACAATAAAATGATTACTTATTACACTCTTTAAATAATTAACAACGGTTCTTAAATGATTTTAAAATATAGGCATTGTTATATAATGATAATAGGAGTGAGAAAAATTATAAGTCCCATATCCACTAATGGGAGAAATAAATATTTCTTATAGGAGTTGAATAACTTCTCTACTAAGGTGCGTTTTGCTCAAGCGAACAAGTCATCAAATAAAAATAAAACCGTGAGTTTTTAGATATGCATACAAGAGAGAATGGGTATCAGAGGTTTCTAGTACAGTTTAGTTGACATTTACAAATGGTATCAGATGAAGGGTCAATGTGATGTGCCACCAAGGACACAAGTAATGCAATATGATGCATGCGTCCATAACCTTACAAATTTTTTTCTAGTTCCCATTTGGAGCTGGACTTTGTATTTTGTGCCAACATTTGTTAACGGTAAATTCACTATAACACTTGAAAAAAAAAGAAAAAAGGGCAAAATGGTAATTTCACTTACTAAAGTTGGTAATTGTATATATGATGGGATAAATTTACTATTTGATATTTTAGTAAGTTTAATTACAATTACATTTAACGGTTCGGTCCGGTTTATGCGACCAGTTTTTTTATATAAACCGTGAACCAATCTGTTTATGGTTAAAAAAAATTAAACCAACCGACCGAAAGTAAAAGTTAAGAAAAAAAACCTTGAAACCGGATGGTGTGTTTAATCCGTTTCACGGTTTTAAACCGAATCATGAATACCACTAAGTTCTATTATGAAAACAAACTATAAACAGGCCAAACAATTTCATTTTATAGTTGAGGAATCATCAGAATTGTAGAGTGTTTAGTTTGCTTTGTATCTCAGGTTCACAGTTATACATGTATTTATGCCACCATTATGATCATTAAACAGATAAGCAAAAATAATCGGTTTGAAATGCAAAAGGTTTTGGCAATCCAAAAGTCGATTCTAACGAGCAAAAAATTGCCTTGCATAGACCCGGATTTCCAAAGATGTCGTGCTGGCACGTAATTTTTGGCAACTTTTGACTCAGAATATGTTTTCTACACCCACATGCACGCGGATAGGTGCGGGAGTAAAGTACACCCAAAAGCTTATCAAAGGCTTGAAGACTTACACATATAATCTAGGCAAATATTGTTGGAAAATGTGTGTGAATGAGATGTCAATCTCAAATGAGTTTGGCTATCCCACATTGGTGTAGGAACAAAGGTTGAGTTGGTTTATAAGGACCATATATCGAAGCTTTGTCAATGCTTTGGATGTGTTTTACTCTGGCACCTACACGCGCGCGCGGGGGGGGGGGTGCAGAAAGTGGTTCGATGGGTTAAAAATCCAAGGCGTGCCCGCGCGACCTGCGGACACGAATGCAGCTCCAGAACCTGGGTCCGAGAGAAGCAAATTTTTACTCGTTTTGACCAGGGTCTAGAAAATTCTAGACTAGCCTTTTGGTGTGGCAAAGACTCCTCACATCCAAAACCGACTATTTATGATCGTTAATAATGGAGAACCTTTAAGATCATAATAATGACAACCTTTGGTGGGTAGAACACTCTTCTTTCAGGGATCGTTCCAGTCATCCGGTTCACTGCGTCTTCGATTCGGTTAGACTTCTGTTTGTGTAACGAGTAACGATTGTCAAAAAAGGTGTTTTTAAAATTACTTCATGCCAACATCAGTTAACTGATGGGGGTCATCGTGTTTACTTACAGGATGGCATAAGAAATTCAAGAAAGATAAGGGTTTTTAGTAATTTTGTTATGTTTTTTTTGTTATGTAATGCTTAAGAAATTAATTAATTATGATGCTTAAGTTATGTTTTACTTAATATTAATCAGTTTTCAAAAATAACTTATGTTAATTTTTAATAGAAATTTAATAAGATGGATTAAAAATAATTCAAATAAATGCTTCACACTCACTCTCACTCTGCATATGCCTAATGAGTGTGTACCAAAAACTCCTCACATGACCCATTTTTTTCTTCTAAGAATCACTTAATCATTACATATAACCTTAAGAAATATTTAATATTTGATCTAATTAAAACAATCAAGTTGAATATAAAGTATTTCGTTTTCTTTAAAAACTACAGTCATCTGTCTTAAAAGCTACCACTTTAAAGTTTTTTTTTTTTAACTTTCCTTCAAATAAGTTAGTAAGCATAAAATTATATATCACATTATCACCTGATGAAGTTTACACGAGGAGAAGTTGGTTTATTTAAAAAGAAAGCAAAATTTACTATTTATTGACATACCTTATAAATTATTTTCAACACATCCAAAGTTCTTTAAAATCAAGAAAAATAAAGAAAACATTTGGGTTAACCCAATCCGATTTCAAACTCCTTCAAAGTTACCTACTATCCATTTTATCACCATAAAAAGTATCAAGATCAAGAATCTATGGTTAACTCAAATCGACCCGACTTGTTTCCAGACTTGTACGTACCCACTCATTTTGACCCGACCCGTTTCCAAACATGTACGGACATACCCATTTTGTCACTTTTGTGAAACATAAAGATCAAGTATATATCTATGGTTAATTAACCCGCGTGACTTGACCCGGCCCGTTTTCGAAACCGCTCAAATTAACTTGCTTCTTGAACCAACCAAGATGGAGGAATGAAGCATGAGATATATATTTGGTTTGAAAGGCAGGCAATGTTAGCTTGGTTGGTGATGAAGGTGCCAACATGAACATGTGAACTCTTCTTAGGGCCCTTGCCATGGAATCCCCATGTGCTCCCTAATTAATTCTCACACCAAATAATATATAACACCCCCTTGTGATTTATCATTATATATGTTTTTATTTCAGTATCAATAAACCTACATTACAGTGAAGCAAACTCCATTATTTCCCCACATAATCAGATCTTATAGCTAAAAGATCTCAATAAATACCCCCAAATCCTGTCCCTTGAAAAGAAAATTGTAAGTATATAATAATAATAATAATAACTACTATTATTGTTTATTATTATAGAGAAATACAACAAATATAGCCTTTTATGACCCAAGATTCCAGCTTTTTTACAATTAGCCTTTAAATCAAAGAGACACCCATCTGGTGGGTCATTAAAGACTTGGCCTAATGACTAATTTCACAAAAAGGACATTATTCAACAGATTTATTATGAATATACAAGCTAAATTATTACACAAGAATTGTGAGAATGTGATTAAGTTACACTAATGAGATTTTGCATGGTATATATATATTATGGACTTGGGTTCAAGTCCCACTTGTCTAGCCCAATTGGCTAGGGGGAGGTACCCACGACACTATAATGGGGAGGTCTTGGGTTCAAGTCCCACTTGTAACAAAAAATAAATAAATGGGGGTTACAAGCTGGGCCAGAGGGTTTTCTCACCTATGATGAGTTTCCTCTTGATGGAGATTGGAGATGATCGGGTGGGTGGGTAATGCCCCCGTCAGTGATCCAAATTTACCGTTCAAAAAAAAAAAAAAATGGACAAGATCAAATAAAAACAATGTTTTACCTAAAACCCGTAAAAACACCTGTAAAGCATAAAAAATACAAATCCAATACTAAACACTGAATTTCTACTTACATATTTTTGATAAAACACTACTTTTAGGAATCTCACTTTATTATAAATAAAAACATACACATTCATATAAGACATTGGTAATAAATGAAGGGGCCTCCAAATGTAACACAATTATCCACGTGTCCCACGAATGATTCCCATAACCTGTACAGAGACTACACAAAAGAACAAGTGAGTAATTATGTAACTTATCAGTCAAAAACTTTTCATAAAAAGGTTGTTGGTAACGATAAGAACAATAATGCTTTGTGTGCAAGTGTTCCATATTGACTCCTGATCAACAGTAGACTTTTTGTAACCATAACTGCCGCTTGAAAAATCAGTTTGTAAATGATACTACTACTAAACACCAGTTTTGCATTTTAATATTTTATGATGATTTAAACTTTAAAGGGTTGTAATCTTCACCTAACAGAAGGAAGAGGTCCCCGCTGCTTCAACACGAAGACGGGTAACTGTATTTATAAAAAACATGACATGTAATTAAATTAAGAGGGCCGGCTCTAAGAAAACCGCCTAGCATATTAAATGACACAAAACTAATGTCAATCTCATAATATATTAATATGAACAGGTTACGAATTTAATGTTATATTGTTTCAGATGGGAGAATTTGCATTTCTTGAATGAAGCTATACTGAAGTAGCTAGTAGAAGTGGGAAAATGGGCAAGGGAGACGGGTTGGTTAACGGGCTAAAAGGATCGGGTTGGGCTGACCCATAAACACTTTTTATTTATCTTTTTAAAAATAATTAATGTGCTATGTATAGAATTGCAAAATAAACTAATGTGTTCTACTGCAGCGATTTAGGTTTTTTTTTTATAGATTTGTTTACGGTTAAGATGACTTTCTACCCGTTGGCAGTGGTGAATCCAAACAAATATTTTATGGGGCCGGTAATTTTTGGGGTTCGGTCATCTATTGCTATATACAATTTTTTTAGACCGGTCTAGTTCGGTTCAATTCGGATCACGTTGCATGATAAAAAACCAACTAAATTTTGAAAACACGTAAGAGCTAAGACGTAACAAAAGTAGTAGCGTGCGTCATTCGTCATAAGACAATAGAAATACAATATTCCTAAACTTTTATGTGTTATTTGTGAGATTTTACTGGATATGATTGTTGTTGTAAATACAATATAATCTTAAAGTTGCACTCTACGGTTTTTATTTTTTGAAACCTATCCATTAAATCATTTATTGAAACATTTCTTGACAACTTTTATCAATATAACATATACAAATATCAGTCAATATTATAGGCTTAGAAATTAGAAATATTTTAATTTATTAATTAATGGGTAATGGTTATAAGCATTGGGTAATTGGGTTATAATATTAGTATCATCGGGCTTCATGAGAGTCGGCGACCAAATTTCTTGAGTGTCAGTTGAGACTAAATTGTATATATACTACTACTACAAAAAGAAAATCAAGTGTGTCGAGCAACCTCGTGGCCAGTATATGAGTTCGCCCTGCCTATTGCACTAGTTTTCTTTTTAGTTGAATCTTTTAAAGTAACTAATTTGACTTTAGAAATAAAACAATACCCAAATAGACTCGTAAGAACAAAATAAAAACATAAGCATAAACATCACAATTCCTGCTCAAACTGTTACTGAAAAAACTAAATGACCTTTCTTATTGTTGTAGAATTTGGACCGAAACCATAGATGAAATCGAAAATTGTCTGGATTATATTACGAATCGTGTGATTATTTTCAGAACAAACAATTTAATCGGTACAATCAAATAGTTGAACGGATAAAACGTAGTATACAACTATACGTACAAGAATCGGATTTTTAATTTCTTTAAGAAAAATCATACCGAAAAGAATCGAATAGGTATCCTTCGTAGGGGTGGCAATTCCTGACACGACCGAAACCCGACACGAAAAAAATAACCAGATTTTGGGTTGGAAAACTTGACCCGTTTGTAAAATGGGTCGGGTTAGGGTTGACCAACAAACGGGTCAGGTTCGGATTGACCTATTTAAAAAACGGGTTGACCCGCCGACCCTTTTTTTCTTAACTTTCATAAAAAATTACAAATATATATTCACTCTCTCAAGATTTATATTTAAATTTAGCATTTTTTCTAAAACTTAAAATTGGTCTACTTCTAAATTTGAAATTCATTCTAGTCGACTCTTTACTTTATAATAATAAACTCATAAACTTTTTATTTAGTAATTTTGATCGATTGTTTGTTCTTTAATTAATGATTTATTTTCTAATTCCACCATCATATATGAAAAAACGATTTGATGTTTATTTTCTAATTCCACCATCATATATTTTCGACTGATCTCAGTGAAGATTTTGTTCCATCTTCGTCGAATTCCAATTCTGCATAACCAAATTGGAATTGTTTCGAAGCGGAACTGTTGTTTTTTAAGAAGAAAATGTCCCCCCCCCCCCCATTAATCATGGAAAGTAATAAATTAATTGAGTAAATATAAATTAAATAAAACAAAATTAATTATGTAAATAAATTATGAAAACTTGGTTTAGTAGTAGATATTTAGCCCAATCAACCCGTACTTAAACCAATCATACACACCATCCATTAGAACAACCGAGTCCACACTCCTACATCACCTAACTCTGTTAATTACTAATGAGATCAACCTAAACGACAAGTTAATCCAATATCACTTATGAGAATGATAACACTAAAATTACCAACACTCATTACATGTTTGTTTCACTTGAAATGGACCATGAATAAATTTTCTATCGCTTTGAAATGGGCCATGATAAGAATTAGGGATAACAACTGGTATGTATAAATTGGCCTGGAAGTTGGAAGTTGTTTTTTGTTGGGCCAATAAATGGGCACTTGTTTTCAACATTTGCTTGAAAACACAAAGTCCAGTATCACAATTTCTTTGTTATTATTTTTTTACTAATATTAAATACCTATTTACAAAAGGAACTTGTTTTTATATTGCTTATTATATAATCTATTTAAGCGTTTCTTTTTTACGGTAAAAGGCCACTGCTAGCTGGCACAACGCAGTCATACGAAGTCCTTAAACACACCCAAGATACACTCACCCGTTCGAAGACCCACCGGTGGTATAACCCGGTCGCTTTTAGGATCGAACAAGAGACTACTGTATTTAAGTAGCTATTTTTGTGTAGCTTACGTCACAACTATTATTAGTATTTTTTGTTCTTTATAAATCATTTTTAAATGTTTCATTGGTTATTAATTATATCTTAAAAGTTCCAAAAATTGTTATCCAAAATCGAAATATCACATTTTGTCACTTAAGTTTCCTTTCTTATACTCATGTAATATTTAAAATATTGTTTTATGTTAACTTTTTATTATTTAGTTTTACACATATTATATATTTTTCTTTTAATAACTTTTAGATATAATGTTTTTTTTTTAATTTTCTTTTGAATAACGTGATTGTTTTTATACACATCACGGTATAAATTTTATTTAAAGTTGAGACGGGTAATGTTTTAAAGTACATTTTATCAAAAATAAAACCACTTAAATATGATACTTTTTTCAAGATTTTTCATGGTGTATTTTGGTAATATGGTATGTGTAATTTAAGTTTTAATGTTCATATTTACAACTTTAACATCTCGGTATTTTTAATATACTTTTGTCGTATGTTTTTTTATCTATTTAAACATGGATGCGGTAACCCTATATAATTCTTTTTACTTGTTAAACTATATCGTCATTGCTCATTTGTTCGAATGGTATGGGACATGAAGGATTGAGCTTTGAGTGGCCGAGAGGTTTCAAGTTTGATCTCGACTCTAGAGGGTTTACTACCGTGGACATGTCTCCACCAGAACTAGTAAGTAGATGAGGATCTGTGTGTTGTCACGTAGATTGTAAAAGAGGAAAAATGTCTTAACGTGATAAAGATGAAAAAACTCAAAAAATTAAAGCATTTGTATCTACTACTACTATTATAAAAAAAAAGCATTGTAGCTACCATTCAAAAGGACAAAACACTTTAGTTATTAAAACTCTTCATCCAAGTTTATATTTGTATATAGGGTAATTTTATTTATATTTTATATTTATTTGTCTTATTCTTATCCATTTTTAGGAAAGTTATTAAAAAAATAAAAATCTCAGATTTTAAAATTAAATCATCCCCAACTTCTTCTAGATTCTCTCTTTTCTTTCTACTTCTATACAATCCGTATAGACGAAGTAAAATTCCATAATTACAAAACACTACCAAATTTACTGTTTTTACTTTTACAGCATGCGAGAATTTTTTACCTCGATGATAGTCAACACATGAGCTCGTGACCAGGCCTTCGCCGTTTCACGTAGCAAATACAAACCCGCCTCGCTCTCGATTTCCATCTTTCCCCTTCTCTCGCCCGCACCTCAATCCCTCTCTCCCCCGTCAAATCTCCGGCCGCTCGAAATCCGGCAACAAATCTCCCCGTTTCTCCAATTCAATCACACACAGATCTATTCTATCACCTCAATTCCTCGTTTACCAAATCGTTCCGCTTTTTTTTCCACACACAAAGCCCTAATTCACATCCACAACCGTCGTTCAATTACAGGTCATTTCAGCTTCTGTATATTCACGTTTCTGTTGTTCGATAGCCGATCTGGAGGTGTTGATGTGCTTACTGTGTTCCACGATCAATCGTTTCAGTCACCTAGGGTTTCTGATTGTTTAGAAATTAGGAAAGGGGATCGGAAAATTGGCTGCCGTAGTTGATGGTTCGAGTTGCACGGTGTGAAGACAGGATTTGATTATCAATATCTTTGATTATGGTGATGGAAGAAAGCTATTATGTATGGGCGGGTAGAAAGTGAGCTGTGGTTCCACCGGTGGCACATGTGGCCGGTCCCATCTTCCTCCACGCCGTATGCAGTTGCTCCCTCAAATTCCTTTGTATTCATTGATACTACTAACTTGGTCACATATCCATAATTGTATGTATACTTTTGAATCTTCTTGATTGGTATTCATGTTTGAGCTTGTTTGTAAGTTAGAATAGTATTTCAGTGCTAAATTACTCGAATAACAATTCATAGTTACAGTTTGGTTGTATAAATAATCTGTTTCTTCCTGATTAAAGTTCACTGCCTAGGTCAATACATATCATCAAATTTTGTTATAGTTCTGTGGTTATCTCTGAACTATATTATATTTGGGATCATTCACTGCGGTTGTTACTTGCTGTTTGCTTTTCAACTGTGGCTTTAGTTGAGTATTGAATCTGCTAAGTTGGGCGGAACTGTTGTTATGTTTTCTTATTGAATCATTTTCATGTCTTGCATAATATGTGTGTGCGTCTATAAATTTAAAAGAAACTTCGTCTTTTGGTGGCACAGTTGATCTCAGAATCAGTTTTCAAGCCATATGTTGTGTAAAGGTAAATTCGAATGTTTTCTGAAATCTTAGTGTTGTGTTATATGTATTAATTGAAGTGTTTTTTTATTGTTTTTCTGTAGTACCTGAGTTTTATCCTTGTCAACTTTACATGGGCTATATTTGCTATTAATAGTGCCTACTTCTCCTCAATTTATCTCAGTTTTTGTACCTCTTGTTTAGTTAACAATAACTTCCACTGGTTTAATATGGTTTATTTCTTGCAGGATTGTAGAAAGATTAATGTTAGAGACAGTGCTGTGTTCAAGCTACTCTACAATTCCCTTCCGTTTGTTGGAAGAATTCATAAATTAAAAATAGGAAAAGAAAATGATTTAAGTCTGCAAAATTGGTTTTACTGACCTGCAGACGTAGACCTTAAAGAAGGTGCTTCACGGGAAGCATTGGCAAACGAGTTTATTTTTTCTTTTCTCTTTTCACAAGGAAGATATCCGTGTAAAGTCACGTTTCTTCGTAAATTTCCTCATCTGTCTGCAGACAAGTGTATGATATTAATAGTGAGTGTTTATGGTGGTTAACTGACAAAATCCAAATTAACGTAAGTATTATTATTATTAATTTTTGTGTTGCTTCATATCACGTTATTTTAAAAATATATATATTTAGATTTGTAGTTTCTTGACACAGGAACTACAAGAAGAAGGAGACAAGTTTGTAGACAAGACGTTGATAGACATGCATGGAGCAGTGCAGACTGGAGGTCGGTCTCCAAAACCCTTGAATGGTCCAAATGGGTCAGCGCAAGTAAAACCTAGTTCAGATAATGTACAAAGTATTTCATCACATGCAAAGAGTAAGAAGAGAGAGCATGTTCACAATTTAGAAGCTGTTAAACGTGATCGTTTATCTAAAGTTGATGATGGAGATTCTGGTCAACAAGTTAGACCAGAACACATATTAAAAACAGAAATTGTCAAAATTACTGATAAAGGAGGATTGGTAGATTTTGGTGGAGTTGAAAAACTAGTACAGCTCATGCGACCTGAGAGTACTGAGAAGAAACTAGATTTGGCTTGCAGAACAATGCTTGTTAATGTAATATCGAGTACTGATAGATTCGATTGTTTAGGTCGATTTGTTCATCTAAGGGGCTTGCTAGTTTTGGATGAATGGCTTCAAGAAATCCACAAGGGCAAGATTGGTGATGGTAGTCCTAAAGAGAATGATAAATCTGTTGAGGATTTTCTTTTTTCTTTACTCTGTGCACTTGACAGATTGCCTGTGAATCTTCATGCTTTGCAGACGTGTAATGTTGGGAAGTCTGTGAATCACCTACGGAGCCATAAAAATTCTGAAATTCAGAAGAAAGCGATAAGTTTGGTCAGCACATGGAAGAGACGTGTAGAAGCTGAAATGAATATTATTGAAACAAAGTCTAGTACAATTCGAGGTGGTTCATTGCCAAACAAGTCGATAGCTTCAGAAGTTTCTCATATGGGTGGTACTAGACGTATAGGTGGCAGTTCTTCTGAGGTGGGTCTCAAGAGTTCTACTTCACAACCTTCTGCATTAAAAGCTCCACAACCAAAACAAAGCTCAGCTGAAGCTATTACCAAATCACCAACATCTCCTGGGTCCACAAAGTTGTCGCCATCATCAGCTACTAAAGATGGAAGGAGCTGTAGTTCAAGTCAATCTCCAAATAATAGTCAATCTTGTTCTAGTGATCATGGGAAGACCGGGGCTTCAAGCGTAAGTAAGATCTCTGGCGCTGATCCTCATAGTAAAAACTCAGGAAACGGTTTCCATGGATCACCAATCCCGGGAGCTCAAAAGGAAGTTGGAAAAATCAGTTATTTAAGTCGGAGTTTTGCATCTGAAAAGGGATCACCAACTAGACATACAACAGAGAAAGTATCTGATGGACAACTTGTAGATAATGGAAACAGCCCGGGTCTTGTCGTCAGGTTACCAAATACCAGTCGAAGTCCCACACAAACTGCCAGTTTGGAATCACCTGAAGAATCATCTACAATATCTGAAAAGGGCTCACTTCCATTACCTTCCATGAAACAAGATCAAAAATTAAGTAAAATCGATGCCGTACAAGGAAACAATGCACCGAACCCAAACCTGGGTAATGATTTGTCTAGTGCGAAAGGACATGTTGTTTGCGATGAAGAACATGGTAAGAAAGATGGGTCCTTTGGCAGTGGTTCGTCATCAGGGGTTACACCTAAACCAGGTAAGCTTTACGAGCCTTCTTATAGCTCTATAAATGCATTGGTGGAGAGCTGTGCTAAATTCTCTGAAGCTAGTGTCTCTCCATCAATTGGTGATGATGGTGGAATAAATCTTCTTGCTAGCGTCGCTGCTGGTGAATTGTCGAGATCAGATGTCTCACCAGCATGCTCCCCTGATTGTAGCTCATCCGTACCAAAAGACTTGTCTTCTTCGAATGCTGCTAAGTTGAGACAAACAGCTCATGATGGTGGGCATAGTGAAGATAATATCTGTGTAGCTAATGGTCATGTCTTGGTGGAGCAGATTGGTTCTGTAGGGGGGGATAATAATACAGGGTCGGTGAATATGAGACCTAATTTAAAGCCTGCTGGTTTGATGGAAGATGCTACAGATGTGAAACCTAACAGCAGAAGTCCATTAGAGGAAGCCAAGTGTCCTGATGATAAACCGATTAGAAACAGTCTGGGTCCTCTGGACGCAGCTGCTACATCTGTAAAACCTGAGACCACCCAGATTAATGAAGAAGCAGCTTCTTGGTCATCTTCAGATATGCATGAGGATGAGAAGAAATTGGTCCACAAACGATTAACGGATCAACCTGTGGCCACCACTTCTTGTGGTGATGTTGATTTAGCACCAAAGTCTGAAGAGACTGATGGCAAGAAATCCCATGAAAATATGAATTCCAGGGCATCTGTTAGTGATCGTGCTTATGAAAATACGGAAAAGGACGATAAAGCACATGTGGTTGCAATGCAAGAAGTAAGAACGTGTGGAAAGGCTAGCGATACAACAGAGGCCAACTGTGTTGAAGATCGGACTGTAAAGTTGGACTTTGATCTGAATGAACTTTTTCCAAGTGATGATGGGATACAATGTGAGATGGAAAAGGCTGCTGTTCATGCACCCAGCCCTTTAACTTCTAATAATAAGGATTGGTCTGGTGTAATTACTGTAGCTGCTGCTGCAAAAGGACCATTTTACAATTCTGAGAGCCTCTCAAGAGGTAAGCCCGAACTTGGCTGGAAAGGGTCTGCTGCTACCAGTGCATTCCGTCCAGCAGAACCACGAAAGGTAGATGTTCCAGTTCCTGATAACCATACCAGCAAACCAGCCCGCGCTCTTTTTGACTTTGACTTAAATGTTGAAGTCGATGATGCCTGTCAACACAATGCATCATCGGGACTGGATCTTGATTTGAATGCATGCGAGGAGAGTCCTGAGGCTGTCCATTTGTCTGTCAGTACCAGCAGTAGACCTTGCAGGCCAGCACTACCTGGTGGGCTAAATTCTTCGAGGGACTTTGATCTCAACGGTCCGGGTATGGAGGAAGTGGGTGGTGAATCGGTAGCTTTTTCCAAAAATGGTATGCAGTTTATATCTGCTGTGCCTAATGTCAGAGTCAATAGTATGGATATAGGGAACTTTTCGACTTGGTTCCCACCAAGCAATTCCTACCCAGCAATTACAATCCCGTCTCAAAGAATGTTGACACCCGTGCCTTCCAGCACATCACTTAATCCTGAAATATTCAGGGGCCCTGTTTTATCATCATCTCCAGCAGTTGCATTTCCATCTACCATGCCATTTCAGTATCCAGGTTTCCCATTCGAGGCCAATTTCTCCTTACCTTCGGTTCCAAATACATTTCCTTCGGTTTCAAATGCTTATGTCGATTCTTCGTCATCTGGTGGTGGGCAGCTTTGTTTCCCAACTATTCCCTCAGTAGGACCTAACGGTGTGGTGTCAATGCCTTACAGGCCTTACTTTATGGGTCTACCTGGGAGTAATGTTGGTCCTGACAGTAGAAAGTGGGGAGGCCAAGGTTTAGATCTAAATGCTGGGCCTGGAGACGATAAGCTGCCATCCAATTTGAGGCAGTTACCTCTTGGTGGTGGTGATGAGCAGTTAAGGATGTTTCATCAAATGGTGGGAGGTGGTGGTGGTGCATCAAAGAGGAAAGAACCCGAAGGCAGTTGGGATGGCGATAATAGGATCAGCTACAAACATCCACATCGGCAGTAGGAAGGAAGTTCTTTCAATGCCTGGTGAGTCTTTTTGTTTGTTACTGCTTTTGGTTGATTGGTTTCGTCTAACTTTTGGTATGATTTTCGCAGGATATTAATCTGTCTGGAGGGGTTCCTACTCAGCTGACTGTGTGTTATGTTCCATGGGTTTCCTGCTACTCTTGTTTATGATAAACCTTGATGGTATGTAATGCATAGGGTTGAGTTGTTGCTTGAAATAGTTTTAACAGCGTGGCCTCTGTTGATGTTTAACGTGTTGCAAAAGCATTTGCCCACCTGAAACAAAACCTGAGAATAGGCTTCAACTGAGAGTTCCACTTCTGGGTTCAGTTTGTTAAATTTTATTCCCTTTCTGTTGTTTCTTGCCAAGTCACATTCATTCAGTGCTGGTTAGGGATGAGCGTCAAACCCAATTAACCGAACCATAACCAAAATAATAAAAAACAACGTATTGATGTGTTTGTTTTATCTTTTAACATTTTATAATATGTAATATTTTTAGATTTAATGTAACATGTTTATGCTGTGAAAAGTACTGATCAACGTTCACCTGGACCCAAACTCTGCTAGATTGATAAATAGTTTGATCTAATAATGTAAACTATAGAATTTGATAGACTGGTCTGTAATTCATGTGAACTCTTGACTAACAAGTTAGTTGGTTAGTTATATGTACTAGTACTTGTATGATGAATGAGATTCCGATTTGGGTCGACTTCTTCTCCTTTTCTATGACTAAAGCTAAATTAAGCAAAGCAAAAGTTACTTAAGCATAGAGGCAAGTAGTTGCAGTTATTATCTGGATTCAGCAACCAACTATTCGTTAACATGGAACTGTCTTTGAACCCTTTTTTTCCGGCTAAACACAAATGGGTCTGACCCGACCCATTTTGTTACTCAGGGTTTGTATCATTATTTTCAGCTCTGAGAGACCACTTGTCCTCAAGTCGAGTTATGACCTTGTGATTTTCTTCGTGTGATCTGATTTCGAACACCCAACATTGCTGTTTTCCAATATAATGCAGCCAGTCACGGGAGCCATTGGTGAAGCCTTGCAATGCTGGAACTGGATCCAAAGTGGCTGCCTAGAGATGCCGGAAGGTGGGCGAGTGGTGCGACCCTGCTGCTGATCCGTTTAGCTTGTGTGTCTTTCCATCATCCGAAAAAATCAAAAAACATTCCGTTCCAATTTGCTTGGATGGTATTTAAGGTGGAGAGCCACCTAGAGAGAATGGATAAAAATCTTGGGTGATTTTGGTATCAACAGTTTCATCGTTAATGCTACTTTTTGTCACAATTTTACCAGTTCATCATGCAAAAATAAGACATTTACAGAATTGTCAAGATTTATTTCCAATAATGCTTTACACTTATTTGTTTTTCGAAAAAGAAAATTAAAGATATCCAAACATATACCCTCTAAATCATCATCATTTACAACAGTTCAATTCATCCTAAACATTATATTACACAGGATAGGTTGATAAGTTACTCGAGTTTAGATTAACTACTCTCGACATCCACATCCTTATCCTCATCCTTATAATACCGCAACAATGGCGGTCTTGACATCAACGATGAATCCGAGCTGATAACTTGATCATCCACCGCAGCCTCTTTCGCTTTGCCCCACATCACCGTGTAGAACCCAATCGATATAATCGTCGCTCCAATCACACTAAATCCATAAACATAGTGGTTAATTCACATTAAGTTTGATGATAATTAGTTACCTCACCAAAAGTTCATAATACCTTCCAAGATAGAGGTCGTCCCCGAGAAACAGGACGCCCATGGCAACTGCTATAGCGATCGATAACGGCTTAAACATGGCCACGAATAACGGCCCTTTCACGCGCAATGCCCATGTGTGGACACTGTTGTTCAAGCAAGAACCAAGCACACCCTGCAATACTCAAGAAACCCCAAAACAAGTAAACAACATGATAGGCAAATTGGATTTAAATAATCCCAAGTTTTATCAATTGGCTGACATTAGTCCTAAGTAACGAAATGTTTACTACCGAGCCCAACTTTTAAACTATTCTCCTACAATGATCCTTGACTAACCGAAAGTTAACGACGTTACTTTTTTGATGATACATTGGATTTAAATAATCCCAAATTTCATAGAAAATAATCTCAAGTTTCATCAATTGGCTGACAATAATCTCAGTTTCATCAATTGGCCGACAATAATATCAAGTTTCATAAAAACTAACGTCGTTAAGTTTCCTTTAGGCAGAGATCGTTCTAGGAAAATAGGTTTAATACCGGCCAATTAATGAAACTTGGGATTATTTAAATTCAATTTGCCTATTAGGATACCACATAACCGCTTACAAATCTGTGAAAATCAACTTTATTTGGGTACTCACGGAGCACAAAATTGAGGCGAGGGCTATGTCGGGCTTGATCCGCCAAGCACTTGAATCCGGTTCGCTAAAAGCGCCCACAATTGCAGCCAAAAGGCTTACTATTAAGTTGTAAAAGAACACCACTGTTAATTCTGCTGGGTACTCCTTCATGATTTGTGTCTACAAGTTATATTAAGGTATGAAATTGGTTATAAATTTTTTTATGGTTTTTGGATGGTTTTTGGCAGTTAGTTGTAAAATGAGTGAAAGCATACATATTACATACATACCTGCACTATGTACCACAAGGGGACCAATATGTACTCAGAGGTTAGAAAAAGGCCACCCAGAGCCCAGTTTGTTTGTGAAGTAGTTGAAAGGGATGAATTAATGGAGGGAGGAGAACTGTTAGACCAGATTAGTGTGGGTCCTCTGTAAAGTGTCACAACAAATGCCCCTGTCACTGAAACTATTGTGCCCAGTAACTTTGCACGGCTGCTTTTCTTCCAAAAAGATACCGTCTCCATCCTGTTTCATTTCCCAATATTCCATTAAAAGTTTAAAACACCCTCCACAAGCCTTTTATTGTGGTCGCTAAATAAGACATTGACGACCACATTTAGTTATACTTAGTTTTAACTGTTATTTAGTGACGGTTTTGTAACTGTCGCAAGGACGAATCTTTTTTTTTTTTTTTTTTTTTTTTTGAGTAGGGATTGAACCTGAAAATAAGGGCAAGGATGAAGGTAAAAGCAGGGACGAGGTTACTGATGGCGGAAGCCAGTGTGGGCGAACTGTAAATAATTCCGGTGTATCCCATGATCTGCGACGTACACCTAATCACCCAAAGCTAAAAATTAATCCACTCGCATTTATGATTTTGACATTTGTCACCATCTAAATTAATCAACAATAAATTTCTCAAAAAAGGTCAAAACATTACCCGATGATCCCAAGAAGCCCAATTTTACTGACGATCGAGATGTTCACCGGAGGAAGCACCCGTGATCTGTTTTCCGTCAAAAAAAAGGAAAATATAAAAATCTTAAAAGTGGAAAACTGTAATTAAATATGTTTTTTCTGGGTAATAAAAATAAAAGAAGTACCTGTTGGAGAAGAAGGGAGCGGGAAGGAGGAGGAAGGCGGCGACGGCGTAGGAGTAAACGACAAAAACATGGTAACTCATACCTCGGAGAGTGGCGGCTTTGTACAAGGTGTTGAGTCCGACGTTGGTGCACTCCATGGTGACCATGGCGGCGTAAGGGAGGACATCGCGGTAACAGTAGTGTCTCCGGTCGCCGGCCATATCTGGTGGTGGAAAAGGAGGAGGAGGAGGAGGAGGGTGTTTTTGTACTTGTGTTGCACAGAGAAAGTGGTGGAGGAGGAGAGCATAATTGGTGACCGTGTGTAGTGGTTATTTTTAATAAAGTAAGGACAATTGGATCTTACGTAAGATATGACAAGTAGTTGCTTATTGGACAATCAATTGACGTTTGGACACATCCGTAAGTAACCGGAACTATTATCAATTGATATTTGATAGATATATATATACTAGGATAGAACCCGTATGTTATACGGGTTAAATCATTTTTTTTTTGTAAAGGGTTATACGGGTTAAATCATTAGAAAATATATATAAATGATAATTCATGCATACTCATTTTATTACCCGAATAACGTATTACATTACATTTAATAAAGTTATAATTTATAATATGGTATTGGTGACTTTATCTTTTCATAAAAAAATATTTAGAGCATGTCTCTACTTGTATATTTGGAAAAAATACAACATAAACATGATCATCTTTAAAAATGGTTGTTAGAAAAACAATCCAACCTTGGATAGCGACTAACACTAACTTATGATTTGACAAACTTGAGAATTTAAGTCTCGATAGAAAGTTAGGTGAGTATAAAATTTTATCAAAATTATAATGAACATTTTTTAATTGTTGAGTATAAAGTCTAAAGTATAATTAGAATATTATAATGTTAAATCAATAAAAAAATTATCTTGGTATATATTAGATAACGTACAATTGTATTAGTCATGATGTTTAAAATTTCCAATTTTAATGAACATGGATCATTTGATATGATAGAAAAACTATTTAATATTGGACATTATGAACATAAATTGTATTGTTTACGGATTTCTCTATAAATAGTATCATCCACAATGTTTATTAGATTTGTAAAACAATATTAGTTATTCATTAGTTATAATATTAAATATGATTTGCTCAATTATATTTGAAAAACACGGTAAATAAATGTCTATTGGTATTTTATAAGTTTTTTAAATATTTATTAAATGAAAATAATAATAGTTTAAAAAAGAATTTTAAATAAAAATTAGATGTAAATTGATATATGATTGTCATAATTCCATAAATATAATTAAATAAAAATATATCATGATTATAAGGGATATAATTTCCTAAAAAAGAATTAAAGAATTCATTAGGGATTAGATTTGGGAGGGAAAAATTGTGTGAGAATGATTCTAGTGTTGACAAGTGTCAACAATTGTAATTGTTTATTAGAGTAGGAAGATATAACAAGTTTAATAAATTTAAGCATAATTAGTGGGTTCACACCAGTAATGGGAGGTCATCGGTTCGAGGTCTGACGTTTGTGCTAAGAAGGTTTTATCAGTTGCTTGATGTTTCATTTAGTGGTGTTGGTACGGCATCGAGTCCTGATAAGGGAAAATACACGATAATACGGGAACGTCTCTTTAGGATCGACTCAAATTTAATCGTTCAAAAATAAATTTAAAGATTTTATCAAGGTTTTAAAAACCGGTTCGAACCGGCCGGTTCGACCGTCACCCGGCCACCTAGTCGGTTTTTTAACATCCGGTTTTATGGGTTTAACCGGACCGGGTTAGACCGGCCGGTTTTCCGGTTTTTTCCGGTTCAACCGGTTTTCTGATTTTTTTTTTAAAATTTTTTTTAATTTTTTTTTAAAGTTTAAAACTTATATTTTCTTATGAAATACATATTTGATATTATTTTTGAGTGGATTATAATTGCATTTTAACTACTTTTGTTGGGGTGTACAAGTTTATTAGCATTTTTATAAAAAAATATATATAAATCCCTAACCGGTTCAACCACCCGGTCTAACCGGTCCCGAAAGGTTTTCCGGTTCAACTAAAAAACCGGTTTTTAAAACATTGGATTTTATCATTTTCTTCACCCTCTTTGAAGGTGGGTGGCTGCGTTTTCGTTCATCTCACCGTGTTAAATTAGCGAAGGGAAATTACTTTATTATTCGAAACTTGTATAAAAACATACAAATTTTCTAAATTTAATTTTTTATGAGCTCACTATAACAAAATTTCTAAATTTAATTCTTTTTTAGCTCTAGTAAGATAAATACTGGTTCAACTTTGCTCGCTGGTTAGAACTTCACTTTCTACGAGTAAGATAAGATGACACACATATCTTTTTTAATGTTTCTTTATTATGCCATACATTCATAATATTATTGATATCTAAACATTACAATCTTTCCAGATTATCAGACGTGGCATCTATATTTTATATGCCCTGTTTTATGGCTAATGGCTATTGGGCACTATGAAAAGTACCCCCAAATCTCAATCAATTTATGTTCTTGTTTTTGTACACACATGGCACGTGTGAAGATAAACGTAGTAGGGTTTATCATTGGATATTTTTTGCTTTGAAAACGATGTCGTTCTACTCCCATAATTCACCCCCAATTATTGCCAATCAACATCACCCAAAAAGGAAAAAATAACTCTCCAATCAGTTTTTTTCTATTTTTATTTCACAACAACAGTAGATATATAATCTATACGCCTAATAACTAAATCCACCGTAAAGATGTTATTAACTCGTTCAAGATAACTCGTTCAAGAACCAACCGAGGACTTAGTTTGACCAGCGCATTGACTCATTCATTTTCGCAGCAGAGGGGTGTTTTCAGTTGATGATTCGAGTCTCGAAATGTCGTTTACCATCAAATTTCTGTCTTTGGATTGCCCATATAAAACTGCATAAACTCCTAGAGCAATTACTACTGCTCCAATCACACTGCAAGAAAGCCAAGATCGAATCTTGGTCAACGTTTTCATTCGGTCCAAGCATCAAATGAATATCTTTGGAAAGAACTAACTTGATTAGTTGTAATCTTGAAAAAATTAAACTCATTTACCTCCCTAAATGAAGAACATCACCAAGAAACATGATACCCATGATTACTGCAATCACCATTGAGATGGGTTTGAACATGGAGACAAAAACCGGGCCTTTTTTGCGTAGACACCATGTTATAAGACTGTTGCGGAGTGCTGTGCCAAATATCGCCTACAACATAAGTGAATATCAAATGATTTTTCAATTTTTTTTTTTTTTTTTTTTTGCAAAAATCACATGGAAAATAAGTATCCAAAGTCCAAACACCTTGTATGTTCATAATGTGCTTACCGCAAAAATAATTGATACCCACTCGGTGGTATTATCCAATATCCAAACATCTGTATTTCGTTCAAAAACGAGAGTAAATATGGCACATTGAATTGTCCCGAAGCAGCAAAACAGGAAAACTACTGTAACTTCATCCGGATACTCCTTAACAGTGGCGGTCTGGATGAGAGAAGTAATAAGTTTTGGCATCTAAAAAGATGAGTGATCAAGAATATATACAAGCAGTATGTTGTAAATGTTTTACCTGAAAAACATTCCATGATGAAGAGCAAATGCAAGTGATTGTAATAAGTAAACTCCCGAGTATCCACTTTGATTTTTCTGATGAGAGTATAATCTTGTTTAAATCAAGATCATGAATGGTGTTGAATAGCGGTGGACCTTGATAAAAAGTCATCACGAATGCTCCTGTTATAGCCACAACTGTGCCTAATGCTTTTGCTTGACTACTTGGCTTCATTATGTCAAACTTCTCCATCCTAAATACGTAAAATTACAGTTATATAATAACAAAAACATAAGTTGTAGAGATGGAAACTTTCATTTGGGTTATGTTTTACCTTAAACGGGTCAGTTTTTTTTTTTTTTCCTTTTTGAAAAGGGGAACTTATCAAACAAGTCAAAAGTTGTTAAGTTTATTTTTAATGCATACAACCTCCTATATCATTATATTAAAGAAACTAGGTTAGTAACCCGTGTATTACACGGGCTGAATATAGATTTATAATATTAGATATATAAAAAAAAGATAATGATTAAGATATTTAAAAATTATGATTGGTATAAAATTCTTATAATATATTAAATAATAATTTAATACATTTAAGAAATTTATTTTTGACAAGTTGTTGATTATTTAAAAAAAAAAGATAAACTATTGAGTAAATTAATCAAATCTAAATTAATTTTATCAAATTTTAAAATAAAAATTTAGTTTTGACAAATTTGGTAATTAATCTTAATTGATGATTTACTAAATTGTTAATTTAATGAGAGTTTGACATGTGGCGATGGTGATGTGGACCATTTAGAAATGAGACATGTGGCACAAATTTTATTGCTTTATTAGTATTAAGATTAGATTATTTTGTAATCATAGTTGATGCATTAAATATTTATAAAAGGTTTTAAGAACTGGAGAAAAGGTTATTGATCAGTCAACCTGACCCAATGTGGTCCATTTTAACCCAACAATGACTTTATGCTCTTTTATTCCATTTTTAAAATAAACCTAGCAACATCTGAGATAACTTTCAATCTAAAATTAAACTAGATGGTAACTTTCAACATTTTGATTATGATATTGAATTTCTCTTTGGCCATATTTGCCAAAAATAGTACCGCCCTTTCTAAAGAATCGTAGTATGTGTAGAAAGATTATTCAGAAAGATATTAATTTTCTCCCAATTTATTTATCGTGCTTCTATCCTAGAAAAAGTGTGTAATAATCAATATTTACCTAAAGATGATAGCAAACAGGAATGTAAAAGCAGGAATCAAATTTCCCAATGCAGCAGCTAGAGTTGGAGAGCTATAGCTGATACCAGTATATGCACATACCTGTAAAAGACAAATCCTGCACACCTAATATATGAATATAAACTGCAAAACCAACTTTCCGACCAGGGTGGGTATTCACTATCATAACAAAAAAGTTTAATATGTATATAGGATGCTGTGATGCAGCATTATAACTTTTTTTTTACATCTTTGAATTTTTTGCAAATACCCTGGCTTTGATGGAGATTCACCATGAATACTCTATTCAGAATCAACAATATCCAAAAGGGTACTAGGATTTAGAGCTGGAAAAATGGATGGGTTTGGTCGACCCGTAACAGTTTTGTCCAACTTTTTAATAGATAATCAGTGTGTCAATATAATTACAAAAATATATTCCTTCAATAACAATATGACTTCTGAATAAGATGATTTAGGAGGTTCTATAATTAAAATTCCATTTGAACAGCTTTCAACCCGTTTGACCCATTTTGACCTGTTTCCTTTATAAATTTTTTTCGACCTGTTTGACCTATTAGAGATACTTAAATTGCTTACCCTAAAAGGCCAAGGCCAAAGAGTTTGGAAAAAACAGATAAAGTGAGAGGAGGTCGATTATTTCTGCAAAAACCAATAATGACAGTCAATAGATTGTATGTAGGAAATCAAACATGTGTCAAAGGATGTGGCAAATCCTTAAATTGTAATAATTGTAATAATGTTTATAGATCAAGAACCTGCAGCTGTGAATGATGAAATTAGGAAGGAGAAGAACGGTGCCAAGGGCATTATAGTAAACAACATAAACAAAGCTGCTTAGCCCCTCGTTCATGGCGGCTTTCCCTAATGTAATCATCCAAACTTCGCCACATTCTACCAACACCATAGCAGCAAAAGGCAAAACTTTTTCCATAAAAGGCCTCATCCCCCCTCCCATCTTTCCCACTTAAACTGTTACAAGATAAAAGCAAAAATGTAAGACAATTGAGTTTGTTAAAAAGCAAATATGGATTTTGTATATCAAAAACCAAAGATAAATGATGTTTTCGCCCATATTATGCAAGTTTTAGGTGGTGTTTGGATATATATTTTTGGAGGTTTTAGCTTTTCGAATGTTCCTGGATAGATTTTCTCAACTGTGTCATCAAAATATTTGGGGATAGCAAAATCTCTAATCGGATAAAAGAGAAATTGAGAAAATAATTGTCAAGAATGAGATGCTCTTTTCCGTGAGAAAAGATGGTTCCAATAGTATTTTTCAGACCAAAAGAACTCCCTATATAGGGACCGAACTGTCACAATGGTTGGGGTGAACCATTACAACTCTTCATGAAAGAGCACAACTGATGGCGGTTAAATAACCGCTTATGTGATACAGTTACATCAACATCAGCCTTTTAGCAACGACTTTATCAAAGTCACTCCGAAGAACAAAGTTGATGCTGCTGAACAAAGTTGATGTTGATGAACAACTTTGCTACCGACAGGCAAATTTCACGTCGACTGCCAATTTGCTACTGACCACTTACTACAGAAGCACAGTTGATTATGCACTCCACTTCCTAACTCATATTAAGATTTATTCTAACTTCACATTTGGTATTAAGCAAATTTAATTAAACTAAAATGGCCTTGATGACACTAAAATAACCAATAGTTTTTATAGTGATCATTAGGATTTGAATAGGGGATAATCAATTGGATAAAAGCTCGGATGGTATGGTTCCTAGAACTGATCTAGGTTAGGGTTTGCCAAACAATCTTAACCATAATGGGGATTGGGGTTAATAATAGAAAAATAAGAAGAATGTTAAAGCTATTAAAGGTATATTTTCAGAGAAATAATAATACATTTCACTGCAATTGAAGGAACCCAAAAAATAGATTGCTGATTAAAACTGTTGTTCCTTTTCTAGATTCTGGGGATCAAATTCTAATTCCAACTTTCAAAGATCCAAATTTTCTCATCGAATCGGAAGCTACCTAACCAGCACAAAATCAAGAAACTAAAAATGCCCATGAATTAAAATATTAATCTTGTAAAAAACCATCAAGACTGATTCATAGTAGCAAAATATATAAAAGAATGGAGAGCTGGAAAGAAGAACCTGCACGAGAATCCAGGATTTGGGATATGGGGGTTCAGTGACTGTGATCTCCAAATCTTGATAATAATCTATGAACCGGAGAATTCGACGAATTTAAGGTTTAAACCAAATCTGATAATAATCGGACAAAAGAGATATTTCTTTCTTTTGACATCACCAAACATTTTTAAGAGGTAGAGTGAACCATAGTTGATAGTACTGCGGATAATGTCGTACTGACCACCAAGTGCGGTTTGCAGCAAAATACACTTTCAGAAACCTTGAAGTTATATCTTATGACAATTTAATACCTCAATTTGTAAAATGACCTTAGTATATACCATGGTTGTAAAAATTCCGCCAAGCTTCCGATTAATCACCGACTAATCGCTTAGCGGTCTTTAAGCGATTAACGATTAATCACCGATTAATCATGTCAAGGACGATTAATTCCCGATTAATGCCGACTAATCCCCGATTAGTCCCGATTAATCCCTTAACGCCCGTCGACCACCAAGCTACCGCCAAACGTTTTTACAACCTTGGTATATACTATATAGTGAAGGGTGTGGGAAGTGGCTCGGGGTTGTGCGGGACCCACAAGACCACCAATTGGTCACCCTTGGTACAAGACTACCGGCTAAACTGAATGCCGTGAAAGACACATGTTTTGTGATTTTCGGACATGTAACAATTATATAGTTATTGATAACTAAAAAGTAATTTAAAAAAAAACAATCGTATATAAACACCCACTTTGTTAAATTTTTACATCAAACTTACCTAGTTCTCATTTCTAGAATTCATCTTTTTAAACTTTCACAATCATCATCAAGTTCAACTCGTCGTTTAGTGATATGGATCTTTGTACCCTGGAATTTCCCATCAATGTTGCTCAAGTCGTGTTAATTAGTCAGCTTGAAGATATTGCAAGGCCGATAACTAATTTATGTAGTGTTCGTGAAGCTGCACAAGAACGTCTCGTGTAAGAATACTTTGCCAAAAATGCAATATTTGGTGACGTGTTTAAAAAGATATTTCAAACGTTGAAACGACTATTTCTACGAATAGTTTGGTAATGCGGAGAGAAACTTTAAATGGTTTCAAGAATGTTGTGAAGCTAGATGGAAGAGGAGTTTTGTGTAGTTATACAGGTGCACATTGGTTGTTCTAACAACTAACATTTGGGAATGTTTCATCGCGTATGATGAGTACTTGACTATGTCTGAAAGAACCTCATGTGAAAACCTATAAAAGTTTTACAACAGGGTTATAATGATATAGGTAAAGCGTACTTCTATAGACCGGCTTTCGACAACATTAAACATCTCCATACCGCACATGAAAGTATATGTGGTTTTCTTGGAGTGATAGGCAACATGATCGAGTGCATTGAAGTTTGTAACAATCCAATTTTAGAATATATAAATATAATATTTTTAACCTAGTGTAAAGGGTTTTATTTACACCGAAGGGATGATTAGGAATAATTATTTGAAATATTGCAAAGCGTTGAAAGATGAACCTATTCCATGTCAAACAACAATAACAATGGACGGAAATATATAGAAACAAAGTGTCGAATAGGTTTGAAAGCAAATGACACACTTCATGATTCAAGAAAGTTTGTTATTCAGTCACCTCCATAAATGAATGTTTGACTCGCTTTATCTAATAAACACTCCAAATGTGTTATACTCACGTGTGTCATGCCACCATTTTTATAAAGAGATCACATGAATTAGTTTTAGAATTTTGAACATCAAACTCGACAAAATATAAAGGATACAACATTGATTTATGTAAGGAAGCCACTTACGATGAACACCTACATAACAACTGTGATTTTTTAACATAGAAGTATAAACACATGAACAACTAAGAATGAATAAAAATAATACGACAAAAAAATATTACAACTTGTATTTTTTAAATATATTTGGTCTGTAACTTTTAAAATACCAAATAAAAAAGTTAAATTATTTCGTCTAGTTTGTATTTTATATAATTAAACAAAAATATTTATAAATATAGTTAAAAAAAAACAGTTTCAAACCGACCAGGTTTGGAACCTAACTGATCCGGTTCTTATATGGTTCAATTTTTAGACAAAGAGATTTGAGATCCTAACTCATTTTCATCAAAACCAAGTTTGACTTGAGTTGACCGATCCGGTTTGAATTACAAATCAAACTGCTTTCATGAAGAATAAAAAACCGGTTTGTATACGTCTAATCTTGACCAAGGTACCCATGGACTCTCCTATAATTCCTTCGTCAATTTTAAAATTAATCACGACGAAACGATACAACATATACAATCTCAAATTCACTTTTGGGTGGGATTTTACATTGTGAAATGAAAATTTAACATTTTGATTGATTTCTTGATGAGAGGAGAGGGATGGTTTGGCCAACATCCAAGTCAACACCCTCCCTTACAGCAGGTAACTTGTTATTCTCTTTGAATTGTCCCCACATCACAGTATAAAATCCACCAGTAATAATTATGGCTCCAATGGCGCTGCATATACATATATGATTTCAAGAACAAGCCATTTATTGGTTGGCTTTGTTTGACAACCTCAAATATGGAAAACAATTAGATCATGTACCTTCCTAAGTGAAGCGAATCACCGAGGAATGTGACCCCCATCATCACTGAGATTACTATTGACAGCGGAGAAAACATGGCTATAAAAACCGGACCTTTCTTCTCCAAGCACCAAGTCACAACACTACTACGAATCACAACTGAAAAAACCGCCTTCAGATAGAAAATGTCAATCTATAGCCACCAAATTGTGTGTAACAACTTCAAAAGGTAGTTATATAAAGAGTTGTTAAGATGAGAGCGCTAGATAACATGTCAAAACAAGTTCTAGCTGATACAGATCGATGTATGATTGATAAATAACGTGCCAAATGTGGTTAGATGAATAATATTTCCCCTTTTGATAGTCTGAAGAGGGTTTTATATAAGACGATTAGAAAGTTGTATCCATTAAAAATAGACGTTAGAATACTTACACCAGTCAGACCCGTTATGAGTTTGAGCTATGTTCTTTTTTGTAACTAAACAAGCCAAAAATATAATGAGACCACGTGTAAAAGAACGTGATAGGATGGGGTGGTGCCCATATCACGCCATGAACACAGTCCCCAGGCATGCATAGGGTGTGATCAGGTCTTTCTTGACCACTATCACGGGCATGAATATATAAAGATAGTTTTTTTATTTATTAATTTCCAGGTTCTTTAAATTAAGCTCCACATTTAAACAAACACTACTATACACATTTATAAATGTGATCATGCTTTTTATATATGAGGTCTACGAGTCATCACTTTATAGTGATCACATGCTCAACCATCATACGTACTAGTCTAATTTACTCAACTTACCCCTAAAAGTACAGCGATCATTCCAATGCCTGGTTGCA
This sequence comes from Deinandra increscens subsp. villosa, assembly GCA_039602395.1. Lineage (NCBI taxonomy): Eukaryota > Viridiplantae > Streptophyta > Magnoliopsida > Asterales > Asteraceae > Deinandra > Deinandra increscens. The sequence continues at coordinate 23,394,931 of JBCNJP010000027.1, read as the reverse complement.
ACACCCATGCGTCTGGATTTGGTTCTAGGAATGGAGATAGCGCTATACATTGTATCGTCCCAAAGAGGCAGAAGAAAAAGACAATGGTGTGTTGATCTGGATATTCTCTAGCTGTTGCTGACTAGTTGCATAAATAAAAAAATAATTAATAGCAAAGAATATACAAGTGCTCCAAATTTTTCGTGTAAGTTGGGAAGACCTATCTTACATGTATAACATTCCATATGGCAATAACGATCCCGCCCATAAAAAGAATCAGACCTCCAAATATCCGGTTCGATGGTTGTGACAGAAGAAGCAGTTCAAGCGGATGTGATGAATCATGCAAAGGGATTGCATGAAACATTTCCGGGCCTTGATAGAATGTGAACAACATTGCTCCAGATATTGCTATTATGGTACCCGACAATTTTGCTACACTGCTTGAGCTTCTTATGTCTATTTTCTCCATCCTAAAATGCACATATAGATTCTAATAACAAAATTATAATTTAAAAGAATTGGAATCTATCTCGCGTGTTTAGTTGGTCCCTAAGCATGCTACCTGAAGACAACTGCAACAAGGAATGTGTTGGCAGGAATCAAGTTTGAGATGGCACTTGCCATGATTGGAGAGCTGTAGTAAATACCTTCATAAGTAAGCACCTGACTAAGAGAAATCCTACACACAAGGATATTTATAAAGTTTGTTATAGTTAGAAACCTTGTAACATATCTAAAGTTATAATGTTATTGGTTTATTTCAAATAAGCAAATATAAAAAAATTTGCTAAACGAAAGTGGGTCAGATGCCTGATATCACGACTTGAAAATTTAACACATCAGCATCACATCACCCTCTATCTTTTTCCTCCCCCTTCTCTAGACTTAATAATAACATTTCTAAAACTACTATATACACTAAATAAAATAATAAATTAAAGGCAAGATTAATATTAATAAAAAGAAAAAAGATACATCACTTTCAAATTTAAAAAATAAAAAGAACTTAATGATAGAGATGCTTTCATGAAAATTTACATCAAGTATTCAAACCTTTTTTTTAATAAAAAACAATGTATTTTGATTGTTCGAAGGCTAAAGCGGTATCTACATCATGACTCCATAGTTTAAGACTATTTGTATCAGTGATCTAGTCCAATTTTTCATTAAAAAATCAATCTTTCTCCACCTACATATATGTACAAACATATCTAACTCATTTTTTCACACACATTTACAATCCAATCCAACCTAACTTTTTGTCATATAAATATAATTTATAATTACTTTTAATATATTAGAAATTATTTTATTTACAAATAAATAATTAGTTATCTGAAATATAAGAATAAAAGAAAAAAATTATATAAAAAGTAAAAATTATTTTATACTAGAATACATACTTTATGAAATAGATAAACCAAGTTACAATTTTAATTATTTATAAAAACTATAATAGATGGATTCCACGTATTTATAACTTTTATAAAAATTAAAGTTATTTAAGAAAAATGACATTATATGTAAATTAATTCATAGTAAATAAAAAAAAAGAATTAAAAGTGAGCTAATAGATGGACTCTATGTGGACAGATAAAGTTTACAAACAAGAGGTATTGTCGACTCTTGGGAAACTTGGACTAGTTTCAACCTGTAATCTTTTTTTTCTTGTTCGCTTTGCTTCCCGTTTGCTTCTTGCTGGCAGTGGTGGCTAATGAAATCGTTGTTAAAAAAAAAAATTGTATTTGGTTGTATTTTGAGTGCATTTCATTTTTTCCCCCTAATTCTGTGAACTCACCGATCAAAGAAAAAAAACAACCATAACTAATAGTTTAAACGAGTCGATTGAGTAGCTAGCTTACCCCAAGAGGCCAAGGATAAAGAATTTGGAAAGAATACTGAAGGTGAGTGTAGGACGCCCAAAGCTGCTGCTTCTGTAAAAAGGAAAACATATTTTCTTGATTTGATGCCCAAATAATTAACTAATTAATCAAGGAAAATTGGATTTTAATAATACCAATTATCATTTGTTGGCCAATAATAATACGAATTATCATCTTGGCCCACAATAATACCAATTAACCATTCCAGTCTCTAGAATGATACACCGTTAGTTTTTCACTAACGGTGTTAGTGGGTTGCTGACGTGTCAAATGTTGAGGGACTCTTTTCATAATTTCTAAAAATGAAGGGACTAGTTTGTAATTTTGATAAAGATTAAAAGTTTAAAAATTAAAAGAAAAAAGAAATGGAGGAAGAACGATGGAGCCCTAGTCCTCCGGCCAGGTGAGCCGTCGGCGGTGTTCGTTCGTGGAGGCGTTGCAGCGGAGGGGGGCGAGGCAGGTGGACTTGACGGAGGAGCAGGTGAAGAAGATTGAGGGTTTGCGGGTAGCGACTGCCAGAGAACGAGGGAGAGTAGCGACTGCCGGAGAACGAGACAGAGGTAGCGTCGCCGCAGGGCGGCGAAAGAAGGTAATGTACCTTGCAACAAATCTGTAAAGCTCCGGTAAGGAATCGAGCCGGTAACGTGCCCGTAAAAGTCTGGATGTGATTAAAGCCCTAGATATTTTGAAAGGTATGAAAAATGTTCATGGCTTCTTCCTCATCAATTGACTGGTTATCGAAACGAGATTCTGGTGTTTCATTAAAGCAGTCGTTGGTGACTTTCGATTTTATCCTTTTGGAGGCGATGAGCGGCATCGCCGATGGTGGAGGGAATCGGTGGTGCGTCCCCGGTGAAGGAGAGAGGCGGTGGTAAGTCGCCGGTGGTTTTAGGAGGTTGGGGGAACGTACAGACTCGCGTAGAGAGATAAACGTTAACTAGTTTAGGAGTTAACTCAAACGACCCTCCTACTTTAGCATAATATTTAAATCAACCCTTTATTTTATAAAACTTACAAAACAACCCTTCGATATGTCACATCAGTAAAAAAACTAACACCGTTAGTTAAAAACTAACTGTGTATCATTTTAGAGACCGGAATGGTTAATTGGTATTATTGTGGGCCAAGTTAATAATTTGTATTATTATTGGTCAACAAGTGATAATTGGTATTATTAAAATCCAATAGATATTAACTGTATGGGAACTTATATAACAATGAATTAATTATACCTGAAGAAGATATGGATGATGAAAAATGGAAGAAGGAGAAGTGTTCCAAGAGCATCATGATAAACAATATAGACGATGCTTTTCATGCCACCATTCATGGCTGCTTTGACTATGGTCAACATGGCCATGTCAGAGCAGGTTATCATCAACATAGCAACGAAGGGAACCACATCATTCAATTTCCACCATGACTCCATTTAATTTTCCGATGTGATCTTTTTTCTTTTTCACCGGGGAAGACGAACAAGGGCAATTATTATAATATTAGTATATTAAATGTCGCACGTCAACGTTATATATAGACAGGCGACAGCACATCCAGATGTATAAAATCATAAATTAATATGAATAGGACGTCGCGAGTGCGCCACTTGCAATTTTAAAGATAAAACAGCAACCTCAATGATTGTATATATATACAACTAGTTTTTTATCTTCGTGTGTTACACGAGTGACTTTTTTAAAAAAAAACTATAAATACAATCATAATCTACGACAATTATGTATTTTTATATCTTTAGTAATTAAATAATTGGTTAGCACCAAGAATTCTCAAAACACATTGAGATGGGTACTGCTCTTGGATAAACCAAGAAAGGGTCAAATATTTGAGTTTGCTCTTGGGATCGACTCCCGGTTTGATCAGCTATTAGTTAGCAAGAAAGGGTCAAATTTTTACCCCCTTTACACGTGCCCGTCATTCTGCTACGTGTCTTCCCTCTTGTATCCTAGCCTGTATAGGTATGCCCCTTCATCCGCTCTTTTTCTTCTTTCTTATCTCTGGTCTATCTTCATTCTGATTTCAGACATCACAGACATCACGATCTTCTTCTCAAGGTTAGGGTTTCATTTTCTTTGCTATAGATTTCTTCTATCGCTACAACTATTTCTCTGTTAATAGTTTAACTCTCCATTCTTTTCCTTCATTTTTACTTCAATGTTGCACTAGATTTAGGGTTTTTGTTGTATATGTGGTTTTAATTGATGTGAAATTGTTGTTGTTTACAAGTTTGCCGTAGCATCGGCCTTAATTGGAACCTGGCAACGTTTTTTCTATGCTTGTTTTTTGATGTGTTGCGTCTATGAGGTTCTAATCATCTAGATTTAGGGTCTTTACATTTCTTTCCGATTACCACTTTGGCGTAGGTTTGGCCTTAATCGGAGCTTGTTGCTAGCCTCTTGAGGCAGAGTACATAAATATAGTTACGTATGACAGATGGAATTAAAATTTCATAACAACACCATCTAACAATAATCAACAAAAAAATACTGTATAAAAATTAAGAAGAGGTCAAGAACCTGTAATATAACTTTCACAAAGTAATTAGGCTATAAAAACAAACATACCTTACAACCTGAAGTAGACAGCATTAACTTTCATTATATGCAAATTGCTAAAAGAATAATAATCTTACCTACATATGCTCTTTAATCATGCTGCCTATCTGCAAAGATACCAGAAATAAGAAGAAAAAAAAACATTAATAGCCAAGTTATAAATAAAAAAGCTTCAACTCACATGTTAAAATTGAGCTCAGTTTAGTGTCTTGCGGAGGAATAGGTGTAATCAACCGTTCAAACATTAGCAACCAAATTTCTCTACAAAAGAAATCGATAACTAAATGAGGTAGCCACTCAAAAGAAAAAAAGACTTTAGGAACAACCAAACCAATAATATATGCACCAGATGATGCCCTTCCAGTGTATAATTTACTCAGCTCATTTGATACTACAACAATGACGGATCCACGCTCCATCCCAGAAAGAGCAGTCTGTTTAGTAAATGGCAAATACACACAATTTCTATTATGCTGACATCTAGACTTGCATCGAATCCATAGTACTTCTTTCAAATTTTATTCGTTTGGGACAATGGTGGACTCTTGAACTGTATCCGACCCTCATAACAAGTTAAACTTTATTATTTTGTTGGAGTATACGTAATAATCGGATGAATAATAGTTTTAGTTATTAGAGTAAACTATTATTTTAGTTCTTAATCATCGGTCTAAATTTCGGTTTTAATCAAATATTGGTGATGAGTCCATTAGTTTGAATTTTTATCTCGATTTAAGTCCGACCTAGTAACCCCGTTCAATACATTTGTTAACTTCCATAAAAAGACAATAATATCCATGTTTGTTAAATAATTCTATAAATTAAAATGATACAAAGAAATAAAAATTGAGGGATGTTAATGTATTTACTAAAATAATAAAAACCACTAAAACCACAACCCACTGTCCCACTCCCTTCAATGAGACGACGAGGAAGAAAGAAATTAAAGACATGGGTCCGAGATGAAGAAGTCGTACTTGTTAAAGGTTATATTAATTCTTTTGACGATCGGGTGAAACGTAACAATCAACAAGTAGACGTTAAAAAAAAAAATTAAAAAAAAAAAACAAACAAACAAGTAGACGTTTTCTTTTTAAACGTGTACTTCATGATTTTTTTGTTAAAAATCATGAAATAAAAGATCATATCATTCATCAACTTAACTTCAAGTGGAAAGACATTTAGCACGAGGTTAATCGGTGTAATTGACGAGATATACAACAAGGCTAACCACCAATCAAGTGGTCAATCCAATGCAGATGTTCTATGTTTTTACATGTGCATATTATTCTCAGTTATCACACACTGATTGATAATAATTCTAGTTTTGATTTTTCTCCACAATAATCCCAATTATTAAACCATTGGCTTATATTGAACCGTCGTTAGTGTAAGGAATATTTTTGTAATTTTTTAAAAATGAAATGGCTGTTTTTGGCTCATATATCTGATTCACACTCCCAGTCTCAGTCTCCGTTATATGTGTTTAGATTATGAATTATTTCTAAATACATTATACCATGGTTTTAAGTAATGGAAAATGAACAACATGTTTTATTTTTATTAAACCATGTAATCTAAGTAACATAGATATCTAGCAGCAAAGAGATGAATAATCCTTGATTTTTTTTCTTTTTATATCATGATTTCCATTTACCATCAAAATCAAAAGTTTAGCCTGTGATTATTCATCTCTTTGTTGCTGGATATTCATTACTTAAATCATCTTACGGAGGGTCTGACGTCGATAATTTCGTCAGTTGTTCGTTTTCCGGCTCAGATTTCTTGCCCCATTCGTCGGTGACTGCGGGTGATTGTGAGGAGTCTGATTCTTTTTCGTCGTTGACGGTGACGGGGGTTTGTTTGAGGAGAATCGAATGGGAGTGGATTTGATTCTTCTGTTATGTATACAGAAGGATGTAAAAATGGGGGAGGGGCGGTGGAACACGGCAAAAGTAGTGGTGGCAGAGTTATGGAAGAGAAGCGATGGGTTGTGGGAGGAGGGGAAGAGGAGAGACATCTCATTGTTTCTGGTTCTTCGTGAATGGGGTCCTTGTTAGATTGTGGTTGAGTTCATTCTCACTCCTATTTTTGTTTTAAATGAGTGTTTTAAAAATTACAAAAACAGCCTCTCAATTTAAAAAATTACAAAAACAGTCGACATTTCAATATAAGCCAATGGTTTAATAATTAAGATTATTGTGGGGGAATAATCAAAACAGGGATTATTATCGGTCAATGTGTGATAACTGTGATTAATATGGGCAATTTTCATATAAAAAACCAATGATAACTTGCACACCTTTTAAATTTATAAAAACGATAACCTACTTTCACTCACTACAACACATAAGGACAAGTGTACCAATCATATACGTAGTATAGTGTTGGCAAAATATAAATAACATAAAAGTTAAAAGATAATAAAAACAATGATAAAAAAATACACGTGGCTTTGACTCCCCTTCAATGAAGGTTATTGATTCCCTTGGGTCAAGTGGGTAAGTAATTGTTAGTGTCATAAAGTGGATGAACTCATATTGAGGGCGTTACAATCTTCCAACACTCCTTTTGGGTTTGCTTCAGTTTTGTCTATGACAATCCCCATAACAATCCCCATAGAAGATACAAATATAATATATCAAGAGACTACATAAGATAAAGACTTTGTCCCATTAATCATTATGGAACCCTACTTGACACTATCATAGTAGGATAGTGACAATGAGAGCAAACCATGTTCTTTACACTTTAACTTTTGCCCACCATGCAACGCAAGAGTTTTTATATAATCAATTACCCAAATCACAACTTCTAGCAAACCGGTTAAAGTCTATTAACTTATTTTATCTACATAGACATACAAAATGATCATCACTTGAAGTCACTACCAAAATAAAATGAGCAAAGTTAGTGACATATCTGATCTACATAGACATATGTATGCTTTAAACAATTAAACACAAAATTAGTGACTTTGTTTAAAGGTTTCTAAAGCTCATTTTCAATATAGAAAGATCATCACTTGAAGTCACTAATAAAATAAAATTAGCAAGCTACAATTACAATTAAAACATCATTAAAGATTCATTTTACCCAACTGAATCAAGAAGACTATCGAAGAATGACCATAAAGATATCAACAATCACACTTAAAATCATAAACATGGATGAATCAAATTTACAAGTATGATTGAAGTAGAATGTTTCTTGATCCTTCATGATCTCCTAAGATTACAAAAGAAAGATCAAACTGATCCTAAACTACTGGAAAAACAAAAGAAAAACGTCCTTCAAGTAAAGAGAATAGGTAGAAGAGAAGTTTTGTGCAAATGGGGCATGATTGGTATTTATAGGTTGTCTGGGGTGAAGCGCGGGATGTGCTAGCTTCATGAAGCATGAGACGTGCTTCACCCGGCAGACCACTTATGCTCCATTAAGCTGGTTGGTTAACTATTTCTGACATTTATATGAGCAAGGGGGTGTGCTTGGTGGGGTCGTGTTTGGAGTGAAAAGCATGGGGGCATGCCTAGTTAAGTGTGGAGCATGCCTCATCCTCTGTTTTGAGATTTTCTTCTCGTTTTTTTATTTATATGCTTCTTTTGGTAATTTCAAAGTAAACCGTCTGAGGAATAAAAAATAAAGCAATTTAGACATTTATACATGAATTTTCAGAAAACCGGTCAAAACCGGGGTTAGAATGATAAGCAAAACATGTAAAATTTGGAGCGTGTCATACTTATATTTGTGAGTAAAGTATTGTTTTCGTCATTGAGGTATGGTCTAAATCTTGAATTTAGTCTAATACTTTAAAAATTGTCAGTTTAATCCAATAGTTTGACATTTTATCTCTATTATAGTCTATCTCACTAACTTCCATCCAGTGTTTCTAAACGAGCAGCCAACTCGACTCGTTTACAAACCAATTACGAACTATTTTGTAGAACGAACTTTGAGTGAGTTGCGAGCCACACAATTTTTAAACAGCCCTAGGATGAACCTTAACTTGAATTGTATCAATCAATCAACACTCACACATACTTAAATGTTTTACATTTGACATCATTATCATACTAATCAAGACATTGCTTCTATGAAGCATCATGACCCATACAAAAAACTCTAGAACTCTTTCAAACATTATTATAAGTTTACAGACTGACCCCTTTTAACTATTTACAAATACATAACTTGACTCTATACTTTAAATTTCTAATATATATATATAGACTTTGACACAAACTAATATAAGTTTAGTATAGATCTTCATGAAAGGAGAGGAGTGTTTTGATCACATGATCTTGGTTCATCTGCCACTAACTTGTTCTTCTCTTTAGTCTGCCCCCACATCACAAAATAAAATCCAGCAGCGATCATCATAGCTCCAATGGCACTGCATACATGAATTCAAATAATATTTAACTTTCAAGAACAACCCATGATCGAACCCATCGATATTGAAAGCATGTCCAAAGATTCAAACTCAAAGATTAAGCATTTACCTTCCTACATAAAGTGAATCACCAAGAAATGTGACGCCCAGAATGACTCCGATCACGATTGACAGAGGTGAGAACATGGCCACGTAAACCGGACCTTTCTTTTTCAAGCACCAAGTCTCAACATTACTGTGAAACGCAGTGGAATAAAGCGCCTGCAAACAGAACCAATAATCAACCTTCCTTCAAAGAGATGGCACATTAATAGTAAGCGATTCAGTCCCTTAGGGGCGGCTTAACCATTTTGGAACCCCAAAACGAATTAAAAATTTGGGTCCCCTATTCAAACTTATATATATTGCTCTTATGGTTATCACATTATATAAATTCCAAATAAAATAAAACGTGTATATAATATTTATTTTTTTAATTAGGGTTTCTGTTAAAGTGGCGGCCTAAACCCTAACTTCATTTCATTTATCCTTAAAGAGTTAAAGACACCCCTGAAGTCCCTTTAAGAAAAGATCTTAGGTCCAAATCCAATGTTTTTCTATCTTTAACCCCCGTGAAGGTCACATGTAAACATAAGGCATGTTTTACTAACACACTATCTTCTTTTTTAACGGCTAAATTTTACACCAACCCGTCTTTGATGGGCTCAAACTCTTGACTTTAAGGGGAGTAGTTTATTGACTTACCCCCAAAACAACCGCAGTCATCCCAACTCCAGGTTGTAGCACCCACGCGCTTGGATCTGATTCTAGGAAAGGAGATAGAGCAATACACTGTAGCGTCCCAAAGAGACAATAAAAAAATACAATCGTGTTTTGCTCCGGATATTCTCTAGCTGTTGCTGACTGCATATGTTCAAATCAAGAGTAAAAAATTGTTCGGTGTAATCAAGGGAGATTGATCAATCTTACTTGTAAAACAATCCATATGGAACGGAAAGTTGTAGCGATGAAGATAATAACACCTCCGAAACCCAATTCGACGGTTGCGACAAAAGTAGACGATCATCGGGTGAATCGGGAGAGGGGGCCGTTGCAAAAAGTTGAGGGCCTTGGTAGAACGTGAACACCATTGCCCCAGATATTGCTGTTATGGTACCCAGTAATTTTGCTACACTATATGAACTTCGTAGGTCTAGTTTCTCCATCCTAAAATATAATATCAAGGTTATCTTATATAAATTGATCTTTTTATATTTATAAAAGGAAAATTGGCCCGTGTTAATCCCAGTTATTAGTTATTGGCCGATAATAATCCCAGTTATTATTTTTTCCCATAATAATCCCAGTTATTAACATGTTGGCCTGTATTGAACCGCCGTTGAGTTGTGACTAACGGTGTTAAATATTTGCTGACTGGACGTCCTAGTAGGATCATACGTGGCATTTTATTTAAAAAATTTTTTAGTAAAGTAAAAAAAACCCTTAATTAAGTGACAAAGTAAAGTCAAGAGATCCCCCACTTTTGTTTGTTTTGCCGACAAATGTATTCATAACAACTTCGTTGATAAATTTTAACAATCACAATAATTCAGTCATCGATTTATGTGTTTTGACAGTCACAACATTTCATTAATTTATGTGTTTCAAACAAATGGGGATAGTGAAATCGATTGGAAGGTTGATGTCCTTCAAAGAGATCGATTAGTAAATTGTAATGGGATATTTAAATTAGGGCTTGAACAGTTGAACTCAATTTGGGAGAATTAAAAACGTCGATGTGTTCTTCACAAGTATGGAAATTGCTGACTTTACTTTGTCACTTAATTGGGTTTTTTTTTTATTTTACTAAAAGTTTTTTTTAAAAATAAAATGCCACATAGGATCCTACTAGGACGTCTAGTCAGTAAATATTTAACACCGTTAGTCACAACTTAACGGAGGATCAATACAGGCCAACATATTAATAACTGGGATTATAATGGGGAAAAATAATAACTGTGATTATTATCGGCCAATAACGAATACTGGGATTAATATAGGCCAATTTTCCTTTATAAAATAGTCAAGTATAAATCTGATCCTACATCAAACTGTCATTTACAAATAGTGACTAGATTGTTTGACTATCTATAAATTTTTTCAAATGGTCGTTTGGCTTTCTTAAATATTGAAAACATTGAAGCTTGAAAAATTTAAACCGTTTGAAAATATTTAAAACGGCCATTTGACTTTTGAGGTGTGTGAGAACAGGAAAAATTGGTAAAAGTTACACGTATGTTAAAAAACACTATCAACAATACGATGATTGATGTGTTCATAATACCTGAAAATGACAGCAAACAAGAATGTGTTCCCAGGAATCAAGTTTGTGATAGCACTTGCCAAAGTTGGAGAGCTGTAGTTTACACCTAGATATACTAGTACTTGGAAAAGACAAAGCCTATAGACAATCAAAATGTATAACAATTCCTTCAATATTGAGAAAAGATTATTCGATCTAAATAATCAAATAAAACGTATAAACAATACATTCATCTATTTTTAAACTAATCCGAATAAAATAAAATCACAAAAGTCAAGAAAAAACTGTATGTATCTAATAATTCAGTCTTTCATATTGGCAATATTAAATATTTAGACATTAATCTTCACTTTATACTAAGCAAATGCTTAGAGACGTTGACTTTGTTATGTAAGTACTCACTACGTATTCAATTCTTGATTTTGATGACTGATTTCGTATGGGAATCGGGTAATTCATGTAAGTACTAAAACTCTACACATGAATTGTTTGATCAAATGTCTCAATGAATATTATTTTGTGGATGAAACTTGTTTTCAAATGAAATGGGGAGTTATATGACAAGGGATGTGTTTGATATCCGAGGAAATAGGGTCATTCCGAAGACTCGTATTGATGAGAATTTTACTCCACGGGAAATGGAACAAAAACCTGTTGCTAGATTGGGTTGGTGTTATAGCAAAGGGAGAGCAACTAAGCACCTTGCTCTAATATAGGAGCCTCCCTTCGGTCAAGCTTTTCCAGTGAGACCTTTCTTTTAAGCAGGCGACACTTGCTCTATACCTTAGGTTATATTTGCACGTGTTGGGTACTATTACGCTCAATTTTAGTCATTCATTTCTTCGTGTATGATCAGATGCGCCGATCTTGCTCTTCCTTTGTTTTCATGGGCGGCTTAGCTCCGACTTAGTTAGGTTTAGCATTTTTCCTTATTCTCTTACTAACTAGGGAAAGCTTTATCTAGATCGAATGAGACCGGGAAATTCCATCCTATTTCTTTGATAATGAGGATTTACCCATTGCAAGTTTTGTCTCTATTTTGTATAAACTTCACAATTAATATTGAAGGCTCTACCTTAGCTTGTGGGATGTGGTAGCCCATGGTTGTTGACTATTATTAATTGACTATCTAACTTTCTTAAACCTTTAACCTTTTTAAATGACCTTCATTTGAAAAGTTAAATGTCGTTTGGTCGTTTTCAAATGGTTGTTTTTTTTTTGTTTGTTTGTAGGTGTTATGAAATTAGATCCTAAATAGTTAGGATATATAAGTTGCTATTATCCTGTAACCTTTGTGGACGAAACGATGATCCGAGGTGGAATTTTCAAATGAGAAACTCTCATAAGTTTCTGAATTACAAATTGGGCCGGTACGCCTAGGATAAAGAAATCCTAGGCGGTACGCGACCCGGATGGTAAACGGGTCGGATTGCGGCACTTGTCGGATTCTGGTATGTACGAATCTCAAAATCCGGGCGGTACGCCCCAGAATATGTATTTTGGGGCGGTACGCCTCGATTCCAGTTCGATAAGAACTATGATTTTGGCCTTTATAGCCATTCCCAACTTGTGACTCTCTGCATATATCCGTCCAAGGGTTCTGTGATAGTGTTCCAGACCTCTGTTCTACCAATATCAAGCAAAGGGGCTTAGATTTGAGGTGTGTTCTTCAATGGTAAGTTCTCATTCAATCACTTTTACCATTAAACCCATGTTTACTTAAAGAAACCTCCACTCAAGGCCTAAACCTTCACGATTGCAGCTGTGTATATGCAAAGAGGGATGATCAGAGGGTGTAGGAACTGAATTCAAGGTTAATTGAGGTGAGAATGTGTTGATTCTTGCTTAAGAAGGTTAATTAGGGTTTGTTTAAGATCATACATTCATAAATTTGGTTATGGATCATGCATGCAATCAGAGTTTAGCACTTGGGAAGCAGATTGGGGACTGGAGAAGGCAAGTAAAGCTGAAAAGCTCGGTTGTACAAGGATCTCTTCACAAGGTACAACTCTTCTATGCATGCATGTTGATTTCTTTCCATAAATGGAAACTTTGCAAATTAAGATCACTTGAATTCAGAATTGATCAGTGTATCTATATAAGAAATGAGTCATTGGGACATAGGGATTCTGTCCCTAATGAAATCTGTACGAAACGGGGGTCGAAACGATGAAAATTACCATATTTGGAAAGCTCGGGAATTGGGGTTGTGCTTTGGTTAAGGTTTTAGATTGCAAATGAACCCAAAATTGACCCCTCGGAATATTATGAAACTGATCGGGTATAAATTCTGGACTTAAAACATCAAAATGGAAAAATGGCACTAAAAGACAAAATAGTCGGGCCCCTGTTCACAGATGGGGGCGTACCGCCCATAAACTCTGCATGCAGAGCGATACGCCCAGAAAAGGAAAACAGAAACCGGAATCTCAGATTCCAGCGTACCGCCCAGAAACATATGACTCGGCGCGGTACGCCCGGACTTGAAATCTGGAAATCAGTCGACCATTTGAAGCGTACCGCCCAGAAATGTAAACTTCCAGGCGGTACGCCTATGAAGGAAAATGACAGAATGTTTAGCCAATTTTGGATGAACCAAAAATTATCGAGACTGATTCAGTAACTGTATTTTATGCTAATTTCAACCTGAGAATGATATGGGACATGTTAGCCTCGAATATGACGAATATGAACATGATAACGATGATAGGTTGCTAGAAATCAAAGAGAGGATATTTTCTCGGATATACTGTCTAGCCACCGTTTCTGACTTCTTTGTGTGAGTCTTCTGACTTCTCTCATGAAATTAACTGTTTAAGATCACAATTCTGTTTGATGTATTTGTTATATCTGTTATGAACTTATCTTGTCAAACACTGTTAGTTCGGAGATGCCCTGCGTGGGTTATCATATACTTTCTGGTCATTAAGGTTGAGCCACTAGGCATATAAGGGATTATAACGGCCATTATAGTTGATTTATCCATGTTCATCCGGATCCTCTAGGATTAAGAAACTAGGGGGAATATGTCCTTATATGTTGAATATGAATTCTTACTCGTTGATGGTTTACGGCTGATTGCGACGTACCGTAGAGTACATAAAGTTTGACCTTTGGTGTGATTTGATAATTTCATAACCAGTATGTGTTTGAAAACTGTTAATGATATGATAGTAGTTAAGACTCACCAACAACATTGTTGTTGACCATGTTATGAATGACTTATGTTGCAGGTAAGCAAGTGTAGGAATGAACCTATTATGAACTTGGAATGCTACTGGGTTGTTGTTGTTAATATGAATTTGGGCATGTATGAACTATGAAATATGAACCATGAACTATGAATGAACTATGAAGACATGATAATGACTATGTTTCCTTCGATATAATGTATCCTTATTCAGTTCCAGGCCATATCCGGTGGCTATTGATTCTGTTAGATCGAATAAGAGGGCAGTGCATCCTCGCTCATGAGTCGGTCTAACATTTTCTTATGTGTGGGCTGGATGTCCGTTGTATGTGTTTGTGTTTGTTGTTAGAAGCGTTGGTAATCTCGGGTAATGATACGGACAGCCGGTCCAACGCCCTCCCCCACACCTGGCAGGGTGCGGAGGAGGGGGGTGTGACATATCCATTGGTTATCACTATCTAAAGTTACATATTTATCTAATATTTAAATATTGTTTAGATGGAGTTGGTAGTTAATTATGAGTATCTTGATCCTATCATCACAAGAGTAAACAATCGATTTTAACAATAAGTTAATGAAATACCATTACCTAGAGTAAAGCATCTTTTATTGATACATTCCATTTTGGGATTCTTTAATATTTTTCATATAAAAATGTAGCTAAAAATTATTAATAAATTATTATGAACAGAATTAATCACTCACCCAAGAAGCCCAAGGATGAAGAATCTGCATAGAATATAGAAACTGAGAGGAGGCCGTCCAACGCTTCTGCAAGGGTAAAGTGATAATTGGTACATATATTTTCTTGATTTATAAGGTATAAATTCAAGAAACATATTACCTGAACATACGAAACAAGAAAAGTGGGAGAAGAACAAGTGTTCCAAGAGAATTATGGTAAACAACGTAGGCGATGCTCCCCAAACCGCCATTCATGGCTGCTTTGACCAGGGTCAGGAGGCTCATATCCAGGCAGGTTAGAATGCACATAGCCACGAAGGGCACCACATTCTCCACCCATGATGACCACCTCTCGCTGCTTCTAATTTCTGATCTTATTCTCATCTTAATATATTCAAGATAAGATAATCTTCTCAAATTCTCAACCACTCAAAGATTATTTAGATGTCCTACCCACCCACCTCTCTCTCTCTTTCTCTCTCTCTGCAATTTCTTTTTCCAGTATTTATGAAATGTAAATAATATATAAAAGGTAGTATTATTTAAATGTTGTCACCTACTACAACCACAAGGAATATATATTCTCCTGGTACGAGGATGGACAGAGACTTATTCACAAGAGTAATTATAATTTTCGTCCATGTGCTTTCATTCAATATGTAATTTTCATTAATTCTTTTGAATTTTTATATTTTTGTCATTATGATTTCAATTTCTTAACTTTTTCATCTATAATTTGTTAGTTTTTTTAATAAGTTAACTAAAATACCCTTTTTACTTTAAAAATGATAAGTTTAATTTAATAAATGAATAAATAAATATTATTCATAACTAAGAACACATGTTCTCAATATTTGTTAGTGCTGTGAATTTAAAATCATCATCCGTCGCCGCCGCCGCCAGTCGCCGCCGCTACCACCGACTACCTGTAGATCAAAACGACACCAAATCAGAGGCTAGAGTTATATAAGACAAGGAATCAAATGAATGGCTTTCTCAAAGTTCAAAATTAAAGAATTATATAAGCTTAAATAGAAATTTTAACTGAATCTAAATACGCTACTGTAAGTATTAAATTGAACTTAGATCATCTTCAATGGTTTAATGGGTTGTATTTATAATACATTTGATGATGTGAAGATGATGTGGATGTGAGAGAAGACGAAGAGAGAAATAATTTGTTTGTGGCTAATTGCATGCATTTGAGAGATTGTGAGGGAGGAGGAAAGAGTTAGAAAAGAGAGAGAACGTATAAAATGAGAGAGAAGAATAAAAGTGATGATGTGGCAATGCATTTAGGTGAATGTATTGGCGGTGGTTAAATGCGCTATTGTGAACGTTTTTGAAGACATGGGGACTCGGGTAGGGTGGGGGGGTTAAAATTGTATTAATTATTTTTTTGTTTATTAGTGAGGGTATTTTGGTCCACTCACATATATTTAACAGTTAATAACTAACGGTGCTAGTCAAGTGGACTAAAATGACAAGAAACTAAAGGATTTCAAAAGAATGAATGAATATAGCATATCGAATCAAACCACTGTGATAAAAATAATAGTTTACTCTATTCATAATTTAGTTGTCTTAATTACATAAATGCCCTAACTTGTTCGGTTTAAGTCATATATATGTTTTTTACAACACTAAACATATGTACCTATTTAAAATTAATCTATACTATTATCCATGATAGGACTCGAACTCTAGAGAAGACATATCAATATGTATATAATCGGATACTATTACGTTACAAACCCTTTGGTTATAAGTCGTATACTTATGACGGGTTTAAGTTGTGAAAATAGTAACCTTAGATTTAATCTATAGTTTTAATTTGGTAATGAATTAGATTTTACCATTCGTGTATATATTGCCGTATAATAACGTGATACAAAAAGAATAGTTGCATTGCTAAGGCGCAACGTAAATAAAACAGAAATACAAAAAGACTACGACGTTAAAATTAAAAGCCTAGTTAGATATCACACTACAAAAAGTTAGTACCTAAAGGCAACAATGTGAAAATATCCCCCTCTAAAGTTGAGAAATTGCATATTTTCTCAAATCATGCTTTAGGACCATTGTACATTATGCATGAAAAACTTGTATTTTGGATATATATGCAAATTTTTTTCAAAGTAGGAGGATATATTCATTTCCCCCTATATAATATTTAATTATACATTTTCAATAGTTGTAACGATTAGATTATCATTATATTTCCTATGTTTTATGTCTTGAGGTATAGGGAACCTAATGATATATTTTAGAGAGTCTTGGAAGCTTTAGAAAAGCTTAGAAGAAAACCGAGCGAAGAACGTGATCGAATATGAAGGAATAAAGAAGAAAGCTGCCCAGCCGGTTCTAGGCGATACGCGGAGATGCCAAACGGATGCTAGGCGGTACACTATGGAAGGGATAAAGGGCTTCCGGTTGAAGATCAGGGCGGTACGCGCAGGTGATAGTGCCAGAGGTGCGCGATACGCGGAGCGGCTGAGTCGACATATTTTTCTAGATTTGTCTTCCAACTCGTATTAAAAAAAAAATTTAGGTTATTTTCAGGGGTTAACTATTCCCAGGCGGCCATAGGGAGCCAAGAGACGATTTTGGAGCATTCTTTTCATCTTTACTCATGTTTTCTAGTGTTAGGATGTCCAACTAACCGTCCGGTGATGATCGACGATGAATGATTAGTTGGTTCTTGATTTAATTTTAGTTAATTTCGTTTTGGCTTGGAATTTTGAACATTTGACGCTTTCCGATTCTTGCTGTGTGGTCAATTTATTTATACAATTCGATTTACTTTTCATTACACATGTTGCAATCCTTCCTTGAACTACTTATATGGAATTAGGGATTATCTTGTTATGTGTTTGAATGGACTGTATGGTTGGGTTGGGTTGAAGAGTTGAAACATAGCCATGTCTATGTGGCTGCTAAATTAAATAACTGAATCGGACTAAGAATTTTTCTAACCGGGATCCTGAGGTTATCACGTTTTTAATTAATTGTTTACAATTAATTTAATTTTCAACCAAATCATAAAATCAATTCAAGCAAGAAATTATGTTTTTCACAATCAGTAGTTTCTTAGCTTAGCTTAGATTAACTTTAGTTTTTAGGATCGTCTGGATTAGTGACAGTAATCTAGGTTAGTCATTAGTTAGTTAATTTCTGAATTCGCTAATAACCCCTGGATTGATAATCCTAACTTACTCTATGATGCCAGAGTGACGTCCAGTCATTAAAAAGTAAAATTTATTTAAAGGTGTTAATGACCATTTAACGGCGGTCTAATAGTATCCAGTACCCTTAAAATCTGGTTTATTGTAGGAAATAAATGAAATACGGATTAATATCGGCCAATTGGCAATAACTGAAATTATTAGAATCCAATATTTCTTTTTAAATAGGTGTTTGAATCAGCTTTTGTGATTGAAAAGTCAATAAATCAATAAGTTATTTTTATAAGGTGTCTGACTTAACTTATTAATGTGAAATGACCAAAAATGATATTCATAGAGTTATTTGAGGTTGGATTAAAGGGTAGTTTTGTAATTATAAGTTCAAGCCAGTTTTTATGGCTTTTAAAAAATAGTTTTTTTTACTCTTTTTGAAAAGCTAAAATAAAGATGACTTTTATCTTATCTAAATACTTTTTTAGTTTATTGTCTTTTTCAAAAACTAACAAATCAATAAGTTATTTGTAAACTAAATCCCGAATACCCTCTTTGAACATGATTTATGGGGGTGTAGTGAGTTAGTGTACTGAGTATTGTGACACACTATATTAAGGGTGAGGTTATTGTGAAAAGTTTAGTTTGGATAAGAAGGATAAGAAGGAATCATAGCTATTAGATCTTCAATTAATTGAAGATCTATGACCCAAAAATTTCTTGTGTAAGATTAGAGAGAAAAATTAAAAAAAACAAAAGATGGAAGAGTATTTTTTACTTTTTATCAAATTCTTCCTATTTTTTAAACTTTCATAACATTTAGATACGACATTATTTTTTTTAAAAAAAACTACACCATAAATACGAGGGTTTTTTATATTTAAAACGCGTACAGTGTTGTTATATATAAACTTAAATTTTTTTTACTCTTTCAATTGTATCAAAATGTTCAGATCATTATGTTATTGTGTCAAAAATGTTTTGACCATTGTGTCAAAATTTTCAAATCATTGTGTTATATGATGTCAAAAACCGAAAGAGTATTTAATTTTATATATAACACCACTATATATACTTTTGACATAATAACACAATGACACAATGAACTGAACATTTTGACACAATGATCTGATCATTGTGTAAAAAATAAAAGAGTAATTTTTTTAATTTTTATATAGCAACACTATACGCGTTTTAAAGATAAAAAATACTCGTTTTTAACTTTTTATAGTGTAATTTAAAAAAAAAATAATATCATATGTGAAAGTTATAAATATTTAAAAAAAATAAGAAAAGTAGGTAAAAAGTTAATAAAGATAACTAAGACTAAAATATTCTTCATTCCTTTTTTATTAGATTAAGATCCAATAATTAAAATTCCTTCTTATTATTCTTACACAAAATAAACCTCTTTAAACATGAGTTATGGGGTGTACTTAGTTAGTGTACCGAGTATTGTGACAAACTATATTAAATAGCACTATATTAATTAAATAGTTATTGGGCTATGAAGTTAGTTGCGATCGACCAAGATTTTAAAAGTAGTCTGATCTGGACTTGAAAAATAATCGTCGGCATACAGACGAGGGGACTGGAACTGTATAATGGATCTGGAAATGAGTCGTCGGGGATCTTCTCTTCTGGTCTTCTGGAGTGGACGAGTCGATAGTGATAAGGCTGTAGAGGGAGAAGAAGTTGCCGGGACAGAATGATCGATGGCGTGCAAACCTTGCAGGAATACTCAAAACTGTTTAAAGAGGGCAGTAATTTCTTTCCAAGCAACTGAAAAAAATATTGTTTTTATGGTATTTGCCCCGACCCTACCCAAACTTATTATAATTCATGAGAGATTTGACTTTAGAGCGTAGCTATGCCCATTAGTTTGTGGTCAAAGTTAAGAATTTTGAAGATACTTGAAACTCACCGACGGGAGAAGAAGAAGAAGAAAACGAAAAAGAGGGCTTGAAATCTAACATTTTGATGGTGTGAAATCAAGGAATAATTATATAGTCATCAACACCCATTTGTGTTACAGAAAGCTTGGTAAGTGAATTTAACCTAAAATTTAAGATTTTTAGGATCTTTTATAAGTAGATAAAAGATGGTTATTATTATTTCTATGATTGTTTCTATTTGAATCATTGTTGCCTTGTTCATGTGGAACATGTAACACAAGAACTTCATAAATGATGTCAAATAGTTTATGTATGTTGGGGGTTTCGAGTGATGAAATGTGTTAAGATCATAATCTGGTATGATCAGATTAATAGAGATTTGAGTAGTTGTAAAGTTGCTTGCACACCAAGTGTTTGATGAAATGCTTCAAAATCTAAGAAAGTTGTGAAATTTGAATGATTTGATATGTAATGAACTGGGATTATTTTTGAGTGTTTGATGAAAAAGTCAACGTTTTAAGCCTTTTTGTCCACTGTTTTCTTTTGTTGTAACACTACGTTTCGACCTGCTTGCACACACACTTTACAGATCATTCACTGAACCCTCAAATCAGCCACTAAAATAAGTTAATAATTCAAGTAGGTGTAAGATATGGACCACTCCAAACCCATTCAAAGGAAACATAAGCAAGAGGAATACTGTTTCCATAACAACTCTAAGCAAAGATAAGGAAACACATTTTGAAGTTCCACAAAATAATGATAGCCTGTCATCTTAGATGATTTTTTTAAGCCAACTGAATCTGCTAAACAACCACTGTTTCTTTTGTTCTCTTTATATGTATATGTATATAGTTGTTGAAAGTTTAACTGCAAATTGAATAAAGGGGCTAGTTAATCAAATGAAATGGATGAAACATTACACTGTTTCATTAGCAACTATATGAACAAGTGTGTGTGTATGCTGATATATATAAATATATATAATTTGAGTAAAATTAAAAAGTTAGACCTTTTGGATATGTACTAGACACATTTACGATATACTTCACTAATAATTATTACATACATGTTCCAAAGAGCATATTCGTTGCCGGAAGCAAAATGACCCAATGAACCAGAAAAAAATTATTTAAGTTTCGCAAATCTGATTTGTGACAATTAAAATATAGGTTCTAGTACGACTTGAGTATTGCATCGGTTTTGCTTGATTGTTTTCATATCGTTATACTTTTAGTCACTCGTACTTATTCATTTCCGCTACTTGATTTGTTAAATTCCTAAATAGGTTTATGAACTTTTACTTATTATTGGATGTTCCCTGAGATAATAGCCATTTTAGACTTTTGCTACTTCGTTCAGTTACTTGTTAGATAGTTTGTTACCCCTCAGATTTAGTACTCTATTACTCGGGCGTTTTAGACATGTCATTGGGGGTGTCAGTGACGTGACACTTACTGTGACCGTGTTTATAAAGTTTACGACATCTCTATTTAAGACGTTTGAAATTTCAGTTTAAACCTCTGTAAGTACTTGGAATTTTGGTTAAGTACTTTAATTATGCCATTAATTCTGTTTTGATTACCGTTTTGCATGTCACGTTAGCCCTAACCGCTTCAGGGTGTTATAGTGTTTGAATTCATTTGGAATCTGTAACAGAATTGCTTCTTACTTACCTCCTTTTATTCAGAGTCTCAGAATCTGTAACCGCCGAAAAGATATGACAAGAAGTGATGAGACATGGTCGTGGAGGAATGAGGTGCTTCCATTTGCTGCTATGCTAACTATAACATGTTTGGATATGAGTGGGTTGACAATAATCAAAGCTGCTATGAATGCTGGTTTGGCCAGTAATGTCTTTGTTGTTTACCATAACGCCCTTGGAACATTGATTCTTCTTCCATTTTTCATCCTTCATATCTGCAGGTTTGTGTTACATATCAATCTATGTGTGTTTCTGTTGTTATCCGTGGAACAAAATACCAATCAATCATATATAACGCTAATTTCAACTTGTACGTACAGAAACACAGGGCGTCCTCGGCTCACATTCCATATTCTTTTCAGATTCTTCATTCTCGGTCTTCTTGGGTAAGCAAATGAACCCATTGGGATGTTTCAGATGCTACCGGAAGATTTTTTTGAATTTGTTAACTGCTATTTGATACTCGTTTTTATTTTTTTACTATGTAGTATACTAAGAGTGACCTGATAAAATAGATTCCTAAACAAATGTAACAAATAGTTAACAAGCTTTACATATGTGTCGTTTGTAGGATTTGTCTTTTCGAAGTGCTTTTGTATATAGGTGTTTCCTACAGCTCTCCAACCATGGCAAGTGCCATCTCTAACTTGAGCCCTGCAATAACTTTCATGGCTGCAGCCATTTTCAGGTACGAAACATTTTGAAACGCCACCTTTGTTCCAAACACTACATGTTTATTAAACAGGTTAAAAATTACAAGTAAAAAACTTGAATATTTTCATGTCATGTTTCGGCCGTTTTATATATGCCTTGACCGTCAAATTTGACATGAAGTGCTTCAAGTTTACATTGTTATGCTTTTGACCACTAATTATGTGTTTTAGGATGGAGAAAATAGACATGAGAAGTCGAAGCAGTGTAGCAAAATTATCGGGTACCATAATAGCAATATCTGGAGCGATGGTGTTCACGTTCTATCAAGGCCCTCAACTTTTCGTAACGATTCATTCTCCACTTCTTTTGTCACAGCCATCCAATTGGGTATTTGGAGGTCTAATTATTTTTATCGGTGGCTCATCTGGTTGCATATGGCAGGTTTTACAAGTAAGATCTTAGATCTCCCCAGAATAATATTACTTGAAACCCCAAACTACTTTTTAGCTATTAATTTCTTGATTTATGCAACCAGTCAGCAACAACCAAAGAGTTCCCAGATCAATTCACCGTCGTCTTTTTCTTCTGCCTCTTTGGGACGATACAATGTATAGCTCTATCTCCTTTCCTAGAACCAAATCCAAGTGCCTGGGTGGTGGAGTCCGGAATCGGGATGATTGCTATTGTTTTTGGGGTAAGTTCAGCAAACTATACTAAACTAATTTTCATAATTTGGTGTTGGTAGATTGACAAGTTCAGTTTGAAGGCAGCATATTCCGTTGTGTTTCGCGTTAGTGCTCTGACTTGGTGCTTGGAGAAGAAAGGTCCAGTTTTTGTGGCCATGTTTTCTCCACTCAATATTGTTGTTGCAGTCATCATGGGTGTCACATTTCTTGGTGACTCACTTCATTTAGGAAGGTAAATGATTATCTTTCGTCGTGAAAACAAAAACTGAGAGGGTATTTGGATGTTTAATTTGAAGTGAGTATTGTGGTTTGAAAAATCAGAATTTGGTAATGAGAAGGATGCAAGTTTACATAAATCAGTAAATTTAAGCCCGGGAAAACGGGCTGGTCAGGCCGGGCTGCGTGTCAGGTCGAAACGAAAACGAGTTTGAGTGAAAATGGATCTGGGATAAAAGATTTCATTGTGGTTCGGGTCAAAGTGAGTTTGGACAGAAATGAAATTGGGTTCAGATGTCTTGTTTTAGAAAAATGGAGAGTATTAAAAATGGACTCACCTGTTATATTTATCATCAATCAGTGCCATTGGAGCAGTGATAGTTGCTGCAGGATTTTATACCCTGGTATGGGGTCAGGTGAAAGCGAAGAACAAGTTAGAGGAGGTGAGGGATGTGGATGTGGCAAATGAACCTGGATTATCAGACCAAAATGCTCCTCTCCTTGGATCCTTAAATGAATCGAAGTGTTAATATGTTATGGAACAAATAGCATCTACTCATGTGAGAGACTCATGTGAGAGATATAGAGAAAGGGTAAAATTAAACCCCCCTTGAGTTGAGGAACCTGTGGAACCTCTTTAAAAACGGGGATAAAAAACTTTTATTTTCTCAATTTTTTTACGGTGGTTCATTATTGTATAGACTACTCTTAAATGAAAAAATTTCAAAAAAAAAAAACGCCTTGTAGATTTAAAAAAAATGTTACATATGTTACTTTTCTGTTTTTTACAGTTACATGTAACATTTTTTTTTTGATATTTTTTTAAAAAAAAATCTACTAGGTGTTTTTTTTAATTTTTTTTTTCATTTAAGAGTAGTCTATTCCATAAAGATCCACCATAAAAAAACTGAGAAAAAAAAAACGTTTTTTTACCACATTTTTGAAGAGGTTCCACGGGTTCCTCAACTCAAGGGGGTTCCAATATAAACCCTCCCCACTCATCTGGCTGCATATATATAAAATTTCATTTAAGAGTAGTCTATTCCATAAAGATCCACCATAAAAAAACTGAGAAAAAAAAAACGTTTTTTTACCACATTTTTGAAGAGGTTCCACGGGTTCCTCAACTCAAGGGGGGTTCCAATATAAACCCTCCCCACTCATCTGGCTGCATATATATAAAATGCTATGATCTTGTCACTTATTGATTTGAGTAGTTCAAAGTTTGTGTAAAATCACAATCACCATTTTTCAGTATTTACTGCATGTATATTATTCACAGTCTTATAATTGCTTTCATTGTTAATAATTTGTCATGGAAGAACAAGGCATGAAACTTTTAACGTGGCATCTTACTTGTTGCGAGTAGAATAGAATTGGCCCATTATAATCTACTTGTTTTGACTGGTTATAACCAACTGCTTTAACGGGCTTGCTTTTTTGTCTTCACTAATGAAAAATCATGAATTCGTCACTAAGCTTTCTTCAGTTTGAGCTTCTAGCAAGCCGGTCTCAAGAAACTCAAGTACCTCGTTATGTTGAGACCTCTAGTTATTAAAGAAAACTTTTATCTTTAGATTTTAGCAACAGATACTTTCTAACTTCGTGATTGTATTCCAGGTTGAGCACAACATCCTTATGCACCCATTCCAGAAGTAGCAAAACGAAACGGAAAAAAAGAGGTGCTTGATGAAATGATTTGAGCAAAGCGAATAATACCCTTGTAGGCTTTTATTAGACTAATTCATGGTCGAAAGCCTTGTTCAATGTCAACAATATTGATACCCTTAAGTAGATTATCCATAAAAGACATATCTTTCTACGAAAACCTAAATGGAAATCCTCATAGATAGATTGACATAATTGTTCAAACTAACATTCTGATTCATTTCTAGATGAAAGGAGAGGTTCAGTTTGGTAAGTAGATGATCCGGGTTCATCCGAAACTTCCAAATCGTCATCCATGACCACCACTATATGATTCCTCTCTTTGTTCTGCCCCCATATCACCGTGTAAACCCCAGCAGCAACTATCGCGGTTCCAATGGCACTGCATGTACGAGCTTAAAGATTCAAGAACAAACCATGATCATCAACAAGTTTGTTTTAACAATGAAGCAACAATCTCAAAGAGGATTGGGTAATTATGAACTACAAAGCATGTTTTAGGATTCTCTGGCAGTGGTAAAATCGGAACTTCTTAGTTTAAGGGTTATTATAAGATTCTTCTTTTTATCGACTATGACAAACTGCTAACTTTTACTTTAAAAAATAATGAACTTTTATGATGAAAAGGTTGACCATTTACCTTCCTAAATGAAGTGAATCACCAAGAAATGCAACACCCGTGATCACTGCGATAACGATTCCGAGGGGTGAGAACATGGTCACAAAAACTGGACCTTTCTTCCGCAAGCACCAAGTCACAAGACTATTGTGAAACGCAGTGGAGTGAACTGCCTTCAAATAAAACAAGTCAATCTACCAACAACAAGATACATTTTCTGCCTAATTTGAACCAGTGGTTCAGTTTACTCAACTTACCCCCAAAACAACAGCAATCACCTGAATTCCAGGTGGAAGCACCCAGGTGCTTCGATTTCGTTCTAGGAAAGGGGAAAGTGCTACACATTGGATTGTTCCAAAGAGGGTGTAGAAAAAGACAATGGTTTGTTGATCCGGGAACTCTCTAGCCGTTGCTGTCTGGATGCATATGTAAATAAAGAATAGTTAATTACATGGAAATGATGGTTTAAATCATGTAAGATACAGGTTGTAATGATTTTATCATAGAAAACCGAAATGTTGGTGTTAAAAAAATAATGTGTAAGTACGTTATATTTTGTTGCAATGCACTTATTGTGTAATCAAGCGAGATCTTACCTGTAATACAATCCATATACAACCGAAGAATCCACCGGTAGTGATAATCAGACACCCTAATACCCATTTCGAGGGCTGTGACGAAACAAGTTGGTTGGGTGAACTGTCCGTATGATAGATATACGGGCCTTGATAGAATGTGATCACCATTACTCCTAATATCGTCATTGTAGTACCCAACAATTTTAATACACCACTTGAACTTCTTATGTCTATTTTCTCCATCCTAGAACACATATAAATAGTTTAAGAAAGTAGGTTGTAAGGATAACACACTATTAGAAAACTTGACAATTTTCTATGCAAAATGCGTAGAAAACGTCATTTTAAACCGTCCATAACAAAAAATATATATCAGAAAAACCTGTGTGGAAAATAGATCATACAATTTTCTATGCAAAATAACATTTTTTTCAACCATTGGAGGGTGGTTCTAAGGGTATGTATTCTAACGGTTCTCTACATATTAAAGCTTAGATACGGACGTGGTAAAGCTAGATATGGTCCAACCTGGTAACATGACCTGAACCAATTTGGATTTTAGCATTCATCAGACAAAGACGATTTTGATAACTTTTTTTTAAATGAGAAAATCCATCAGAATGGCCCATTTGACCAAAGTTTTATCAAAATGACCGACAATTTCTACCCTTATTCAATCTTCATATGACCATTAACTGGACCAATCAGTAAGAAAGTGCCACATATCCACCGCTGACTCGAAGACCTCGCCATATGTTCAAAAATAACCATTCATAACGCGTCACGTAGGCAAGTTGGCTCGACAGCAAGGCTACCTGGCCACATGTCCAACCTCCCAATCATTTAATATTCCATGAGCCCACGTGTCGACGACGGCTAAAGCTTTTTTTTAGTATGTATCCTTTCTGGTAACGTTTGAGCTAGCGGCTCACCGAAGCTCCGACTTTTGCCACGTGTCCTGACTTTGCCCTCCCCAATCCCTTATGGCTCACCCATGACGCCCCCCCCCCCCCCCCCCCCCGGTGTAGGATTAATCTTGACAAGGGTTTTACTAATGGGTCGGTTCATGGGTTGTTTTTATTAGGTGGTATTTTAGTTTATTTAAGCATGTTTTAAATAAAAAAGAAGTGGGTATAAATTGACCAAAATAGGGGCAAGTTAACGTTAGGTTGTTGGTTGAGTGGGTCATCATGTACCTTTTCTTTAGGTAGAAGTAGGTTTTTAATTGGTTGTAGATTGCCCACGTTTCTTTCTTGTGTAGGCTATATAAAGCATTTTACTTTATGGAATAAATTGCGGCTTTTCCTTATCAAGTCTC
Source organism: Deinandra increscens subsp. villosa (assembly GCA_039602395.1). NCBI lineage: Eukaryota > Viridiplantae > Streptophyta > Magnoliopsida > Asterales > Asteraceae > Deinandra > Deinandra increscens. The sequence goes on along the minus strand of JBCNJP010000027.1, from coordinate 23,367,412 downwards.
CATCACTCTTGTTTCAATTTTCTTTTGCTTTTTGCCAATTCGTGAGTTTCATTAAAGAACAAGACTTTGTTTTGTTTAAATAGGCTTTGATATCCAACATTTGGTATCAGAGCCTTATGGCTCATACCTGGGATTAGCAAGGTTGTAAGAAAAAGCAAGCAGCAAGAATCGATATCTAGATCGAGAAAGATAGCGAGTTTGATTGAAGCAAGAAGGAAAGAAACTAAAGCAAGAAAAAGCAAAGATCGCAAGAAAGAAGAAGAAGCAAGCATCAGCAGCACATACATAGCAACATAAGCAAGGAGGAAGTAGACAGCAAGTTCATTTAAAAACAAAGCACAGCAAGTAGAAAAAAGGCCACAAGCAAGAAAAATATGACTGATAACGCAGGCATGATGATGGTTCGCAAGCAAGGTAACGTCACTCTTCAAATTCCGAAGTTAACTGAGACGAACTACACGTCTTGGTCGATTATGGTGGAGACGGTGCTAAGAGCATACGGTCTTTGGGACGCGATAGATCCGGTGACGGGAGCAACCGTTGATGAGAAGAAAAACTACACTACAAAAGCCATAGTCTTTCAAAGTCTACCGGAAGATATCCTTTTGCAAGTTGCTAAACACAAGAATGCGAAAGCCGTTTGGGAGTCGATTCGGGTTCGATATCTTGGAGCCGATCGTGTTCAAAAGGCAAGGTTACAAACTCTTCGCAGCGAGTTAGAGATGATAGAGATGAAAGAAAACGAGACAATCGATGATCTCGCGGAAAAGATAAGTGGTATTGTTGCTAAGCTCAAAAGCCTCGGTTCAAGTCTCGATGAGGAAGTATTTGTGAGAAAGCTTCTCAATTCAGCCCCGAAGAAGTATCTCCCGATTGTTGTGTAACACCTGTGTCCGACCCAATTACAAAACCCGACTCGAATTTTAACTTGTCGCGCAAATCGAATTTTGATTTAAGAATTATCGAAAGAATTTGTCTAAAATATACAATTAAATTATGATCGGGATACTCGATAATCATTTTCGAAAGCAAAATAATAAATATGCAAAATGGTTAAACGATTTGCTTAAAACAAAAATAAAGCAATTATCAGCTTTTACGTGATTTCGATATTCGATTTATCGTTTATCGGGAATCTCGGGACTTTTATCTCAAAATATATATTTTGAAATATCCTACAATCATTTTATAACATTAAAAGCCAATTGGTTAAATTATAGATCAATTTTGTTATAAATTAACGCAACTAAATGAAATTACCGTTTTTCGTGCAAGTTCGTTAATTACCGGGAATCACGTAAACTTCAAAAATCATATTTTTATGTTCCATAATGTTTTATAAGGTTTTTATAAGTTGCTCGTAAAATATTAGAGGCTAACGAGTTAAAATAAGCCCGAACGAATAAGAAGAAAATAAATTTATAATAAATACGTGTCTTTATACCTCGTTATGCGTATCCCGAGACTTAGAAAACCATGATGAATTATTCTAAACTATTTTTAGGCATAAAATGATAAGGTTAGAAAAGCCTAGGGGTTATAATCACTCAAAAACCAAAGTTCATGGGTTAAATTGTAAAATAAAACCTCAGGGACCAAATCTGCCAATTGCCCAAAGTGGGCCGCATATCGCGCCGACCCCCTCCTCCTCCCTCGCGATACGCGACGAGTACCAGGTCGTAGTTTCTCCACGTTTTCACCTTGCAGCTCAAGTTTGATCCATCCACTCGTCATTTTCGACTGATTTATCACCCCCTTACGTGTCTACACTGATTTGCGACCCTAACCACTATAAAAACTCGATCAGATCATCCATTTACACTCACCAATTCACGAATTCTTCACCTCAAAACCCTAAGCTTCAACTGAAACTTCATCCTTCAATTACGATCGATCCAGAAGCTCTCCAAGGCTGATCTCCTGCAGTCCCCCATAATTTTGTATGCTCTACAAAAGCCCTCTATCAATTTCTGTTAATTTTGTCTCTAAGATCGAGTTTTGAAACTAGGTTAAAATTAGGGTTCTTAACTTGTTTTGTTAATTCTAGATAATTGGGAAGGAATTAAGGTCTGAAATTTTGAAGGATATTATGTTATAACATATGTTAAAGAACCGCTAACTCAATTTTATGATTCCTAAAGGATTGGTATTTTATTTAAAAGACGGTTAAAATTAGGGTTTTCGGGTCTTTGTTCTGCCCAAATTGAGTAAACGGTGTTGAATTAAGGTTTGATATGTTAAGGAATATTAAAATATATATTATAATAAATAAAACCCTAAGTTTATACAATTTTATAAAATGTTTTGATATTTTTTAAATACGTTGAAATTATGGTTTTCATGACGTTGCTTTGCCAAAATGGAACAAACGGGTTAAATTTAGGGTTAATCTTTTAAGGTGTATTATAAAATAATATTTTAAGTAACAGCCCTCAATTTATTTCATTTAATAAAAGATTTTGCTATTTATTTGATAAATATTTTAAAATCAAGGTTTTAAGTATGATTATTTAATATTAAACAAACCGGGAGGTATTGGGACTTGATTTTTGGTTTTAGATCATGTTTATATATGTAACCAGTATTTATGGGTCCAAAGTTGATAAAATAAAACATTATCATTAATCTCTCGATAAAGGGTAAAATGATCTTTTAAACAAACAAGACCTAACACTCCTTAAGTTTCTCGTGTCCTTAGAAGTATAATCATTATGATTCCCTATATTCATTTAGCATGTTCGTTTCATTAGGATAATCTCCAGATTGTTATCTCTCACGATTGGTTCTATCTCTCGTTTCCGATCTACTTATCACGTGAGTATTCACTAAATCCCTCTTTCTTTTAAAATGGGATATGACTCAATATTCAATTCGTATTATCATTACTAATGGTGATTCATTCGAATGATAATCCGACTTGTGAGAAATCATAGATCCATATCTTTAACATTTTTGGGGTGTAACATGTATCTATATTCAAAATCGTTACCCTAAACATTATGCGATTATGTGTTGATTAAATGAATTCTATGTGGAACTGTTTATGGAAATCTCTATGTGTTAGTCTCCCTCTCGTAAGAGGAAATCATGCCAGTCTACCTCTATTTGAGGAAATTATGATGTGAAGTCTTAGGTGATTAAAGGTTTGTTATGTTTGCTTGTTTATTCTATTTCATTTGCTAATTGACTGCATATCTAAATTATCTCTTATATTGCACGTGTTAAAAATATATTTTATAAACTTGTGCTTACTCACCAACTACTTTTGTAGTTGACACTTGATTTTATACATGTTGCAGGAATTGATACTTGAGCTATGTTGTGATCACGCTAGGATTGCTGGACCTAGATTAAAGACTTTAAATCAGTTTGATATGTATTACTGCATGTTTAATATACTTGTACAATATCTTAAATTGATTAATGAAAAAGGGCGTGTTTACATATTACAACTTATTTTAGTTGTCATGTGCATCTGGACAATCATTCTGCCCCGACATATTCCGATGTCGGTTGGGGTGTGACATGTTGCCTCAATTACGCAATACTCAGAGATCGAAAACATGCTGTTTGAAGAGGTGGTGGGAAGACTCAAATCATATGAGGAAAGGCTTAAAAGCCATGATGAAAGGGATGAAGATAAAGTGCAGCTTTTGTTGACGAGTGTTGTGCAATATGGACGTGGAAGAGGTCGAGGAAGAGGTTTCGGCAGAGGAGAAAGAGGTCGTGGAAGAGGCTCGGGTCGAGGTGATAAAAGCAAGTTTAGGTGCTATGAGTGTGGAGCTTTTGGACACTTTGCTCATGAGTGTACCAAATGGAAAGACAAAGATGAAGAAGCAAACTTGATTGAAGAGGAAGAAGTTGCACTACTTTGATGAAGAAATGATGTCAAGATTAAGGGGGTGAAATGTAGGATTAATCTTGAATGGGTTTTACTAATGGGTCGGTTCATGGGTTGTATTTATTAGGTGGTATTTTAGTTTATTTAAGCATGTTTTTAATAAAAGAGAAGTGGGTATAGATTCACCGAAATAGGGGCAAGTTTAACGTTATGTTGTTGGTTGAGTGGGTCATCATGTACATTTTCTTTAGGTACAAGTAGGTTTTTAATCGGTTGTAGATTACCCACGTTTCTTTCTTGTGTAGGATATATAAAGCCTTTTACTTTATGAAATAAATTGCAGCTTTTCCTTATCAAGTCTCCATCACTCTTGTTTCAATATTCTTTTGCTTTCTGCCAATTCATGAGTTTCATTAAAAAACAAGAATTTAATGGTGAGTGGCGTCAAGGTTAGCCTTAATTAATTTGAAATAAAGTTATCATGTTCATTAGTATTACCTGAAACATACCGCAATCAAGAATGTAACCCCGGGAGCCAAGTTCGAGATGGCACTCGCCATGGTCGGAGAGCTGTAGTTAACACCAGTATACACGAATACCTGCAGAATACAAATCCTACATACAATTGATGATCAATATGAAGTTGTAAAGCGATTAAAAGGACAGATGTTTGTGAATGAGAAACATGCATTGCAAAAGTTCCAAAACTAAAACCGTAAGAATCACATAAACATGCACTTCTTCAGCTCTTACCCGAGGAGGCCAAGGATGAAGAATCTGACTAAAACACGAAATGTGATCGGAGGACGATTAACCTTTCTGTACAAGCGCAAAGTAATATTATATTTTTCTTCCGGCCGGGCGTAACAAAGAAACGGGGGGTCGCAAACCTGAGAACATGAACGACGAAAAACGGAAGGAGAACCAATGTCCCGAGAGCGTTATGGTAAACAACATAGACGATACTGCGCATACCGTCATTCATTGCTGCTTTTACTACGGTTAAAACCGCCATATCCAAACACGTTATCGTCAACATAGCGATAAACGGAAGCACATTATCCATCCATGACCATGTCTCAGTTCGTCCCATGGTCACCGGTCACTGCTAAAAGTGAAAAAAATATATGAGTATATAGATTCAAGTTTTCCAACAGATTAATGTCGCCCAAGTGTTTATTATATGGCTAAAATTCTAACTACCACAAATTTGGATTTTAGTTGAATTTTAGAGTAAATTACATCAGGGTCTCTGAAGTTTACACAAGTAACGAAAGAGGTCCCTAAAGTTTTAAAATTATGGAAAAGGTCCTTAACGTTTGTATTAGTGTAACGAAAGAGGTCCCTCCATTAGTTAATCCCGTTTGTATTTAACGGGGTTAACTAACGGAGGGACCTCTTTCGTTAAACTAATACAAACGTTAGGGACCTTTTCCATAATTTTAAAACTCTAGGGACCTCTTTCGTTACGTGTGTAAACCTCAGAGACCTCTGGTGTAATTTAATTAAATAAAAGTAAAGTTTCAAATTTAGATTGAAAATATTTTCTAAATTTTTTTCTATTGTTAAAAATAAACAAAATAAGACAAGAAGATTTAAAATAACATCGAGTAAAGAATTTAAAATATTGATTCTTGTTTAAAAAACAAAACATGAAAAATAAAAATAACATTGACTAAATATAATAAAATATTGATTTTTTATTTAAAAAACAAAACATGAAGATTAAAAATAACATTGACTAAAAATTTTAAAAAGTTGATTATTTAAAAAAGTTAACAGAAAACAAAAAGAACGTTGAGTAAAAGAACTTAAATGAACTGTTTAAAATAAATTAAAAAAAAACAGCTATATGTAATTATTGAAGTTTTGAAAAGGTGTATTATTTTAAATTTTCAATAACTTAAATAAATTAGTTATTTAAGCTATTAGGGTTTGATTCAAATATGATTTAGCTAATATAGTTATCCTATCAGGTTAATCTATAAATAGTGATCAAACCCCATAATTCAGAATGCAGAGAAAATTCACAACAAAAGAGAGAGAAGAGAGAAGCCATTTCGGCCTCCCTACGCCGCCGCCGCCGACCACTAAGGCGCCACTGTCGCTGCCACGATCGGGTCTCCACGAGTCGTCGTTTAAAAATGTTAACAGAAAACAAAAAGAACGTTGAGTAAAGAAATTAAATGAACTGTTTAAAAAAAATTAAAAAAACAGCTATATGTAATTATTGAAGTTTTAAAAAGATTTGATTTGCATTTAAATATGAAAAAAAATTTAAAAAATAAATTTCTTAAAATTTTTCAAAAATCATTTTTGAAACATTATCTCTAACTAGTATATTTTTTTAAACACATTTAAAATTATTTATAAGCCATTTTTTGAAAATATTTTCAATCTAAATTTAAAACTTTACTTTTATTTGACTAAATTACATTAGAGGTCCCTGAGGTATACACAAGTAATGAAAGAGGTCCCAAGAGTTTTAAAATTATGAAAAAGGTCCCTAACGTTTGTATTAGTGTAACGAAAGAGGTCCCTCCGTTAGTTAACCCCGTTATTTCATTACTTGTGTATACCTCAGGGACCTCTAATGTAATTTACTCTAAATTTTAAGTTAATGATGCATTTGTTCTAGAATTTCCTCTTATGGTAAATTTTTGACTCTTTGAAAGAATATGTAATTCACGTTTGTGATGGATTAGGCCTGATATAAGTGGAAATGCAAATGCCCAAGACTGGGATAGCCTATCGGATTTGGGGTTATTTAGGGTTTTTTTGTCTGGTTTTGACGGTTTTTAGATTAAAACTTAAGATAAACTGTCAGTAGTAGTCTTTATTATAAAATACCAGAATTAAACCTTTGAAATTTAAAATTTTGAACCATTACTAACAATTTGGTCCCGATTGATATGGTTTCATTTTGGGCTTTGTTGGTCTTTATGGTTTATACAAATTGTTCAAAACAAAGAAAATGTATGAAGACATGAGTCATCCATCAGAGGAAACTGTCAATACTAGATTACAAGTTGTTTAGAATTTAAAACAAACTCTATATTACAAGCTCTCAGAGTATCATGAAAGCTAAATGTCAAAACCTTTTTTTTTTAAACAAAATGTCAAACCTATTGGTATCAATATGTTGTCCAAAACAAATCTGTCAAAGTATCCAATTTTAAAATTAAGAACAGGAGTTGGCAAAAATCGTTTGTCGGTTCTCGGTTCTCACTCACACCTTTAATCAATTCAGGTCCAAGAACCGTGAAAACCAACACGAACCATGAAAACTTTGCATTAAAACCTATTCTTTTGGAGTTTAAAAAATTTTAAAAGACCTTTGATTGACATACAGACGGTTCATCATCCCTCTACAACCATCTATTGACACCACTCATCTCCGCAACCAAGTTTCGAGACATCATTCCTTCCAGATGTCACACGTCTGCAACTAAATTTCACATGGTTCGACATCCTCCTTCAATTTGAGAGTTAGAGACCTCACATCTGCAAGACTACAACGAATGTTTTAAAAATGGTTTTAAAACCAGACTGAGCTTGTGTCAAAAAAGGTTCAGTCGGTTAACCCAGGTTGACCCAACAAATATTCAAACTTGTAAATCTTCTATACTATATAATAAACAAAAAGTTTAACCATACTTTAATTAGGAAAAAAAAGACACTTGTTATCACCACAAGATTTTGTATTAAGTTAAATTTTTAATAAGTAATTATCTAAATACTAAATTTTCATATTAATGTTTATTTTGTTCAAAATTTTAATAAGTAATTATCCAAATACTAAACTTTTATATTAAGGTTAGTAATTATCCAAATACTAAATTTTCATATCAATGTTTATTATGTTTAAACTTTTAATAAGTAATTATCCAAATACACAATTTTTACATTAAGGTTATTAGTTATCCAAATACTAAATTTTCATAATAAGAATTATTTTGTTTAAAAATTTAATAAATAATTATCCAAATACATAATTTTTATATTAAGGTTTATTTTATTTTTTACTAACAAATATATCTTAAAACTAATCATTTAAATAAATTATATTTATTTGCATACGTTTCAAATATATTCAAAACTAATTAATTTTTACTAACATAGTAACTAATAATTATTTTCAAATAACATATATATTTACTAAATGTTCATATTATACTTAATTTTTTAAGCTTTTAATAAGTAATTATTCAAATACTAATTTTTTATATTAAGGTTTATTTTATTTTTGACTAACAAACATATCTTAAAACTAATCATTTAAATGAGATGTTTACCACCCCGCGCGTTGCTGCGGGGTTAAATTTGTATGTCGAACAAAAGTTAAAAAGTTAAGAGGTATAAAACGTAAAATTATAAAAGTCTCGTGGTGAAAGTATAAAACTATAAAAGTATACTAAAAATGAAAGTTAAAAAGTTAAGGGTATAAAACGTAAAATCCTAATAGTCTCATGGTGAAAGTATATAACTATAAAAGTACACTAAAAAAGAAAAATAGAAAAGTTAAAAGTTTCGTGGCTGAAGTAGAAGACCACAAAACTTAAAGCAAAAAAAAACTTTAAAAGTTAGATGGTAGAAAACGTAAAAGTATGAAACATATGTGGCTAAACTATGAAAGCCTAAAATTTACTATTTCCGTTAAAGAAAAAAAAAACAAATTGTTAAAGTTTAGGGTAGAAAATATCAAATGCCAAACTCCATTAAAGAAAAAAAAATAAAGTATTAAAGTCTAGGGTAGACAATGTCAATATGCCAAATCCGTTAAAGAAAAAAAACAAAGCATTAAAGTTTAGGATAGAAAATGTCAAACACTCAACTAACAATATATTTTTAATTACAATAAAAAAAATATCAAAAAATATCTATACTTAACTAACAATATTTTTTAATTACAATCAAATAAAAAATAAAAATACAATTATATATATATATATATATATATATATATATATCAATAAAACATCTATACTTAACTAACTATATTTTTTAATTACAATCAAATAAATAATAAAAATACAATTTTTTTGTATATATCAATAAGGGGGGAGTAGGGGGGTTGAGTCTGACTGATGACTAAAGTAATCCTAAGGGGTGGAGTCCACATAAGCCATTCAAGCCAACCTCTCAAGCCATGGCTCCTTGTAGGCCACGTGGCAGGTTTGTAGAGGTACGGTTACCAACCTGGTTCTTAGCCTAATTTCTAAACGATAAATCCACATGTTTTATTCTAACTGGCTAATAGATATGTTCAATGATTGTTTAGTGGGTTCCACCTTTAGCCTTCTTGTCAGATGGAGGACACTTGGAGGTTGATAATTGGGTAAAAGTAGGGAGGTGGAGGGTTTCTATTGGGTGATATATGATGAGAGCTAATTATGTAACACTTTTATATATTTAATTCTATATTTTTACTTGTTATAATATATTAATTCTCATCACATCTTCTGTGTTTTGTGTTTCTTGTGTTTTGAGCTTAAATGTTATAAATCGTGGCGTTTAGAGTGGTGTAGAGTTTATTTTATTTATATTTTGATCATCCCCTCAAATACACCGAGTGAGTCTAAAAGATATTAGTTTAATCCGTTTTTTTTATGGTTAGTGTGTTGAGATGAGAATAAGCTTAAAATGTGTAATTAAGTTAAGTCTGAATTGTAACGTGCTAACAAGTTAGTTGTCATAACTATTTATTTTCTAAAATAGTAGTTTTGTTAATATATACATTAAAGTGAAATAGTATGACAAATGAATTCATATATATGTTTAGAGATTGAGTTCGTGAATTGCAGGTGGGAATTACAAAAAAAGAATATTTTGGGAAGTCATGAAGGAAAAGAATGGCACGTGAGCTCCAAAATAAATAATCCGTGTGGACGCAAATAGACAGCAAATTCGAAGAAATCACACGTGGCTTCTATTTCTAGATTTAATGTGGGCTACAAAGTAATTGATTAACCTTAGTGGGCTTTAACTTTCGGGTTGAGTAGGGCTAGAGGAGAATTCGATGGAGAACAATTAAACGGAGGAAAATATATAAAGGAGAGATTCGCATCAAAAAAAGGGATTCGACAGCCCTAGTTTTTTTGGACGGAAGAGGGGGCTTCTGACGGCAACTTTGGTGCGCAGGAAGAAAAAGGCAGAGAGGTGACGGCAAGTAGAGAAAAAAAGAGAGGATTGCGAGATCTCTGGCACCATCCGATCATCATTCAAACATCAAAATCTTGTAATCGAATCATGGTTTATTTTTATGATTTAGTTTTGTCTTTAATTATGAGTAGCTAAATTTCTTGTAACTGACTTTGGGTGAATAGTCTATTGATATGTGCTTATGATTAATTTTCAATCTTGATGAAGGACTCATTTTATGTAATTTGATTCCTTGCAATTAATCGCATTAAAATATTTATTGAATTATGACTTGTGTTGATTTCATCAATTGAATAGATTATCTATTGTGTGACCTCTTGATCGATCTTGATGCATAGTGTAGTATTCATATTTAGGTATTCATATAGTCATTGATTCAACAACAACGAATTGAATATCACTTCGATTAATTATATGCTGAATAGTGTTTGACATTATTTTCATCTAAATTGATAATTGGGTTGCACATGTTGATAGACTAGGATCCTGAAGTTGGTTACTTTTTCTTTAATTGTTAACAACATCCCACTACAACTCATTTTTTGCATAGGCAACGCAAGCCACTGTTTAATTATTTTCACCGTTTAAACTGATATCAACCATTGTTCCCTATGTTCGACCCCTCTTCTTTATACTACAATTAAGTGTTAGATTAGGGTTATTACAAATGTTTTTGGTAGACATTGACACCGCTATCAATATACCTTGGGTCATTTGAGTTAGGATAATTTTGATGGGTCATTTCTGAATTTTCTTGGTCAAACTTGGTCATTTTGGTGATTTTCCATTTTCTATTTCTAGTTTGTTTATTTAAGTTAGAAAGACTTGGTATTTGTTTGACCGAATATTATGGTTGTACGTTGAGGCACATGGGAAATCTTTTAAGAGTACCATTTCTTTAGGAAAAAGGTAGGATGTGATTGGTTGGTGGGTTATCCACGTTTCTTTTGTAAGGCTATTTATAGCCATGGGTTATGATGAATAAAGCTGCAACTTTCTACTTTCTATAACTATCTATATCATGTTCACATCACTGTAAATTTCGTGAGCTTTCATTTTTCTTAATATTTGAGTGCTAAGAGAGTTTAAGAACAACACATGTTCTTCTTCTTTCTAAATCATTCGGCTCTTGATATCCAACATTTTCATCATCACACATCCTTATGCTCCCTTCAAAGTTGGCGGAAGTTGTCCCGAAAACCGCCATCCTCCCGTCATTATCAGAATCTCCCCCTACAATATTAACACCATTACCGTCAGTAGTATCGGCCCGTTCGGTACGAATGAACTCGGCTACACTACAAATGAGATCCTTCTAGAATTCAACATCATCCATGTTGACATCACGGTAACCGTATCTTGCTATGCCAATCTGTACCCTTTGGGCCAATTCTTTCGACAAGAAATCGCTCCTCAGGCCTTACGTGAGGCACCGGGACTGATTTCACACAGAGGAACACAACAACTTGGTGAAAAGCGGGAAGGTTCGTTACAAAGTGTGAGAAAATGGCAGGGATCCCGGAAACGAGCTCGATGTGTATGAGCCAGATCCCGTGGACCTGCATGATGCCAAGAGTAGGGCCCAGGCCGAGGACCGAGTTAATTGAGAAAATCACCAGAATGACCATTGACTAGGGTTGATTTGCCAGTATAGCCATTGAATATCTATTTTACCAAAATAGCAGACCAATAGTATGGTTCCATGTCATCATTTCTGACCAACATACGCGAGTCCGTACGCTATTTTTAATGGTCCAAACGCCATTTTAAGTTCACATACGTCAAACTGACACACATACGCTGACCTGGACGCCAAAATTTAATAATAAAAAAAGACAAAAATGGAATCTTAAGAGTTAGCGTACGAGATAGCGTATGAAATTTTGGGCGTATGAACATCAACTGGAATTCTTTTAATGTTTTACTTTTTATATCTTTATTTAATTAAGCACCTTAATATGTTTTTTTGTTAATAATTTATGTTGAATAATTTAAAAAAAACTGAATATACAGTAGTTCATAATTTTTTTTTCTTAACATTTTGACCTAAGTTTTAGTAAAACCGGAATTGTTTTTAAAAATCAATTAAGTTTTGTAATCAACTTTGTATAACTCTTAAAAAAATAACGAGAGTTGAAGATAATATGTAAACTGATTGAATAATTTTCTTATATGAGACAAGTTCAAATATATATAATATTGTAGTTGAAGAGAAAGTGTTAAGAATTACATAGATTTAAAAAGTGAGTTTAAAAACAAAAGTATTAAAATTTTGAACGGCCATTTCATTAAACCAACCACCCTAGCAAGGAGGTGCTCCAAGTTAGATGCATAGATAGGAGGAACCTTACACAATTTATATATTATCTCCAATTCTGTTATTGTTTAAGAGTTATACAAAGTTGTTTACGAGACTTAACTGGTTTTTTAAAAATAACTCCGTTTTTAATAAAGCTTAGGTTAAAATGTTCAGAAAAAAAATATGAACTACTGTATATTTAATTTTTTTTAGAATGACTATCAATTCTAAATTATTAACAAAAAACATATTAAGATGCTTAATTAATTAAAAAAATAAAAACTAAAATATTAAGAAATAAATTACATATAAGAGTACATATAAGAATATAAGAGTACAGTATATACGCCGCTTTCAAAAAGGAAAGCAAATAAGAAAGCACTCATACGTTATGTCATACGCCTAAAATTAAGTTAATGGCTATTTTGGTAAAATAGATATTCAATTGTTATACTGGCAAAAAAACCCTAGTCAATGGCCATTCTAGTGATTTTCTCTTTGAACGTCAAACTCGTATTTTTTTATCGTCCCGTAGTGCCACACAAACATGATGACCAGAAAGATGCACGAGAGTGCCACCGGGACCCATGCACCTTCACGAAACTTTATCAAGGATGCTGAGAAGTAGAGTACTTCTACTGAGCCAAAGAAGAATATAAACCCGAGAGCTAGGAACACGCTTTTTCGCCAGCATATAACCATCACAAGTGACATCAGGAAGGTTGTCACCAACATGACCATAATACCTGCCAAACCTGTGCAGAATTTTTTTTTAAAAAAAATCATTACCAAAGACAGTTTATGGTAATTAAACAATCTGTAAAAATAAAGAGAGAGGGGGATGGGTCGGAGTGATGGGTCAAAACAGGTCAGTCAGTTTGACCCATCAACATTTTTGAGACCTTCTGTTGTACAAGATCTGAGATTCAGCCAAGGACCTGGACTAGGGTGCTACAAGCCCGACTGAAATTCTATTAGGTCAACTATAGATCAGGAGCCTACAACCATTGGTCCTCGGTTGGATCTCCGGCAAGAACCACACACTCAAACACTTGAAGCTCTCGTGACAGTATATACCTACTGCATTGCTTATATGCTTGGTATCACGAAAACCAACTGCGACAGCTAAGCATAGGAGCATCAAAGTCCAATTAATCTCCAGGATATATGAGTAAAATAGAATTGACCCGCTATAATTGTTATGAGTAAAATAGAATTGAAGAACAAGGCATGGAATTTTAACTGGCATCTGTTGGATCAGACCTCACTTGAGACTCACAAAATGCTCTCACGTATGTACGTAAATAAAGATGGGGAAGTAAAGTTGCATATTTTATTCATTCAGAGACCAACATATGCCTTAAATAGGCTAAAATCTAAGACTCATTCATCCACTCTCTACCACTCTCCTAGTGACTCGGTAAAACCCAAAACAACCTTTGACTACCCTTTAAGCCTAAAATACACATGCTTAGTTAACTAGAACTCACCTAATAAAACTAAATAAAACATGACCCATTCAACTCCTTGACCCATGTCAAGATTAACCCAACAACATCTTAATTGTTATGAGTAAAATAGAATTGAGCCGTTATAATCTACTTGTTTCCACCGGTTATAACCAACTGCTTTACCGAGCTTGCTTGTTTGCCTTCACTCATGAAAAAATCATGAATATATCACTAAGCTTTCTTCAGTTTGAGCTTCTAGCAAGCCGGTCTCAAGAAACTCAAGAGTAGCTCGGTATGTTGAGACCTCTATTTCTTAAAGAAAATTTATATCTTTAAATTTCAGCAACAAATACTTTCTAACTTCATGACTGTATTCCAGGTTGAGCACAACATCCTTATGCACCCATTTTAGAAGTAGCAAAATGAAACGAAGAAAAAAAGGTGCTTGATGAAATGATTTGAGCAAAGCGAATAATACCCTTATAGGCTTTTATAAGACTTATTCATGGTCGAAAGCCTTGTTCAATGTCAACAATATTGACACCCTTAACCAGATTATCCACAAAAGACATCTCTTCCTACGAAAACCTAAATGGAAATCCTCATATATAGATTGACATAATTGTGCAAACTAACATTTCGATTCATTTCTAGATGAAAGGAGAGGTTCAGTTTGGTAAGTAGATGATCCGGGTTCATTCGAAACTTCCAAATCGTCATCCATGACCACCACTATATGATTCTTCTCTTTGGTTTGTCCCCATATCACCGTGTAAACCCCAGCAGCAACTATCGCGGCTCCAATGGCACTGCATGTATGAGCTTAAAGATTCAAAAATAAATCATGATCACCAACAAGTTTGTTTTAACAATGAAGCAACAATCTCAAAGTGGATTGGGTAAGTATGAACTACAAAGCATGTTCTAGGATTCGCTGGAAGTGGTGGAACCGGAACTTCTTAGTTTAAGGGTTATTATAAGATTCTTCTTTTTATCGACTATAACAAATTGCTAACTTTTTCTTTAAAAAATAATGAACTTTTATGATGAAAAAGATTGACCATTTACCTTCCTAGATGAAGTGAATCACCAAGAAATGCAACACCCATGATCACTGCGATAACGATTCCAAGGGGTGAGAACATGGCCACAAAAACTGGACCTTTCTTCCGCAAGCACCAAGTCACAAGACTATTGTGAAACGCAGTGGAGTGAACTGCCTTCAAATAGAACAAGTCAATCTACCAACAACAAGATACATTTTCTGCCTAATTTGAACCAGTGGTTCAGTTTACTCAACTTACCCCCAAAACAACAGCAATCACCCGAATTCCAGGTGGAAGCACCCAAGTGCTTCGATTTCGTTCTAGGAAAGGGGAAAGTGCTACACATTGGATTGTTCCAAAGAGGGTGTAGAAAAAGACAATGGTTTGTTGATCCGGATACTCTCTAGCCGTTGCTGTCTGGATGCATATGTAAATCAAGAATAGTTAATTACATGAAAATGATGGTTTAAATCATGTAAGATACAGGTTGTAATGATGTTATCATAGAAAATTGAAATGTTGGTGTTCATAAAAATAATGTGAAAGTATGTTATATTTTGTTGCAATGCACTTATTGTGTAATCAAGCGAGATCTTACTTGTAATACAATCCATATGCAACCGAAGAATCCACCGGTAGTGATAATCAGACACCCTAATATCCATTTCGAGGGCTGTGACGAAAAAAGTTGGTTGGGTGAATTGTATGTATGATAAATATACGGGCCTTGATAGAATGTGATCACCATTACTCCTGATATCGCCAGTGTAGTACCCAACAATTTTGCTACACCACTTAAACTTCTTATGTCTATTTTCTCCATCCTAGAACACATATAAATAGTTTAAGAAAGTAGGTTGTAAGGATAACACACTATTAGAAAACTCGACAATTTTCTACGCAAAATGCGTAGAAAACGTCATTTTTAACAGTCCATGACAAAAAAATATATATCAGAAAAACCTGTGTGGAAAATATATCTGACAATTTTCTATGCACAACCATTGGAGGGTGGTTCTAAGGATATGTATTCTAATGGTTCTCTATATCTTAAAGCTTAGATAAGGACGTGGTAAAGCTAGTTATGGTCGAACCTGGTAACAAGACCCAAACCAATTTGGATTTTAGCATTCATCAGAAAAAGAGGATTTTGATAGTTTTTTTTTAATGAGAAAATCCATCAAAATGGCCCATTCAACCAAATTTTTTTTTAATCAAAATGACCGACAATTTCGAGCTTTCTTTAATCTTCATATGACCATTGACCGGACTAGTCAGTAAGAAAGTGCCACATATGCACCGCCGGCTCGAAGACCTCACCACATGTCCGAAAATAACCATTCATAACGCGCGTAGGCAAGTCGGCTCCAACAGCAAGACCACCTGGCCACATATCAACCTCCTAATCATTGAATATTCCATGAGCCCACGTGTCGGCGACGGCTAAAGCTTTTCCGTCTGTATCCTTTCCGGCAACGTCTGAGCTAGTGGCTCACCGAAGCTCCGACTTTCACCACGTGTCCTGACTTTGCCCTCCCCAACCCCTTACGGCTCACCCTTGACGTCATGGTTAGCCTTAATTTGAAATAAAGTTACCATGTTCATTAGTGTTACCTGAAACATACCGCAATCAAGAATGTAACCCCGGGAGCCAAGTTCGAGATAGCACTCGCCATGGTCGGAGAGCTGTAGTTAATACCAGTATACACGAATACCTCGTGAATACAAATCCTACATACAATTCATCAATATGAAGTTGCAAAAGTTTCAAAACTAAAACCGTAAGAATCACATAAACACTTCTTCAGCTCTTACCCGAGGAGGCCAAGGATGAAGAATCTGAACAAAACACGAAAAGTGATCGGAGGACGATTAACCTTTCTGCACAAGAGCAAAGTAATATTATATTTTTCTTCAGGCCGGGCGTAACAAAGAAACGATTAAAATCGATGGTCGCAAACCTGAGAACATGGACGACGAAAAACGGAAGGAGAACCAATGTCCCGAGAGCGTTATGGTAAACAACATAGACGATACTGCGCATACCGTCATTCATTGCTGCTTTTACTACGGTTAAAACCGCCATATCCAAACACGTTATCGTCAACATAGCGATAAACGGAAGCACATCATCCATCCATGACCATGCCTCAGTTCGTCCCATGGTCGTGTTTGCACCGGTCACTAGCTGCTAAAAGTAAAAAGAGATTCAAGTCTTCCAACAAATTAATGTCGGCCAATGTCTAGGAACTTGTTTTCTTCATTTCAAGTGTTTATTATATGGCTAAAAGTCTTGTCTCAACTACTACAAATATGGATTTTAGTTAAATTTTAATTTGATGATGCATTTGTTCTAGAATTTCCTCTTATGGTAAATTTTTTACTCTTTGCAATAATATTCCAAAAATATGCAATTCATGTTTGTGATGGATTGGGCCCGATATAAGTGGAAAGGCCCAAGACAGGGATAACCTATTGGATTTGGGGTTACTTAGGGTTTGTTTTGAGGGTTTTTAGATTAAAATGTGAGACAAACCGTTAGTAGCAGTTTTTTATTATCGAAAACCAGAATTGAAGCTTTGAAATTTAGGCTGTGTTTGAAAATTCTCACTTACCCACAAGTAAGTGACCGAGTTAGTGGTATAGAAATGGGGGACCGAGTAAGAGGTTAGTAAGGGCACGGATCCGAGCTTCGGACCGAGTCAGAGGTTATTTTCCACAAAATCAAACGAGCGGGCCATTTACCGGGCCAATGCTCAGCTCTTACCGTATCAAACAAAATCAAACGAGCGGACCATTTACCGGGCCAGACGTCACACCTCTAAACTAAGTTTCGCATGGTTCGACATCCTTCCTTCAATTCGAGAGTTCGAGACCTCACATATGCAAGACTACAACCAATGTTTTAAAATCGGATTTTTAAACCGAACCGGACTTGTGTAAGAAAATGTTCACTCGGTTGACCCGGTTGGCCCAACCGAACCGGACATGTGTAAGAAAATGTCCAGACACAACAAATGTAAAAAAAACTTCATAAAATCCTAAAGAATTACAATTATTCAAAAAAAACATCAACATAAGTTTTAATCAAACTATATTTATCCAAAACAAACTACATTAACGTATTGTATCCATAGAAATAAAAAATGAACACAAAACAATGAAAATCACTAATAAAGATTAAGCTTACATGAACGGAATATAAACTGTAATCATTACCAAATAAAATAATATACTCCGTACGTGCGCATATCCAAAAAAAAATTATCGTGACTTTTAAAAACCAGTTCAGTTAGTGGGCTGCTTCCGAGTTTTGGTTCGATTGAATTGTAAGAACCGCATTCTAAAAAAAAAATCAGATCGGAAGTAGACTTAATTGGGCATACCCAAACCACCTTAGCCTCTGGCTACCATGACGGGGTCAATCCGGATTTTAAAACATTAACTACAACCGTCGTTCCTTTAGACTTTAGTCCAGGTGTAATTTTGGGCTTACATAGTAGCACACAATCTATTTATATTTGGTTTAATATTGATCCAACAATAGCCCAGCAGGTTGTGTAATTTCGGTCCAACAACAATACAACAGGTGTAAATGCATGACTGAAGTCTGAAACCTTTCTTTTTTTTTTGTTATAATGCAAACTTATACTGAACTGGTGATCTGAAGGTTAAAGTAAAACCTGTAACAGAAAACCATACTTCACTACATTACATGCATTTATGATTTATACATCTCGCGTTTCCGATATTTTTCACGATGAACAATGTCCAACGCCAGTAGCCTTCTTTACACGCTCATCGTTAGATACATCTAAAAGCCCGATATACAGTCATATATATAACTAAACCTGGTACACCATCCCGACCTCAAGCGTAGATGCGTGAGGGAAACTCAAAGCGTTTGTTGGGCCTCGAGAATTCCTTCTTAAAAAATCATACCCGAAATTTATCACAAATCTTTTCATCAAACTCGAACCTCTTTTCGCTTTCACATAACAATGACCGCGAATAAAAGCCAACCCTGCTTCCCGAGCTTCCATCAACTCCCTCAACTCTTCTCTCACACCCGTGTTCATTTGCGGGCTCTCGGGTACGACAAATCTCACTCTCTTTCTTGGGCGTGGTGATGCCACCACGACTGCTATCTCTTGAAGTTCGGATGAAAACCCGTTTTCATCATCACACATCCTTATACTCCCTTCTAAGTTGGCGGAAGCAGTCCCGAAAACCGCCATCCTCCCGTCATTATCAGAATCTCCCCCTACATTATTAACACCATTACCGTCAGTAGTATCGGCCCGTTCGGTACGAATGAACTCGGCTACACTACAAATGAGATCCTTCTCAAATTCAACATCATCCATGTTGACATCACGGTACCCGTATCTTGCGATGCACCGATACAGTCTGTACTCCTTTGGGCCAATCCTTCCGACAAGAAACCGCTCCTCAGGCCTTACGTGAGGCACCGGGACTGATTTCACACAGAGGAACACAACAACTTGGTGAAAAGCCGGGAGGTTCGTTACAAAGTGTGAGAAAATGGCAGGGATCCCGGAAACGAGCTCGGTGTGTATGAGCCCGATCCCGCGGACCCGCATGATGCCAAGTGTAGGGCCCAGGCCGAGGACCCAGTTAATCGAGACTTTGTTTTGAACGTCAAACTCGTATTTTTTTATCGTCCCGTAGTGCCACACAAACATGATGACCAGAAAGATGCACGAAAGTGCCACCGGGACCCATGCACCTTCACGAAACTTAATCAAGGATGCTGAGAAGTAGAGTACTTCTATTGAGCCAAAGAAGAACATAAACCCGAGAGCTAAGAACACGCTTTTTCGCCAGCATATAACCATCACAAGTGACATCAGGCAGGTTGTCACCAACATGACCGTAATAACCGCCAAACCTGTGCAGAAATTTAGAAAAAAAAAACATCATTACTAAAAGACGGTTTATGGTAATCAAACAATGCTTATAGTCTTATACTGTAAAAGAGAGAGGGAAGGACGGGTCAGAGTGCCGGGTCAAAGCAGGTCAGTCAGCTTGACCCGTCAACATTCTTGCGACCTTCTGTTGTACAAGATATGAGATTCAGCCAAGGACCAATGGTTCTCGGCTGGATCTCTGGTCAGAACCACACACCCAAACATGTGAAGCTCTCGTGACAGTATATACCTGCTGCATTGCTTATATGTTTGGTATCACGAAAACCAACTGTGACGGCTAAGCATAGGAGCATCAAAGTCCAATTAATCTCCGGGATGTAGATTTGACCGTGCTTATTAGAAGGCGTTGTGTGGATTACTTTGACCCTGGGGAAACAACCCAACGCCGAACATTGTTTGATAATAGAAAACGTCCCGGTGATGATCGCCTGGCTTCCAACAACTGCAGCAAGTATTGCAATGGCGAGAACCGGCCATCTTATTTTTTCTGTCACAATATTAAACTCATAAATTTCACATCGAATACAAAGTGAGAAAAAAAGAGAGAGTAACCTTAACCTACCAGGGACGGATACATAGAAACCGATTCGGTAGTCGGTTTCGAGAATGTGATGCTTTGAGAGATAGGCAGCTTGGCCCATATAAGCAAGGATCAAGGAAGGGTAAACCACAAAGGTAAAAGCCATCTGTAGTTAAAATTAGATCAAGAACCTCACCACACTAATAGTATTCGGAACAAGAAATACAAAAAAATTAAAAAAAATAAACTAAATCCTATATACATCAACCGTTGGGGAAACAACTCGTTTTAGATCGTTACCCAACCCATACGACCTCTCTTTCGGCCACTAGGAAAATGATTGAATTAATACCTTAATGGACAACTGTGAAAAATGACCAAGATCAGCATACATAGCCTCTGAGCCTGGAAACCAGACAAAAACAACACAAGTTGTATAAAAAGTCAAGAAAAGTCAAACTTTTAGTCAACTGAATTCAATCTATTAACAGAACAGTTGATTTACCGGTTATACACAACAAGATCCCGCCCAACGACATCCATCCTCCTTTTTGTGTTTTCTTTAGAAACTTGTACATGTAATAAGGTGATAACGCTTGAAAGACTTGTGGGTTCCAACGAAAAATGTTGTAGATTCCAATCGTGCTGATGCACAGGAGCCACGTTATCACAATAGGTGCAAACAAGAATCCTAAACGGTGGGTCCCATAATGTTGGAGGCAAAACAAGAACACCAGTATGACGCAAGCAAGCGGAACTTCTACGTCTGAAATTTTTAAAGAATGGTAAGTTGGATGGCTTGAACGGATCAGGCAGGTCAAACGGGTCAAACAGGTTGAAAGTTGTCCAAAAAGTATTCAAAGTGAAACAAAACACTATAACTACTTTTATTTCAAGAATATACCAAAATCACAATGATATAGCTTTTTTAATCATATTTAAAACATTATATCTGCGGGTTGACCCGTTGGCCTGTTACCCACATCTAGGAAACCTGCCAATAATACCATGGTCCTCTGTTATGCCTAGAAAAGCATTCAGTAACATATAAATATATTATCTTCCCCTCTAAAGTGTATGTCTCTATTTCATTTGCTAACAAGCATCTAAAAAAACATAAAGTGGACATAGAGGTCACTTTCAGTGAATTACAGTCGAAACAAGATAACTTATCACACGGAAATATGTCTGAAGTGGGAAATCACATTCACAAGTTAGTGGGAAAGATAAAGAAAACAAGACAATGACAGCAATAAAAGCAAGTTGATCACGTATGCACGATAATCTGACCTAACTTATATAGGTAAAATCACTGATTCTTGGTTTTTAAAAATGAATAATCTATAACAAAGCTATTAGTTTATTTATTTGGTGGTGATCATATTTTGATAAAGGTAGAAACTTTATCTCAAAAGGTCCCGGAAATAATGTTATTTTATGATCAATTTGGTACCATATCTTTGTCCACCAACAGCACATTTGAAAGAATAGTGAAGTCCAGCATCAGAATGATAATAGAATAAAACCAGGAATTCATATCCTAATCATGATCATGTCCGTATTTCTTTTTTATTTGTCTCGAATTGATACCACGAATATCAGCCGAAAAAAGAATTCACCTTGCACTCTAGATTGTTGTGGTCAAAACAACCTAAAATTCTTAACTGTTGTACCCAAATGGCCGGCTTCTGGTTTTGTATTCAATGGTTAGTTTAACAACTAAAGTAGACAGCTTTTCAAGATAATTTAAGGGCATTTTTATGGGGTCAAATTTCGGTTTTATGAAAGAAAAGAAAAAACCATAATCTAAATATCAAAACCGGCTAAATAGTAAATCCTAATAGCATAATAAAGCAAATCAAGAAAATCTATCAAAGATGATGATAATTACAAATTAATTATATTTTATTTTGGGGAATTTCTTAAATTTATATATTCGGCACTAAATGCTAAAATGAATGCCTTCTAGCCTCTTCTAGGTTTCCTATTTCTGATTTAATTACTTTTCTTTCCAAATTGTGGTTTCATTTTGACTTTCTTTTAGAGTAGAAAACTAGTAAGAACTTACATTGATGATGTTCTTTGGACATGGAAAGCTCAAGCCCAGAAACAGCAGAGAAAACTACAAGAATCACAAATAAAAGAAAAGGGTTTTAACTTTTTAAATCATCAAAAAACCTAATTCCACAAAAGGACCAAAACTTGAAATTTCAAGATTTTCAAGATTTGCATACCGGAGATCGCCGGCGTCAGAACGCCGTCGCCGATGACCATACAAGTTCCAAGTAAAGCCAACACAAGCAAAACTTTCTGCAAGATTTTATGTTTCTCCAACGTTGATTTCAAACTCAACCCAATATCTCTAACACCAGAACCAATTTCATCTTTCCTGTATTCATAAAGCTCCTCATCAGCAAGCTGACCATTTGGCAAAGTGCTGACGCGAGCATGACGACATAACAATGTGTACAGAGCAAAAGTCCCTCCTTCACCATTATCATCAGCTCTGAGAACTATGAAAACATATTTCAAAAGTGGGATTAAAGTTAACGTCCAGAATACAAAAGATAAAACCCCAAATATTTCTTCATTAGACTCTGAATGTTGAATGTCTTCTGCAAAAGCACTTTTGTACACATATAAAGGGGAAGTGCTTAAATCCCCATAAACAACCCCTAAACTTTGATAAGCTAAAGTCATCACAGTCCTCCATGATTCTTTCTGCAATTACATCAACACAACCATCAAATCATCTCAAAAAAATAAAAAAAAAAAAAAAAACCTTCAATTTTTATGTTGTAATTGGTTTGTTTAACTCTCTGTACCTTAATTGGATGAGAATTTCGGTTTCTGGCTTCAATATCCATCACTTAGAGCCTCAAAACACCCATTTTCATGTGGACAGAATAGGATTAAAGATGACCCAGATGAGTAAACCAAATACCCAATTTCAAGATTCTTTAGAAAATGAGCAAAGATTGAAGCTTTAGGAGAAACGTGAGGAGAATGAGTAGTTGTTATTCGGGAGAAGTTGTGGGTAGTGAGAATTAGGTGCGGGTGAAAGCAAGAAATATAAGTGTGAGTGAGTGTGCGTGTGCGTGTCCGGTTCTTTTCTAGCCAAGAGTCCAGGAGCACCTCACCGCCCAAAACGATCAGTATACACAAACCATTTGGATTATATGGATCACTCCAATCTTAAAGCTAAATACAAGCACTAAGTGACAAGTGGACCTATTTCCCTCTTTCTCACGTCAACTCACACACCTTTCTATTTCTACTTTTGTTTTTATTATATTTTAACTGAATTATTAGGTTCTAGTAACATTGTCTTTTTATATACTCGATTGTTACTTTCGGTGGAAATCTAGTTATTTTTAAAAAAAACTCTTGTCTTAAGTCTGAAGAGTATTTTTGTTCACATCCGGTTTTAAACACTAGAACTTAAGGTATCAAGTCCCCCTCAAATACCATTGAGCTATATGCTTGTTACTAGCAGGTTTTCTTCCCAAGTTACGGGGAGAGTATCGCATGTTTAAACTATCGCAATAACTAACATGATATAACTCGGTTTTGAACAAAATTGTTATCGCGATGTAAGTTAGAACATACGGAACGCAATAGTGTAATCACGTAGAAAAACGTCATATGTGACAACCCGAAAATTTCCAGGTAAATCTTTAAATTTTGACTGTGCATTTGAGTGTGTATCTGTGCATTAGACTTAGTGTTTAATTAAATTAGGTAACCATATGTGATATCAGATACCTACTTGACTTAACCCACAACATTATTAGAAATCGAACCTTATAAACATATAAATTCTATGTTTATAACTAGAATTTTAAGAATAAGAAATATAAAAGACATTTATATTTCTCGTCAACTTTATATTATCTACTTAATATGTATCCCCTGACCCTCTTGTGTTTGACCCATTCAATCCGACCCGAATCGCCCGCCACCTTTGCATGGCACCATGCATCATATCCCGTCGAACCGTCATCCTCGAACCCGTCCCTTGATTTTAATCGGTTACCCCAACCGATTCCTCCAACTAGAACCTAACTAATACTCCACCATCACATCCTATATTACTTGGTTACTTATAATCATACTAATCTATCATGCTTGTCTCCCTTAAGTACAATGTGCTATTAACCAATGGACTATGTGCTTCTAAATAAGACAAGTTTTAAAATTTCTCTCTTAACCACTCTTTGGCTTAGAACCTGTTAGACCCAAGCCGCCACCCCCCCCCCCCCCCGGCTTATATCAACGGAACCCAAGGCCTAAAACTTGAACCAACTTAACCATTACAACCTCCTTGTCCCTCGGTTTGATTAAGACCCGCGATCGGGCCCTCTCTTTTCTTCCCATATCGGTTCAAACCCACCTACAAACCCTTTATAGCACTAAACCATCTACACTTAAACACTCAATTCTCATCCTCACTCTAGTCCCTCTCTACTCTCTTTCTCTCAGTCTAGTAACCCAAACCGAACACACCCCTCTAACCACCTATATATTCATCTCATTCATCATTCATCCTCATTTTCCCCTCGAAAACCCTAGCCACCATTTCCCCATCTCTCTCTCTCTAACTCTCAATCGATCCATCGCCTCTCTCTTCAAAAATCACTAGATTTCTCACAAAAGTCCATCAATCCTTGAAGATCATAGCCAAAGAAGTGAGTAGGAACTTAACTTAAAAGCATCAACAACTCACTTGCTCTCGTTTCCGTTTTCTTCAAGTTCTTTGTGAGGGTTTCTTTACTCATTTCATGATTTTGTTCATGTATTATGTTCATAATCACATCTATGTCACAACACTTGCAAGCCTTGATGATCTTTGGTTAAAAACCTTGAGTTTTGTTAAAAATAATAAACTTTGATGCAACTAACTTGTGATTTCTTGGATATTTTCGAGTTAGGTACAAGTGATTGTTGTTTTCTTACTCAAAATGGCATCTTTTGTTGAAAACATGCAAAGTCTTGAATTCTTTGTTCAAACCCTAAAGTTAATGATTAAAAAGCTTACTTTTCATAACAAAAACCGTGGATTCTTGAAGTATTATGTATTATGTGTCATTAACTAGCTAATGTTGTCATGAGGAATATTATTTTGTTATAAGATATGGTTAAACATAAAGCATTGTAGTCGTAAAATAAAACCCGAATGACTAATACTATAGATTCAAATCATTACTTAAATCCTCACTTAGGAACCTCAAACAATTGTAGGTTCCGAATAGACATTGAACATTTGCATACCAACTCAACTGAGGACAACAATGAGTTCTCGTAGCCCCTTTTAACACTTTTAAAACCTTTGGGGTGTAAACATGCTTGTGAATCTGTTAATCAAATCGGTAAAAACACAATCGAAATCGAGAAATTAGCCTAATGCTTTATTGATCAAGCTCAGGAATTGTTACAGAATGATTAACGAACAAACAAGAAACGTAAATGAACAATCAATTTGAATGAATCACAAGAAATGAAGTAATCCCCAATTATATAGCTGGAATCGGAGATGACGAAGCAACGAACTGAAAACAGAAAGTTTTCATTCTGAACCCCCTGAGTTCAAGCGAAGTTACATAAACTACCCCGCACTCTTTAATACTCTTTAATACTCGTTATTAAAAAACATAGGCTATTCCTCATTAGACCCGGGTTCGAGTCTTGTGCAACGCAGATTCTCATATTTAATTTTACAATCTCCACCTTGAGAACTGCTGCACCAAGATTACAACTTAATCAAATTAAAAATACCAAGAACATTAACTATGAGCAACAGAGGTTCAATGAACTTGAATACTCTATAGTGTTCATAGGAACTTCAATCTAATCAAGCTATAACCTCCATTGATGTAGATAACACTTATTAACCCACTCCTATACCATTCAAGCACTTGTGAAAACTTGTACCAGGAACTGATTTAGTGAGTATATCAGCTAAGTTTTCTCTTGTATCAATATCCTCCACCTGAATTTCTTTGGAGCTAATCACTTCCCTGATAAAATGCAATTTGACACTTATATGTTTTGTCATTTCATGATACATGTGATTTCTAGCCAATTGCAAAGCTCCTTGGTTATCACACTTTACAACTGCTTCACAGCCTTTTAAACCCAATTCTTGACAAAACCTCTTCAACCACAATGACTCCTTTATGGCTTCAGTGAGAGATATATACTCTGATTCAGTTGATGATAAAGCCACAATCTTTTGTAATGTTGACTTCCAACTGATAGTGCTTCCCATCAACTGAAATATATACCTTGTAACAGATCTACCTTTGTCCAGATCTTTGGCAAAGTCAGCATCCACATACCCTTGTATGCCACTTTCTTGACCTTGACTTCTTCCAAATTTCAAACCTGAATTTGCAGTACCTTTTAAGTACCTAAAAATCCACTTAACCAATTCCCAATGAGGCCTTCCAAGATTGGATAAGTACCTGCTTACCATACCAACAGCATATGCTATATCAGGTCTTGTACAAACCATCATATACATCAAACTTCCAACTGCATTTGAATATGGTATATTGACCATTTTGCCCCTTTCACTATCTGTCTTAGGACAATCCTGCATAGACAATTTAAAATGTTGTGCAATAGAAGTAACAACAGGTTTTGCACCACTCATATTATATAATTTGAGAACCTTTTTCAAATATCCCTGTTGAGATAAACATAACTCACCCTTTTGCCTATCTCTCCTAATCTCCATACCAAGAATTCTCTTAGCATCTCCCAATTCCTTCATTTCAAATGCAGTTTTCAACATAGCTTTAGTTTGACTTATCTGTTCTTTGATTTTACATGCTATAAGCATGTCATCAACATAAAGCAGTAGATATATGTATTGGCCAGGTTCATATTCCTTAAAATACACACATGGGTCATATTCACTTCTCAAAAACTCATGGCATAAAATATGTTCATCAAATCTTTTATACCACTGTCTAGGGGATTGTTTTAAGCCATATAAAGACCTCTTCAGTAAACAAACCTTATCTTCTTGATCCTTAACCTCAAAACCCTTAGGTTGTCTCATGTAGATATGTTCATCAAGACTGCCATGTAAAAATGCAGTCTTGACATCCATTTGCTCAAGCTCTAAATCATAGGCTGCAGTAATAGCTAATATAATTCTAATTGAAGTGTGTCTCACTACAGGAGAATATATCTCATTATAGTCTACACCATACCTTTGTGTGTAACCCTTGGCTACCAACCTAGCCTTGTACCTTGGTTTTTCTACACTTGGTATCCCTTCCTTCAACTTATATAGCCATTTGCATTCAACAAGCTTATGCCCTTCAGGTTTATCTACCAAGACCCATGTCTCATTCTTTATTAGAGAATTCATCTCATCATTCATTGCTTCTTCCCATTTATGACTGTCCTCACATTCTATAGCTTCATCATAGGACATTGGCTCATAAGAAGCTTCTGTTTCTGCTACAGTAAACACAAAAGCAGACATATTATCTCTAGAGTTTACATCTTCGTCCCTGAATCTAATAGGCTTCACTATTTTCCTCTTTTGCCTATCTCTAGTCAATTGATAATCATGACTACTTATATCACCTTGTGTTTCTCCACCTTGCTCATTTGACCCTTGATCCTGTTCTATCAATTCTTCAACATGAGTAGGTTGCTTCTTAATGGTATCCTGAGTTTCAAACAGCTCCACCTCAATCAAAGATCCCTTCCCCTTTTCTTCATTCTTCTTTAACAGATCTTTGTATAAGATTGTTTCTTAAAATGTGACATCCCTACTCACTATTACTTTGGGACTTACATCATCACATCTCCATAGCCTATAACCCTTTACTCCTTCAGGATATCCTACCAGAATACATTTTTGAGCCCTTGGCTCAAGTTTGCCTTGACTAATGTGAGAATATACAACAGATCCAAATACTCTCAAATTTTCATACCTTGGAACTTCTCCTGTCCACATTTCCATAGGAGATTTCATGCCAATTGCTGATGAAGGACTAACATTAATAAGATATGTAGCAGTAGCAGCTGCTTCACCCCAAAAACTCTTTGGTAAACCTGAACTAGCTAGCAAACATCTAACTTTGTTCAAAATAGTCCTATTCATCCTCTCAGCAAGCCCATTTTGCTGAGGGGTACCAGGTATAGTAAGATGCCTTGCTATTCCACTATCTTTACACATCTTATCAAATTCTTTATTACAGAATTCCAACCCATTATCAGATCTAATCTTCTTAATCTTATTGTTAGTTTGATTTTCTACAAGAATCTTCCAATATTTGAATTTATCAAACACTTCTGATTTATGCTTGATCATTATTACCCATACCCTTCTTGAAAAATCATCAATTATGGATAGGAAATATCTAGCACCACCTAGTGAATTTACTCTTGCAGGCCCCCATAAATCAATGTGTATGTAATCCAATATCTTTTTAGACTTGTGAACTCCCTTACCAAACTTTACTCTATGTGATTTTCCATATACACAGTTTTCACAGAATTCAAGATTAACATGATTAAGCCCATCCAATTTTACCCTCTTACTGATTTCACTTAAACCCTGCTGGCTAATATGTCCTAGTCTATTATGCCGTAGCATAGCATAGTCTATATTACTAGTACTAGCCAGACTTGCAGTGGGTTTATTAGCATTTACACTACCATCAAAAATATAGATATTGTTATCTCTTCTTGTACCTGATAGCATGATCATAGACCCACTAGTCACCCTTGCTTTACCATGTTTAAGACTTACATTATAACCAGCATTTTCAAGAGTTCCCAGTGACACTAAGTTTCTGGTTAGTTGAGGGATGTACCTGACATTGATCAGTTTGAATTCTTGTCCTGATTGAGACTTCAAGATCACAGTTCCTATACCCTTTATATTGCACTTTCTATCATCTCCTAAATGAACATCTCCCATATCTTCCATCTTTAGTTGACAAAACAGCTCTCTATTTGGGCACATATGATAGGAGCATCCTGAATCAAGGATCAATTCTCCTCTCACAACATTATTTGTAATGACCAAGACATCAGAGCTTTCATACCCATCTTGAGATCCATCAGGTGAATTCTGATGGTTATTTGTGCCATAATTACCTTTATACCCTTGGCCATATTCATGCTTCTTCTTCCTTCTTTCTGGGCACTCCTTCTTCAAGTGTTTTTCAGACCCACAGATGAAGCATTTCCTCTTGAATCTTGTACCTGATTTGGACCTGGAGTTACTCTTCCATTTCGTGTTTCTTTGTTCACTTCTTCCTCTAACTACAAGACCACTGATGAGTGGTGTTTGAATACACTTGATTTTATATTAATTCTCTATTAAATGCACGTTTATGAGTATAAAAATATATTACTTTCATCGGTTTTATGTTTTTACAGGTTATGAAGAAAAATAGTTAAAACGACGGAATTAAGGTCGTGATGAGATGATTAGCCGCTACTAATGGTTGTGTGGATTTCGAATGGCCTTATTTTTTATTAATCACAAAATCATGTTATATCTACTAGTGAACAAATACATAGAGCATGATTCCACATGGTCCACTTTGAGAGTTTGGGATAGAAAAGTCAGATAACAAATGAGGAATTAGACGAGCCACACTTAATTAAGTGTGGGCTCGTGAATACTAAATTGATTTAATGGGCTAGAGTAGTACTTGAATATGGGCTGCCAAAAAGGAATCGAAAAGAAGAAATAAAAGAGGGCAATTCATCATTTAAGAGGGGGGGAAGGCTCTGACGGCAGCACAAGGTGCCTTAGGGCACAATTTTCGAGAGGTTCTTTTGGCTTGGGGATTGAGTGGCCGACGACTTCTAAGAACAAAGGAGAGTTTGTATTGTTTTTTTTTCTTTTTCTATTTATATTTTCGGTTACAGTGTTCGCAAATTAAGTATTTAGTTGATTAACGTTTGATGAATGATTTAGTAGTGACAGTATTGAAATCGTTTGTTAACATGATTGGCTAATGTATGTTTTCTTCGTATTGATTGTTATGACATTGGGTGTAAATTCAACCATTTGTCTTTATGGTTGAATAATAAACCATTGGTAGATTTAGTTGATTAAAGATTCGTCTTACTGGTTTTGGCGTTGCTTGATTATTAATTGCTAGCTCAATCCTCAAGTAGTGACCAATTCTATTATTACCAATTGACTCGTACTAAGGCAACATCTTAGCAGGAGCCGTTATTCGGTTTCGGACCGTTAGCCAGCATCCGCCAGATTCCTTGGTCTTGTACGAGTACTTCACACTAATGTCAATACCAATTTATGT
This sequence comes from Deinandra increscens subsp. villosa, assembly GCA_039602395.1. Lineage (NCBI taxonomy): Eukaryota > Viridiplantae > Streptophyta > Magnoliopsida > Asterales > Asteraceae > Deinandra > Deinandra increscens. Next base: position 23,336,834 of record JBCNJP010000027.1, on the reverse strand, counting down.
CTATGTAACAGTTTCAAAATAATCAAATGAAGTTTACGTTGTCTATTGCTAATCTGAATCCTGGGTGTGATCATATCTTTATTTATTAATATTTTCATTATTATTTTCTACTTAATCAAAAATCCAACTTTTACACTTTTTAGTTTTTTAGATAATTTAGTTTAAATAATCAACAGAATATATAGCACTAACCACATGCTCTTCGTGGATACGATACCTGACTTACCCTAGCTACCTAGGTTATTTAGGTTTTTGATGTGGACCACGACATCCGCTATCAAAATGGCGCCGTTGCCGGGGAGCTAGTGCGCTTAGTGTTATTTGTTTTGTTTGATTTTTGTCCTTTTTTTTTCTTTAAAAAAAAATCCAAAAATATTTTTTTTATTTCGTTTATATTATTTTATTTGTCCGTCTTTACCTCCGGTATTCTAGCTTGTTGTGCAGGTTAGCTTACTTATAGCATGGATGAACGTGATGAATGCCACAACTGCGGGAGTTACTTTCACGATGTTTTTCATTGCCCGACATTTCCTAGTTGGATTAAAATTGTCGAAGATGAAGATGATGAGAGCCCGTCATATTACCCGCATGAGGAACCACCTCCATCCTACTCTCATGGATACTCACAGCATAGTTCTTCACATAATTACTATCAGAACGAGTGTCAATTTCCTCATCAGATAAAAGAGCAACCTGATATTCAGTATGAGGAACCGATTTATCAGTATGAGGAGGATGAACAGATTGCTCAATTCAACGCGACATTATCCAGGATCGACAAGTTGTTATCGTTATCTGGCATCTCAGATCAAGAAAAAATTGAATGCTTGAGTTTGAAGTGTGAGGTGCTGTCATTAAAGATTCATAAAGAAGAGGCTATCACACCGTTATCGGATGACTTATATTCCGAAGTCAGGGAGAAGGTTGTGGATGTTAATACCACACCGATGATTCCCTCAGTTGCTGAACTGCTGAATGTGAAGCAAACTGTTGGGGGTAATGAAGAGGAAGAAGAACAAAAGACAACCCTTCCTGAAGAATCAAAGACCGAGGTAATCCCAAAGAATAAAATTGGGGATGAGGGTTCAAGAATGAAGATTAGGAAAGTTGGTCCGCGAGATCTCGGGCAATTCATTATGAGGCGGACCTGCAACATATTCTTTTATCTGAGCATGCCACAAATCATTAAACAAATCTGGATGCAGCATGTTAGATACCGAGCATACACTGGGAACTCGGTAGGCAAGTGTTCATTGAAGCCACCATGAAGTCGTATCAGGTACGGTCTGGCTGAGGACCTTAAACTTAGCGCTTTCGGGAGGCACCCCGAGAACTTTGTGGGTGTGTTAACTAGAAACCCTCACGAGACTTCACTCGTCCACTCGGGCTACCGAGGGGTTTAAAAGGCTTGTTGCATACGCTAAATGCAACCGTGATTCCTACGAAAGTGAGTTTAGGATTTTTATTTTTATTTGTTTTTTTTTCAAATTAATTATTTTTTACTGAATGAGAACTTAATTGTTGCATTGGGGACAATGCAATGCTTTAAGTTGGGGAAGGGGGTTACCAGTTCTTGTCCTAATTCGTGGTTTTAAAGTCTTGTTTAAATAATGAAAATATGCAAAATTTTAATTTTTTTTTGTGTGCTAATCGCGTTGAGAAGCTTGTTTCTACACAATCTTTGCTAAGTTTTACAGGTTTATGAGATGGGCTTTGAAGACTATTACAACACTTGAAGATCTCGCCACGACTACTGAATCAGGTGAACTCGTTCCTTTTCTAAGTTTGCTAAAAAATGATTAATGTTTGTGTGTTTGCATGCTAGTTTAGCTTAGTTAGGTCATGTGTATATTTTTGCATTATGTTGTGTGAATAAATTGAGTCGTGATTGGTGCTAAAAAGATTAATGTCCCTGAAAAAGAGTTTTTGCATATATGGAAAATGATAGAAAAATTGGTAGGTTGATGCTTGTACATGAAGTGGATCTCTAGGGCAGAAAATGCATCTAACTTGTGATATGTTGGTAGGCTCGACCCAAACTTATGAACACCAATGTTCGTGTAATGATCTTAATTGAATTTATGTGTTTTTAGTTTCCCATCCCGGTATGCATGGTTTAAAAAACTGAGTCCCAGCAAAAACGGGTTGCGAGTGGTATTTATACCTAGTATTCTTTTCTCACACACCATGTTTCTACTGTTATGACACCACCACCTAATAAAATTAGTAGTTCAATATTAAAAAAAAATGAAAAAAAAAAAGTTAAAAAAAATATCAAAAAATGAAAAAAAAAGAGAGAAAAGAAAAAAAAAGAAAAAAAATAGAAAGAAAAAAATATATTGAGAAAATAATGGGAGGTAAGTCCCGGATGTCACGTAGAAGGGCAAATAAATGGACTTAATCGATATTGTGTCATAATGGTGGTGCATGGTCCTTTCAAGTGTGGGTTAGTGAATCCTCAAGAAACCATGAGGTTGGGTAGGTTTTGCTATGTATGCTCGGGTGTGGGGACGGTTAAACATTATGGTAATTTTGTACATTTTTAAGCACAATGCATTGGTTGGGATTAGACGGGTTGAGTTTAAAGTGGATCAATATATTGGCAATCACAGTTAATGTAGAGTCACGTTCCTGTTTGAAATGAATTGCGATAAGATTGACTTACCAATTATGATTCCATTGCATCTCTTTTTCGGGACGAAAAAGGTTTAAGTTGGGGAATGTGATGAGTGGTGTTTGAATACACTTGATTTTATATTAATTCTCTATTAAATGCACGTTTATGAGTATAAAAATATATTACTTTCATCGGTTTTATGTTTTTACAGGTTATGAAGAAAAATAGTTAAAACGACGGAATTAAGGTCGTGATGAGATGATTAGCCGCTACTAATGGTTGTGTGGATTTCGAATGGCCTTATTTTTTATTAATCACAAAATCATGTTATATCTACTAGTGAACAAATACATAGAGCATGATTCCACATGGTCCACTTTGAGAGTTTGGGATAGAAAAGTCAGATAACAAATGAGGAATTAGACGAGCCACACTTAATTAAGTGTGGGCTCGTGAATACTAAATTGATTTAATGGGCTAGAGTAGTACTTGAATATGGGCTGCCAAAAAGGAATCGAAAAGAAGAAATAAAAGAGGGCAATTCATCATTTAAGAGGGGGGAAGGCTCTGACGGCAGCACAAGGTGCCTTAGGGCACAATTTTCGAGAGGTTCTTTTGGCTTGGGGATTGAGTGGCCGACGACTTCTAAGAACAAAGGAGAGTTTGTATTGTTTTTTTTTCTTTTTCTATTTATATTTTCGGTTACAGTGTTCGCAAATTAAGTATTTAGTTGATTAACGTTTGATGAATGATTTAGTAGTGACAGTATTGAAATCGTTTGTTAACATGATTGGCTAATGTATGTTTTCTTCGTATTGATTGTTATGACATTGGGTGTAAATTCAACCATTTGTCTTTATGGTTGAATAATAAACCATTGGTAGATTTAGTTGATTAAAGATTCGTCTTACTGGTTTTGGCGTTGCTTGATTATTAATTGCTAGCTCAATCCTCAAGTAGTGACCAATTCTATTATTACCAATTGACTCGTACTAAGGCAACATCTTAGCAGGAGCCGTTATTCGGTTTCGGACCGTTAGCCAGCATCCGCCAGATTCCTTGGTCTTGTACGAGTACTTCACACTAATGTCAATACCAATTTATGTCTATGTAACAGTTTCAAAATAATCAAATGAAGTTTACGTTGTCTATTGCTAATCTGAATCCTGGGTGTGATCATATCTTTATTTATTAATATTTTCATTATTATTTTCTACTTAATCAAAAATCCAACTTTTACACTTTTTAGTTTTTTAGATAATTTAGTTTAAATAATCAACAGAATATATAGCACTAACCACATGCTCTTCGTGGATACGATACCTGACTTACCCTAGCTACCTAGGTTATTTAGGTTTTTGATGTGGACCACGACATCCGCTATCAACCACTTCCTGTATCTTCTCCTTCTTCAGTTTTCTTCTTTAATTCCCTTGACTTTAAGGCTGCCAAGACTTCCTCCATTGAGAGTGATTCTCTACCATACATGAGAGTATCCACAAAATTCTCATAACTTTGTGGTAAGGCAGCCAAGAACAATATAGCCTGATCCTCATCATCTATAGTGATCTCAATGTTTTCAAGATCTAAGATGATCTTATTGAATTCATCAGTAACTTCACTAATAGACTTACCTGAGTTCACTTGAAAGGTGTACAGTCTCTTCTTCAGATACAGTCGGTTAGACAGAGACTTCGTCATGTACAAACTTTCCAATTTTGCCCAAACAGCAGCCGCAGATTGTTCTTTTGAGACTTCTCTTAATACTCGATCACCAAGACTTAACACAATTGAACTGTGTGCTTTGTCGAGTATCTCTCGCCAATCACTCTCCTCCCAATCTGCAGGTTTCGCGTTTTCTCCCTTCAGAGCTTCTACAGTTCCCTGATATACCAAGAACGCACGCATCTTCAACCTCCACAAACTGAAATCATTCTGGCCATCAAATTTGTCGATGCTAAACTTCGTTGACATTCTATCTCCAGTTTGAATCAATGACGTCCCAATTTTGCCTTCAATTTCACCGATCACGAGCCGTACCAGGCTCTGATACCAATTGTTAATCAAATCGGTAAAAACACAATCGAAATCGAGAAATTAGCCTAATGCTTTATTGATCAAACTCAGGAATTGTTAAAGAATGACTAACGAACAAACAAGAAACGTAAATGAACAATCAATTTGAATGAATCACAAGAAATGAAGTAATCCCCAATTATATAGCTGGAAATCGGAGATGACGAAGCAACGAACTGAAAACAGAAAGTTTTCATTCTGAACCCCCTGAGTTCAAGCGAAGTTACATAAACTACCCCGCACTCTTTAATACTCTTTAATACTCGTTATTAACAAACATAGGCTATTCCTCATTAGACCCGGGTTCGAGTCTTGTGCAACGCAGATTCTCATATTTAATTTTACAGAATCATTTTAAACTTATTATTATTATGACATTATGTTGGATACACTATATGAAATGTAGATTGCATGTAAAACAATATAATAGCACATTAAAGACCCCGTATCTTGTATTCATGTAACCATTTACCTCATGGGATCAAGCGGTTAAATAATTAAGGGATAGTACTATTCGGATTGACAACCCTGTTCAGAAATTGGTAGCGCCTTCCCACACGTATTTAATACTAAATGAATGTTTATATTCCAATTATTCTTGTATCAACGTCTTCATAGTTAGACGTTATTTATGGGGCAAAATTCTTATTAGTAGGTTTAGTTGCAAAACTCATATGTATTACATTCGACACATGTTTTACTTGAAATAATTCGGCAAATTTATCATCATTTGATTGAGTCTTAAACCTACAAACTCATAAACTTTATAGTTGATTTTTTAAGCATATTTTTCATGTGCATATGAAGGTAGCATACGTGTCGAAAAGCGCTACCAATGATATGAAGGTTGGATGTGCTAGAATAATATTATGTGATGATGTTGTATTTCAATAAAAACTTGTATCATTGAACTAAATATCTCTAATGGATAATGAATGTATGTTGTAGTATTTTGTTTTCTCTTGTCGATGTACACTCGGTATTTCAGTCACGATACACCACATGTTCTTCGGCACTCGTTTGGTGGGGGCATGACAATCATAGGTGATGAGAGGGTTGGGTTGATGGCTTGGGTCACCAGTTCGATTCCTAGAGTCAACCAAGTTTTATCGCAGTGGGCCTTTGGACAGTGAGTTTTTTTAGTGGACTCAAATGGTGGACTTGGGCTACACATATGTGCTCGTAGGTGTATGTGGTGTCTTTTGCCATTAAGTTTCGTGAGTTAAACAAAAGACAAAATTACCAAAAAAAACACCATTGTGGCCACTCTATGTTTCGTTTGTTATCTCGGTTCGACACCGACAGGAAGGTCAGGATGTTATCAAAAATCCTTTCTTCCACCACCCAACATATTTTTGATCAACTTTTCTTCCGTTTGTGCTAATGAACTATGTTTAAAAAACGCGGGCTATGGACAACCACCACATCAAAATAAGGTGGACTCCAATTAGGCTGTGTGTAATCATAAAGCCCCACCATGGGGCATTACGCGACACGTGTCGCTGACATGGCAAAGGGGGTTATATTAATTTGGGTGTGTAGTCATAAAGCCCCTTACATGATATGTGTCGCTCACATGACAAAGGGGGTTAAAAATCAACCAATAATTGAAGGCTACTTTGACTTATTGGAGGGCATTAGGCGCCATGAAGGTAACGCCGGTTGACAAAAAAAGCCAACATAGCGCCCCGGGGGGTGCCAAGGGCGCTATAAGGGGCGTTATGTTGGTGAGTTTGGTGCTATAACGCTCGATTACACATAGCCTTAGTGTCATGTGGCCATGTAAAAACGCTTATGGCCCATTGTTATTTGTTTTTTTTTTTTGTTTTTTCTTACGGTTGAATCTTCACCGCTTTATATTTTGAAATTATTTTGAAATGAGACTAGAACATAATAACTTTAAAATGACTATGAGAACATATATTTTTATCATTAGACTAAGCGGTTAATTCATGGTCTTATTAGCTATGAGGACAACTACACAATTCAACATGCTTTAATTAAAATTGCTCCGATAGGAGAAGTCTCCGCTCAAACAAACAAAATAATAGAGTTTCATATGGTAAAGTAAGTAGACATTATTTGTTGCTGTAGGGGGTAAAATGTGAAATTGGGTTAGACTGATATTTTATGTACAATAAAAGGATTATTAATGTAAAAGTTATATCATCTAAATTCTAAAACCAACTAGTAAATTATTGCTGAACTATGTGATAGCTTTACCTAGTATTTTATTTATACCACAAACAAAAAGATTGAAGATAAAGATTGAAAGAGATTCATTAAAGAAAGTTGATTATTTATAACACGTACCATGAACATCTCAAATCTTCAACGCCTAACATAAAATTGTCCCAACTCCCATAGTGCTCACACCTTTCATATAATTCGAGAATTCAAGTCTAAACGTAAACTATAAAATAGAAATAGAAGTAAATCAAATTTTCGATCTTTCTATTCATTTTCTTTAGTTATTTTTTGTTTTTAACAGCACCTAACCAACTCCAAAATTGATCCACCAATCTCTATACTCTAGGATTTGAACTATCAACATTTAAAAGAGTACTAAAACACCAAACAACACCATGAATAACATTATAGGAATTAGACCCACTAAAAACATATTTTCTTTAAAAAGAATAGGAACATATCACATCTCTTGATTTTATAAATTAGGGGGAGGGGTGGTATTTTTATTATAGCATCTTTTATTTATTTTTTTAAGTTTCCCTCACGTTTTTTAAATATTCATAACTTTTCATACGATATTAATTTTTTATAAAAATTACATCATAAAAACGAACATTTTTGCTCTTTAATTTGAGTATAGTATTGATATATAAATTTATTTTTTTTAAAAAAAGTGTACTATTTTGTCATATTTGTACTGATTTTAAAAAAAAATGTACCAGTTTCTAATAATTGTACTGTTTTATATTTAAAAAATAGTATTTGTATTGTACGTTTTGATTTACATTAAAATAACTACTTATATGTTGTTTTGTATTAAAAATAACATATATTTTTTTATTTTTTTAAATTAAAACAACACATATAACTATTTTGGTTTGTATTAAAAATGTACTGGTTTTATATATGTACTAGTTTACGTTATGACAATATTAATTGTAATGTTCTACGTTAAGACAATATTATTTGTATTGTTTTTAATTAAGAAAATATTATTTGTATTGTTTTAAAGTAAAACAGGACATATAATTATATTGGTTTGCATTAAAATTGTAGTGATTTTATATATACACTGTTTTATGTCAAAACAACGGTATATATACTTATTTGATTTAAGACTAAAATGTTCTTATTCTTATTTTATAATTGTGCGACATATCATAATATTACATTCTATTCTTAGGTAAAATCAAATTCCTATTTGATCCAAACCCTAACATTATAATACCAGAAGCCTTTTTTCTCCAATTTTATATTTTAGTATTACATATTAATATTAATATTCCTATTTGATCCAAACCCTAACATTATAATACCAGAAGCCTTTTTTCTCCAATTTTATATTTTAGTATTACATATTAATATTAATAATTTGCAAAATTTTAATAGTATTAATTGTGGGCCACAAAATAAAAACATATTTTCCGCTTCTAAAATGTCGCTTTATAATTAGGTAAATGGTGCATGTCACAAGCTTCTTTCAAATCTAATTTAAAATTACGTGTATCGTAAAAATAAATGATATTAGTCGAGATCCACAAGATTTACTTGCTATAATTAACTATTAAATAATATATAGCTTGTGTAACAAGGGTTGGGTTCTATAGAAAACCAATATTTTATAAAAAACCAAAAAACCAAGGAAAAAAATTATTTTTTTTTAAACTTTTTTTATATGTTTCTTTCATGATTTTAAGAATATTGGAAAAAGAAAAAACTTTAAAAACGTTTTCGAGTTTTTTTTAAAAATAAAATAAAATTCGAATTTTAGCTTGAAATTAATATTGCACTATGCAACAATAATATAAAATTGATTTATGAATGTCAATTCTTTGTTTTTTACATTATTCGCATAAACCACATTCATATTTAAGTTAAGTCTCTTGTTTTTAAGTAGTTTTAATTATAATTCATTATGCAATACTATTGGTACTATTGCATGATGCAATAATAAAAAATCACTAAACTTTTTATTTTTTAAATTTTTTTTTCTCATAAATAAAGCTAATAAAATTATAGAATTTTTGGTGAAATTATTTTTAAAAAATATTAATATATGAAGAAGTTATAGAGAAAAAAAGGTTGGTTTTTTGGTTTTCTGGATAATTATTGGTTTTCTATAGATCTTTCTCCTGTGTAACAATTGTGGTTTTCTAATAGTCTAATAATAACCATAAGACAATTATGTCTTGATTGGTCTTAAAATCTAGTTGTTTATTTGGAACTGTTTGTTCTTTTTGGTTTTAGCTCCTTGCTAGTCAGAGTACGTTTCTTTATAAAATTTTAATTGTTTAAATAAAATGTCATAGAATATTGAAAGGGAAAATACTCATGGTCTGCTTTAAGACTATATGTGGTCATAATCTCCTCAAGGGGTATTAGGAGAGGCTGTATCGAAGCGGCTTCAAGGGCCGGCTCCAATTAGAACCGCGTGGCTCCTTGGGGCTTTGATAGCGTGTGCCACGGTTCGAGCCTTGCGGCTCCGTTTTTTGGTTATGGGCGGTTTTACGGAGCCTGGCTAAGCAGGTCAAAAATGACTGTTGTTTTTTGACCGTTTGCAACGGCTAGTAGCCCAACGCCTACTAGCGAATTTTTTTCTTTTTACTTTTTAACCAATTTACCACTATAATACTACCCTATTTTAACAATTTTTTCACACATCTTCTTCTTTCACATATCTTCTTCTTTCACCATGGATAAATCAAAGAAAAATTCACCCGCTCTCACCAAATAATCACCCGCTCCCACCAAAAAATATAAACCGAAGGTACGAAATACCGGTCAAACCTCCAAGGCAAATCCTTCACCACAATCACAACCCGTTCCTTACATTATTGGTTCGCAACCACAACCGACTTTTTACACTAACCAACGACATCCTCCTCAACATCGTATGTTGAACTTCTATCCGGACGTTACGGGGTTGAAGGGGAGTTATATCCCCCACATTCAACCCAAATGCATCAATTCTCCACGTCTAACACCGTGTACCAAAACACGCAATATCGAGACCCAAGGCGTGTAATCGAGTCCGAATCCGAATAAGAAAATGAAGAAGAAGTCGAAGAAGAAGAAGAAGAAGAAGAAGAAGAAGAAGTTGCGGCTGAAGAAGATGAGATTGAGGTGATGGATGAAGACGTCCAAGTGATTACCAAATCAAAGAAGAAGACGAAATTTCCGACTCAAATGAAAGGTAAAATTTGGACTTCGAAGAAGAGGTTAATTACATCCATTGGACCGAAGATGGGAAAAAAGCGGATCAACAAACCCGCGATTTGTTTTGGGGTAAAGTTCTTACCCACTTCAACGGATTGATGGGTGCACCTAGTGGGCGAACTAGGGACCAACTAAATTCAAAGTCGAAGAAGATGAATACGAAAATTTCGAACTTCAATGCTCTCTACATTCAAGCGGTAAAAACTAATATTTTTTTCTTAACTCGATTTATATATATACATATGTTTATTAATTTGTTTTTTTTTTTGTAACAGACTAATAATTCGGCAACTGGGAGTGCGTATGTGGACATTTTGTTGAAAACCCAAAACTTGTATAAAGAAATATACGAGAAAAATGGGTTTGCTCATTTTCCGTGTTGGGTCGAGGTAAAAGACCATCCAAAGTGGGCTCCGGTTCCGAATGTGGTTGGTGAAATACCGGAACCGGGTAAAAGTAGCAAGACGTCCGAGTCGGGGAACTACACTACTTCAAATGATGTTGGGTCGACTCAATTGCCCGATCTAAATGAAGACTCAACCCCTACATACCCAAAACATAAAGGGAAAAACAAGTCGGGTGAGTCTTCGTCCACCGCAAAGAGTTCGGCATCGGAAAAGGCGTTGGAAATGATGTCGAATTTTCAAGCCAATTGGATGAAAGAAAATGAGCTTAAGGCAAAGCTTCGGGATGAAACGTTTGGAAAGAAGCAAGCGATGTACGATGCGATGAAAAATACAATGGAGGCTCAACGTTATGTGATCGAGTTCAAACAAGCACGTGAACGACAAGAAAAAAAAACGTGATCTCAAGTACTTCAACAAACCGCACGATGATGTTGACCCTCGTTTCCTACCACTTGTTCTTCAACAAAAACGATAAATCGCGGAAGAATACGGATGGGAGTGTAACTTTTAAGTTGTTTTTTTTTTATTTCTAGTCGTGTGTTTTTTTAATTTCAAGTATTGTATTGTTTTATTTCCTAATGTTAGTTGTTTGTTTTTTTTTTTATAAAAGTTGTTTATTAAAGTCGTGTAGGTCCGAGATCAACCAAACAACACGATATCTAAACTAATACGAGTGCGGAAACCTCGTACAAGCTTGATTCAAGAACAATAGTAGAAGAATAGACCAAATCTCGTGAAAAGATGAAGTCTTGAGTGATAAAAGCTACTAAAGGAAGCTGATCGTAAACAAGCAATGAACAATAGAAGTCGTAAACTGCCTTAGATTGATAGAAAAGCTTGCCCTAATCGGTTACAATGAGGTGGTATTTATACCACCTCATACAAAACTTGGGCCAATCATAAACACAATCTAGCCCAATCATAAACATACAAATGGCCCACATGGCCTATTAAATAAGCTAGACTAAGCCCAAAACAAAACAAAGTTAGCCCAAATACAAATGTTCATGCCTTAAATAAGCCTAGCCCAACAATCTTCCCCTAGGCATGAAGCATTTGAACTTCTCTTCTATGGCAGCAGGAGGTCAAACCTGAAGGTGTTCTGAACGTTGTTTGACCACCACTTGTTTGCAACAATCCGCTCTGCAGTCCCATGAAAAATTCCCACCCTCACAGCATTCTCCATGTCATTTTCATCACCAAGTATAGGCTGTGAGGCGAGTAGCTTTATGTCTCTTTCTCCAAAACGCAGCAGATCAACTGGATCATAGAAGCGAAACTGCCGGAGACCTTTGCATAGAACCACCACCTCGTGAGTTGTTGGATCATAGCACCAGCAGTCAAAGTTTTTGACCAATGTACCGTCTTCGATTTCATCCAACATATTGATCACTCGTGTACGCTTGGTGGGTGGTCTTCTAGCTTCACCAATTACATCCCCAGTCACAGGGTCAGTTCCTGTCTCAACCCATCTTACCTGCTTCAGTTCAAAGTCAGCAAAATTGTTTTCCAGATGGCTTAAAAGGTTGTTTCTGATAAGTTCCCCATCTGTGCTGTTCCACCTGTTGATGAAGGGAGCTCGGAGCAAACTCCTGATCTCAGGCTCAGTCCATGAGTGGAATTGAGTACGTGTTCTGTAATACTCAACTGGACTGAAACCGTCACGGATCACAGCAAACAGTTTCTTTTCCGTATCATAGTGCCAGCACAGGATGGCTTCACGACTCCCCCTTTTGTCAATGGAGCTTTCACCAACATCGAGGGCGTATTTTGTGGGGGCTGGTCCTTGGTAGAATTCACGGAACCAGTTGTCGTGCCCTTCAGGGGCCTTGGAGATGACTCTGCCACTTCGGGCGTAATCTGGCATTTCAATGTTTTCATCTCCATCATCAGCCTCCACAGCTTCTCCAGCTTGAGATGAACTCTGACCTGAGGCACCTGTGTTGCCAGGCCCTGTACCACCTGTCAGCTCAATAACCTTCTTTCTCAGCCCCTTAATCATATTGTAGAGAAATTCCATCCTTTCTTTGTCAGCTATCTCATATCCTTTCATATAATCTCTGTTTGCTTCCTCCTTCTCTCTCAAAATTTTGATTTCATCCTTGAGAGACTTTATCTCATTCTCTCTCATTCTGTTCTGAGAGATCAGGAAGTTAATCTGAGGATCAGAACTAATCCTCAGATCAATAGGAAGCTCAGCAGCCAGCAACGGGCGAAAACCTGGAGCTGCGAGAGGTTGGCTTGTCACGGTAGAGAGGCTAATTCTGACCGGACTAGGAACAACAAAGGTGCTGTCAACCTCCAGAAATTGCCTATCCTCACGTACAGGGCTATGCACGTTCAGAATCGGACTATCGAGCTGCACAGGGGCAGGTTGATCATTGCCACCTTCTTCTGTCTGAGTAGCAGAAGGTTGTTCTTGATTGGCTTCTTCATTTGTTTCTTCCCGTCCAGTGAGTCCCTCAGAAATTGGTTCAGTTGGTTCTATAAGCATTATACTGGAGCTCGTCTTGGTGAGTTTGAACCGAACGTTTCTAGGATCAGATTTTCTACGAGGGGAAGGCTCACGGACAGGGGCAGGTTCCTCAACAAGAACATCATCGACAGACAAATTTATCTCTGGAGGCGTATCATCACTTCCAGATGACCCAACCATATCGTCTCTTGACCTTTTGTGAATTAGAGGCTCCAAGTCTCTATAGATATCTTCTTCAGCAATGTCTTGTCCAGCGAGAATGTCATCCATTATATTTTCTTCGTCGGATGGAATGACCTCATCCTCCTGAACATTGACAGCAGTAATAGCTGTTACATCTTGTTCCTCAGCAATGAATGCATTAACAACAGGAACATCTGCCTCGGGCTCGGATTCATCCATAACTTGCTCCCGTGCTACTTCTGGAAAAGCACCTCTCTTCACCCACTCCAGTCTGCCTTCAAAAGACTTCTTACCTGGTCTATCTTGGGTTTGCAACCCAAACACCCCAATGTCCATAACTTTCACATCCAGCTTCTCAATCCTCTCCTCTATTGTTGGATACTTCTTCATCACCACCAGTTGGACAAACCTCGGTGTCATTAAAAATTGTTCTCTGGCACTTAGTTCTGCATTTCCTATCCAATCAATCAGCATCATCTTTGAAAAGTTGAAGTTCCAATCTAAGGCCAAAGCAACCAAGGCAGTTCCATGAAGTTGATTTAATTGATCGAAGCTTGTTCTTTTCCCAAGGAAAGATTTCTGCATATAGTGTGCCAGACACCTCCAGTAGTGCGGCAAAAGCTTCTTGAAGATGGGCGGAAATTTTCCTTCATACCCCATTGATTGCGCCCCTGCCAGAACTACCTCCTTCGGATACTTGATAGGATGTGAAGCATCATCGGTAATGTTCAGTCCTTGCCGAATATCTTCTTCCTCAATAACAATTTGTCTGTTATTGACCGTTGCAGTAATCCTTGTTCTTGTCAGAATTTGCCCTGGCAGTTCCCCAAAATTCCCTGACCAGCATCTCGTCGATCAAAACATTCGTCCTTAAAGCATAGTTGATCTTGCACGTGTTCATTCCAGCTACCAGTGAGTAGAACAGCTCCATGTGTTTTTCTGGTGGGTCCTCCAGAAAAGCTGGCATACAGTGGTCTGGTTCATATTTTATGTCTTGAATCAGCATTTCTTCTGCCATCTGAGACAGACAAGACACATGCATCAGACATATTCAATCAATGCTATTTCGTTTGGAAACAGTTTGAAATTCACTTGATTAACTCATTTAATTTGATTTTGAATCACACGTTTCACAAACATTTGATTTATCTCAAGATTGATTAAATTTGATCAAATTCCAAAAAAAAATATAAGTTAAAGATTTTATTGTGTATTTAATCAACTGATTACGATTTTAGGTGTAAGTTTACGATTCCAGATTGGGTTTACGATTCTCTAAGCAGGTTTACGATCAGGCCAATTTAGGTTTGATCGTAATCGATTAGGCCCAGTCGTAAACATCGAATTCATCGTGAAGCCCAATCGAAATCACCATATGTCGTAAACACGAATCGCAAACGGTTGTCGTAAACCCAGATCGTAATCGCTGATCGTAATCAGCGATCGTAAACACCCAATCGTCGACTTCTTCACAGAGATTGTCGTAAACACCATTTCCGCCATAGATGACACCTGCAAATACTCGGAAACACGTTAAAACTCATCAAGCAAACAAATACACCAAGAATAACTACCTTCTAACTGTTGCAAACAAGAAAGCGACTTCAAAATCACTCGTAATCGACTCGAACACAGTAAAATCAGAAGATATCAGCGCGTTAGGGTTTCAAAAACAAAATTTGTGAATGCACCGTCGAAAACAGTCGTTCTGGACAGGCGGTTATGATAGAGTCTCGTATGGTCGGAAATCGATTACGAAGAAGATGGTGACGCACTCGGATATTCACAGAAGACGGCCGGAGGTGGGTCGGATCAAGCTTTTCCGGCGAGGATTGAGGCGGCGGTTAGGGTTTCTAAAGGAGGTGATCGTAAACGAAGAGAGAATGAGGAAGTGTGGAGTCATAAACAGATAGTGGGTTTTTTATACTCCTTTTTGAAAATTTTCATTTCAAGCCCCTCTAAGTTTCAAAAACAATTCAAACACCTCCCATACCTTTAAATCTCTTACAAATAATTAACTTTGAGTTAAAAACTGAGAATTTAACGAAGCTTCCCCTCAGACTTAGCCCCGAGTATCCGATCATGATCATAAGAAAAAATAAAACTTTAAATATTTAAAGACTGAAAAATTGCACAAAATCAAGATAATTTAAATACTAGACAAAAACATACTTACCTTGAGATTGATATTTTTCATGGATCAAACCAGACAGATCATTAACCGAAGAACCCTTTTCAGCTTTCCGTTACTTGACGCTCTAAACGATTGCTCAAAATTTTATATCATTTAAACTCACATCCAGTTAAAACATTTTAAGTGCTTAAAATTATGGTACATTGTTACCGTTATGTTTATCAGTCCCCACACCCAATTGTTCATAGCAAAACCTACCCAACCTCAGAGTTTATTGAGGATTCACAAACCCCCAACTTGAGGAACCAAGCAATGCCACATTGACTACCACTTATTTTATAATTATCCGTTGATGATCAGGTCGGCCGCATAAGCACGCAGAGAAGACCAACAAAATAATTGACTTTATTTTCAACACTATTTTCTTGAATTTTCTTTTTCAATTTTCTTTTGAATTTTCATTTTTCTTTTTCTTTTGACTCTTTCTGTGGCGTTGTCATGTTAGCATAAACATGGTGTGTGAGAGAGTGAATACTAGGTAATACCACTCTCAACCCGTTTTTGCTGGGACTCAGTCTTTTAAACTATGTAAACTAGGATGGAAAGCTAAACACGTATAGAGTTTAAGATTATTGCACTTACATGGATGATCATAGTTTTTGATTTATCTTACCGAACATCATCTTTGAGACGTCTTTCACTTCTGCCTTACGCGTGTCAGTCTCCGATCGTCATGGAAATTTATATCACTTCCTTCCGACTCAAGGCAAAACAAACAACATCATAAAAACCTCAAACAGATATTTTTGTATTTTCTGAGACATTTATATTTCTTCCCCTGTTTTTATGAGGTTTTTGAAAAGCAAACACTATTTTTTGGAAATTTCCTGATTTTTTTTCATATTTTTATATATATTTTTTTTTAAAAAAATATTTACAAACACAAAATGATCAGATCATTCCTCGAAGGCAATCATCCGAAGGCCTTCGACGCACATTTCAAAATTTGGTCGTGGGAGGGGTTTTGTGAAGATATCAGACACGTTTTGGTCTGAGCTTACCTTCTGAAGCTGAATCAACTCCCGATCAAAACAATCACGAATGAAATGTACCTTGATGTCTATGTGCTTTGTTTTAGAGTGATGAACGGGGTTTTTTACAATTTCCAGAGCAGCAGCATTATCACAGAAAATTGGAGTGTTAACGAATTCCATACCGTAATCCGTGAGCTGATTCTGGATCCACACTACCTGTGAGGTACCGGCAGATGCGGCCACGTACTCAGCTTCTGCAGTTGATTTGGATACGGTATGCTGCTTCTTGCTCTGCCATGAGATGAGTCGATCGCCCAAATATTGACATCCTCCCGTTGTTGACTTTCGATCCAAGTCACTGCCTCCATAGTCACTGTCAGTATAAGCATACAATTGAAAGTCAGTGTTCTTTGGGTACCAAAGACCAAGCCGAGGCCTACCCTTTAGATACCGGAATATACGTTTAACAGCATTCAAATGAGACAGTTTAGGGTTAGCCTGATAACGAGCACACAAGCAAACTGCATGCATAATATCTGGCCGACTTGCTGTTAGGTACATTAGAGAACCAATCATTGAGCGATACATGAACTCGCTTACTGACTCCCCATCTGTATCTGCTGACAAAAGAGGTCGGGATGCCATTGGAGTTGAGATCGGCTTTGAGTCTTGCATCTTGAATTTCTCTAGGATCTCATTCACATACTTGGCTTGATGAACAAGAATCCCAGATTCATCTTGTTTAACCTGCAAGGCTAGGAAGAAACTCATTTCCCCCTGATCGCTCATCTCAAACTTCTTCCTCATAATCTCTTCAAATTCAGTGCATAGATCTTCATTCGTTGATCCATAAATGATGTCATCCACATATACTTGCACCATTATAATGTGATCGTCCACCCGTTTTCTGAACAACGTCTGATCCACCACCCCTCTAGTATACCCATTTTCCACCAGGTGTGTTGACAACGTCTCATACCACGTTCTTGGAGCTTGATGTAAACCATACAATGCCTTATCCAGCAGGTACACATGATCTGGATGCTCCTCATCTACGAACCCAGGTGGTTGAGTCACGTACACCTCTTCATTCATTTCAGCATACAGGAATGCTGTCTTCACGTCCATCTGGTGCACCGTAAAATTTAGATAAGATGCAACCGCAAGAAATATCCGTATGGCTTCCAATCTTGCTACAGGGGCATACACCTCATCATAGTCAATTCCATGTATTTGACGGTGACCTTGGACAATTAACCTTGCCTTGTTTCGAACGATTATACCCGTGTCATCTTTTTTGTTCTTGTACAACCAACGGGTGGGTATAACCTTCTTGTTATCTGGCCTCTTGACTAGTCGCCACACTCCCAGCTTTGAGAATTGATTCAATTCGTTGTGCATGGCCTCGATCCAGCTCGGATCTCTGAGAGCTACCATCACATTTGGAGGCTCAATCTGGGAGATAAAGCACGAGTACATGCAGACATTGATGTCTCCTGTGCGGCTTCTAGTTCTAACTCCTGACGTCACTGGTCCAAGAATATTGCTGACCGGATGGTCCTTGTTGATCCTTGAAACCTGAATATCTGGCACAGACACTGAAACAGGCAGATTAGAATTCACAAGATTATCATTTAAATCACTAATACCTGAACCTTGTGGAATTTCTGAATCAACATCACACGTTCCTGAAGTTCCTGAAGCATCTGCGTTGACATCTGCGGTGACAGTTGTTGGAACTGGAACTGGGGCTTTATCACAGACTTTTTCAACAGAAGGTCTTGATTCAGAAGGCTGTGTAATAATCTCTTCTTCTTCCCCCAAATTATGAAGATCATTTGAAAACTTAAAACCCTCAAACAGAGACCCATAATTAAATATCCAATCTGGTCCAGTCCCTGCATCCGTCGGGTTGTCTTCAAGCCAGTCCACATTGAATGCTTCAATAATCAAGCCGGTGGTCTTGTTATAGACTCGATAAGCACTATTTCCTGAGTAACCAACGAAATAACACTCATCTGCTTTCGCCTCGAATTTCCCTACGTCGGACTGAATCAGCACCGTGCACGGACACCCGAAAGTCTTGAAATAACCCACTGTCGGCTTCTCTTTGTAGATAATCTGATATGGAGTTTTCTCATGACGTTTGTTCAACAAAACCCGATTTTGCACATAGCATGCTGTGTTGACTGCTTCAGCCCAGAAGAAGATTGGTAGTTTTGCTTCACACATCATCGTCCTTGCAGCTTCAATGAGTGTCCTATTCCTTCTCTCGGCTACTCCATTCTGTTGTGGAGTGTAGGGAGCACTAAACTGTCTCTCTATGCCTTTAGCCCCACAAAACATATTCAACTCAGCATTCTTGAACTCCGTTCCATTATCTGATCTGATAGCTTTGACCTTCTTGTTCAGCTGGTTCTCTATAAGTGTGACAAACTGCTTCACTAGGGCTGGAGTTTCATACTTGTTTGACAAAAAGTAGACCCAAGTGAATCGTGAGTAGTCATCTACAATCACGAGGCAGTAAGAGAACTTGCTGATGCTCTGAACTTGCATAGGTCCAAATAAATCCATGTGTAAGAGTTGTAGAACTGACGATACTGAATTAGCTATCTTTGGTCGATGTGGCAACTTGTGCTGCTTCCCCTTCGCACATGCCACACATTTTTCAATCGTTGAGAAGTCTTTAATCGGCAGCTTTCTGACATGCTCTCCCTTCGCGAGCTTGGTCAAATTCTTCATATTAGCATGCCCTAGTCGTCGATGCCACAACATAGCCAAATTTTCATTCTGCTTCGATATGAGGCATGCTTCTTCTGACGTTGGAGGTTTGCTCATGTTGAGAAGATATGAATTTGAACGTCTTGGAGTACGCATCAGTACGCACTCCTCGGGAATCTTCACACCAGGCTTCAAAATAATACATTCTTTTCGATTGAACATCACAGAATAGTCCTTGTCACAGATCTGAGACACACTCAGCAAACTGTGAGACAGTTCCTCCACATAGTGTACGTCAGAAAATGACAGATTTCCACTTCTCACCACTCCCTTCTTACTGATTCTACCACCAACACCACCTGCAAATGATACACCACCTCCATTGAAGTCCTCTACATCTTCCAAAAGTGACAGATCTCCGGTCATGTGTCGGGAGCAACCACTATCAACGTACCAGAGATTGTTGATAGACCGTCTTGGCTGTCCCTTGGTGTGATCTGCAGTCAATGCTTCATTCTCCTCTGGTTCCTCTGGTTCATCATTAGTAACCACAAAAGCATGCTCTTGTTCATCATCATCCTCATCCAAAGTTGTCATCATAGCATGCGTCAAACTCAGATCCTTCAGCTGTGGGGTCCAGTCATAGCCACCACCTTCTTGCACCACCAAGGCACTTGTCTCTGCCTTTCCCTTCCCATCAGCTGACTTCTTCAGCTCTGCTCTTTCCTTCCTTGGTTTGCTGCACTCCCTAGCAAAGTGCCCATATTCATCACAATTGTAGCACCTAAGCTTTGTCTTATCAAACCCCATCCTGATCTTATCTTGATCCTTCCACACATTTCGCCCCGTAGTAGCCATGAACTTTTTAGCCCTGAACACTGCCATTGCCATTTGCCAAGAGACGTCCAACATTTCCACGTCTTCTGGATTAATCTGATTAAGCTCCCCCGAAAGAATCTCAGAAGGAATTAGTGTTCCAGCCATTAAAGCATGATAACTATTCATGAATCCCATACCCAGAGCAAAATTGGGATCATTGTTAGCTTCAGAAGTATCACCTCCACTTGAACCTGATTGGGGTTGTGCCACAAATGCCTTCGTTTGACTCATTGAACTTGATCCACCTGCTACAGCCTTTCCTTTCTGCTTCTCATCAACCTCTTCAGACAACAAAGCTTGATTCAACTTCCCCGCCAAACTTAGTGAACTTATATGATTCAACTCACGCTGCTTATCATCAATCATCTTGGACTTCAACTTGTTGATCATTTCATCCAAAGACAGTTCACTCAGTTTGTTGTTGTCCTTAATGATTGAAATGTTGGTGTTCCATGACTTAGGCAAACTGTTTAGGAGCTTCAAATTTTTATCTTCCAATTCTGGTTCCACTCCATAACTTGACATCTCAGCCATTAGAGAGACAAATCTTTGCACTTGAGCTTCGAAGGATTCACCCTGAATATGATTAAACAAATTGAACTTTTGCTTCAACATCTGCTTTCGACTTGCCTTGATGTCTGGGTTTCCTTCATAAGCCACTATCAATGCATTCCACAGTTCCTTTGCCGTTTTGCAATGCTTAAACCCTTGAGCAATGTCCGGTGTCAATGCCATGGTCATTATTGCAAAGGCCCTCTCTGCCTTGTTACATCTTTCCCAGTCTTCATCCTCAAACTCATCTTCAATCTTGGCCTTTCCTGCTTTAGCTCCCGCTCCATGCATAGGTATGTGTGGTCCATTCAGCACTGCTCTCCATAACCTTAAATCAACACTCTTCAAGTGGTTTTCGAACCTATACTTCCATTCCAAAAAATTATCTGCCGAAGTAAGTCTAGGTGGACGAGTAATAGATCCGATCTCGAAATCCAGTTTCTGGTACATACTCGGCTCGAAATCCATTTCACTTAGCTTGGGTAACTAAACCTAAAGTCCAAAAGTCCAAAGTCTGAGATTACGATGAAAAACACTTGATTACGATTGCAAAGAGCTGATTACGATCGAGAACACCTGATTCCGATCAACCCAAAATCGCAAACACCGATTCCGATATAAAGATCGTAAACACCCGATTACGAATCCCGATTACGATTCCGATAATCGTAAACCTTCGATTCCGATTGACTCAATCGTAATCACCAATTACGATCAGATTTGATCGTAAACCCTGATTCCGACTCCGCGAATCCGATTGGCAACGTCGTAAACACCGATTACGACCTAGAAAAATCGTAAACTCCAAATGTACGAATCGTAATCCCTTAAAAACCAGATCTTGAAGTCGTAAACGAAATAAAAATGACTTCTTGAAGTCGTAAACACAAGAAAACAGCAGATCTTCAACTGATGAACTCGTAAACACTCCAAAACCCAGAAAACTTGATCGTAAACACCAAACTTGAAGAACACAGTCAGCAATGAAGATCGTAAACCCTTGAAACACCTTCAAAACCTCGAAAACAGCCCAGAAACACAGAAAACCTTCTTGAATCAATATCGTGTGAGCCTCGAATCGAAGATTCTTGGCTCTGATACCAATTGTAGGTCCGAGATCAACCAAACAACACGATATCTAAACTAATACGAGTGCGGAAACCTCGTACAAGCTTGATTCAAGAACAATAGTAGAAGAATAGACCAAATCTCGTGAAAAGATGAAGTCTTGAGTGATAAAAGCTACTAAAGGAAGCTGATCGTAAACAAGCAATGAACAATAGAAGTCGTAAACTGCCTTAGATTGATAGAAAAGCTTGCCCTAATCGGTTACAATGAGGTGGTATTTATACCACCTCATACAAAACTTGGGCCAATCATAAACACAATCTAGCCCAATCATAAACATACAAATGGCCCACATGGCCTATTAAATAAGCTAGACTAAGCCCAAAACAAAACAAAGTTAGCCCAAATACAAATGTTCATGCCTTAAATAAGCCTAGCCCAACAAGTCGTTTAAATTAAAAAAAAACATCAGAATCGGAGGAAGCCATCAAAGCCACATTACTATCATACTTTGTGGTGTGGTTTCCAAGCTACACTAAAAACCCCCCATTTGAGTTGTCAACATATGATTGGTTGGTGGACAATACTCCACCAAGCCACACTACTACCATACATCCTCCTCTTATAGGACGTGTCTCCACATCAACAATGAGAGTTATGACTAAAAATGTGTGTAATTATAGCCCCCTCATGACCCCAACTTTTATTACGCAATTTTTATTATTATTATTATTATTATTATTATTATTATTATTATTATTTTAAAATCTTTAAAAAATCGGGACCAATCAAAGCGTGTGGATGACCAATCAGATTTGAGAAACAGGGTGAGGAGAAGGGGCGACATCACCATCCCATCGTGAACCTATTTTATTCTCCTCATACGTTTTATAATGTAGTATAGATTACTTATATAACCTCATTATTATAATATAGTATAAATTACTTGTATAACCTCATTAAATGTCAATGATAATTGAATAGATCGCTTAATTTTTTTTGTTTCCATTAAAAATATATATTTAATTTCTTTAAAAAAAAACTATGGTGTACCTTTACAACTTTTAATTTTTTAAATAAATAGACAACTTTATCATTCTAATATGTATCATAATATAGTATAGATAATATAGTATAGATGGTGTAATTTTCTTTCATTGTATTCATTTTCTTTCGGTATTGTAATCTTCTTTATAAAATTTGTGAACAATATTAGACTTCTCCAAAATAGATTTCCATCCTTTTCAAATCATTTATTAGTTCTCAATAATGCAAAAAAAATAAAAAATAATCAACATTAATCGAGTTAAGTTGACGACAATAAATCACCAATTAATAATTATTATCATGGTGGATAAAGAAACATTTGTATGAGTCTACGTACCGCCACCAAGTGAGTATCAAACTATTCTTAATTTGAGCACATAATGCTCAACTGAAAGCTACAAAGCAATCTGCAATTTGATATACCCACTCAACTCAAACTCCTACCAACAATGATTTATAAGTAATAACCCGAAAAAATAACAATAAAATGTTCGGACACTTTAATTGTTTGTTCAATATAACATATTTCTTTTAGTTTTACTCAAAGAATATGTAACTTGTAATTACCTTACCTGCATGATTGAAATTTATGAAGAAAAAGAAAACTTTTTATCAGTTAATTATTTTAGAACGGTAAACATATGATTATCATACACTAAGGTGGCGTTTGGTTCACGGAATGTAATGTAATTTGAATTGTAATGTTTTCCTTTTAAAGTTGTGCTTAAGTTGAGTAAGGAAGTGACTTGAAATACAATGAATTCCTTTACTCAATGGAATTTAAAAATCCTTCATTTTAACGAAGGAAAGGTACATGACCTCAAATTCCATTGATTAAAGGAATTCATTGTATTCCAAACTCCTTCCTTACCCAACTTAAGCACAACTTTAAAAAAGGAAAACTTTAGAATTCCAATTACATTACATTCCGTGAACCAAACGCCACCTAATAGTATGTTTGGGCTTCCATTTAAAAAGTGTTTATTTATTGATTTTTGAAAAGCCAATAAGTTAAAAATAATGTATGGATAAACTAAAAACACTTTTGATTTTGACTTTTTAAGATAGAGAAAAAAACTCTTTTCTAAAAGCCAAGAAAACATGCTTTTCAACCTCCTTTTGGCTTTTTGAAAGAGAAATTACTAATATACCTTCATTTCCCTCATTTAACCTTATATTCACCTAACATTAAAACCAGATAACCCCTTTTTAGTTATTTTACATATATAATATGTAATCTCAACATAAAAGCTCATCCAAACAATTTTTTAAAAACTCATTTTTTAAAAGTCATTAGTCAACAAACATTTTTTTATCAAAAAACACTTTTGCACTCAAATAAGCAATCCCAAACATACCCTGACCCTGCTCCTAAATGAACATAACATGTCCCCCTGGTGAGTCAGCTTTGAACTCTCAACCTTAGTAGAAAAGAAAAGAGACCACGTTTGTTTATAGCTACCAGTAGATGAGAAGCTCTTCGTGTTGATCAATTCTTGATTAGGGGTGTAAATGAGTCAAGTTGCTCGTGAGCTACTCGAGATCGACTCGATAAAAAGCTCGAAACGAGCTGAGCCTTATCGAGCTCGAGCCGAGCTCGAGCGTTGAAATAGGGCTCGTTTAATAAACGAGCTCGAGCCCGAGCTTTACATATCGAGCTCGAGTCGGCTCGCGAGCCTAATCGAGCTTTTATTTATATAATTTTTATTTAATTTTTTAAATATATTTAAAATAAAAATGATTATTATATATGAAATTATGATAAAATAAGTAAATAATATGTATTATTTTCTATATAAAAAAGTATAATTCTAAATATATACAAATTTAATTATAAAAATATATAAAATAATAATAATTAATATTAAACGAGCCGAGCTCGAGCTTAAATAATTTTTAACGAGCCGAGCTCGAGCTTTAGAAATAAAGCTCGAATCGAGCCGAGCTCGAGCTCTGTTAAATTTAAACGAGCCGAGCTCGAGCCTAGACGAGCTCGGGCTCGGCTCGGCTCATTTACACCCCTATTCTTGATAATCATAACGAGATGTTTACCCACCCCGCGCGTTGCTGCGGGGTTGAATTTGTATACTGAATGAAAGTAAAAATAAAAGTTAAATGGTATAAAACGTAAAAGTTTAAAAGTCTCGTGGTGAAAGTATATAAAACTATAGAAGTATATTAAAAGCGAAAGTAGAAAAGCTAAAAGTTTCGTGCCCAAAGTAGAAGACAAAAAAACTTAAAACAAAACAAAAAAAAAACTTTAAAAGTTAGAGGATTAAAAAATTAAGGAGTATAAAACGTAAAAGTCTAAAAGTCTTGTGGTGAAAGTATAAAACTATACAAATATACTAAGTAAAGTGGTATAAAACGTAAAAGTGTAAAAGTCTTGTGGTGAAAGTATAAAACTATAAAAGTATACTAAAAACGAAAGTATAAAAGTTAAAAGTTTCGTGGCCAAAGTAGAAGACAACAAAACTTAAAACAAAAAAAAGTTTAAAAGTTAGAGGGTAAAAAAGTTAAGGGGTATAAAAAGTAAAAGTCTAACAGTCTTGTAGTGAAAGTATAAAACTATAAAAATATACTAAAAACGAAAGTAGAAAAGTTAAAAGTTTTGTGGGCGAAATAGAATACAACAAAACTTAAAATAAAAAAAAACTTTAAAAGTTAAACGGTACAAAACGTAAGAGTATGAAACAATGTGTCAAACTATGAAAACTAAAAGTTTACTTTTTCGTTAAAAATAGAAAGAAAAAAAAAACAAATCGTAAAAGTTTAGGGGTAAAAAGCGTCAAATCACCAAAGTCACGTGGCCAAAGTTTGAAAACCCAAAAGTTACTATCCATCCATGAAATTTGATTGTATAATATAATAATGGAAAACTGATAAAGGATTACGTATCCGATATACATGTAGATCCAGAGAAGGAATACATGATTAATTAGTTTCCGTTTATGATGTGTTTTTAGGATGGATTGCGTGAATAGATTAGTTCATGTGAGTGATTAGAGAACCGAGAGAGAAAGAACCGAGAGAGAGAGAGAGAGAGAGAGAGAGAGAGAGAGAGAGATCATGAATTCGGGTTTTTATTAAGAGGTGTTTATAATTATCTCTAATGTCCTTTATTTACAGCACACCCAAGAGAAAACTCATTTTAGTAATCAAGGACAATTACGTCTATTAAGTAATTTCCTATTATACACTTAAGGTAATTAGGTCAATGATCAATATAAATTAGATAAATAGTCATAAGGACGCATATTATATACTTTATTCTTACACTCTCTCATTTGGCCGAATGATCATTTATTATGAGCATTAGTTAGGTTTGCAGATTTTATCACTCATTTTAGTTTTAAACCGAAACTGTAGTAGAGAAATACAGTCGTTGAGCCACTATTCAACTCAGGACCCTCATTAATCATACTATAATCCTAAATATAAAACTTAAGTAAACATTAGGATCAATTGACAAATAAGCACTTAACTTTGATTTGTATAATTACTTGTCTATACGTCGTTAGGCATGCATGAGCATATTTAGAGACACACAAATCTAAACGAACGAGGAACAATTCATAATTTTTCATTCATAGTACGATATGTAGTTAGGCATGGTCATCAGTAAACCCCGTCTTTATTTTGAGCTCCTAGAAAAACCTTATTGGTTATAAACCTTTAATTATAGGATCCTTATGCGTATCATAAATATATTCAATACAAGGATTTAGTTTCCTCTACATGTTCACAAACGAACAATACTCTCGTGTCGAAATTTTATGCAACTCCGCTCAAACTGTTAGTGTTCGAGAAAACAGGGTAGTTGGCTTTATCACAATAAGTTTTCAATATGTTATTTATTTAGATTTATTGAATTATGAGTTCACTGATGAATTTTCCAACAACATTTAGTGACCAACGCACATGTCATAATAACTTAGGTTGTTATCAGTTTCTTATGACTACTCTATGAGATAAATATGTTTGCAGACATAAGGATATACCCCAAAGTTGACATTTTCTTATTTTTTAATACAACAAAGTCAAAATTAAGAGTAGTCAACCACTTTTAAGTTTCTCGCTTCTTCGATAGTTCAAATTACAATCTTTTATGTCTTATAGATATTGGAATACAATCTTAGATGCTTTATAATTAATGAACTAAATAAGAATTGTATTTACATCACCCTAGTGTTTCAACAATGTAAGCAATATCTAAATGAGTATAGATTTGAATATACATAAGACTTCCGATTAATGAAACATAAGATATAAATCTTATTTACTTATCTGATATGTGTTTAGAAAAATATTTTGACAAAACACAAACCAAACAAACTTATAGATTTCTATATTAACTTTTGATTGAAACTTGATCTTTGGTTATATTTTTGACTTTTTTATAATTAGAAAATGTACGCTGCAATGAGAACAAAATTGCTAGGTTGCTAATAAGTGTGATACTTTAATGATATGGTTAAGTATCCGCTAACGTTTATCATTTCTTATTACAGCTAGAATAAGTTTTTATTTATTTCATTATTTTGACCCGACCCGAGGTGGACCGCCGATTCAAACAAAGACTTCAAAACATAGCAATAGAAAAAAAATTGGTCACGTAACTTTCGATCACCTAAGAAAAAAAGTTAAGCTCCGCCACTTAGTTTCTTATCGACCTAATCTCAAGTATCTCACAAACTAGCTGACTTGACTCATTTACACCCTTAAATAGTGAGATGTAACCATGTAGGGAGCAGTTTTATGTACCATGTTTTTAAAATATCCCCATATAAATGTCTTTACTTAAAATTGATATATAACATATGGATTTTTTTAGCGAGGATTACAAAATTTGTTTCATAGGTAATCACCTAAGATAAACTTAGGAAACCAACATAAAGTAGTGGCACAAACACAAATAAAAAACGTGTCTGAGTAGGATCTCAACTCTCTGACTCATGGTCCACCCTCATCATATCTACCGCATTTTAGTTTTTAGTCAGTGGAGCAATCTTTTCATATCGTGAGATATAAAGGTAATATACGTTCTAATTTTATATTTTTAACTCTACTATTTGATAAGATTTTTTATTAATTAATTATTCGTTAGCAAAATCAGAATCATCATAGTATTTTATTTTGCAACTTAATGAAATAATATTCGATGTTAATTTGTCAAATATGTGGTACTAAATTTTACTACCGGTACATTGTTGCGGGGATAATGTGGGTATAAAAAAAATGTATTGCTAAAACTTAACGTGAATAAAACGAAAATGAAAAAAGATAATGTAACAACGTTATAATTTACAAACAATTAGATACTTAAAGACAATGATGTGAAGTGCGTTGCAACATGGATAACCATAGGACACAAAATAATTGCATTGCTATAACGATACCTACAGAAAATAAAAAAATTGTAAAGACCAAAACGCTTAAACCTAAAAACTATGTTACACGACTATACATATTATACCATCAAATTTTCTGCTAATTTCATTGAATTGGAAATAAAAGAATAAATAAAATATATGTCACACGACTATATTTACTTCACTATCAACTTCTCTGCTAAATTCGTTGAGATTGAAAATGAAATAATAAAAAAAACTATGTTACACGACTGTACATATTACACCAGTCATCAGCAAAACATCAACTCCTTTGCTAAACCACATGACAATATCAATTAGACGACCAAATTATGTGTTAAATTAGTTGTCATTGGATAAGAAACCAAAAAAAAAAAAAAAAATCACACCACATGGCGCAATCACGTGGCAAGCTGCAAGTGGTCCTAAGGTTTCGTGTAGCTAAGAAGATGTATTTTGTTTATTATAGAATAGAATGACCTTGTAACGAGACATATTGAAATAATTGTCTATTGTTCCACCAAGAAATATGGTCGCACTCGTTTCTAAGTAAAAACCAATTAGTGGCGGTGACAACATATCGTTAAGTGATCATGTTGACGTAGTAAAACATATGATATTACAGTGATCCGGTCTTAAATATTAAATTTAATGTAGATAAAAATACGTGTTACGAAGTTATATATATTTGAAAATCATGAATGAATTTGTTACGTCGTTATAGAGATGAATGTGTTTAAAAAACAAAAACGAATTCGAATCTGCGAAAGTGTATAACCAAAACATAAAATCTTTAAAAAAAACATATCAAGTTTTACTTTTCAACAAACTCAATTCAAGAATGTAGATAGTACCATAGAAAATTCAATAAATATATATAAATTTAACTTACAATCACTTGACATAACTACATATCTAGACAAAAACAACAATATTATTATTAAATAATACAGAAATAAAAAATAAATAAAATACGTGAAGATATTCTATATCTTGTAATTAGCTAAAACGACGTGGTTGGTTTGTATCTTCATAAAACCAACTATGATTTAACGTATGCAAAATGGTCCAAACAAGCATGCCTCCGTTCACCATCACAATGTCGTAACGTTTCTTTCTCATTGCCTTTACAAGATTCCATCGACAACAAGGAACGAGTAGGTAGAGGTGCAAAAGAAAAACCGGTTATCCGACCCGAACTAGTAACTGAACTGGCTTTTAACCGGTATTGCAAGAACCAGTTTGTAACCGGTGAAAACCGACAGTTTCAAACCGGTTAGGGGTTTTCAAAATGTCCTTGTTATAAAACAGTTAACGGAACCGGTATTTTGAGCCGGTTATTAACGTTTAAAAAGTTTTTTTTGACCGTTTTTATAATGGCTATATAGCCGTTTGTGGGCGTTGGAAGCGGATTTTTCATCAAGTTTACCCCTAAAACAAGTATAAATAGGTGGTGGAGGTGTTAGGTTTATCATATCACATCACTTCTTTATCATCTCTAAACACTCTAAAACTTCAAAAACGCTAAAAAGGATTATGATGGCGGACAACAACAATAACAACAACAACAAAATTGTGGTTATAACCAACGACCGCGGGTCGTGAAGGCCAATCCCACAAGGAGGATACATGAGGTTTGGAATGTCGAATGGTAGTGAAAAAACACGATGCAAAAAATGTATTGTTTTTTTAATCACGTTTCCATGACCACTTTAAATCGTCATAGCCGTATGCATGTTGAACCATTTCTAAAACGATGAGCCAATGAATTGCTTTTTAATGTTTTTTTATGTTTACATTATTGTTGACGTTTTGTTGTTCGCATTAATAATAAAGTTGTATTCTATTTTAAAAGCTCAATGTGTTTTTATGTTCTTTAAGTTGATAGTGTTTTTTGTGTTTGTTATAAGTATTTTTTTATAATAATTATAGGGTCCTCTCATTTTACCCTGATGGAGCCACGACGAGGATGATGAGTTGATCGTTTCTGTGAACAACGCTAGGAAGGAAATGGGGGTTGATGATCCCGATGGACTGGAAGATGATGCTTACTGGGATTGTGTAAAAGAAATATTTGATGAAAATCGTTAAAAAGAAATAATATATGACAAGGAGATGGAGTTTGATGATCCCTATTCAACAACTCATACATTGGATGAGCAAAAAGCGAAATGGTGGAGCCACGAGTAGGAAGATTTTGATCGTTTCTATGAGCAAAGCTAGGGAGGAAATGGGGGTTGATGATTCCGATGGACCCAAAGGTGATGCTTACTGTGGAATCACGTAAAAGAAATATTTGACGAGACTCGTTAAAAATAAATAATATATGACGAGGAGATAGAGTTTGATGATCCCATTCAGCAACTCGTATATTGGATGGGCTAAAAGCGAAATGGGCGAAATTAACACCGGTTTTTTATGAGATTTGAAGTAATACACTCGAGATGGACGGAGCTATTGGGAGATCCGGATGCGAAGAGCATGATGGGCAAGTTATTGCAGAATTTGTTATCGAATATGAACAATTATATAAAAGGATGTTTAGCAAGTTAGACGTTTGAAAGTTTTTACACAACATATTTGACATGTAATTCCTTAATAAATTGATGAACATATTTAGTTTAAGTATTATTTAATAAACGTATTTAGTTTTAGTGTTGCACCTAATTTAAAATAATTTGCAAAAAAAAAAATGTTTAACTAAAACCGGTTTTTTAGACTGCTTTTCGGTTAACAGGTTCAGTTTGAAACCAAAACCGGTTACATAGGTTACCGTTTTAGGGTTCCTCTAATCGGTTTGGTCAATAACCACTTTTTTTCCGTTAACAAAAAAACTGACGGTTTTTCAAAGAACCGGTTAACCGGTCGGTTAGCCGATTTGCAATTTTTTTAAGAGTTCATGGATTTTGCAGATTATTAAGAAACACAAAGACATATACACGGTTATAATATAGAATTGTTCCCCACACGTTGCAGTGGAGATAAAGAGGTCACATAAAAGAATTGCTATGTTAAAACACAACGTAAAGAAAATGTAAATACAAAATGACTACGGTCCGACGTTAGAAAATATCATAAATAAAACGATACAATATGACATTAAATGAAATGCAAATACAAAATGACTACGAACATCAACGAAGCATATCGTGTGATATCCAACCATTAAAGCCACATGACCCAATAATGCTAAAGAACTCTTCATTACGGTATGAACTTTATTTATAGTTAAATTTATAGATTATTAAATTATAATTATATACTGTATATGCTTTGAATACATATATTATATTATATAGAATATAGAACTAGATATTGTAATGCCTGTGTTGCTATGTGTGCATACGTTGTTTTGAATGCGCTAAACTAAGACTAATACGTCAAACCCTAAAACATTGTTTGTTTTTTCTTAACCTAATATAAATCATTTCACATTAGTTGAATTATACAATACTAAAGATTAGATACATAAAGATAAAAATGTGAAACTAAACTAAAACTAAGAAAATACTTAACAACTGATTTAGAAAAAAAAATAAAAAGAATAAATTTCATTACCAAAAGTTAAAAAAAAAAAGGTAAAAAAAATATCAAAAGCATGCAATATAATATATAAAGAATAGTATATTAAGCAAAGAATATTGTGCAACAAAGAGTTTGTAAGTATGTAATAACAAAAAGGGAATATTTCATACAATAGTAAGTTAGTAAGTTAGTAACCAAATTTGCTAAGTTTTTTATTAAAATCACTTAATTTTTTTGTATATCTAAAGTCAATTAGCTTTCATTAGGACTAAGTCTTTTAATCTTGTATAATTTTTATACCAAGTCTTCCAATCTTGTATAATTTTATAAATGTTAGAATTTTACAAAATTAACTTACATAAATAAAACATAGATGAATGTTGGTTAATATTTGGTGAGTAATTTATTCAAGCTTGATCTCAATTGAACAATAATTAAAATTGGTTATTATTTAATAATTTTCATTTAATTACAATTACCTCCTATTTCATATTAATTTAAAAAATAATCACCAAATAATAATCAAGATTCGTATATGTTTCATTTACCTAAGTTAATTTTATAAAATTTTAACATTTATAAAAAATACATAAGATTGAAACAACTAATAAAAGTTGAGTGGCTTTATAAAGAGAAAAAAAACTTTGAGCGGACTTAGTAGAACATAGGGTGGTAATTTCTGAACCGAACCTGTTAACACGACACGATACGACACGGTGTTAAACAAGTTTGGGTTTAAGTTAAACAAGTTGACACGTTTATGACATGATTAAAATCGTTTTTAAACAGATTTCACATCGTCTAACTTGTTTATGACAATACTAAAAACGTTTATAATTTTAATATATTTTTTTAAGATAATTAAATCTTATCTTATCTTAATCCTAATAAAGCACTAAAATGGTTGCCACATGTCTTCATTTTAGATGGTGCACATGTGGAATTTAGTAAATCACTAATTAAGACTTATTACCAATTTTGCCCAAATTAAACTTTTATTTAAAAAAAATCAACAAAATCAATATATATTTGATAAAGTTACTAAATAAATTGAGTGTTTGTAAGAAAATTAATCAACAATTTGTCAGACATAATAAAAAAAATTAATCTATTAAATTATCATTTACTGTTTTATAAGAATTTTACGTTAATCAAAATTTTCAGTTCTCTTAATCGTTTTTTCTTTCTATTTTTTATTTTGTTTAATATTATGAAATTAAATTCAGCCCGTATAGTACACAGGTTACTAACCTACTACATAATAAAGTCAAAATTGTTTTATAATTTAAGATTTTCGTCTTTTAACCTTTTGATTTATAAACAAACGAGATTTCTCTAATTAAAGTAAACAACTAGTTACATACACGTCCATCTCCAAACAATTCTTGTTTTCTTTCTTTTATTACCTACGACCTGGACCTTAATTCCATGGCCCAATTAATTATTATTGTAATTGTATCCTAACATTTAACATTATGGCCCATTCTTATTTTATCTCTTTTTTCATGCTTGCTTCCATTTTGCTGTTGCTTTCTCTGTCACGAAACCACATGCAAACAACATATATATATATATATTATCTTTTGAATTATTCATCCACTAAAGTCTAAAACTAAATGAAGAAAATGATTTGGAGTACTTGTGAATCGTTAGAGCTTGTGTTTAACTTTGTTAGGGATTTTTTGGATTTGCTGAGAGATTGATTTCCTGATAAATCTTAAAGTAGGGTAAGTTTACTTTCAGATCAAATAATCGTTTTCTTTACGTTACTTTACGCCACAAGGCAAAAAAAACTCACCCCTACCAAAAACGTATACTCCCTAAGGTGGACATTTAAAAAAAAAAGTAAAACTATTCAAGTCACTTTTGTTTTTTGTTTTTTTTAACGGCAGATATTTTATTAAAAAAGTAGCCGAAGGCTAAAAAACAAAGTACAAGGACCCCCCCCCCCACCCCCCCCCAAAAAAAAGAAAAAAGAAAATAGACAATCACATATTACAACTGAAATCATACCAAACACTCCACTCTAGAATGAGACCACAATGGCTACTAATCCAGAGATAGGACATTGATTTGATTTCCCCCAATACTTGCACCACCGATCTATTTGTGCTCTAAAATATTTTCTCATTACGTGAATTATAAATAAAAAATTATGGCTTGTATACCTTCTTTTTCTTAGGGTTTCCATAAAGAGTTTTGTGAAAGTAGACTAAGTCCTTACAAAAATACGAATTTGGTAGTTGCCATGCAACATTAACTTGTTTCCGGTGCAATTCTGTCGGAGAAAACAAAATTAAAGTTCATATGGAGAAAACAAAATTAAAGTTCACATGGATAAAGATCTCATAACAAACTCTAGTGTCGTAAATTGTTATACATAGTGTTTATGGTTGTAATTAAAAGATGAAAATCAAGAACATGAGATTTGATTGATATACATAGTATTTAGGGTTCAGGGTTTAGGTTTACCTTCAAAACTATACTTATTATCTCTAATTGGGATTTACAGTTATATTAGGGCTATCTAAAATATGTGCATATATTTAAAGACTTTCAGATGTTCAAGTAAGCTGAAGTTGGTGTTACTAAAACTAATTGTCAGCCATTGTATGCCATAACTACTTAGAATTCATATCGTGTTGTTATGTGTATAAATATACATTATGTTTGAATGTTAACTAGTCTTATGAAGCCATGACTCTGACTGATATTTCATGGGCCTTCTCCAATGTCTCGACCACTTGACCCATGGACGGCCGTTTTTGCTTGTGTCCTGTGCACGATAGCGCTAACTTAAACATAAGTTCAAAGGCTTCTGTAGAGTATTCACCTCCAAGCTTTGGGTCAGCAAATCCTACTATGGTTCCGCCTCGGGTTAGTGACTTTGCCTGTGTGTTTGTGTGATTTCATAATCTTTAGATTCTGTTTGCTTCAACTTATACAAATATTGAAAAGAGTTACTAGCAAAAAGATATTTACCATCCTCACTAATGACATTGGTTTGCTTGCATTCATGTTTATAACTTTCTTTCCTGAGAGAATTTGTAGAAGCACTATTCCAAAACTATACACGTCACCGGCTGAATTTACTTGACGGTCACTTTGGTACTCTGGGTCAACGTAACCGAATGTTCCTCTGACCTCTGAGCTTGCATATGTTTCTCCAATGTCAATGACCTTGGACAATCCAAAGTCGGAAAGCTTGGCCTCAAATTTTGGTCCCAGAAGGATGTTTGTGGGCTGCAGTTTTATAAAAGAATTAGTCATATAAACATAGAAATAAACATACCTAACAAAATCTCACTCAAACAGTAAGGTCTAAAGAGGGTGTGATGCGGATAAACTTTACCCCTATCCTATGGGATAGAGAGGTTGCTTCTAGAGAGACACTCAAAACACTATATTTTTTTTTAATGAAAGTAAAGAAAACATACAACAATAAAACCAAATAACAAGTATCATAAGCAATGAAAGAACACCATGGTATAAAAGCTCATATCATAAGCAGACTAAAGAAAAGTAAGGCATAAAAGTCTAGAGGCACACCTTAGACTAAATGCGAATCTAGAAGAAGATAACATCTACACCTGTGACTAAAGACAACCTAATTGAATTACACGTCAAGTTAGGAAGCCTTGGTAAAGACCAAAATCTATACTTTCCCCTAAAAACCCCTAACCTTTATCTAACACCTCCATGTACTCCTATCACAGATTATCTACGCAGAGATGCAAGTCCAACAGATCCCGCCTAATCTTCTAATCCCATGTTAGTTAGACCACTTAAACATAAATCTTTCAAATCAAAAGGTTTAAACTTTAAACAGACCTTAATATCCCGATGAACAATGCAACCCTCTGAGTACGTATGGAGAAACCAAAGTCCTCGAGCAGAGTCTACTGCAATCTCAAGTCTTTGAATCCATGACAACACTTCATTCTTTCCTGATTATAAATGAACTCATGAGAAAAAATGATCAAATTAAGGCTTAACATGAAAAGGGAAACAATATATATATTAAAAATGGTACAAAATGGTTCAAAATACTACCAAAAAGCCACTCAGATAGATTTCCATTGATGCATAGTTCATAAATAAGGAAGCATTCATCCCCATTGTCACAATACCCTAGCAATGCAACAAGATTCGGATGTTTAACGAGGGCAAGATTCTTAACTTCCCTCAAGAAAGTCTCTACAAATTCCTCGTCGATGATATGCTTGATGGCAACACGTCGTTTATTTGAGAGTATGCCTCTATACACCTTGCCTGTTATGCTTACATTAGTGTTTGGCCCAAGACTACTTAACAAGTTATATAGTAAACAGTCACCTGCTGTTCCTTCACCAATATAGTTAGATTGGTCCAAGTTGTTAGTAGCATAATGGATCTCCTTAAGTGGAACCATAAGATATTGAGATTTCTTTGGTAATTCTCTCTTCCTGCCTGTCAAACAAATTAAACATATAAAATGACACATATTTGTTCTTGATCTAGAGTTTTGCCATATGACTAAGGCAGTGGAGGTACCATATTCTTTTGCTTTTGCACGCGATTTTTGGCACCGTCTTGCAATGATATATAAACAGACCACTACTAATGCTAGAATCCCCGATAGCAGTCCGGTTATCTCTGTTTGAGAAACAAAGTAACATTTTAGTATGATTCAATACAACCTTCAAGGGTTATCTATTAACAAAAAACATAAAATGCAACATAAAGAAGAACTTACCGGTCGTGTTCTTCTTTCTGTCGGGTGTACTTGTGTCATCATATTCTCTCAAATCTGCAGAGAATGATGAAGAGGCCTAGTAAGTATCTCACTATCTCCAAATAGAAAGTATAGTGAAAAACAACATATTTTTTTTACTCTTTTTCTTGGACTCCACTAATCTAAACATTCACATTGCAACTTTCTCTTATAAATTTTGTTCTAACATCACAATGCATATGTGATATTTTCTATGTTCATGCTCTCCACTTTTAAGTTTTAACTCCTATATATCTCATTCCACATCATTACCGTTGACCACTTCGCCAAGGCATCTATGGATGTTTTGCACCCAAATCAAGTCATCGATTCGACTACTGGTCAATGAAGTCAACACTGCAAACCTGCATAAATCAGCATCACTTTCTCCAGCTTCTTCTGTCCCTTTGATCTCATTCCAACTCTTCACACACTTCCCACATGATTGATCCCAGAATCCACCACCACCACCACCACCATCACTATGTTTTAACAAACCGCAGCCTGTTGATAAACCAATAACTTCATCACCAAGCTTATTAAGCACATCTTGAACCAATAAACCCGAGCAGCCTTTTACACCACCGGTTAGCTTATCGATTCCACAAGTAAACACGTCGGTTTTGTTATCCTTTATCTTGTTCAAGCAACTTGTTTGTTCAGTTGAATCCAAGTAGATCTTTCCGGTTTGATTCGCACGTGAAGCTAGCGCATCGAGGTAGATATCAAACGGTTGTCTACAACATTTTCCCTGTAAAAACCCGTTCCATGTCCCTTCTTCGCATGTTGAATTTAGCATGATGGTTCGGTTCTTGAACTCGAGTGGACATTGAGTTAAATCAGGCTGGGAAACTGTGATCATGATTGAGTTATAAAACCACAAGAACAAGAAGATGAAGGAGGTAGCAGTTAGTTTTTGTGAATCCATCAACATTAGCATTTTTTGATGGAATCATGGAAAGATGGAGTGAGTTAATTTGTTTATAGGGAAAATGGTTGTTTGAATGAGGGGGGAGGATTGGGCACAACGCCAAGTCATCATAGTATAATATAACTACTGTTGTTATTGTTGTCCAGACACTCTTGTTGCCATCGAGGAAAAGATGTAGTTAGCGGCGGAATCAGTTATGAAGGGATATCCAAAGTAGTTCTAAATTATATTCTAACTACATGTTTCAGTGGTTGTACTTCGTGTTGGGATGGTTGTACTCTTGTACCTGTATGCAGTTAGTTCATGTCAGCCCGTTGAAAGTTTAATTGATATTAGATAAATAATTCAACGCTAATAAGGATTTCATGAGAAGGATTGAGAGATCCAATGAAGCACTCTCTAGTATTTGTTTACTAGTGATATAAATTTATTAAAATATAGTTGCCTCTCTTCGAAATTATATTTAACCACACTTATAATTTTATTAGTATCTGTTTTTCATTTTAGATCCAATAAAACATTCTCTAGTACTTGTTTGTCGTAGAGTTGATGCAAGTATACAACGTAGTTGTATTGCTAAAGTAAAACATAAAAAAGACTAGTGGGTTGGGCTTCACTGTGGGCGGCCGACATAGTGGTTGGGTTCATTTGGGCCTGCCATTGTATTGGTTTGGGCTTCAATGTGGGCTGCCCTATTTGAATATTTTGCTAGTTCAACATATAAACAACACATATGCCTAATATCATCACCCAACTAGTTCATCATTTCCATGACATCCTTGTCAATTTTTCAACTCAACAAGACCAACATCAATGGATTTTCCTAGAATAAAGTAATACACTCGAAAATTTATGGTCGGATACATATCGAATTCCATCACATACTCAGCAAGCTCGAAGTATGATAGCTTGTCGATCTCAACTTGAAATGTGACTGTTCCACCACCGACTTAGTCCCGCTTTTTCTTCGTTAAAAACTTACCCCCATGCCAAATCTTCACAATTAGTTTCTAACACATATCTTCCTGCAAAATTGAACCAAAAAGCCGAGTTTCTAAGCTGAGACTATGGCAAAATCAAGAAACCTTACAATTTCGTTACCCTGCAATCTTGTCTTGAGGTCTGGCTTTCGAAGATGGTGTCAATAATCGAGGGTCGGAGGAGTAGATGGTCGGAGTTCGTGTGTGTGGGAGAGGGAAAGTGAGGTTAAATTTGGGGGTAGGGTTAATAATGTACCGTTAAGTCAATGAGGGTAAAGGTGTTTAAAAAAAACCTTTTAATAAGCCACGTAGGATGATTACAGTGCACATCAACTACCATGTAAGCAACATACTAACGCCGTTAGTAAAAAAAAACTAACAGTATATCATTAAAATCCAATACCTTAAAACTCGTATTATTATGGGAAATTTTCGTGTTTCGTATTATTATCGTCCAAGTAAATAAAACTTGTATTATTAAAATCTAATTTTCCTTATTAGATTATAAAATGTTTTATATTTTCTATATTGCAGTTACATTATATTCAATTGTGTACTTCTTAAAGTACTTATAAACACTTAATATGTTACAACTTGTGCTCTCACTTGTAAAATCAGTAAATCACCATTGATGATCATGCTCACCATTAGGGGTGTAAATGAGTCGAGTCCAAGCTTGTCAAGGCTCGAACTCGGCTCATGAAAAATTGTTTAAGCTCGAGCTGGGCTCGTTTTTTACTAATTATTATTTTTTATATACTTTTATAATTAAATTAGTATATATTTAGAATTATACTTTTTATATATAAAATAATACATATTATTTACTTATTTTATCATAATCTTATATATAGTAATAATTATTTTTAAATATATTTAAAAAAATAATAAAAATTATATAAATAAAAGCTCATTAAGACTCGCGAGCCAGCTCGAGCTTAATATGTAAAGCTCGGGCTCAAGCTCGTTTATTAAACGAGCCCTATTTCAAAGCTCTAACTCGGCTCAAACTCGTTAAAACTTAAATCGTTTCGAACTTTTTATCGAATTGATCTTGAATAGCTAACGAACGACACAACTCATTTATACCCGTCCATAAATGATGATGATGAAAATATACTAACTTTGAAGTCATTTCTATGCTTTAACAGGGGTTTCCCCTCTTGTGGGTCTAAGGGCCAGCACCTTCTCAGCGGGTCAGGCGGCGTCCAAGGCAGCGGCTGGAAAAGTTAACAAACATGAGAAAGCGTGCATTGAAAACCAACATGTGTTTGTTCCTTTCGCCTTCGATACATTTGGTCATCTTGAGTCAGAGGCGGTGGCCATGTTGAACCGGATCCAAAAAGTCATGCGCGGGAACAGTGCAACCTCTAGATTGAAGAATGTTGTTTTTATACGGCTAGGGTTTGCTATTCAAAAAGGGTTGGCGGCGCAGCTTGTTGCCCGCCTTCCCTGCGTGTTGACTTAGGTCATGTATGTTACCTTTCGGTTTTATTGTTGGTTAATGAAAAGTTGTCCTTTATTGATGAAACCTACCTCTATCGCATCCAATTGGAGGGAAAACCTGATCTTATCCTCATCCTGAGAATCACTTCGATCCATCCATGTCTCCCCCACCCAAAACCTTATCTCTCCATTTCCAAACAAAACCCTAGTCTTCCCTTCCTGCTTTCTTAATCTTCCTATCTGCCATTTTCATCCCAAAATAGCAGCGGCCATGTTCTCTTCTTACTCTTCTTCTTCCCTCTACACCACCTCCAAATCCCCCCTCTTCAACAACCCTAATCACTCCTTCAATTGTTTTCGCCTATCACATTCTCCCATCAATGCTTCCATTCGCCGATTCACACCCATTGCTTCCTCGCAAAACCCTAATCGATTTCAATTCACCCACAAACAGGTCAGTAACTCATTACTTTTAATGATGATGATGTCAGCCCTAATACTTAAATGTGAAATTGATATGTGTATTTAGTTAGTTATGAGAAAAATTGAACTTTTCTATGTTTGTTTTTGTGCAGAAAGATTGGTTCACTAATACTTAAAATGCAAAATGGATATGTGTATTTAGTTAGTAATGAGAAAAATTGAACTTTTCTATGTTTGTTTTTGTGCATAAAGATTGGTTCACTAAAACTTAAAATGCAAAATGGATATGTGTATTTAGTTATTTATGAGAAAAATTGAACTTTTCTATGTTTGTTTTTGTGCAGAAAGATTGGTTCACTAATACTTAAATGCAAAATGGATATGTGTATTTAGTTAGTTATGAGGAATATTGAAGTTGTATGTTTGTTTTTTGTGCAGAAAGATAGGTTCACTGGGATTAAAGAATGTGTGTTATCTGTAGCTTTGGCAGTTGGATTGATAACTGGTGTGCCTGCAGTGGGTAATGCCAATGCAGTTGCTCCGGCATTGTCGGATCTAGCGGTGCTGATATCCGGGCCGCCCATCAAGGATCCAGAAGCATTGCTGAGGTATGCTTTGCCCATTGATAATAAAGCTATCAGGGAGGTCCAGAAGCCTCTTGAAGATATTACTGAGAGTCTCAAGAACTCTGGAGTAAAGGCTCTTGATTCTGTTGAAAGAGTGAGAATCTTTTTCCTCTCTTTTCCTTTTTCATTTTGTGTTTTAGAATTTAGATACAATGCAATGCAATTCCATGATGCAAATGAGTTTGAGTATTTGAACAAATCTGAGTTTAAAATATGATCTATAATGTTCTTTTTTAGGATTTTTAAAACCAAGGTGCCGAGTGTGATTTGAAAGTGATTAAATTTAGGGATGGTACATTGAAACACTCCCAAAGAAGATAATTGGGAGTAACTAGTAAATACATTTGGGGAAATGTTTATAAAATTGTTGTTGTGAATTGTAGAATTTGAAGCAAGCTTCTAGAGCTCTTAAGCAGGGGAAGAGCATGATTATAGCAGGGTTAGCTGAATCAAAGAAAGACCATGCGATTGAATTACTAGGAAAACTAGAAGTTGGAATGGAAGAGCTTCAGAAAATTGCCGAAGATAAAAAACGAGATGCTGTGGCACCTAAACAGAAGGAGCTTCTGCAGTATGTTGGAGGGTGAGTGTCAATGCATTAGGCTTTTTGGTTCTTCTGATATAAATCATAACCATTTATGAAACACATTCATTGTCAAACAAAATACGATACCTTAAAATAATGATATGTTTTATTATATAAAGTGATTTAGGAGTTTCTAAGCATTTGAATGCACTCTAGGTTATTGTTGACCCGTTTGATCATCTCAATTTTAGCCAAGTTTCCTTTTTTTTTTTAAACTCATTTGACCTTTGGAAATAAAACAAACCCCAAATAGGCCAACGTTAGGTAAATAGGTCAAAAACCCGTCTCCTAAAAATAGTATTTTCTCATTTATACCCTTGTCATTGACTGCAGCTGAGATCTTCGTGGGGCATTGGGTTTCTGCAGTGTTGAAGAGGATATGGTTGATGGCTTCCCATATGAAGTTCCAGAAGAGTATCAAAGCATGCCTATTTTGAAGGGGAGAGCAACTGTGGATATGAAAGTCAAAGTCAAAGACAACCCTAGCCTTGAGGAATGCGTGTTCAGAATTGTTCTAGATGGTTATAATGCTCCTGTAACAGCTGGAAATTTTATAGATTTGGTGGAAAGACATTTCTATGATGGCATGGAAATCCAAAGAGGTAAAGAATATTGCATGATTAAATATATTATAAATAAATTGTTATTTATGATGTTTACATAAGTTGTAACAACTTGATCATTTTGTTTTTACTTTCTTTAGCTGATGGCTTCGTTGTTCAAACCGGAGACCCTGAAGGTCCTGCAGAGGGTTTTATTGACCCCAGTACAGAGAAAACGCGCACTATACCGTTGGAGATTATGGTAGACGGTGAAAAGACACCTGTTTATGGAGAAACCTTGGAAGTAAGTTAAAGTTGGGTTGACCCATCCACGCCTTTGTTTGTTTGTATTTAAAAATATCTAACGCGTTAAACATGATAGAAGAACTATTATTACGATGATGATCCAAACAAAAATTATATATATTTTTTTAATTTTACCATTCTATTTGTTAGAATTAAAATAGAGCCCAAATTGACCCATTTGTTTATGCAGGATATTGGTCTCTACAAGGCTCAAACTAAGCTACCTTTCAATGCATTTGGAACCATGGCAATGGCAAGAGAGGTAAGACTATACATCAACCTTTATAATCAAAGAAAGATGAAAAATTCTCTTTTTTTTTAAAACAAATTTACATATTGAGTTCTGTTTACAGGAATTTGAGAACAACTCAGCCTCAAGCCAGGTGTTTTGGCTTTTAAAAGAGAGTGAATTAACCCCTAGCAATGCAAACATTTTGGACGGGCGCTATTCGGTGTTTGGATATGTAACAAAAAATGAGGACTTTTTGGCTGATTTGAAGGTTGGGGATGTAATAGAGTCAGTCCAGGTAGTTGATGGGTTGGATAATCTTGTTAATCCAAGCTACAAGATTGCTGGATAGTTCATTACTATATGAGGAGGATTGGTTGGAGAACAATGGATCATATTATGAGGAGATTGCTGTAATGTACAATAGTTATATTCATCATGTTTAATAACTTGTGATTCATGACAATGCTGGTTCTTGATTTTCAGCATTTTTTCTATTAAAGTGTTCTTTTTTTCGAAGTTCCAGATCGGCCAATGGTGTGTATGCAATAATATTTTTAGGTTTCATTCTCTACAGGAATCATCCTTTTTGTTTAATTTTCTGCGGATTTTATCCATTCGAGTGTGTTGTGAAGACAGGACTCTGACCAGTTCTGCTCTCTGGTGGCTATCACTTTCAGTTTAACATCACCCCATCTTCAATACTCTGCTGTTGAAACTGATTTGGGATGTTTTTGTTTTAGATCTTTGGAGAATTTGAAGGTTATGTTATTTAACGGTGCATATTGATTCCCATACTGCCTACTTTTCCAAGAAGAGTTGATGCTTTATGCGCATTTTGGTTTGACACTTCATGCTTAAAAAGAAGAGGGCTACAAGTCACGAGCAAAATGTCAAAGCATTATATGC
The DNA here is from genome assembly GCA_039602395.1 of Deinandra increscens subsp. villosa. NCBI lineage: Eukaryota > Viridiplantae > Streptophyta > Magnoliopsida > Asterales > Asteraceae > Deinandra > Deinandra increscens. The sequence continues at coordinate 23,293,606 of JBCNJP010000027.1, read as the reverse complement.
AAGCCAAAAGTATTCGGATATGCTGTCTAACTGCATTATAAGGACCTGATAATACAGGTGGAATACCATACATTAAATAGTCCGAATCATTTAAGCAACATTATTAGCAAATAGCAACTCAAAACACTCAAAACATATTCATGTCTCGAATTAAAAACCAAACCAATCCAGACCAAACACTCGCTTAATCTCATCCGATCACTTTATCGCTGGGTTTTCCTCTTGCATTCCATATTCTTCACCTAAACACTTTCACTCCCAATATATATAAAAACATCATGAGCAATAGAATTGACCACACTGACAAGAAACCAATGGAACTCTATTCGGTTTTTTTTTTGCTTGACTCGATTCTTATGGCACCATAAATAACACGAATTGTGGGTGTTCCTCAAGGTCACTCTTCCACGACATTGACAAGCTCATATTCAACGAGTGACAAATTGTTGTGTTCGTTTACAATGAAATTGGCAGGTTCGGTAACCTCAACACGGCCCCACTTGTCCACCGCAAGCCTCATTGATCCCTTGAACATGTCGATTTTTGCATTTCGCAAGATTACAGTGCCATCAACTTTCATCATGTCCACTGCATAATGCATCATACATCATACATATATTATAAAGAAAAAAAAAGGTAATTAACCTTCCATATAAAGTAAATTCCCTCAATTAGAGGTGGTAATTTAACTCGTTTAAAATCGTATTTTACCTCAAACAAAAATTTACCTAAGAGGGAATTGATAAATTGGGTCAAACGGGTTGAAAGTTATCCAAAGTTTGTTTTCAATGCATACAACTCTTAGTATCCCTTGTATTCAAAGATTTAGATTTAGATTAATCTTGTAATAATACTAGTTTATTGACCTATGTCTCACAGAAGCTTCCTTGATTACCAATTGCATTATACAGGCAAAATGTAGGTTATAGCAAAACCTCATATAATTCCTCTATGGAGCACAAGTTAAGATGATGCAAAATAACAAGTTAAGATTTTTGCTGGATATGTTATTATGTTTGTTATGAAGCTTCATTTCCAAAAGAGAAGGCATATGTATCACCAACTTCACAAGTGGCTAACTAAGATATTACTGTTGAAGTTTTCATCACTTTCATCAACTGATCAAGTAAATACCAATGTAATAATGCCATGACCATAACTATTTGTCCAAAGAATATGAATAAAGGTGATTGTTCACAATTTCAAGTACCTCATGTTTGTTCCCAATTGATGGGAAGCCCTAAATGGCTATATGCATCATCATTCACAGGAAATATTGATCTTCAATGTTTGCTTAATTAACAAGCAATGACATTTATTTAACCAATAAGAAGCTGTTATGCAACAGAAACTAACTATGAAGTAACCAATCAGCCAGTCCTTTCTGATATGCCAAATTTATATAATCAAATAAGTTGCATAAATTACCTTGATTATTCCTTGCAGTGAACAGTATAGTCCCAGTCTCATCTCCCACCAAACATTCAGCAATTCGCATCTGGCGGTCATTAGGCCGACCCTTTTGCAACACCAACTTTGAACTAACAACTTTTACTATCAGATTATGGCCACTGGTTCCAGGACTCAGGTTATCAACCTTGGTGAAAACAGGCTTCCTCTTAGGTGACTTTATATCAGCCATTTCTCACAATTTCTACAAAAATCAACATCATTTGTTAAAAGTTTACAGGAAACTTCAACATACTCTCAATTTCACAACTACAGTTAACCTAATGTTCCATTAAACAACCGAGGAAGCAAAATTCACAATACTGATCAGAAAATTGTGAAACAACGAAAAATCTGTTCGATGTTTGCTGTTATCACCGATCAGGATATTACATGTCGATTAGAAAAAATTAACGATAAAAAAAATCGATGAAACAGATTGAAATTCGATTGCGTTGATCAGATAATTCAGACTGAAACAGTTAGCTCGAATTATGCAGATACAAATCCAAACTAAAAGCATGATGAACGAACGAAGGGAAATCGTAAAAGTATGGGAGAACTGGATTTACCGTTTGTGATTGGCTGATTCTGAGATGATACGATGAGGATGAGTCGATCTGTTTGTTGTTCTTCTCGTTCGTTTTACCGTGTAAATCGCCATTAGAATGGATGGATCTTTTAATGGTACTCGTTGATTTCCCGAAAAGTATAAACTCATCTCCACCGTCCACGTTGATAGTCGCAGTGATGTTTAGGGAGAGTTTTGTAGCATGTTTTGGTGAAATAATTTTTTAGAATGCTAGAAAATAAAAATCGTATGAATTCTATGAAGCTCATTTTTAAGGTTTAAAGGAGAAGTTTGTTTTGAGTAAGAAGGGTAAGAAGAAATTTAGCAATTAGATCTTGATCTAATAAAAAAGAAGAATGAGTATTTTAGTCTTAGTCGTTTTTGTTAACTTTTTATCTACACCCCTATTATTTTAAACATTCATAACTTTCACATACGCCATTATTTTTTAAAAAAATTACAACATAAAAACGAGCGTTTTTTAATCTTTAAAACACGTATAGTGTTGCTATATAAAAAATTAAAAAAATTTCACCGTTCCGATTTTTAACACAATGTTCAGATCATTGTGTCAAAAGTATATATATATTGTGTTGCTATATATAAAAAAAAACTTTTTCGGTTTTTGACACCATATGACACAATGATCTGAACATTTTAACACAATATGACACAATGATCTGAACATTTTGACACAATGACACAATGATCTGAACATTTTGATACAATCGAAAGAGTAAATTTTTATATAGCAACACTATACGCGTTTTAAAGATTAAAAAAACGCTCGTTTTTATGGTGTAATTAAAAAAATAATAATATCGTATCTAAGAGTTATAAAGGTTTAAAAAATGTGGGGAAATGATAAAAAGTCAAAAATACCTTTCTCTCTTTTATTTTCTTTACTTTTTCTCTCTAATTTACCCAGGGAAATTTTAAGCCATAGATCTTTATTTAACTGAAGATCTAATGGCTATGTTTCCTTCTTATTCTTCTTATCATTTTTATCAAAACTAAACTTCTCACAATAACCTCACCCTCCTTTTTAAGAGGATTATTAAGTTTTGTAGTATGTTTTGGTAAATAACTTCTCCTACATCTACCTCCCTTTCTTCTATTTACTTAGCTCCCTCAGTGGCTTCTTCTTCTGAGAATCGATACTTATTCTCACGTTAAAGGCTTGTCAGATTGACATTCTTAGAGATTTTCATGACGAAACTAACGGTAAATAGTTTAGGCACTATTCAGAAAGATACAACGCATTCAATATTTTGCTTCATATTCGAGGGGATTGTTTTAGAAAATATAGAGACTTATTCAGTTTACAAGATTTGATTTCATGTTGAGAGAAGTATCCTTCAGATGACCACATATAAACCTCCTCAATAGACTACCATAGAGAAAAACATTATTAGTATTAAGTTGAAATAAAGGCTAAATTTTCTCTACAACTAAACTTATGAGACGTCGGAAGTTGGATAGTGGCCCAAGTTCTAACCAATGGCAAGAATGTTTCATTGAAGTTGGTCCATTCTTTTTTGTTGTATCATTTTACAACGAGTCTAGCTTTGCATCTATCAATTTTTTATGTGGATTTATACTTAATTTTATAAATCAACAGTTTTATATAGTGGTGAGACATACACAACTGTACGAGAATTGGAAAAGGATTTTCTCTCTACATTTGATAACCTCATGGACAAAGTTAAGGCTTTCATTTGAGTTAAATACATATGATTTAGAACTCGAGAATGGGATTCCAAGAAAATCTCATCTACCATGAAAAGCCTGGAGTTCAAAGAGCTCCGACATAGTATTTATCTTTTCAACTTAAGACACTTAAAATACTAGGCGACATTCTCTATGTAGAAACCAAAATGAGGAAAATACTCAGACTATCACAATCAAGGTTCGTCACCTCATTTAGAATGTTTTACCCCGCTTACTAAAACACCTAGTGATATTTTAGTCAGAGAGTGCCAAACTTCCTTTTGATCGCCCACAACCACACAAAAGCGGATCAAAAGCACGGTTGGCCCATGAGAGTGGCAATGTGGACGACCTCCCAAGGCTCAGTTTCCCAAGGGTTACTATTTTCTTTATTTTTTATATGTTCTTTATATTTTTTAAATACGTATATATACTTGTGAATGCAATTATATTATTAGGAGTTCTGGTCACCAAACAGACGATTGTGTACATCTCAAAAGAGAAATTGAAACCGCAATCAAGTCCCAAAGCTTGCCCACATGGTTCGAATAAATCAATTCGTCTAGAGACATAGCCAAAGGGAACTAGCTCTAAAGAGGAAAAATGAGACATGGAGAGGGATATATCGATATGATTTGGAGAAGGGATGAGAGCGAAGGCCCTTTCGGAAGGCATAATCTAGAACAACAGACAACACAAAAGCTTCATTAGTTTCAAGTCAAAAGATTTATAAGAGTGACTCATTTTGACCAGTTATTCGTTTTAAAACTCACTCATTATGGACCCGTTTTAAGTTAGCATGTTTAACAAGAATCACCCCATTTTGCTCCATTGTAGACATACCAAAATTGACCCGTTGATGAACCGAGTTTTTATACCCAAATCAAACCAATTCCCGAAGAATTGGTCGATCATAATCGTGACTCCTAGCCAAAACATAACATCTCATGGATGATGGATCGATGATGCGATTAACCGAGAAACATGTTGTTATTTAGAATTATGATTGGGTCTACAGGGTTATGAATTGTGTATAGAAAAATTGACTTGTACATAACCAGCTCATGAACTTCATCTTTGTGAGAATGACTTTAGAAAATATCAAACATCCCACCTCAGAGCTTCCAACGCATTATAGTGGCAACATCTTTTACCTAGCAAAGGAACAAAGGGAAACAAACAAAAATAACCATGTATACATATATATAGAAATCCACTTAAATTTATATATACCATATGACATAGGAAGAAATCACAACAATAATTCCCTTCTACTTATTCGAAATACGTACAAAACGGGAACGAAGGGGCTTTATAATAGAGTTTTTACTCGGTCATACAGAGGTAGGAGTCGAAAGCCCAAAGTCGAGTCCCCATAGCTCAAACGTCCCGTTAACAAAATCATAGTGACCACCTTTGAGTGCAAGTGTTTTCTTCACTAGCCCATCTCTTACAAACGGGTAAGTCAACAGATTTCCGAGCGACACGTTCACAGCTTCCTGCATACCCGAGTCCCATCATCAAAATAATCAGATACTTGCTAGCACATTCATAATCAGTTGATTACATGATTGACCCAAAAGGGTATTTTAGTCATTTCATCACAATTTACGCTAACAGATGTTAGTCTGACTACCCAAACGCGTTATAAAACATTAAAACTGAAACCACAATCCCCAAATTTGTTACTTAAAAAGTTAGTATTCAAACATGATATTTTACCCAAACCACATAGACCACTTGTGTTATTAACTCTTTATATCCTATCTTTTGTAATGTTAAAAATTCAAGATTTTCTTTACCTTTTCGCATTGTACACATTGGTCATCAAGAACTGCACCGTTTGTTTCTGCTATCACTTTCGACTTTGCGGGGAGACACACTTTCACCCAATCCTCGATGAAATCACTGCATGTCGTTTTTCGCCATTAGATTATAAAGTTGCCTTTTAATCTTTTATGGTGTATTCGAATAGAAGTCCATTTCAGAACTAGTAATATGATAGAAGCGAACTTACGTTGTGTGAGGGCCTTCATCGGGGAAAGTCATGAGACCCTTGATCCCTCCGCAACGGCTATGTCCGATTACGATTATTTCCTGCACCTTTAGATGCAAAACTGCATACTCAACAGCTGCTCCTACACCAGCATACTTAACCTGTTTTTGAACAAAAAACATGGTAAAAAAAACATGTAAATATAACAAACAATCATTGATACACCACAATAGCTGTTAGTCATGAACTCAGAACTAACCTTGTCAAAGGGAGGGACCATGTTGGCGACATTGCGGACCACAAACGCCTCGCCTGGCTGGAAATCAAGCACGTGTGACGGGCAGACCCGCGAGTCTGAGCATGCAAACACCATGAACTGCCACACATATGAGTTTGAGTATCAGGTGGATTTTAAAAGTAGATTTTAAGGGTGTGTGTTTACCGTTTAAATATATACCCTGACCCGGACCAATGTTTTAAAACCGAATTTTTAAACCGGACCCGTCTTGTGTAGAAAAAGGTTTAACCGGTTGACCCGGGTTGATCCAGATGGTCGAACCGGATTGATTATTGAAACATTTAAATTCAAATATAAAAAAAACTTCAATAAAGTCTAAAACAAGTTATATACAAAATTATCCAAAATACAATCAATAAAAAAGATCAGGCGATCAATTATTTTCGATGGACGTACGGTTTGTTTTGGAGTCTCTGGCGCCAAGCGAAAAACTGACGATTTGTTTTTGCCAGACAGTTAACTTCGATTAAGAAAATAGTGGAAAACTCTACGGCCCTACCTTTTTTCATCGTTTTAAAAAATGTATTTTTTTTAAACTTATCTAGTTTCGGCTCAGAAAAACCGGTCGGTTCAACCGGAAAACCCGGCGGTTCAACCAGAAAACCCGCCGGTTCATTTTTTCGTCCGAAACTACTAAAAACCGTCCTTAACCGAACCGGGGCACCCAACGATCACCGGTTCAACTAGTTAAACCGATCAGTTCAATCTGATTTTTAAAACATTGACCCGGAATAATTAATTAATTACCTTTGGGCTCTGGCCTTGGGAAAGCTCGTTGTACAAGGCAGGGTTTGTTCTGCATACGTGTGCACCAAGTAATGTTACATAGTGATACATACTCTCATAAGTCATAAACGAAATCGTGAAGAATATGTTTAAGATTATATGTTACATGAATTTCTCTGTCTTGAACTTTACGAAGCCGGATTTGATCCGCTCAACAGGGTCGAATGCGGCTTTCACTTCGGGTGCTGCTGCGACTTGAGCTGTGATTTGGTCGATTCTTGCAGCGGCCACGGGTTCTAGCTCGCCCTTTTCACTGTCGAGTAATCAAGAAATCATCATTTTGTTGGGTGCTAAAGGTGAAAAATGTTGGTGTCAATTTCACATTTTGGTGAATGGTGAATTCATTTGGTTTTACTTACATGAGAAGCTTCTTGAGTGCGGCTATGGCTTCGTCATATGATTCGGTTCCCATCTCTTCTGTCTGCAAACATGATCATTAATCAAATACTTTCGACCAGAAATGGTCAACAAGGGTTCCAAACCTGACCCGACCCGGTTACCCGGTATCACTTCAAGTCGAATCCAACCCGACTCTAACAGTTGAAACTGAACTCTAGTCTAAAAACCCGGTTTAAAATCCAAACCGACCTAATCATTCACCCATAAAAACCGGTTTCAAACCTACCCCATTTGGTAAAAAGCGGTTTAAATTTTACTAACCAAACTTGAACATTCACGTCATTATGCTCGATAAAAGGAATGAGGGAAGCTCCAATAGAAAAATATTGGAAGGCACCCAATCTGAAGAAAACAAGATTTGTACACTTCTACTTTCGAATTTGAACGTAGCTTGAGTTGAAGACTTAAATCAAGTGGTTTTTAAAAAAAAAAAAAAAACAAAGCCCTGAATCCCGCGGGAAACCTAGTCAAAACTTCAAGCCAGCAGCAGTTTTTGAGCCTATTTAAGAAAAATCAATATCCGAGAGCATCCGGGTGGTAAAACCTGTTGGGCTGAAGGATCGAACCTGTGACGTTTCAGTCCCAAGTCTCCTCTCATTTTGCCTACTGCCTGCTACTAGTAGTAGCATTTTTCTTAATCACTTTCTTAAGCATTATTTTTCCTTTCATAAATGTACTCAACTTCACTTAATCATTTTATTAGGTTTCATAAATGTACTCAACTTCCGTTAATCACTTTATTAACGACACTATTTTGATGATCAACTGCGTGTTAGTGTGAGAGAGATCGAAAACATACCCAATTAGGCGTGATGATGGGAGCAGGGGCAGCGAAAACAGGCTCGTTACGGATGAGGCTTGGAGGAGTTGCAGAAGAGGATGAAGAAGAAGAGGATGAGTTGCAGGTAAATCTAGCAGGTCTGAGCTGGGAAGAAGACTTTTTCAGAGATGAAGAATTAGCATTGAGGAAAGAAGGAGCATTAATGGCGAAAGCAGAGGCGGTTGACATGGTTGACCGACGAAATTAGTACGTGTTATGATGTTATCAGATATGATCATGTGTGCCGGGGGTTTGGGGATTTTATAGTAATCGTTGAGATAAACCGATGAGATACGAGCGTTCCAAATCACTCGTACGTTTTCGACTTCATACACGACCGGTTGTTGCTTAATTCTTATTCTGAATTCATTTCTGTTTATCCCGTTGGGTTTGTTTGTTTTTTTTAGGGAAAAACTAAGATCGATTCGATTAAAATCATAGGGCCCAGACGCCAAGGCCATTACTGTTCGCCACGGATATCTTGCATGGTGGTTTAGTATATGTCACGTACATGTCATCACCGTTGATTAAACCATGATATATTTTTGTAAACAGACTACTTAAATTTACTCCAAAGGCCGTACGGAGTGGGGATGGCTTCGGCCACCAGCTTCGCCGGCTTCCCCGCCTCCCCGGTAACACCGTCGCCGATAGGGGCTTCGCCCGGTGGATAAGAAAATCGGCTAATTATAGCCGTTGGTGGTTGGGTGAAAATAAAGAAAAAAAAATTTGTAAATTTTATAGGGATTTGGATCACTTTTTATTAAATGAATAAAATAAAATATTACACAAAACATTAATAACGATACTCTCATTATTCTTGAGAAATAAAGTAGCACAATATCGAATACAAAAACTAGAGTAAATAAATAAATTGACAAACAATAACATTAATTTACTCAAGTAAAAAGGTCTTTAATGTATTGAATTTTCAGCACGTCAACATATATTGAAATATTCAAGATCTTTTAATCTTTGGTTCTTGAGTGTTTATCTGCGTCTACGCAACGGTGCCATTATCTACCTGGTTCTGCGCCCGCACTATGGACCGGTGGTGCCACGATCCTCGCACGCCATCTGTTCCGCCCATCCTGCGTGCAAGCCAGGGACTTGCGTTGTGCAACCCGCTCATGCATCTATGTTCCGCTAACCCAACCATTAGTTTGCGCACCACCATAGCACCACGCCTCGACATCAGCACAACGTAAACCTGAGTTCCGCACTCACACAGAGTAGAGTGTAGTGCTAACATCACGTTTTAACCTGGCGTACCAAGTCAAAGATGGCTCGCGGCGATGCGAAATGTGCCATCAAAGCGCCCATTGCCTACGCCACACGCGCACGTGTGCGAGTTGGGGTGTGCACTCCTTAGGGTACATGAGATGACTTCTACTAAAGGAAACAATTTTCAAGGAATGCTCCTCCCTATAAACCCTTTAAGATTTAGTTTACTCACTAATGTGTGATAGGTTTCCCCCCTTCTCTTTATTTTTCGCTCAAAATTATAAATTTACGCGTATTTTGTCTGAAATTTTTATACGTATTGAGTCGGTCCTCTCCGTTTTTTCGCTCGGAAGTGTAAATATTGTGCATATTGACTTTCTCCCTCCTTATATATATGTTCAAGCTTCGTCACTGACTCATGCGAATACCCGCTAGCTAGTCATGAGCCTATTGGCTGGTGGAGTAGTGAAATGCTTGTTTTTGTAGAAATATTGGTTTAAATTTTCTATTTTGTTGATTTTCTCTTTGAACCAGCCAAAGTTAATTCAAGCTTTTCTAGAATGAATCATAGATCGAATTATATTTTCATTTTTTTGAAGATTAATCGACTTAAATTCACATAATCAAGTTCCAGGTCTAGTCGTTAAACTCCTTTCTTGTAGTTGAAAAGACCCAGATTTGAGCCTCAATGCTAAAATACCCACACTTAACAAATGCACCCCTACAAATCTCGCATACCGGACAAATTTGCTTCACATCAGATTCTTTCTCCTACTGGCGGCTCTCGTTGAAGATAGTCTTAAATTCCCATGTTGAGTAGATTACGAATATGTGTATAGTTTAGAAGTATGAATATAATAATATCTGCCCTTAAAAAATGTTAAAGATTTATATCTCATTATGACATATTGTATAGATATAACTTTATTTTTATTTTTTATTCTAATAATATAATTATATTGCATAAAACTAGAAAGTGTTTACGAGGAAAGTGAATGACAAACTTTTTACAACAAACGGCTTACAAGAATGGTTGGTTGAAATATAATTATATAAAAAGGATTTAAGTTTGTTTCTTAGAAAAGGTATCAACTATATTATGTCATGATCATATATGGATGAATGGCCATGGAAGGATAATGCATGTATATGATAGGTGTGAGAATAATCATGATATCTTACCAGTATGTGGTTGCCAATAATAGAAAGTGACCCCTCGATCGTTCATCAATGAAGCATTTTCTTTTTGAATTTTGAAAACCAGACCATGAGACCCAGCATAAATTTCAGTAGTTTAGTGAACTTTGTTGGTCTGATGCTAGCTGTTGAAGCACATTTTTGTGCCAAATAAATGATATATGGCCGAGTTTACGAGATAGTTTGATGGTAAAATAATGATTTATGGATTCAAATCTTATATAATAAGATATAATTGTTAAAAATAATATGTTCAACCATGCTTTAGTTAATACAATTAAATGTTGATCACATTTTTCAAGTAAAAGAATTTTAGTCTTATTCAGAGTAACCTACTAGATTTATAGGCGACTATGTGTATTTTCTTTAATAAAAAAATATAACTAAAAAATGATGTAATCTCTTTAGATCACCTTATTCATAAGGGTGGAGGGGGTGGGCGGTTTCGACCGCGTGACTTTGCCACGGTTTTGGCTGCCACTCTTGTGGCTAGCTTTGCCTTGCGGCTTGACGAAACCGAGCCGAGAATGAGTGTGTAATTATTGGTTTTTTAAACCTTACAAATATGTGGCTTCCACCTCCTCCGTGGCTTCACTATGGTTTTATTTCCCTTATCCTACGTGGTAGAAGCTCATTGGATAAGGTTTCACCTCATGTTACTACCACCTCTTCATACTAAATGAATTTGAGGTAAATTATAAAAAAAAGTCACTATTTTTTTTTTTTTTAAATTTCATATGTGGGGTACAAACTTTCTAATTAGTGACCTAGCTAATAATACTAATCAGAGTTGTAACATCTATTTGGTTGCATGGGTGGGTTTTGCCATGCAATGGATGAAGGGCAAAGAATAATGATAGAGGGATAAGGTGGTGGTGGTATGAGTTGCTCACTTTATCTACATTGGATATGATGGCAGGTTGTTCATGCTCTCTTTACCATTACCTCTTTTCTGTCCTTATCCATTTTAGCTTCTTTAGATCTTCCTAGATGCCATAGAATGTGTGGCACAAGGTATCTACATCATCTCATTCACATAGTTCTAATAAACCAAAAGTAAACTAACAAAAATAATACTTATCAAAAGGAATTAAAGATTAATATTGATTGAACTAAACCCGTGATAAGCTCATCCTCGGTCCACTTGGTTGCCATGATGTTGTTTGGGCGCGCTAGACGTGTGTAGATTGATCGATACCAATATCTCGAGTCTTGAATCGATTAATAAGAATTTAGTTAGAACGGCTAAAAACATATAAATGTGAAGGAAAAAAAAATGGAGCTTGTAATAATAGCACATATGTTTTGCATAATCACAAGTGCAAGATCACAAACTCTTTGTAACATAATGGTTTTGAGACAGAGTAGAAGAGGGTACGTTGCTTTATACGTGGATCATGAAACCATAGATGTACACATGATGGCATCATTCTATCGCTTAACATCAGATAATCCAAATAAGCATATTTAGCTAGTTAGATGCTATTTCGACATTTATGTTGACATGTTTTCGTTTATTTACCTACACAAATAGTTTATGACTTTATGTATTGCTATGTCATGGCTATGGCTAGTCATAATATTTTATATGGGCTCGGAAATTTTAGGGTCGGTTGTCTGTCACTAAATAGTAATATTTTTAGACCGATGGTAGTTGGGCCGGGGCGGGACAAGCCAGAATGGTGAAAAAATGCTTTACGAGGGTGACATTACATTCAATACTACAAACTCTATCTAATGCAACACTTTTAAAAGTGTTGTTTGTTTTGATTATATTGGGTAAAAATCAACACTTTATAACAGAAAATGTTACTTAAGAAGATCTAATACAACACTTATCAAGAGGTGTTGCATTTGTTCAAAAAAATTGCAACACTTTTGCATTTGTTGAAGTGCATTTGTTGAAGAGAACTCCACCACTTATTTAAATTGTTGCATTAGTTTATTTATCAAATTGTAAAGTTTTATAAAGACAATACAAATTAGGGTTTTTTAATTAGCCACACCCGAATAGTCTAACAAGAAGAACCTTATTTAGGTTGTCGGTGTGCCAGTAAGGACGCTAAGCTCCATAAGAAGGGTGGAGATGTAACTCCCACGTTAGTTGTGGAGAAAAACGAAACCTTTCTTATAAGAAGATGAAAACCTTGTCTATAAATGCTATGTTTTGTCTATCTAAAGCTCAACTTTTAAACGAGTAAGTTAGGCTCGGTTTGAAAATTATTTGAGCCGATATCGAAGGAGGTTTTATTAAACAAACGTCTAGACACAAGCCACTTCAACAATGATGTACATAATTTTGGATTTAAAACTTTACTTATTATAAGTTAAATTGGTCAATCATATTTCTATTTGAATTTTACACATCGAAAATAAATTTATAGTCAGTTATGATCTAATTTAAAAAATATTCGATGATATGTACATTTACATATTCAAATATCTAGTATTTGTTATGAAATATTTCTGTATTAGTATGGCAGAAGTATTTATTTTCTTTTATTCTCATTTCCATTTATTCGTTAAAATAATATGATTTAGAACTCATAAGTCCTGTAACATTTTTTTCTTTAGTCTCTCTATGTATCTTCAATTTTTTTTATTTTTTGTGGCACTTGAGGCTTTCTTTGAGTTGAGTTTATATCACGACATATTTAAGTTCTTTGTAGATTTTTATATATTGTTTTGTACAAGTGAACTTCGACACATTTTTTTATAAACAGGCAGATATGGTTTATGCTTTATCTCTAGCGTGTCAACTAGTTAAAAATAAATAAATAAATAGTCTAAAATGATAAATTGCGTATCGGTTGAAAGTTGCCCTAATTAAATTAAAATTTCACGCAATTAAATATAAAGATCGTTATATTATACCTAGAATAATGTATCTAACTATGTATATGATTCAAGTATTATCACATTGCTTTTAGAAAGTGTGTGACGCTACGATGCTTTTATTCATAATTTCTTAATCAAAATTGTAGGTTTGTTTCTTTCAGAAATTCGGGAGTTCAGTTGTTTATGATGAGTATTGTACGTTACGTGAAACCTTCATAATGGTTTGAACCCTGAATTAGATTAAGTAGTTTGAAGTTAGTAATTATGTTAGAATGTTGAAAGAGTAAGCGACTAATTAATGGATGCTGATTAATAGAGTTCACATGTTGACAAGTAATCGACTAATTGCTGCGATGCGATGGAGGCTTACGGAATTTGTTCATTCGTTTAGGTGCCGTATTCATCCATTTAGCTACGTACAACAAGAATTATAAAGAAAGGATCAAGAATTATATAAATTTCTTTTTTTTTCTATTTGTTGGTTTAAAAACTGCTCGAGTTATGTTATTTAACATGAAAATTAAATTTTTTGTTTATTATTCGCGTCACATATAAATCACTGAAAAATAAGAAGTTTAAAAAAAAAATAATTGTTTATGTCATACATGTGTCGGGAAAATAAAATTTTAACTAAAAATTAAAACTTTTCCTAAGATCAAAAAGTTCTAACCCAATAAATATCCTAATAGGTTTAGGTTATATCATTTTTGGACAGTAACCGTTTTGTATCCGTATCCGGTTCTATACTCAATTTCATATCCGTTTTTTTTTTTCCACCTCTAGCTCTGAGCCTCTAATGACACTTCACACTTTTTAGCTTAGTACATTTTTGGGCTTGTAATAGCCGTTTTTTCATCTCTGGGCTCATGCAAACTTATGATCCATCTCTATTTGATAGAAAGTACTAATAGTTTTGGACTTGGGTTGTAACTAACTTTTGAGATAGGTTTCGTGTCTTGTTTATTCATATTGGTTTAATACGTTCTAAGTCTTTAAATCTTCAATATTTCTCTATATATTATTACTAGTTTTTTTAACCCTATGTATCACACGGCTGAATTAAAAAAAAAAAACTATAAATATATTCATAATCTACGACAAATATTTATTTTTATAACTATCTAAAAATTTCTCAGTAACCATAGGTGGGTCAGAGGTTTTACGATAGTGGCATTTAGGCGGTGTGTTTCCTCTAGGATGGATATGCAACACAGAGGGTCTTAGTTACTCGCACATACTGCATTCGTAACGTGTCGTGGGTAACATCGTTTGCCATGATAAGACCCTCGGGTAACTGAATGTTTGCAGTTAAAAAAAAGAAAAGAATATAGTCAAAGAAAATAAGGTTTTGTTTATTATATTGAAATGAAATACTTGATAAATTTGAATTTAAACTTAATTAAAGTAAAAAAAAATATAAAATTAAATAGAATAAAATATTTTGTATTACATGTATAATATTTAATTAAAATATTATTATAAATAACGTATTATAAGTATTATATATATTAAAGTATATGCAATAAAATATATTATTTTAATAAAATATAGTATATATATGCAATAAAATATTAACCTTTAATATTAAAACTTAATATTTTGATAATTACTAACCTTAATATAAAGAATTATTTGTATTTGAATAGTTACTTATTGGATAATTACTTATTAAAAGTTTAAACTAAATAAACCCTAATATGAAAATTTAGTATTTGGATAATTATTTATTAAAATTTTGACTTAATCTAAAATTTTGTGGTGACGACAAGTGTCCTTTTATACAAAAATTAAAGTATGATAAAACTTTTTTTATTATATAGTATATAGATAGATATAGATTATTTGACTTTTTTTCCTCTTTAGCATGTGATTTTTAAGTGTTACAAATTCATGTGATTTTTAAGTGCTACAAATTCTGTCAAAATGATAATTATAAAAAATAAAATGCAAATTGGATTTTAATAACCAAAACTATGACCTAGTATGGATAATAATACAAATTATGATCCATTGACCGATAGATAATAATCTAAACTATTAGTTTGGCAAATAGCAATCGTAACTTTAAATTTTATTTTCTAAGAGAAATCGCAAGCAATCGTGGTAGTGTAATAATCATACATTCGAGAACAACCCAACCGGATCTTTCCTGTAGGGTAGATACGATTTCCTCTTACCGATTTCATTTTCTTCTCTTCTTTGCACGTAAAATCGTTCGTGAACCGGAGTTTGCGCCTTCCACCGCCGCCTCGAATTCCGTTTATGTTTTGGACGGTCCACCTTCTTCGGCGTTAAAAGTGTCACCATCGGCTGCTTACCTTCGTTGTTGCTCCGCTAGAAAAATACTAGAATATCGACCTTTTTGATCCAGATGCAGATTCGCCAGATATACTCTTCTTGCATTTAGTTACAGACGGTGACGATCCACCTTCACGCGCCTTTGGTCTCCACATGCAAAGGGTTCTAGAACGTGAAATTTCCAATTTGTCTGGTTCTAATGATGAACATAAAGATGGATATTATTTTCTCCCATATATTTTTTGTCATTCACATTTATCTCCTTCCAAATATATCCCCAAGTTTCTTGGCTTGTTTTATATCTGCCGATTAGCATATATGGAGGTCTAATCTTATGTTTTTTTTGTATCTTCATTCAAAACTTTGGAGTGAATTGAATCCTTTGACCATAATAAAATTATTATGGTATCAGAGCGGTTTTAGGATCCACGAACAGAATCAAACGCTGGAAAAAAAAAACAAACAACTCCATGGCCGGCGACAAAGAAAGGTCTGAAAAAGACAAGGATGGTGTTGCTGCCTTCCAAGCCTACGTCTCAGGAAGAGGTGACCAAAATCAGCCACAAATCTGGTCAAAACAGAAGGAAGGAGAGACGTGCCCCGTACCGGGTTTGTCGGATACACAATACCGGCAATTCGTTAAGCTTTTTGGCAACCAAGAAAGTACCGCCAAAGAAGATAACGCGCCCATAACAAACATGGCAGGTAACATTGATAAGGAAGGTAAGTGGATAATCGATTCCGGTGCGACCGAGCACATAATTTATGATGATCTTTTGCTTAAAAACAAAAGAAAAGGAAACTTTGAACCACCCGTCACCAATCCCAACGGCGAAACCATAGCCGTTGAGGGTAGAGGTGAGTATGTGTTGCCAAATGGAATGTTGATTAAAGAGGTTCTACATGTGCCTAATTTTAAATGTAACTTGTTATCCGTTAGTAGACTGGCAAAGGATCTTCAATGCGCTGTCACATTTTTCCCTGATTTTTGTGTTATGCAAGACTTACGTTCAGGGACATTGATTGGAGCGGGTGATTGCAAAAATGGTCTATACAAGATGGGGATGATGGGAAGTGAAAGGCGAGCAATGATGACAACTCTTGACACATGGCACAAGAGATTAGGTCATCCTTCAAGTTCGAAATTATCTCATATTGATTTCCTCAAGAATATTTCGGTGAACTCTAAAGAATTTTGTGACTCATGTATTAAGGCTAAGTTTTCCAGGTTGCCATTTCCAGTAAGTACTACTAAAACCAATGCATGTTTCGATTTATTGCACTGCGATGTGTGGGGTAAATATCGCACACCATCATTTACAAGGGCAAACTACTTTTTGACAATCGTAGATGACTTTAGTCGTGCCGTATGGGTATTCCTCATCAAACACAAAAATGAGGCAAGTAGTTGCCTTATCAATTTTCATAAAATGATACAAACCCAATTTGAGAAAAACATTAAAAGAATTCGATGTGACAATGGGGGGGAGTTCACCTCGAATAAAATGCTTGATTTTTACACCAAAGAAGGAATCATCTTGGAAACAACTTGTCCACATACACCACAACAAAATGGCGTGGTGGAACGGAAACACCGACACCTATTAGAGACAGCTAGAGCTTTAAAGTTTGAAGCAAATTTGCCAACAAAGTTTTGGGGAGAGTGCGTCTTGACGGCCACTCATGTTATAAACCGTCTACCTTCAGATGTCATTGAAAACAAAACACCCTATGAGCTATTGTACAACGAAAAACCTGATTATGAGCGGATGAAGGTGTTCGGTTGTCTCGCCTATTACAAGAGTACGGAGACAAAAGGAGACAAGTTTGTGGAAAGGGGGAGGCCTGGGATTTTCTTAGGTTATCCCCCAGGGACCAAAGGGTATAAAATCTATGATATCCAACAAAGAAAAATCATAGTTTCAAGGGATGTAAAGTTCCTAGAAAATGTATTTCCTTTTAAACAAAAGATGACAGAGGAAGAAGAGATTTTTACGTATCCTCAAAAATGGGATGAGAAGGAGCAACATGGGCCACAACCTATTATGGAGAATATTATGCCTAGTACCACTAAAGAAATGTCAAATGAAAAAGAAAAGCAATTCGAGCCACATGCCATTTATGAAAGTGACGGCTACATACCAAGCAAAACTCAAAGAGAAGAAACATTCCATGAAGCTCAAGAACATATGTTAAATAAAATGGGCCCACAAAATGAGGACATTTGTGGAACAGAAGATATGTTTATCGAAACTGAAGACGCCATACATGAGGAAGTACCTAACACAAATACAGAAGACTTTTCAGTTGAGCCAAATACTCAGTCTCTCGAGCAGCCGAAACAAAAAAGAAACAAGACTCGTCCCAAGCATCTTAACGATTATGTGGTAAAACTTCCTCCATCCTTGGACCATGAGCAGCTTACTCCCGACCAAGAGCCCTCTACGGTACATCCCTTAACGCATTATGTTTCTTATGATAAGTTTACTAACACACATAAAGCGTTTTTGGCGGCCATTACATCGAATGATGAGCCAAAACACTTCAATCAGGCCGTTAAAGATAATAGATGGAGGGAAGCCATGAAGAAGGAAATACAAGCGCTTGAAGAAAATGAGACTTGGGTACTAGAAAAACTACTAGAAGGGAAGCGTGCAATCGAATCAAAATGGGTATACAAGATAAAGTATAAGCCTAATGGGGACGTCAAAAGATACAAGGCACGACTTGTAGCTAAAGGATTCACACAAATGGAAGGAGTTGACTTCCACGAAACCTTTGCCCCCGTTGCAAAGTTGGTGACGGTCCGAACCCTCCTAACCGTGGCTGTAAAACAAGGATGGTACGTTCATCAGCTTGATGTCAACAACGCCTTCCTGCATGGAGATTTACATGAGGATATCTACATGAAAATTCCTCAAGGCTTCGGGAAACGTGACAATAATCGGGTTTGTAAGCTCAAGAAGTCACTGTACGGGCTAAAACAGGCTTCAAGGAATTGGTATCAAAAGTTTACTAATTCCTTATTAGAAATCGGGTTCAAACAAGCTGGAGCAGACTATTCACTCTTCATATTCAAGGGAAGAAACAAATTCATTGCCACACTAATCTATGTGGACGATGTTATCATCGTTGGTAATGACTTGGAGAAGATAGAAGAAACTAAAACTTTTCTTCATAAAAAGTTTAGTATTAAAGATCTAGGCCCCTTGAAGTTCTTTCTTGGGATCGAAGTGGCTCGAACAAAAGATGGAATGGTTCTAAGTCAACGAAAGTATACATTAGACATTCTTAAAGACACTGGAATGTTGGGTTGTAAACCAAGCATGTTTCCAATGGAACAAAACCTGAAGCTTGGAAAATGTGATGAAGAGCAACGAGTAGACGCCAACCAATACCGAAGACTAGTTGGGAGACTCCTCTATCTACAGGCAACAAGACCCGACATAACTTATGCGGTAAACGTTCTAAGCCAATTTGTTAGCGATCCTAGACAAAGTCACTTAGAGGCTGCAAATCGTGTTCTTAGATACCTCAAAACAACACCGGGACAAGGAATCTTAATCCCTAAAGAAGGTGGAATGAATCTCACGGCTTATTGTGACTCCGATTGGCTCGGGTGCCCGATCACAAGAAGGTCTAGGGCCGGATACCTCTTGCTCTTGGGTGGAGCACCCATATCATGGAAGTCTAAGAAACAGTCTGTAGTCTCACGATCATCGGCGGAAGCTGAGTATAGAGCAATGGCAAATGCAGTTAGTGAAATTCTATGGATGAGGTGGCTTTTGAAACAACTTGATGTGCCCCCTATCGGACCGACATATTTGTTCTGTGACAACCAAGTTGCTCGTCACATAGTTAATAATCCTGTTTTTCATGAACGAACGAAGCATGTCGAAATGGATTGCTACTTCGTTAGAGAACGTGTTGAGTCAAAGGAAATAAAACCCATGCAGATTGATTCTAAAGTCCAAGTAGCCGACATTCTCACCAAGCCCTTGGGAACGAAACAATTTTATGCTCTACTTCACAAGTTGGGCGTTAAAGATCTTCACGCTCCAACTTGAGGGGGAGTAAAGATGGATATTATTTTCTCCCATATATTTTTTGCCATTCACATTTATCTCCTTCCAAATATATCCCCAAGTTTCTTGGCTTGTTTTATATCAGCCGATTAGCATATAGGGAGGTCTAATCTTATGTTTTTTTTGTATCTTCATTCAAAACTTTGGAGTGAATTGAATCCTTTGACCATAATAAAATTATTAGAACACGAAGTAGAAGATTCTTCTGGTTCACCAATGAACAACTTGTTAATTGAATATTTAATTATGAATCAATCTTTGATGATGAAGAAGTCATTTGTTGATTTCCGTTATGATACCTTGAATCGATGGATTATTTGGAAGAGATCGTTAGTGATGTTCTTGAGAGAGAATTTTGATAGTCAGTTTTGTTGACCGTATATTATGATCATCGCATCCAAAATCCCTTTAATTCTTCCTTAATTATAGATATATAAAAGGAAATCATAATGCCCCCTTAACTTATTAATATTTGCATTTACTTCCATCAAATAAATAAATATTGGGGATCATTAATGTCATATTGGTATAGTTAATTAATTATTATGAAATTATTATGAAACGGTCCTAAGCCCATAATAATGTGGATAATTTCCAACACAATTTCCCAAATGGAACCGTAGAAATGGCTGAAGAAGCATCAATTTCATCATCCATCGCTTTAATTTCATGACGATCTACATCATCGTTTTCCAGACTAAAAATAGGAAAAACAATCCAACTACGTGAATCGATTTCTTTCCTTGAAACGTCTTCGTTGATTGAGAGTAAAGAGAACTCAAATGGATCTTCGTATTCAACGTCCTCAGTTTCGTGAAATAATCGAGCTACCAGTTCTTCACGGATGACCTTAGCCACGGCTGTGGAAGTTATACTATTGTTAGAAGAGTAGCAACTGAAGCTCGGAGCGAAATTGATTTGCTGCTCTTGTTGCATTTTTATGAAAACCGTTGTTTTTTTTTTTGTTTGCTTTTTTTTATTTTTTTCTTTTTTAATTGAAAGAGAGGTTGATGATTAATTGATCAGTGAAAATTTGGTAGCACCGAATTTATGAATAGAGAGGACTAGGGGTGTTCAGATTTCGAATCTGATTCGAAGAACTCGGAATTCGGTTCGACTCGATTCGAAAAATAGCACTTCGAAATTCGGTTCGAAATTTCAAGTTCGAATTCGATTCGATTCGACGTCTAATATCGAATTTCGAATCGAATTAGAATTTGAGATTTTCAATTCGATTCGATTCGAAATTCGAATTAAAAATAATTATATATATATATATATTATATAAATATATATATATATATATATATATATAATATTCATAAAAATATTTTGAATTACTTTAACTTATTATAATTCACGTCCTATTTTAAAGTTTTAAAATTTTAAATCTTTTAAATATATCTTAAAAGTTGAACCGTTTCATTCCTACTCACGATTCTATTTCCCTAGAAAATTTTAAATTTTAAATTTTTTACATGTTTATTAGTTTTATACTTATATAGATTTGTATTTCTTACTATAATAATAATTTAAGTTTAGTTGTTTTGAAAATAAAAGTAAAACATGTTTTTTTGGTTCAATTTAAAATGAGTCTATTAGGATTCAATTCGTATTTGATTCGTGTTCGATTCGTATTCGATTCGAATTCAAAAATTGAATACGAATCGAATCGAATTTCGAATTGGATTTCTATTTGCGAATTCGAATTCGATTCGACTCGACGAATCTATTTCGAATTCGAATCGAATTTCGAATCCAGGTTTTAAAAATTGAAATTCGAATAATTCGATTCGAATTACTCGAGTATTCGAAATTCGATTCGTTGAACACCCCTAGAGAGGACTGTGACCATATTTCTTGTCGCTCACCGCGTTAGTTTAGTATATTATTTCTAATTATCATGAGCTAATATTATATTTATGCTGATACAACCAACCCCCCGCCTTATGTCCTTAATATATAAATACAAAAAGCGAAGTCTTGGTTGTGTCTACAAATAAGTGTTCATTTTATTTTGTTTATATCTTAACACGTGATTAGGTGTGTCTTGGGTTTCGTTTCAAAGTGAACACATGTGTACGCGTGATTTTAATATTTATTTGACTTACAGATCTACAGTAAGTCACTCTTATTCTCTTAAGGGGAGGCGGTATCGTCCTCAAGCCGGCACCCGGTTCCAAAGGGAGCCGGGTGGCTTCCATCGGCTCACGATACCGTGTGTCCCGGTTTGTATGTTCGGCGGTTTCCCACGGCTCGCACAAGCCTCTCGAAACCGGCCTCCTTGTGACCGTTGGAATCGGACCGTTGGTAGCCAACGGCTATGAACCTTTTTTTTTTTTTTTTCTTTAACATTTAACACACACACACTATAAATACTCATTCACTTTTTTTAAAAACACACATCTTTTTCTCTACAAACATTTTCTTCATTTCTTTCACTCTACAAAAAATGAGTCTTTACGATGAAGAAGACTTTTTTCCACCACCCGAGATTCCGACATCGTCAAGTAGCTCCGATGGTTCGTACCAGAACGCGATGCAGTACTTTAGCCTATGTCTTAACGTCATCGAACAAGAAGAACAAGAAGAGGCTTCCGCTCCTAAACGAAGGAAACGTATTTACCGTGATCGTGAAAACGGTCACCAACGATTGGTGGAACTATATTTCGCCGAAAATCCCCGTTACCACGAGAGAATTTTTAAAGAGCGGTTTCGTATGTCTAAACGTTTGTTTTTGAAGATTGTTGACGACATCACAAACAGTGATCCGTGGTTCACACACCGTTTGGATGCGACGAAGCGGGAAAGTTTCACACCTTTACAAAAGTGCACGGTGGCTATTCGTCAACTCGCATACGGTAACGTTCCTGACGAATATGATGAATCTTTAGATTTTTCTGAAAGAACTGCACGTGAATCCCTACACTATTTTTGTGAAGCCATTATTAAGCTTTACAAAGATGAATTTTTGCGTGCACCCACTAGCCATGATATTACTCTTTTATATAATGCGCATTTAGAAAAGCATGGTATTCCGGGTATGATAGGTAGTATCGATTGTACTCATTGGGAGTGGAGGAATTGTCCTAGAAAGTATAGGGCACAATATCATCGTGGCGATCATAAAAAACCAACAATTTCACTCGAGGCAGTTGCCTCCCAAGATATGTGGTTTTGGCATGCGTTCTTTGGTGTTGCAGGTTCAAACAACGACATCAACGTTCTTAACCAGTCACCTTTGTTCAATAATGAGATGCATGGGGTTGCACCTAGAATGCCATTTGTTTGCAACGGTCGAGAGTACAAACGTGGGTATTATCTTGCGGATGGTATATATCCCCCTTGGTCGGTCTTTGTGAAGGCATTTCCACATCCTTTTGAGATTAAAGAGAAGAAAATGAAGAAGATACAAGAGGGGGCTAGAAAAGACGTCGAAAGAGCGTTTGCTCGGATAAAAGAAAAGTGGGCAATAGTTGACCGAAAGGGTCGTCCAATAAAAAAAAAGCTAATGGAGAACATTATGTACGTAGTCATTATTCTACACAACATGACTCTCAAAGACGATGGCCTTGCTATATCACCGGTCCACATTCGAGATCCGCCGGTTAACCGGGTTCTCGACCCGAATGTTATTTTCGAATTGCGAGATAGCGAGACTCATTTTAAACTCAGATTCGATATCACCGAGCACATCCAAAACACAATGGAAGTGTTTTTAACCGAGGAGGAGGTGAACGCAAATCCTCAACCCTAGATTTGTATTTTTTTTTAATAAAAGTTGTAATTTTTATTATTTTTAATGAATGTTGTTTAAGGTTGCTAGTGTATTTATTTTAATTAATATTGTTTACTTTTATTTTTTATTTTATTAAAAGTGGTTTAAATTTAAAAAAAAAAACGGATGGGCTTGGTGAAGCCACACCACCACCATACCATGTGGTGTGGCTCCACATGGCTTCAAAAACTCAACATTTGACTTGGCCGATTTTAATTGGTTGGTGAACATGGCTTCAAGAAGCCATGCCACCACCATACCTCCTCCCCTAATATCTCTCCCTCATCTACATTATCATCTCCGCCAGCCATCATCCAAGACCTAAATTTGATTCCAAGACTTAAAACCAACCCAGCAAAGATTTCAGGATGAACACATGTGTACACGTGTTTTTAATCTTGTCTTCGTCCATTCTAGGATGAACACGTGTTTAGGTGTGTGTGTCGGGTTTCGTTTCAAGGTGAATACGTGTGTATGCGTGTTTTTAGTATTTATTTGACTGACTAGTAAGATCTACAACAAGCCACTCTTATTCTCTTGATATCTCTTTCTCATCTACACTCTCTCGTCTACACGGTCATCTTCGACATCCATTATCCATGACTTAACTTTAATTCCGAAACTTAAAAGTCAATCCGGCTAAGTTTTTAGGTTTTGAAATCTAGGTTTCTTGCTATCTTTCTAGATTTTTTGTTAATGGTTGAAGAAACAAATTATCCAGGATAGCATGTGATGGATGATCCAAATTCTTGAGAATAATGAGTATAGAAAAGAGAACTAGAAAATCACAAATCCGGTAGATCTACTTTTTTTGTATTTAGTTACAAGCAGTGGAGATGACTTCTTGTATTTAGATCCACCTTTTCGATCCGGATCCAGAGCAAATACCGGAATATCCACCTTTGGTCTCCACATACAATAGCTTCCAGAACGTGGACTTTTTTTATTCTTCCAGCTCTGATGATAAATAGGAAGTAGAAGATCCCTTTGGTTCACCAATGAACAACTTACCTAATGGACTCGTAATGGCTGAAGAAGCATCAATTTCATCATCCGTCGCTTTAATTTCACGATCTACATCATCGTTTTCTAGATTGAAATTAGGAAAAACAGTTCAACTATGTGAATCGATTTCTTTCATTGAAACTTATTTGTCGATTAAAAGTAACGAGAACTCAAAATATTCGCCTTCAACATCCTCATTTTCGTGAAATTAAGCTAGATTTTTTTTACGGATGACTTTAGCGACAACTGTGTGTTAGGTATTAGATCAGAGTGGATTCACGCGGAAGGAAATAAACACACAAACAGGAAAGCAGAAAGTAATAACACGAGAATATAACGTGATTTGATTGGTATGACCCACGTCCACGGGTTGCAACTAGTATGACTTGTATTAGGGACTCAAAGATTACACTTACATAGTAGGGTGTATATAGTTTAAGATTAGGGTGGATAGCTTGCTCCCAGGAAAAATAACTTTAGGGCCTAAAACTCGACACCCCCCCCCCCCCCCCCGGTTCTCCCAAACCATATGCCCTTATGTGTCTATAAAGCACTTCACACCTAACAATCTCCAACTTGAAGACTTTGTATTCCACAACTCCAACAATCTTCACAATCAAGTCTTCCAAGCTTAACCCCTCCTCGTCAAGTACTTGGAAGGCCTAGTTAAAGCTCCCAAAGAGCTCCAGCCCAACACTGGTCATCACAGACCTAGCCCTGGTCATCAAAGATGATATATAAATAATTATTTATCCCCACGACCCCACCTAAAACATATATCATGTGTGGTCGCCCACCTAGCACACCTTTAAATACACCCTTAGAAATTTATCGATATCCAGTTATCCACAACAGCTTACTTAACAATCACAGAAACAATAGGAATGATACACAAAAAATAAGCATTTAACTAAATAAGTGCAAAACGTATACAATAAAAAAATAAGAGCATTTTTAAACAGTCAACAAACGAAAACTGCTCAAGTACCCCCGTACAGGGTAATCCAATGGTAAAGGTCACCGTTAGCTGACCCAACCCAGCCGTACAGAGTCCTTAAACGCCAAATGTTACACCAGCTTTGGGAAAACCCGCTAATCCGTCTACCCGTAGACATAACGATGAATTAACGGTAAAACCTGGTTACCTTAAAATCAAACTTAGGTTTTCCCAAGTCTTTTATCACTAGCCAACATGCCTCAAACCCCGGTTAAGTTACACCTAATTGATGTTAAATTAATATTAATTGGCTGGATGCATTTGGTAGCTTGGAAGTTGCACGTGGGAATGATATTGCCATATTCGGGAGGACTTTAAAATAATAAAGTAAGATGTGATTAATAATTTGAATAATACCTAATAATAAAAGTGAATTAATTATACTGACTTTCGAGAAGAGTATAAACGGAAAATCCATGACTTGAAGTATGTAGAAACTGGAAGGCAAACAAGTTTTTCAAACATGTTAGAAGCCCACTTTAAATATTCGTTTAGATAATATACGGAATCTAAATAATATATACTATTTGTATAAAAAAATCTAAGTATACAGCGGAAAGAACTACTAAACTAAAGGCTAGAGGAAAAAAAAATAGACAAAAAGATTCACAATCTTTTAGGACATTTGCATATTAACTTTTTTAAAGACGGTTAAAATATATGTATTTACACCCCTGATGCACCATTGCTATAGATAAGAAAATTATTAGTTTTTGAAAAAATCTAAAAAAATAATTATATATAACAACCAAATTTGGTTGATAAATAGTATAGTTTAGGATTTTTTTTTTTAATTTTATCATAATAGTTTAAGAGTTTTTAATATGGTCACAATAGGTTTTGAGTTTTTTAATTTTGCTACAAAAGTTTATATATATTAACTTTGGCCACATAAACTTTATTGTTTTTAACTTTGGTCACAAAGTTTAGGATTTTTAACTTTGGTCACATTTTTTTTGTAGTTTCATACGTTACCACGAAAGCTTCAGTCTTTTACGTTTTATGCCCCTTAACTTTTATATTTTTGTCTTTTTAGTATACTTTTTGTAGTTTTATATTATGACCATGAAACTTTTAGACTTTTACGTTTTATACCCGTTAACTTTTCTATTTTCGTTTTTAGTATATTTCCAACGTTGCCCACAACTTTTTTATAGTTTTATACTTTGTCCTCGAAACTTTTAAACTTTTGCGTTTTATGTCTCTTAACTTTTTTTACTTTCATTTATTACTATACTTTTAGAGTTTTCGACTTTGGTCAATACTTTTTCATAGTTTTATACTTTGACCTTATTAAAACGTTTTTTACTTAAACTTACGGGTAATAGGTGGCCCGCCGCGAAGCGCGGGCGGGTCACCATCTTGTTTTAACTAATGAGAATTTATAATTTCCTCCAATTTCTGATTCCATGTTGTCATTATTAGGGTTGTAAAAGAGTTGAGTCGAACCGAGCCAGAGTGAGTTCGGGTTTGGCTCGTTTAGAAACCGAGCCGGGTCGAGCCAACTCATTTATTTTAACGAGCTAAAATATTGAGCTCAAGTTTGGCTCGTTAAAAATCGAGCCGAGCCGGCTCGTCGAACCAGCTAGTTTATTTTTTAAAATTTATATTATTTACACATATTGATATATAACGTTACTAAAACATAATTTTTGACATACTTGTAATGGAACTTTTAAAATTCGATGTTTATTTATTTACTTTTCAAGTGAAAACAAATATTTCTTATTAAAAAGTATCATATCGGTTTTATATCTTATTCTAGTTTAATATTTTTTTAAAAGTAAAATACTATAGGAAACTTAAAAGTTATATTATAAATAATAAACTCATAATTTTTTAGTAATATATATGTATATATAATAAAATTTGAACTTAAATTTAAACCAGCCAAGCGAGCGAGCCAACGAGCTAACTAACGAGCGAGCCACAAGTCGAGCTAACCTTAGCTCGGGCTCGACTCGTTTAGAAACCACCGACCCAATCAAGCTGATTTCGAGAGAGCTAATTTCGAGCTTTTTTCGAGCGAGTTTCGAGCGAGCCATGAGACACGAGCTTTTTGAACATCCCTAGCCATTATTGGTTAATCCTAATTTACTTTCTTAACAACTAACATACACATCAACTAAAAAGAAGGATGTCATTCACGGTATTATCCTAAACTTCTAACTTGTTGGTGTTTGTGAAAAGAACGAAACAATGTAGTTTTTCCAGACACAACTTGTCACACACTAACTGACTGCGGAAGATGTCGGGACGTGATGATTGTTTAGATGCACACAACACTACTTTAAATATTACGATATTCTTAATCAACTCATTTCAACTAAATAAAGGAAACATCATAATTCAACCACAATCCAAACAAATAAAACAAACATAATAGTCTCTTAATTATTAAGGTCACGACTAACGCCCATGCAACCTAACCAAACTTTATCAAACTGCATTACCTGCAACATGTATAACATACGCGTCAACTACGAATAGTTGGTGAGTAAACATAGATTTAGTGCCATAATAGGGTAAAACATGCGATCCATGAGTTAAGTGATAATTCATAAGAATGATAAACAAGTAACGAGTTAAAGCATATCATAAGTAGCGTAATCAAACCCTTGACAATTAGGGTTCAATCATCTGACACCAATTACCGGTCAAGTTAGGTGGGTCGTCACACCAATAAATCTATTATTGTTACCCCGACTCGGCGTGTTAATGATATAAGTGAGCTTTCGAGTTCCCATAGCGTTACAATTTACATAATGTCAGCATGTGTGGCGGCTAAGGACGATTAGGGTTAGAAGAAATGAGGTTTGGATGGGTTAATGAGGCTTAAATATGAGAAAATGTTGGGTTTCACAGTCAGCCCCCGATGCAGACAACAGGGGGGCGGGGTCACTAGCCACGACTCGCGGTCCGCGAGCCACCCAGAGTGAACTTCCTTTGGGCGATTTCCGATTTCGAGCTCGGTTCTTTGTTATTCGTCGTTTTCGAGTCCCGTTTTCTCCAACTTCTTAATTTTCTTATTTCCCATCATAATAACCATGTTCAAGCCAATAAAATCAAGTATATAGATGCCACACAACTAATTACAATTAAATGCTTAATTACACTTAACACGTTTTCAGGCAAATTGACGTACTTATCACTTTTGGGTTAATCACCAACGTTTCGTGACTCGAATTTGTGTGTGATGTTTTATGATGTGATTTAGGATTACTAGACTCCACAACATACTCAATTTGACATACGATACTCAAATACGTGATCTCTCGGTTAAAATTAAATCGCGCGGAATTATTCGCGTTTTAAACCTTGAACTTCCGCACATCTTCACTAGCATTTACTTGTGTGCGTGACTAGTATTACCTATACGCATTATACATGTTTAGATTGCTCGAGTTACCCGGTTAAACTTAAATAATGAAACGTCCAAAATAAAAATCCAAAACAAAGATAAACTGAACATTAAATCGATCAACGAGCATTATGATAAGAGATGCAATCACACGTGATAAAAGACACAAGTATATCATAATGAAACATGGTCATTGATTATCTCACAAACATCGAGAACTGAAATCGGACCGTATACAAATAAACGGATATATCGAAATGTTTCCGTAGCTTGGAAGTTGCACGTGGGAATCATATTGTCATATTCGGGAGGACAAAAAATAATAAAGTAAGATGTGATTAATAATTTGAATAATACTGATAATAAAATAGAATTAATTATACTGACTTTCTAGAAGAGTATAAACGGAAAATCCATGACTTGAAGTATGTAGTAATTGGAAGGCAAGCAAGTTTTTCAAACATGTTAGATGCACACTTTAAATATTCATTTAGATAATACACGGAATCCAAATAATATATATCATTTGTGTAAACGATCTAAATATACAGCGGAAGAAAAAAACTATTAAATTAAAAGGTTAGAGGGGAAGAAAAAGTAGAGAAAAAGATTCACAATCTTTTAGGACATTTACATCCCTGATGCACCAGTGCTATAATAAGAAAATTATTGAGTACGTTTTTGACAAAATCCACAAAATAATTTTAACTAACGAGAATTTATAATTTCCTCCAAATTTCTGATTCCATGTAGCCATTGTTGGTTAATCATGCTTAATTTACTTTCTTAACAACTTTCATACACATCAAGTACTAATGCCATGTTTGAAAGAAAAGGAAAGTAAGGACTCGGTTAGGGCTTTAAAATACAAGGACTGGGTCAGGGTTAGATTTAGTTATGGGTCAGAGGTGAGGACCCGGTCCAGAGCTCGGTCAGAGCTTATTAAACAAGCGGACTGCTTACTCAGTCCTTGGTAAGCTCTTACCGAACCCGGTAAGAACTTGTCAAATAGCCCCTAAATTATACTCATAACCTACTTCATTCTCACGCAATGTCTTAATTCTCAACCAAAAAAAAAACACCATCTTAACATCCACCTGAATAATATTGTACTAGAAACCTTTTTCATCGGATGTTAGGTTTCCGCGTGTTTGTGAAATATGATGTCTCAATGGATTAATATTCCTTAGATTTTTGCCTTTTCTTCAGATTCATTATAGCTTAAAGTATTAGGAGATGAAAGCCCAAATGGTTTACGCGATCATTCTAACATCATGTTGGGTGATATGGAAGGAGATAATCGAAGTGGTGTTTCAGAACAAGAAACTCTCCCTCTCGTTTGTCTTTAATGAAATTAAAAGTGTTAATTTTTAGTGAGTTAAAAACAGAAGATAAAAGAGATTGTTTAGATTGACTAAATGGAATAGATTTGATATGTAACCGGGTTTTATTTTAAGTTTGGACCCGCTGTCTAGCATCTTGTTAGTTTAATGAAATCGTCAAACGATAAAAACTAAGAAACCCTTCTTACAATATTAACTTTCTAACAATGGTCCCGGTAATATGAATAGCTAGGATTCCAACTATATATTATTAAGAATAACATAAAAGATAATAGATAAGGGAGAAAAAACTAATTCTAATTGAATTAAAGAACAATTAGTTCATTGTTTAAGCCTTAAGGGTTCACTATAAGACCTCTTTATTAGTACAAATGACATTAAAGGCCCCTCTACTTCTTGTATCATATCCTAAGGTCTCTTTTATATGAAAAAGTGAGGAAAAAACTCATTAATTCAAAGATATTTACAGCTTCAAAGATTAGACGAAAGAAGATCAAACAAAATCGTTTCAAAATGGAAGCATTTTCCCCATTCCCACCAATCCCACCAGATTCTTCCTGTACGGTAGAAACGATTTCCTCTTCCCCGATTCATTTTCCGCTCTTCTCTGCACATAAAACTGTTCGTGAACCGGAGTTTCCGCCTTCCACCGCCCGCCGGTTTTCGAAACCTCGCCGGAAATCCGTTTAAGTTTCGGACTATCCGCCTTCTTCGGCTGCTTACCTTCGCTGTTGCTCCGCCGGAGCAAATACCGGAATATCCACCTTTTCGATCCAGATCCAGATCCAGATCCGGTGGAACTACTCTTCTTACATTTAGTTACACCCGGTAGTGACGACGATCCAGATCTGGTAGAACGTAAACTTTCCGATTCCTCCGATTCTGTCGATGAATACGAAGAAGAAGAAGATTCTTCTGGTTCACCAATAAACAGCTTCGCTAATGGAACCGTAGTAACGGCTGAAGAAGCATCAATAATTTCATCATCGTTTTCCGGATTGAAAACAGTCCAACCGCGTGAATCGGTTTCTTCTTCGTTGATTGAGAGTAAAGAGAACTCAAATGGATATTCTTCGTAGTATTCAACTTCCTCATTATTTTCGTGAAGTAATCGAGCTGCCTGTTCTTCGTGGATGACTTTAGCGATGGCTGTGGAGGTTATACTACCGTCAGAAGAGTAGCAACTGAAGCTCGGAGCGAAATCGATTATCTGTTGTTGTTGATTTTGCATTTTGATGATGAGAATTGAGAAAAGTTGTTTTTTTATGATTGAAAGAGAGGTTGATGAGGAATGAGAATTTGGTTGCACTGGGAATTTGGTATTTATAATAAGGAGAGAGGAGTGTGATCGTATTTCTTGTCGCTGACCGCGTAAAAGTGTAGTTTACTATTATTCTTAAATTAAATTAAATTAAATTAAATCATGAGTCATTAGGTAATATTTTATTTTCAGAGGTGATATAACTCCGTATGTCATTGTTTGAAAGTATTCTCTCTTCCCCCAGCAAATCCATGACGACTGAGTTGTGTGATGTGTGGAGGAAGCTAACTTTTTCCCTCAAGGAAGATTTCAACTATTTGTATGATTGGATCTATTTTATTTATTTTTATTTTACTAACTTCGTTTTGTTTTTTAGATCATTGGTAACGCACGCACAAAATGTTTGTTTTTGATGCGAGTTACGATACGGTTTCATTTAATCAAGGACGTGAGGAGTATCACTATTTGGCGCATTATCAAAGACCAATCAAAATAAGTGGCGGTTCCTGAAATGCTTCAAGATATGGGCGGTTCCACACGTACAAATTAGAGCTCAAAGAGCAATGGTTACATATCAAGCACCTTCGATGCCCAAACCAATGTTGAACTCAACGTTGAAGATTTGGATCCACTCCCCGATCCAATCAAACCGACTGATCAACCCTTCAGGAAGGACAAAGCAAAAAAAGCCCTTGAAACTTCATCAACAACTAAAAAACTTTTCTTTGGTCACTAGATTACATACTTCTAAGTTCTAACGTCTTGTAGTTGGAGACGAAGGATCGAAAAATTTGGTTGAGAGAAAAAAGTGGCTTCCTCGATGTCCGGTGCGAAACATTTTCAAATCTTAATGACTAACATGAATCACCTCCCGAAATCATCTCGACTTGCGGCAGGGTGGCTTGCTTTGATATAAATCTAGACAATTGTCTAGGGCCCAAACAATTTGGGACCTCATTTATAAAAAAAGAAAGGTTATATATAATATATGTTATATATGTTTTCTTGGAACTTCATAATAGAATGCTGAGATAGTGCAGTCGTAAGTAAACTACCTTTTTTTTCTTCTTCTAAATAGTCGTGTGTTGAGTTTCAAGCAATGTTTCTTTGCAATTTTGATACTTCTTTTTCTTTACATAACATTTTTTATTATTAACATATTTTTTTATTTGTTTCATGTTTTCATGCTTCTTTGTAAGTTCAATACGTCCTTTTCTTTTGACAAACATTTTTCATTATTAACATATTTTTTTTATTTGTTTCATGTTTTTTTTAATTCTATTGATTGGTTTTTAATTGGACAACTTCTTTTATATTTTATAAATGTTTTTTTTCCTTTCTACAGACTTAGGCCATGTTTGAATAACCATTTGAAAACAACTTATTGACTTTTCAAAAAGCCAATAAGTTAAAAATATTGTTTGGATAGATCAAAAGCACTTTTCAAAATGACTTTTGGTGAAGAAGTAAAAAAGAGATTTCTAAAAGCACAAAAAACTTGGCTTTTAAATTAAATTCATTTGACTTTTAGACAACAAAATTACCATATTACCCCACAATAACTCATGACCTACATAATTCATATATAAAGAATGTCCTTTTTGGTTATTTTACACATATAAACTACCTTTCACACCACAAAAGCTAATCCAATTTCTTTTTAAAAAACTTCTTTTCAAAAGGTAATAAACTAATAAGCACTTTTACTCAAAAGTGTTTTTAAACTAAAAGAAGCACTCCCAAACATACCCTTAAATTTTCAGATAAAAAATAACTAACTTTACTTGTCAACAAAAAAAACTTAGTTAATAATAATAAATTGACTAGATGTTATATTCTTAGTGATTTTCATGAAAAATTATAAACCGGAACTAAGAAGTAAGAACCATGTAAATTTCAAAAGAGCGCCCCAATTTTTTTACTTCGTTTTGAGGCTCTCAAATGGTTAAGCCGCCTTGACTAGCGGCCGAGGCGCTGAAATATAAAATCGCCAACCAGTATAGTTATTAGTAAGGTTTTTTTTCTATTAATGAGGAATGAGGAACAATGGTTATTTGAAAAGGAAGGTATACAAACAATTAACTACTATAAATACAAACAATTACACTATAAAACAACGACAAACACATTAGGAATAGTAACCACTAGATGACATTAGCGTCAAGTTATTAGCCCATGTGGCAGTACGTGATGTTGTCACATGGTTAATTTTTTTAACCATGACACGCATTTTTGCGTGTCATTTCTCTTTATATAGACGACACACATATATGACGCGCATTGCGCGTTATAAATGCGCGTCATAAGCCGATGACGCTCTTTTTGCACGTCGTCGCCCTTTATGATGTGGGCTTCATTGACGCGCAAATGCGCGTCATCTATACCCCTTTGTGACGCCTATTGCGCGTCATTAATTGGCTTTTGTAGTTGTGAATGCTACATAAAGAAAATCGAAGTACGAAAGACTGTGTAACGACGTTAACATTATAGAAGAAACTATAAAAGCAATGTGTCTATGACGTAAAAGTTTATGTTAGATGACTTTATTTGTAACACCACTAACTTTTATGCTAAGTTCGTTTATACTAAATAACAAAACATATTAAAACAAAAGAATGAAAAAATAACACTATACAAAAATAAAAAATAAATTTTAAAAAAACCAAACAATAACACTAAGGACAAAAAAAAAGAAAAATAACCTATTGCATTTTCATCACATGTAAATTGTAAATTGTATATATAGTTAATAAACAAAAGAAATTTACTTATCATGACTTTCTAGAAGAGTATAAACAACTTTCTAGAAGAGTATAAACAACAAATTTATGACCTGAGTCATATGTGAAAACCGGAAAGGCGAAAAAAACAAGTAAGTTTTTCTAAACATGTTAGATGTTCATTTTAAATATTCATTTAGATAATATGCACAATCTCTAAAATATTATTAATTACTAAATAGTATATTATATTTTTAATGGAAACGGTCGATTGGCTAGCATGTCTGAAAGAAAAACTCATATATCAGCTACATTATCTTTATTTTAATAGTTCATGTGAAATCTTATCAGTGTGAGAAAACCCTCCAAAATCACCGATCAGGATATAACCTGTGATTTTAAAAGCCTAAAGCTCTAATATTCATTCATTCTCTATATAATTTAATTTAAGCAAGAGCCCACTTACAAATAATATATATCGTGTAAAAAAGAAACTAAATATACAACAAAAAGAAACTATTAAAATAGAATATAGTAAATAAAAAGTAGATAAAAAGATCATCATTCACAATCTTTCAAAGTATTCACGTTACATTAATATTTTAAGTCGTGTGGATCTTAGAGTTTTACTGTACTATCTATAAATAGAAAGGGTTATTTTAAGAATTTAGATTATAATTAAAAATGCTAAAAAATCACCTCAACCATTAAATCTTCAATTAAATTAAATTAAGATGTATGACCCAAAAATTTCTGTGTAAAATTAGAGATAGAAAATGATGAAAGGACATTTTTGATTTTTTTATTAAGTTCCCTTAACTCTTAGATATGATGTTATCTTTTTTTTTAAATTACACCATAAAAAATATTTTTAATCTTTAAAATGCCTACAGTGTTGTTATAAAAAATTTTCTTTAAAAAAATACTTTTTCAATTTCCTAGCGCGCCTGTGTCAAATACTCATCATTGTGTCAAATACACGTCATTGTATCAAATGTTCAGATCATTATGTGAAATCGAAAGAGTTTTTATTTATTTATTTTATATATAGCAACAATGTAAACGTTCTAAAGATAAAAAACTGCTCATTTTATGGTGTAAATTAAAAAAAAAACAATGTCGTATATAAAAGTTATGAAGATTTAAAAAGAATGGGAGGAGTTGATAAAAATGTTGATTTCCTAAATGGCACCCCCTTCCTTTTTAATTAGATTGAAGATCTAATGGCTAAGATTACTTCTTATTCTTCTTATGTTAATAAAACTTCTTACTTAAAATTTATGTCTCTAGATAATATATAATGATTCATGCATTTAAAATATCAATTTAAATAAAATCAAGTTTTCCTTCTCTCCATTTCTCGCTGATTTTCTACACATCTATCTTAAGATACCCACACCCAGAAAACGCACCACACCACCACGTACTGTCAAAAAAACTATGGCCTCTATCATAATCATAACCATTTTGTTTCAGTCTTGCAACCATCGTTTCACTAGCGTTCATCCTCAGCACTTAGCACCGCAACACAATAGGTGACCCACTTCAAGATTTCATGCGCCTAGACTTGCGTTGAGCCCTTGCGAGTTGTCCGAGTGTCCGACATCTGTTGGGTGTGAAGGCCTTTTGGGTCGGTTCATCATTTAGTGGCCCGTTTTGGTCCTAACTAACCCTAATCTCGTTTATCTTTATTAATCATAATAAAGCAATAAAAATGGTTGCCACATGGCCTTTTTTAGGGCCTCCACATCATCATGTCCACATATCAACACTAGATTAAATCAATATATAAATTTTAAAATATATTGAATATATTATTTTAACTTTCCAAATATAAAATTGAACCTTACATTTAATAAAATTTAAATTTCTAATTAATGTAATGAAACTTCAGATCTTTTAAAATTTCTAAACTTAAATTTTGAAATCTCTCATCATTTTTTTTTCATTTATCTAATTTTATGAACCAAAATTCATCCCGTATATTTTACGGGTTACTAACCTAGTTATAAATATATCATCATGTAATTGTAATCTTTGCGGTTTACCGAATGAAATAACCTAGTTGCAGCCCGTGAACGTAGGTCCCCACTGGGGCTGAACCACTTAAAAATTTTTGTGGCGTGCTTATTTCTCGTTACTGCGTGATAATCGTGTATGCATTATGTGTTTTTGTTTCTGTTGCACCACTTGAATCCTAACAACATCCACCAAGGATCTTCGATCGCCGTTTATTTTTCGGTCTAAAAAACCCTCGGGTGTCAAAGGTGCAACGAAAGCAGCGACCATAATGGTGTCTTCACCAAAAGGTTACATTCTCGACAAAACAGATGCCACCAAATCATTTCAGTTTAGGTACACGAATCATTTTTCTAATGGCAATGATATTATAAACGTAGTGATAGGGTTAGAAAGAGAAGAAGAAATGTTTCTTGTGCCACCGTATGAACACCACCGAACACATGTTTTTGTTTTTCTTGGTGGGTTTGGTTTTTGTTTTTCTGAATAACACCAGATGTTGATGTTGGTATGAATGTGTCTAGTGTTTTGCGATCTAACAAGACTGGGATGCAACTACGGTGACGTGACTATTGTTCCCAATAGGGGTGGTTTTGCGGGTCATTGCCAGGAACTGTCGTCGAATTTATAGGAAACGACGACCCTTTTTCACTGGAAAAAAGTTTGCTTTAGTTTAGTAAAAGTTGCAACTCCATCAAATATAAACTTAAATTCAAAACTATATTAAAATATTTCTTTTATAATCAATAAATTATGTATCAAATAGTATAATATGTAACCGAAACAAAATACATGTATAAATAAAATATTTCATATACTATATAAATAATCAACAAAAAAAATTATGTACACAAAACTCTATACGAGTACATACACATGGATGATTTTCCAAAAGTGGCAAGATGCCTTGAATGTTAGGATTCGTACGCGGGTTTTAGAAAATAAATCGGGTCAGCGAAAGCGCACACGAACGATCAGATCCAGAAACTACTCGGATCTGCCCATCAGGATCTAGATAAAAAACAAAACATCAAATCTAACCTAAAGCCAACCATAGGGGCTTTAGAATTCAATTCCAATAAAGTCATTATTTGGATATGTCCATGCACAACCCCAAATCAGGGTTTCGGATATGGTGGCGGTGCTGGCGATAACAACGAGCGGATGTGGATGGTGATGATCGACGAAGTTGTGGCTAACGGCTTAGGGGCGGTAGCTTAGGGAGAGGCGTAGAGAGAGAACCGAAGAATTATGATATTTTCTGGTGCAACTCAGATCCTTAACTAAAAACCCTAACAACCCTATCTATAGTGATTTATCTTGATGGATAAGTAAAGTTTAAAATTTAAATACAATAATATTTAAATTAGAGTATTAACTTAGAAATTATCAACCTAGCAATTTAAATTAACCTTTAATTCAAATTCCAATTTATCTCATCTCTAATAACTTATTCAATAAATAATTCCTAGTTAATTACAACAATAATTAATTCATAACGACTACCAAGTTCATGTCAAACTTCTAAACCAAAATGTTATTTATCCATGGGAGAGGTTCAAATGAGAAGAAGAAGGAATTTCAATTATTGGATCTTGATTTAATAAAAAATGAAGGAGATGTATTTTAGTCTTATCACTTTTGTTGACTTTTTATCTACTTCCCCTATTTTTTTTAAACAAACATAACTTTCACATACGACATTATTTTTAAAGAAAAACTACACAATAAAAACGAGCATATTTTTATCTTTAAAACGCGTATACTGTTGCTATATAAAAAACAAACAAAAAAATTGTTCTTTCGATTTTTGACACAATGTTCAGATCACTGTGTCATTGTGTCGTCGTGTCAAAAGTATATATAGTGTTGCTATATATAAAATTAAATATTATTTCGGTTTTTTGGCACCATATGAAACAATGATCTGAACATTTTGACACAATATGTCATAATGATCTGAACATTTTTGACACAATATGACACAATGATCTAAATATTTTGACACAATGACACAATGATCTGAACATTTTGATACAATGGAAAGAGTAATTTTTTTTATTTTATATATAACAAAATTGTACGCGTTTTAAAGATAAAAAACGCTCGTTTTTATGGTGTAATTTAAAAAAAATAATGTCATATCTAAGAGTTATGAAGGTTAAAAAAATTGGGGGAATTTGATAAAAAGTCAAAAATACCCTCCTATCTATTATTTTCTTTAGTTTTTCTCTCCAATTCTACCCAGAGAAAATTTGGCCCATATCTTCATTTAATTGACGATCTAATGGCTATGATTCCTTCTTATCTTTCTTATCCAAACTAAATTTCTCACAATAACCTTACCCATCTATCTATTGCGCTAAGTGTAACTCTTTAATAGTTCCCGATAGTTATATCGAATAATGTCCTCCCTCGGGCATCTATATCCAACATTAAACGCTTCGCTTGACAAGCGAAACGTTTTCAGACCACCCATAGACGTCAAACCGGTAGATTATAAATGTGTTTCGACTTTAAATAAAAAGAAACATGAAAGATTGAGATTATGTGATGTTCAACCCGACTTTTACCACAAATGTTTTTTTCTCAAATCCTAATAGTTGATTATGAGTAAATGTATTCCATTGTAGTGGATGCGAGATAAGCTTTAATAATTAATCAGCATCACAATCTCAGATAGACTTCAGATTAAGATTATGGATGTCTTCAGTGCATACTTTGACACACTTGAAAATGACAACTATATGAAAATCTCTGAAAGATCACAAATGCCCGAAGCATTAAAACAATACCGTGAGATTTGTACTATAAATCTTAAGAGATTATACATTTTCTAAATAAAAGTCGTCGTATTTGATTTAATCAATACAGTAAATATTTTGAATATAAGGACATGCGTATGATATAATCAATCATATCTATTCATCAAAACTAATTTCACTCATGAAGTTCATTATAATCGCACTTTATAGTAATAATTTAAACATCATTGAGAGACTCTATTGAACTACTAGAGAGAAACTTGGTAGAACTTTGCATAATTTAATTATTCATCAACTTGTAGTTCGAGTATATGTTGAACTATATATTTGTCCATCCATCAAACTATATCTAGAAGATGATAACACATTATAATATGGATAAACATCTCTCTTAAGCATATATACATTTAATTGTCCAACCACTAGACACATAAGAATCATTATTGACCCCAAGAAGAGGGAAAAAAAAGTACTTGATCTAGAAGTACGGTACTTTAGTGTGATCAAACCACTAAGATATCTCATAAATACTATGAGACATGATATTACACTCACATTATATATGCTAGCGGACTCTAGTTATAATCTAATATGTTGCACTCTTTTTCCCTTTACTAGGTTTTGTCTCATTAGGTTTTCTTGTTAAGGTTATAACAAAGGAACATAACTTATCTTATATTCCCCTAGTACTATTTTAATATCATATGAAGTGTGTTATGAATTATGTAAAATTAAATGAAAATCGTAGGGGAGAAAATATGAATTGCATTATATTTGTCTTTTGCTATGGTCTTTTGTCCCATAGGGGTTTTCCTGACAATGTTTTAAAGATGCGTCATCATGAAGCGTATTAAAGTATAAGTTGGTATATTTGCGGGACTTGAGACATAGTAATCAATAAAGCAACAAATCAGGTATGACAATGTCAAAGATTCAACATTTTAAGAAAATTACGTACTAAAGTCGAACAAAAGAAGCCAAGCTATACTATATGAAGACAGTGCAACAAGCTTTATTCAAATCAAAAGAGACTCATCAAAAATCAAGTCAAGTAGTTTACGTATAAGACTAGATAGTATAGTTTAAGATGTACATGTTATTTTATAATTTTTTTAGGGGGGGGGGGGGGGTATTATCCGTGTCTTATGTCCTTAACTAAGTTTTGTCCCACCGATTTTTTTAGTAAGATTTTAATACAGCAATATAACTGATAGGGTTGGCAAATCCTGTCTTATCTTGTTAAACATGTTAGATATGACACGATTAACACAACTATCAATCATGAAAATGACTCGTTTAACACTTGGTTTTGGTGGTTTAAGCGTGATAGTTATATGTTTTATGTATCAAAAAAGTTAAATGGTGAACCTTAGAATATTAAAAATAATTATTTTAAAAATGTAGAAAATTGCTTATTGTTATTTTTATTAAACAAGTCTTATCATATTTAAACAAGTACTTAAATTGCCAGCCTTAAATTAATCAATCATGTAATATTAGTTAATATCGTAGTATATAAGAACCGAACCAATATTATTGAGTATTATAGTGTATAATATAAAGTGCGTAGGGGTTGTTATAAATGCAGACAATTTTAGTACACTAAAAGACCTCTTTATTAGTACAAATGATGTAAAAGCCCCCCTACTTCTTTTATCATATCACTTGGGAACGGACTCAAAAGGTCTCTTCTCTATGAAAACGTGGAGAAGAAACTCATTCATTGATATTTACAGCTTCAAAGTTCAAAGAGAAGATGAAACAAAATCGCATCTGATTGTTTCAGAACGGAAGCATTTTCCCCATTCCAACCAGTCCCACCAGATCCTTCCTGTACGGTAGAAACGATTTCCTCTTCCCCGATTCATTTTCCGCTCTTCTCTGCACATAAAACTGTTCGTGAACCGGAGTTTCCGCCTTCCACCGCCCGCCGGTTTTCGAAACCTCACCGGAAATCCGTTTATGTTTCGGACTACCCGCCTTCTTCGGCTGCTTACCTTCGCTGTTGCTCCGCCGGAGCAAATACCGGAATATCCACCTTTTCGATCCAGATCCAGATCCAGATCCAGATCCGGTGGAACTACTCTTCTTACATTTAGTTACACTCGGTGACGACAATCCAGATCTGGTAGATCGTGGACTTTCCGATTCTGATGATGAATACGAAGAAGAAGAAGATTCTTCTCGTTCACCAATAAACAACTTCCCAAACGGAACCGTAGTAGTGGCTGAAGAAGCATCAATTTCATCATCAGTCGATTTAATTTCACGAGCTATATCATCGGTTTCCTGATTGAAAACAGTCCAACCGCTTGAATCGGTTTCTTCTTCGCCGATTGAGACTAAAGAGAACTCAAATTCAAATGGATATTCTTCGTATTCAACTTCCTCATTATTTTCATGAAATAATCGAGCTGCCTGTTCTTCATGGATGACTTTAGCGATGGCTGTAGATGTTATACTACCGTCAGAAGAGTAGAAACTGAAGCTCGGAGCGAAATCGATTTTCTGTTGTTGTTGCATTTTGATGAAAACTGTTGAGTTTATTTTGTACTTTTTTTATGATTGAAAGAGAGGTTGATGAGGAATGAGAATTCGGTTGCCCTGGGTATTTATAGAGAGAGGCGCGTGATGAGTGATCGCATTTCTGATTTCATGTCGCTGAGTGGGTGGAGTGATGCTTTTTTCTTTGTTAAATCATGAAATAATATTATATGTTGGCTGATATAATACCTTATTTGTTAAAATTAATTAATTAAATTGCTAAAATAATTATCTCTCGCCAGCAAATCCATGACGGAGAGTTGTGTGTAAAACAAGCTAATTAGTTTTCTCCTTGAGGACGATTACACATTTAAATTTAAATATTTAAATAAACTAAACCAACTTTAACTAACTTACTTCCCAAGTTTTTTAGATGTGTGTAAAGCAAGCTAATTAGTTTTCTATAAACTATCTTGTTTGTACATATTCAATCTTTATAGAAGTGTCTTGAGTCAAGTTAATCTCGTCTTTTTCCTTTACTTTGAAGATTTATATAATTAGGAGTGAATAGCCGTAATACATGATCCCCTAGCTCAGCTGGTTCTCGACGATTTTATAAGCATTAGGCATTAGGTCCAAGGTTCTAATCCGACGGTTGCATCTGGTTTTTTTATTTTTTTTATTTTTTTTATTTTTTAAATTTTTTTAAAACAAATTATTAGGATTTTACCTCCAATTAGAAACTTAGAACAACAAACCAAGCGTCTCAGCCCTAAGCGACTAAGTCCCCGCCCCTACCCCACACGACAGAACATGCATAAACTCCACAACTCCGGCTCTCCCTCACCTCCGGTGACCCTATCCTCCGACGCGACGGTCTCTAACTCTCTCTCTCTCTCTCACACACACACACACACACACTCACAAGTAACAAGAATTTCTTTGGGCTTTGATTCTTAATTGATGAACTTGTTC
Source organism: Deinandra increscens subsp. villosa (assembly GCA_039602395.1). Classification (NCBI taxonomy): domain Eukaryota; kingdom Viridiplantae; phylum Streptophyta; class Magnoliopsida; order Asterales; family Asteraceae; genus Deinandra; species Deinandra increscens. Next base: position 23,251,227 of record JBCNJP010000027.1, on the reverse strand, counting down.
TTAGTTTGATGAATTCATTGAATTTGGTTCTTAAATGTGCTCTTAGTTTGATGAATCTATTGAATTTGGTTCTTGAATGTCTTCTTAAATTTGATGAGTTTATTGATTTTGACTTTGTTTAGGTCATTTTGTAACTAGTTAGGTTCTTGAATGTGTAATGTGATCTTAATTTGTTAAATAGAGAGCTCTTTCGACAAGTTTCGATCAAAGATGTAATAGAACGTTTTCAAAAGATAAAACTCGTAGGCAACACTATAGGTAGTTTGTAATTCGTAAAGACCATCGTATTTATATTATGTGTTTTCTAATTCATAATGACAATTTTTTTTAAATTTATTGTAGTGTATATTAGTACTGTTATTGTGTGATTAACTTTACCCGACCCGAATAAATAAAAAATTTTGACATTTAGTTGTTAAAATTTCGACCACTGAAAAAAAAATGGATCTGCCTCTGGCTACTTTCAGTTTTACAATAATTGTCACCGTGAGACTTTAACTCTCAACCGAAAATATATCTTACTCAATACCCGTATAATATTGAGCCAGAAAGGTCTTTCCTTAATTTTTTTTATAAGGCTATGTGTAACGAGACGCGTTTTGAGCCTCATAGCGCCACTACCCCCCCCCCCCCCACGCGTGCGCGAGTGCGCGGTGCGCTTTGAGGGCAAAATTGTTCCATAGCGTTATGAGCATAATGCCCCTCCCATTTGCTTGTGATTGGTTCATGGTTCCAAGTTGTTTACTGATTGGTTGACATTTTTTTTTTGAAATAGGGGCTTTATAGGGCTCTATCCATTACACTTTTTTTTTCTCATGAACCCCCTTGCTGACTGAACCGCCACATGTCGTGAAATGCCCATCCCAGGGGCAAATCGCGACACGTGACGGTTTAGTCAGCAAGAGGTTCCATGAGAAAAAAGTGGTGTAGTGACTGAAGCCACTTCCAATCATTGCACAATCATTAATTTTGTTATATAACAAATAAATTAAACATGATTTTGTTAAATAAAAACAACAAATTACATAATTTTATAAAAAAAAACTAGTCGTAATATATTTCATACACATATTTTCAAAGGTCTAATATAATAAACGACATTCCATAAAACCGCTCATATTCGATAAGAGATTCGTCGATAACACCCTCGTCATGATCAACCTCCGGATCTCCCAACATCAACATCCGATTTCTGAATATAGCTTCGAACTTTAGAAAACCTAAACTAATCTAGCCCACTTTGCTTCAACTCATCCACTATTCGGTTTGTGTGTATGAGATCGTCCTCACACCCCCATATAGTAGTCAAACGTTATTTCAGTTATACGCTTCCCCTCCATTATTTCTTTTACGTGATCTCAGTGAATTTCATTTTCTTCACCACTGGGATCGATCACTTTGTACTCTGTCTCCTCTTTAGCCTCCATGATACAAACGATGAACTCGAACTCTTCCTTCACGGTCCACCAATTTGACATTGTTGGTAAAAAATAGAAAAATATGAAAGAGGAGTAGAATATTTGAGAGAGAATTAGAAAGATGTGTGGTGAAAATGTAAAAAAAATGTGAGTTTATATAGATGAAAAAGAGGAAAAAGAAAAATAATTTAATATTATTTAACCGTTGTCAAAGTTCGAAAAATTGAAATAAAAAAGTGGCGACACGCTGTACAGAAAACACCTAGAACGAAATTTGATCTCATAACGCCAGGGCGGTATAAAAACGCTATAAAGACGTCATCAATTATTACAATGCCCTACTACACACAGCTTAACTAACTAACTAAGAGCCTCTTAAGTAATTTCTCTAAAGTAACATCACTTTAATTTAGTGAAAATGAACAAACATATTGGCGATTTAAGGAAACAGTTTGGACGTGCGTGTAAATGTGAAAAAAAGTAATGATTAAACAATGATTGATTGGATGGATTATATTATTTTTATAACATATGGGGTAGCTAGATTTTTATCAATCAAATACAATGTATTGATTGGTTGACATTGTGACCTTGATCAGGGGTGCCAATGTGCCATACCACCTCCAAAAAAATTGGTGATCATCTGCATACACACGTGTACGAACACAATTCATTTTTTTGTCGTCCGTGCCCAACCAGAAACATTTATACGATGGATTCGCCGGCCAACAATGACAAAACTAGTCGGTTAATAACGAGATTGCCTACGTGTCGAAAAAGCATTAACTATCGTTATCTCCACGTCATCCACAACAGTAAATTTCTGGTATTGACAACTGACAAGTAGACCCATATGGGTATGGAGGTCCAGGCGTAGGTGGCAATACTCGCGGATGACATTTGTGGGTTTCTTGAAGCGCTCTATTTTTATGATATATAAATATATATATATGATAAATATACAATCTAGTAAATAAGGGAGGCGGTATGGAAGCGGCTCCAAGGGTCGGCTTCAATTGAAACTGCATGGCTCCTTGAGGCTTCCATACCGTGTGCCACGGTTCCACTTTAGCGGCTCCCTTTTTCGGTTCTGAGCGGTTTTGGGGAGCTGCCTAAGCCGCTCAACTTCTTTGTTTTTTTTTTTGATTTGTGTGCAAACCTTGTGGAGGAGCCACCCAAACCACACTACTACCATACCTTGTGGTGTGGCTCCCAAGCCACACTAAAAACCCTAATTTGAGTTGTCAACATGTCATTGGTTGGTGGACACTACTCCACAAAGCCACACTACTACCATACCCCTCCCCTAAGGGTGAAGGGTGTGAAGGATTTGGTAAAACTAGTATAGTTTAATGAAATCATGTGAGCTCAAAAACTCAAAAACGTATAAAGTAGTTTCAAGGTAGCTTGAGAGAAGATTGACGAAAATGTGGATGTTTTATTAAGTGGCTGCTACTAAGCTACTAGCTAGTGTGAAAATGTTTAGAAAAATTGGTTTAAAACAATTCGGCTGGTTTGCAGCTGTGAATTTGAGCCACGAAGGAAGTTTCAACCAGGCCTGGTCCTGAAAATTTAGGGGTCCTGTTCGAGACTTCGAGCTAAAAAACATAGGTCCCATTTGAAAATAAAATTGTCAATAGAAAAGATTCTTAAATAAGGTAAAAAATAAGTTATAACGATAAACATAAGAAAATTATGATTTTAAAATGACATTCTAAGTATTTACCGACAAATATTGCAAATCTGTTAGTATTTTTATAGCAAATTGATTGATCAAGTATTCATAGTTTATATATATATATATATATATATATATATATATATATATATATATATATATATATATATATGAGGAAGTATAAAATGAAAACCTCTCCGAGTTTGGAAAACCGTGAAAACCAAGCTAAAAAATTCAATTTTTGTTCTGATTTTTTTATGGTGATTCTCTAAGTTAAAAAGACCCCTTTATGCAAAAAAATAAAAAAACCGCCTAGTAATTTAAAAAAAAAATATTTTATAACTGAGGTTACATATAAAATATTTTTCTTTTTAAAAATTACTAGGCGGTTTTTTTACTTTTTTGCATAAAGGGAGTATTTTTAACTTAGAGAGTCACCATAAAAAAAATCGGAACAAAAAACGGATTTTTTAGCTTAGTTTTCATGGTTTTCCGAACTCGGAGAGGTTTTTCATTATATCCATCCCCTATATATATATATATATATATATATATATATATATATATATATATATATATATATATATATAGGGGATGGATATAATGAAAACCTCTTTATGTTGGAAAAACCGTGGAAACTACCACAAAACAATTTTTTTTTCTTTAAAATTTTTGTAGTGATTATGTGCGTTAATAGAAGGCCTATGGTGAAAAAAAATCAAAAAAAAGCCTAGTAGTTGTTTTTTTTAAAAAGTTCTGAAATCTGACGTTATGTCATGTTACATATGTAACATTTACCTGTTACATATGTAAAATGTCTTGTTACATACGTAACAAAATCTGTAAATATTTTTTTTTGTTAAAAATCTCTAGGCGCTTTTTTATTTTTTTTTACCAAAACCATCAAAAATGAATGTAGAATCTATAAAAAAATACATTTAAAAAAATAACAAATTTTGAACGTCTTTTTTGGCCGGTTAACTTCTTTTTGCAAAAAAATCGGTTCTTAAATATCTTTTTAAAAAAATTTACTTGGCGTTTTTTTTTCTTTTTTCATAAAGGGGTTTTTTTTAAGTTAGATAGTCATCATAAAAAAAATCGGAACAAAAAACGAATTTTTTAGCTTAGTTTAGCACATGCTCAGGGCCCCCACTGGTTTCAACGGTGGCGACGGTATAGTCGTGAAACTTAAAGATAGTCGCGGCATGGGCGGACCAAATATTTTTTTTCTATGAGTTCATTTTTTTCAGTTGTTGAAATTTTCAGCTTAGTCGGGTCGTGTAGATGCTCTTATTTCATGAATCGGGCATGAAAATTCACTAGTCGGTGCGAGTGCATGACGGTTAGGTCGGGTAAGGTTGATCACACAATAACAATACGAATATACGATATAATATTAAAAAAAAACATTGACATTAGAAATCAGAAAAAACATATAATACTTGAAGATGATGATTCAAGGTTTGATGCTTTCTTGTGAAAGATCTCTGTGTATCCATAATACTTAATTCACAATTTCATAAATCCATTAACACTTAGTAAATTAAGAACTAAATTAGTTAATTAGGGGCGATTCATACCTAAAAGCAAAACCTAAATCTAGAAACTCATACGAGTATATAAAATTTACAAGCAATTCATCAAATGAAAAACCAAATGGAATAGGGGTAGCGGTTTATATCTGAACTGACAAATCTGAAGGACTGAAGTTTGAAGGGTTGCTTCAAGCACCGGGCAAAGAAGTTCATTTCTTCTTCAAGCAATCAAGCTTTGCTTTGTTGCATCCCCAAAATATTATTACCAAATTGATGAAATCAACAAAAACTAAAAGAAACTAGAGCTAGAAAACCTGGATATAGAACGAGAAATTACCGAGTTATGACATTAGTATTGTCGACATCGATTGTATGTGGACGTGGAATGAGAGATGGATTGGTCACTGGTAGAAAAACGAGTTAACGAGATGCAGATGCTGGGGTGACTGAGTGATGGACGACGATCACAGTGGCCAGAGAGGCTGGGAGGGACTAGTCTTGATGTCTGGTTGACTGGAGTCGGGGACTGCTGCATTGCGTTTGTGACCATTATCCATAGTGTTAATGGGTTTAAAACAAATTAAAATTAAAGAAAAATGATATAATATAATAACTATTCATGGAATGGAATCGAACGAGTGACCTTGAAGTTTGAAGGAAAACAAACTACCGACTAAATTATGGGTTCACATTATACATATTTAAATACCTTGGTTAACAAGCCGCCCTAAAACCTAAAATACCAATAACACAACATGATGATCATAACACTCAGTCTTAGATTATGTGTAGTCAGTGGCTTTATGATAGTCATGTCATTAACATGTCTTCATGTCATCAACAGGTCTTTATGTCACCAAAGTGTGAAAAAAAAAGAGTGGGGGAGGCGCAATAAAATTAACGTTTGGGAGGGGTTTGGACCGATACCACTCCGGATGACGGTATACCCGAGCGCTATAGGCACTAGAATGGCAATTTGACGGCCTCTACGTTTAGCCTTAAGGGCTTACGATATACATCTTTCTTCATCACTAAATTTCTCTAGCCATCTCCTAACTCCCAATCATATTGCGCATCCTTGCCACATAAGATTTCCACTATTTTTCTTTGAACTTTTTTTTTATGAACCTATCCATTATGATTCACTCCTTCATTTTAGTCGTGGTGGGCGTTAAACACCAGCCCCCTACACTCCTTCACGTCATTTTTCAAATCCATGTACACTTCTTCTCGCAAGAAAAAAATTATATGTTAGTTAATTGAGCTCCACAACTTGTTTTTTATTAATAATTTATGTTTAGTAAAAAATATTAAATCAAAATACATGGTCTTCATAAAAAATTTCTAAACATTTTAACCAAAATTTCATTTAAAACATAGTTATTTTGAAGTAGAGTAAAAGATAGTGAAAACTAATTAGTATTTTCATTTTTTATCCTGAATATTGATTTTAGTCCCAAAATGATAGAGTCCTGAAATGGTAGCCTGACTCATATTGATGGCTGAGTGGATGGAGTAGAAGAGAAAGAAAGTTGACGAGGCTACTGATAAGACACTAAATAAAGAAATGGTAAAGTGTAATAAATAGTTAGATGGTTATTTGTATTTTCTAAACTATTCTAGACTAGCTATTTGTTAGTTATTCACATTTTCCTTCTGGTTTCAGATTTTACGGTTCACAGTTTTTGTGTGATTCCAATATATATGTTATTTAATGAATTAATAGTAATGGGTAGCTGTATTGCACGTACTAGTTGCAACTTGCATGTGGAGCTGAAAATGATATATATTTGCGTCAACTCGTATTTTTTTCCTTTACTTTTGTAGTTTTAAATAATAATAAAAAAATGGGATGTGATTAATTAGCTTTAATATTAATATATAACAGCAAAAGAGCATTGACTTTCTAGAAGAGTATAAGAAGCAAATCCATGACGTGAATTGTGTGAAAAGCAAGCAGGTTTTTCTACGACACAAGTTGAAATTATATAGTTCACATAGATTAAAAAAGCGTTAATACATATATATGCATTTGTTTAAAAATATTATTAGCTTTGGATTATGTATTAATTATTATTTATGTAAATTAAATATAATATTCTCAAACAGTCAAATTAGATTTATGCATGCATGCATACATGATGTTTCTGATATTAATTGACTCCTCCCTTGCTAATGTTGAATCATCTTGAATACTAAACCAATACCAAACTTTTTAATTAAACCAATATCAATGCATGGACAAATACACTTGTAAACAATTATACATGTGCGTACACTCATGTCTTCTAGATTTTTATAAATTTCTTAAAAATACCCGTTTCCTCTCCTAGCTCTCCAACCCTACAAATACTTTTTTCTATTAATCAAAATTATATTTTCATATCATTTAAATTATAATGAAAATGCAAAATAACTTACTTTATAAAAAGAAATAAAATTTGTATAAAAATATATATATATAAATTGAAGATTTTATATTGTTACATTACATATTGTTGTTATCTTATTAATTACTAAATTTTAATTGATGATTTAAATTAAAAAAATGTTAGATGCAAAAGTCATCAAAGCATAATATACAACATTAATTCACCTAAAATCAAATAAAAAAACAAAGAAGTTTTAATTTGTTGAGCCCTACACTTTTGGGCAATTGATCAAGTGAGCTAGCTACAAGGCCGGATGCCAAGACTCAATGGCATTCTAGGTATGCACTTAAATGTAGAATGTATTGGTAATTACTTGAACTAAATAATTAAGGCATACAAGGTTTTTTTTTCCAAGCTACACAGATTTATGAAAATGACTTATTTTTTTTTAGCTCTTTTGTCGACGAGTTTTGCGTTTGAATAGTGATCGAAAATTGCATCATTTTAACTCATTGAATAATGTATTTTATTTATGTTATTTTTTATTAAATTTTTATACTCTCATTGAGTAAATTTTCTAGATCTACCATTGGCTGCTAGCTTATAGACGTGTAGTGTGATGGCTTTAAACTCATTGGTCTCTAATATGATACTCTTTTCAATGGCTGTAACATCACCTACCCAAATCTTTATAAAATCAAATTGAAACAAAAACAAGCTTTTAATTTGCTTGGTCCTACGTACACTTAATTTTGAGCATTTGATTTGAACACCTCAGGCTTATAGACGTGCGCGCGATGGCTTCAAATTCATTGGTGTATCTGAGTATCTCCAATACAATAATACTCTTTCCAATGGCTAGCTAGCAAAATTAATACACTCTGACTCTAATGCATTAAATTCGTTGTTTGAAACCTAACTATCTTCTAGACTTTTTTTTTTAAACAGCGTCTAGAGTTCTAGTTGCTGTGTGTTTGAGTCATTTTCTGCTTTGCTGTGTGTTTTAAACACCTATCTATGTCTCGAGTTGTTTTACCCGACTCGCTTACTATAGGTTTTAATCGTTAAAACTTAAAACAAGATTGTACTTTAAGTTCCTTAAAATTGCTACGCGATTTATCGATTCATTTTGACCCATTCCACCGACCCAATTTAACAGGTTTTAGTGGAGTTGTTTTGACCATCCTATTTTTTACTCCGCTCACGGAAAATCCTGAATCCCGTCACTAGTGATAATAACTGCACCAGCTATGGCGACGATGATGGTTATCATGTTATCCAAATTAAGGTATTCATTTTAGTGCCATTTTATTGTACATCCAAATTGATCATATTATCTCTTAGATTTTTATCATAATTTTAAGGTAAGTTCGGGGTGCTAGAGGGATCGTATTAGCGGGCGGTGGAAGTCATCGATAGGGATGATCGATAAGGGTGATACTACATTTTAATTTTTGTTATACTTCTTTTTTCATTCAAATACAATAAAAATTCAAATTTATTTGGGAAATTCTAATAGTTTTAATTTTAATTACTTTTAATAATGATAATGTAAAGTGATTATTGGATGTGGATTCACATCTGATCATGGTCATTAAGTTGTTCTAATGCATAATTTAACTTGTGTAAACCGTTATGAAGTGTTACAGTTCAAATGAGATTACAAGGATTTTGAGTTAGGCAATAGCTGTCAAATGTGTAGATCGCTAATAGATGTAGGCTGAAGGCTCTATAAATAACTTAAGCCGGGATCATGTTGAAAACTAGAATTTTACATATTAACTATGTTTTTCTTACATTTACGTCTCTATCAGTATTTTCATAAATAAAATCATTAGTTTCATCTTTTTTTTTAATCTTTCCTTCGTTCTCTTCCATTTTAAAGAATCTCAGTCATTCCTAGTTCACTCCTTCGAGACAATTTGTTTCTTCATTTAACAAATTCAAGTTTCTAACTTCAATTATTTTTAAGCAACTCCAATTCCTCAAAAAAAAATGTCATTTCTGTAGAAACCTAATGATTATCTAAACTTGATGAAGAAACTCATGATTCAAATCAACATATTTACAACCAATTCACCTTCAAATACTGAATCAAACAACAAAATCGAGTGTGATATGATTGTTTCAGAATGGAAGCATTTTCCCCATTCCATTCACATTTGCGAACAATCCTACCAGATCCTTCCTGTACGGCAAAAACGATTTCCTCTTCCCGATTTCACTTTCCGCTCTTCTTTCCACGTAAAACCGTTCGTGGCTCCCAATTTTCAAAACCTCACCGGAATTCCATCTCACTTTCGGACTATCCACCTTCTTCGGAGTTACCACCACCACCGCCTCCTTACCTTCACTATTGCTCCGCCGGAGCAAATACCGGAGTCTCCACCTCTCCGATCCAGATCCAGATCCGGTAGATCTACTCTTCTTCCATTTAGGCGTACTTATCACCAGATCTGCCTTTGGTTTCCACACGCAATAAGTTCCAGACGGCACACTTTCCAACTCGCCGGCTTCCGATGACGAACACGAAGACGATTCATCTCGTTTTTCAATGAACAGCTTCCGTAATGAAACTGTAATCGCAGAGGAAGCTTCAATTGCATCATCCGTCGCTTTAATTTCACGATCTACCTCATCGTTTACCAGAAAAGGCATCCAGCCTGGTGAATCGATCTCTAATTTCACCGGAACAGCTTCTTCTTCGTCGGTTAACTCGAACGTGAACTCAAAATTCACGTCTCCGACGTCTCCAGTTTCGTGAAATCGAGCTACCTGTTCTTCACAGATGACGGTGGCGACCGCCGTAGATGTTATACTATCAGACGAGTAGCAATTGAAGCTCGGAGCGAATTCGGAATCTTCGAGTTTTTGTTGAAGCTGCATTTTGGTGAAAAATTTTAGAGAATCGTTGGGTTTTTTGGTCTTATGATTGAAAGTTTAAAGAAAGGCAAGAGGTGATGAATGAGATGAGGTGCATCATGCATGATCGTTTTGTAGGTACGTTTTCTTTTCAAACACGATATAGTTTTAGTTTCAGGTGACGTTATCAATTACGTCGTTAACAAAATAAAGCAAATTGTTAGCATCATAAGTTGAAAGATCCTATTTTTTCTCTTAACTATTATATAAAAATATAAATATAAAAGGTTAGTTGTGTTTTGGGTATCATATGAAGTTTGTCAACCCAACCAACAATCGGTTAATTAAAAGATAGATTTATACATTTTAAAATGCTATTTGGATACCTGAACGATGCTAGTGATAATTTATAACATGGTATTCGTTTCTATATATAAAAGATAGTTTATCGTATTTTAGGTATTATTTACTTTACTTACATAAAATTATTAAGTGTCAATTATTATTAAATAGATTCTTAAATTTTTTAGTTTACATTAAAAAGATAATTCTACTTTTTTTAAAAATACTATTTTGGCCTATTAAAACTTTTAATTTTTAAGTAATTGACAAGCGTGTCCTACTCATATGTATTATAATACTAGTGAGGTACCCGTGTGTTGCGACGGACAACAGTTTATAACGCGTTATTTGTCTTTTGTTCGCATATTCAACATGAGCGACGACAATTTATAACGCGACATTCGTTTCTATTAGCGCGATGCGATGCGCCGACAATTTAAATGGCTCGGATCCGACCAGTGACTGCGGTTAACGCCCGCCTCCGCCGGATGCATCATAGCCAAGCAAAAACAACCTTAAAAATACAACTCAAGTAAACTAGTGCACATAAATAATAATTTTAATCAAATCATAAGGGACTAAAATGATAAATTATTTTTATTTTTAAAACTCTACTTGACGTTAAACAAGCGTAACATTTTAATGTATGTTTTTAGATTGAAAAGATATTTTTAAAAAAAAAATACTATTTTGGCTTCCTAAAACTTTTAATTTTTAAGTAACTGACAACCGTACGTATTCTACTCATATGTATTATAATATAATATAAATATTTAAGTTTTGTTAGAAAAATGTAATCACAGTCTAAACCAATATAGACTAAAATTAAATTTAAAAGATTTATGTTGAAATATTGAGATATTATGATTCAGAAAATGTAGCTCGATCTGAAGTCTGAAATAGAATAAAAGATGCATGTTTAACTTTCTAGAAGACTATCACCGTATATCATATCCATGCATGATTTGAGGAAATTAAACAAGCATTTAAACAGTGTAATTACTTCACACGTCTTATCGTGGACATCTTTTACACAATATTGTTTGACCTTAATATTAACTATTATATGACGCTGTTAAAGTCAGCGATGGTTAATCCACGTCCTCTCCGTCTCAGCCCTACGATCATCTTGAAATCGAATCCCGGCCTTGTTAAATCGCCAGTTATAGAACTGCCAGGCAGTTGAGTTGACCGGCTTGGGAGGTTCTTGCCAGTGGTTTTCATTTGTTACGACGTGGGGAAGGAAGCGGTGGTTTCATATAATCGAGAGGATTTCGTGAATTTCAAAGACAACCGGTGGTTCCATATACCTTTTCGATTTGATCGGAATCGAGGGGAAGGATGATTTGCATAAATGGAATTTGCTATCGGTCCCTGGTGTTGTGTTTGGAGGTATTGCAGACACTCTTCTTGTCCTAATTTTATTCTTCAAACACTTGAGTCATTGTTAATCTCGATTCCTTTCATACAAACCCTATTTGAAGTCGATTCATGTTAATTAACAGCGCAACAATTGCAGATGGTGGATGAGCAGCAAAGCATAGCTAATCGAGAGGATTTGTGAGAGGATCGAAGGGATTGGCATCCCATTTAACCACAAGTACGTTGCAACCACTCATCATCGATTAACAGAACGCTAATCGTAATGATCCATGTCTTCATCTCCAAATATCTCTGATTTATTCAGCAGGTTTGTCTGTAACTAGACATTCTTTATCTTCATTCCCAAATTAAAGGTCCTTGATGTTTTTGAAAATGATCAGAAATGTATGCATAGTTATGGACTATGTATTATTCCATTGCTAATTAACATTTCATTACTTGCAGATGCGATTGCTTGATGTTGGTTTAATTTTCTGGACTTCTGATATAAACAAAACTATACCATTTGACAGACTGTTTTCAGGAGGATGACTTCTTTACCGCAATTCAGCAACGTGACATGAAACACAAATACACAATACTTTCCATCTGTTTTGTTTTTGCGCTCACTATCTGTTTTCTAAATTATCATTTACTTCATGCAATTGCAGAGCCCAGAGGTGGAAGATACACAAAGAATGACGGGAAATCAATTGTAATTCAAATTTTGAATGTTGCCTCTTTTGGTCGTCTTGAGGGTGTCCTGCACTTGCACTGTGGTCTAAAATCCGAGGTAAATATAGATTTATGATTGTTTTCAGTTTATCCCAAGTTTATTTGTTTGTTTCATGTATAGATAACTTGATGAACAATAGTTAAATATAGTGGATCAAGTACTCTTCAAATGCGAGTTATTTTTACTTCGTTGTAGTTATTTTGTAAATCATTTAATGTTATATGTTATATTTATTTCCCATAGTCATTCTAGAGTTCCTCAGCCTGTAATTGTAATGATCATTATAAGGATACTTATTTAGTTTGAGAAAAAAAAATATATGTTCTTCATGTTGCTTATTAACCATAGTGATTGCACTAATTGTAATATGTTTCTTCCAGAAGAGGTTAATTTGACCCTCTATAGTAGTTTTGTTTTGAACACCTGAAATGACCATGTATATACAGTTTTAAGACTAAATAGAACTATTGAATTTGATGATCTGTTTTATTCTCTAGAAATTTTAAAGTTAATTACATAAATGTGTCATTTAAACTGTTTATGCATACCTGAACTCATACCATTTTATTAAATTTGAAATTGTATGTAAAGATTTTAACATGTAAAGTACAAGATTTTACCTATTTAATTATTTCTTCTATTTTGTTTTGGTTTGTAAGCTGTCATCAGCTTTGTTTTGCTTTGTGAGCTGTCATCAATTTGGGAGGTGTATTGGTAACTATAACATTGGTTGACTAGAGTCAGGGGCGGACCCACATAGAGCCCAGGGGTAGCGCCCGCTACCCCTGAACTTTTACCCCGACGTGCAAATTTTTTTTTTTATAGGTTTTCGGTTTTTCGCGACCCCTGAAACGAATTTTTCGCGACCCCTGGAAGAAATTTTATGGCTTTTACTTAAAATTATGATCAAAAGTCTCTTAAAAATATGATTAAAAGCCCGTTAACTACCTAAAAAAAATTTTCGGGGGCGCTGCCCCCGAACCCCCGTTAGTCCCCGCTACCCCTGATATTCTTTCCTGGATCCGCCACTGACTAGAGTGGAAGAGTTTTGATATAACTTCCTTAAGTATAGTAATAGACTTTATCTTGGTACCTCATGATATTATATTACTATATCAGGTCTTATAAATATATGTGGATTGACTTCAGGAGGTCAATGGTTTAATAAGTTTAATCTATGTGGTTATTTGGTCCTACAGTTGTTCTATGTCATTTGGTGAAGTACACTTCAAATTTAGTTGTTAAGTTAGATGTTGACAGATTGAAAATTTGCGGTTTTATGTAATTTCTGTTTCATTGATGTCCTATGTATTTCATGTATTATGTGGTTGTAGGTTGTCTACTGTCTTGGTATCCTGTTAACTAGGAGGCAGTGTTTACATATCCAAAATCTCTCATACCCATTGAGAGAATTACGCTTCCTAAAACCATATTAGACTTTTTCTTGCCATTTAGCATATCGCTGCCAAATTCTATCTTGAAGTTGTACTTTGCCATCTCCTACTCAAAATACCCCTTCCCCAACTCCCCCCCCCCCCCCCCCCCCCCAAAATTTTTCCTTAAGTTATTCATTATAACATGTAATTTATTTTTTAGGCTCATGTTGTGCACCATCATTCCAAAGATTAAACCTTTATATTTGATTTTCTTGAAATATGGTTTGATCTTCGACCATGAAACTAATAACAGGATGGTTAGGCATGGTGAAATGATTGAAGATGATGCATTTGTAGACATCAACCTAACAAATGATGAGATTGTTCAATGGCAAATTATGCAATATAGGAGTACAGCACTTAGTATGGTGGAAGAAATCATTAAGAGCCCGTTATACGTATGGCATTATTTTCTCATTGGTAAAACTTGTAGCTTGGTTTCTGCGTAACCATGGTCAAAGGTTCTCTCTCCACTTCAACATTAAGTTGTTGATATTAAACTCACTATCACATTCAATGGTTCAATTTGGTTGCATTGATTTAACTTTCTCTGTTTTTGTATTTTTTTTGTTTTTTTGTTTTTTTTTTGTTTTTTGTAAATTTGTAGTTCTTAAAGCTTGTGGACCTGATAGATTTGATAGGAAAAAGGAAAATTAGAAATGTTTTTTTATTCTTTATTTCATACGAACATAATAGATTTTATAGGAAAAAATGAAAATTTATATTCATTTTTTACCTTAAAAAGACAAACAAAACAAAAATAGATGTTTGAAAAAAAAACATGGCCTCTAATGTTTGATGGTTTCTGTGTTCTTTTGCTGCAGGTAATTGGAAGAGGCTATTTGTAAGCTTCTTACCTCAATTTATTTTTTAACGATATCATAAATGTCCTTTTATTGTATGTGTGATGTTGTATAGGACAGTGCACTTTTTCGCAACCCCATCTAGCCTACGGTTGAGGTTCCACGGCCCTGATGGATTTCCGACGTTGTAGCTCAGGTATTAAGTCTTATAATCCTAATTTTGACCTCGAAAAGTTTTGGGTGATCTTTCAGCAGTTTTGTGATCTTCGTTATCGTTTTCTTTTCTCTTGACCGGGTTATGCATACCTTTTTTATGTTTATGAATTGTTGTAGAATTGATGATTTTGAGTTCATAAGAGTGTCCAATATTTAATTTATTGGACTTACCACTTTACCATGCTCGGATTGTTGATCTCAGGTATGTTTCTTAACATCTGTGTGTAATATAGACATGTAAAACCCTGTTTTCTTATACTTGTAATTTATTCTGTTAGGATTCTGAACTGCTTATGAGGTTGGGTTAAAGTCCTACAGTACACTGATAAAAATTTTGAAAGCTAATTCTTTGTTTCGAGTAAAAATTTCAAACCATTTATTTATAAAAAGGTCAAATAATAGTTTTTGGTTGGTTGCAGATCATGAATCATGCAGCCTGGAGATAGATGACAATCCTGTTGATCCCACCAATCCAAATATGTCCTTTTGTAGCCAAAAGTGCTTGCAGGTATTAACTTCTTTCTAGTGTTGTGATCTAATAAATTTGAATCTCATGTGCATAAGGAAAATCATACAACTTTTGTTAATTAAAGTGTTATGTTGCAAGTATTTTAGTAACTTTTGCATCAACTCTGAAGAAAAAGAGGTGGTATCATAAGAGCTGTGTCATGACTCATTAAGTATGAAGATGATTTTCATTCATATCTAGATTGATGAAGAGTCCATATTAAAAATGCAGACATGGCTTAAATTTAGGTTTCCTTTTTGAAAAGAAACCTGACTTTCTGTTCTTTGATTTAAGTGGAAAGAAGAGAGGGGGTTGGTGGGTAGAATTTTATTCTTTACAGCCTCTTTATGTACAGATAAATATTTAATAATCATATATGCATTGCATTTGTTGTCAAACTTGAATTAGTCATTTATGAGCGAATGATAACGTTTTAAAAATGAAGATAAAAGATGAGATCTAAATATTGTAAGATATAACAAACAAAGTATGTATAAATTAGATTATGTGTAGCAATTATTGAGATATTAACCTTACAATCAAATTTATGATACAAGTTGGATAGATAGGACGTCAACTCATAATCTTGTATCTCCCCTTACCCAACCATTATTAGTTCATGGTTAGCTTCTGTATACACCAAAAGTGATAAATGTCATGAAATTGATAAAAAAAAAAAAAAGCGTAATCTTATAAATAAACAAAATGACCAATATGCATGTGCAAGTGACAAATGGACGTTTTAAATAGGTCGTGCTCGTGGGTGTTGCCATACGAACCTTACACAAACCCAAAACGCATATCACATATATGAACCCGACACACATATTCATGGCACGACCCACAAACATTTTTCATTACTTTAAATTTAACTTAATAAAGAGTTAGGGACCGGATCCGGTTCGGTTCTAAGGAACCGTTTCGGGTTCGTTTAGTCCCTAAGTAATCTTTTTATAATCTAAAAGCACTTTGATTGTGTAACCCGTGCGTAACCCGGTCACCGACCGGGTATGAAGCTAGTTTTTAATATTATAAGTAGCGGTGGCCGAGTTTTAAAATTAGGATATTTTTTTGAACTTATTGAGTTATTGTTTATTTTTAATTGTTTAAAGGAGTTATTGGATTTAAGTAATCACAAGTAGTATCAATTGGTCGATAATAATCTCAGTTGAGTAAACGTTTTTTAACGAGCCAACTTTCACACTGTTTTCATACAACAATCTCAAATTAACGGATGACTAACTTCGTGGAAACATGAGGAAGTATTTGTAGAAATATAAAAGATAGGGGCCATATATGTATTTTTAAAAAAACCTTTTAAGACCACAACCACCTAACCCTAACTCCATCTTCTCTCTCGGCTTCACCCTCCTTCTCCGGCTTCACCCTTCTTCTCTGGCGCCACCACCATCGTCACCTGCAATTCCACCTCCGGCACCACCCTCTAGGACCATCAGTTCCTATACCACCCTCCCATAATCCGGCCATCTTCCACCGCCATCGCGCAACCACGCGACAACCTCTGCTCTTTTGGTTCAGGTTCGTATGAAACTTCGAAGAACACAATCTATTTCAGATCTTCGAACTAAATCATGATATTAGGTAATAATTTTCAAGTTTTGGTTGGTTATTGTTTTGAGATTTAAGATTGAAAACCAGCAAATCCGTTTTTGACTTTTAAGATTAGGGTTGGATACGGGGAAGAAGATGAAGTGCGGTAATGTTTTATAAATCTAATGATGAAGAGGTTTTATTTTAAGGTAGGAGGCGCTGGTGGACCGGTGGTGGCGGGTTCCTGTGTGGTGGTGGTAGTTTGAGTTTGGGAGATGTGGTGGTGGAGGCGGACTGGTGGTGGTTGATGGTGCATTATGGTGGTGGTGGTGTGGTGGAAGATTGGTGCTGGGGGTGTGGAGGAAATGGTGTTGTGTTGACAGTGGTTTCCGTCAGTGATGGCAGTGGTTGCATGGTGGTGTCAGAAGATGGCTGGATTATGGTGGTGGTGGTGGTGAAGTATGAAGACGGGGTGGGGTGGGTTGGTTTAATTGTTTGATTATAAAGTTCACAAATAGCACCCTTTCTTTAAGATGTTGTCAAATAATATTTAAAAGGGTATTTAAAATAAAAAAGGTAACGTTAGCAAAAACAAACGAAATTAGGGTTCCGTTAGAAAAGGCTCATTGAAAGAAAATCGCGACAAAGTTGAGATTGTTATAAAACATTTCTTCAGTTGAGATTATTATCACCTAATTACTAATAGTTTGGATTATTTAAATTCAATAACTCTTGCTTAAACTAGAAAGTATTTAGGAAAAAGATATTAAAATATGAAGATTACCACTGTTTACATTCACAATTAATATAACTTTTATTTTTTATTTCTGTAATTTCACAGAACATATATTTCTTCTCCTCTACTCATAACCACTCACAACCAAACCCTAAATTTTAAGGTCTACACTCATAGATTTATGGGGAAGCTGCCGTGAATGCTCATCGAGTTTTAAAATTAGGATATTGTTTTGAACTTATTGAGTTATTGTTTATTTTTAATTGCTTAAACTAGAAAGTATTTAGGAAAAAATATTAAAATATGGAGATTACCACTGTTTACATTCACAATTAATATAACTTTTATCTTTTATTTCTATAATTTTACAAAACATATATTTTCTAAATTTATCTTTAAATTTTATTTACATATTCTCTTTTTTTGTACATCTTTACCTCTATATCTCACTCGCACAATATTAGTTTGTTGGATTTTCTCTTTTTTATATACTCACAAACATTATAAAGATGATGAAGAGTAGATCTAAACATTATAAAGATGATGAAGAGTAGATCTCTATATATAAAGAACTATTATTTATAGAACTCTAAATTTTAAAGAGAAAGATGAATATTCTTATGAAGATGCAAAATAGAAGGAATATCTAACCTAGTTAATTTAATTTAATGAATGAATTAAAATGGGAATAAGAGAAGATAGAATACTTTAATATATTTTTCGCTATAATGATATAAAAAATAGGTGAGATTTAACAAACATAAAAAAAATATGGACAATAGCGACCACACATTTAGCTAATAAACATATCATGCTCGGGTTATCTAAGTCTTAGTCTTGAAAAAGAAAAACAAACGAGTCGAATTTAAGCAATAGATATATAATTTAAACAAATCATGCTCGAGTTATTTAAGTCTTAGTCTGAAGTCTTAGTCTTGGCTCGCCCACCGCTAGACCCAGTGCATCTAATAGATAAGAGACTTAAATATTCGAGTTGTCTCGGCTTTTGCCTGGTTTGTTACCACATGCTAACTTTCTGTTACAAATGTAAGATGTTTAATTAAAACTTCAAATTTATTATTGGTTGTTATTTCTAATATGTTTGTTTTCTTTTGTTTTTACTCGTGTTTGGTGCTCGTGAATGAAAGATGGGCTCACACATGATGACAGATGGGCCGTTGTTAGAGCTACAGCGGATGATAGTGATGGACTTCATATGGGCTAATGGCGTTTGAGACTTATTGCGCCTTGTATGTTATGAAAACATTTTCTTTCAGCCTCTAACACTAATAAATAAGAATAATACACACTATGGATTGTTTAAATTTCACTATTCGTCCCTAGATTTTAAAAACTATAATTATGGTCCGAAGATTTACACTTTTATAACACCTTTAATCCCTGACGTTAATTATCAGATTTTTCCGTTATACTTTTTTAAAACCACCTGTTTGATCCAAGCTCCTTTTTATTCGAATCCGTTTTGATCCAAACCAATCTTGACACGAACATGCTAATCTGGCACCCAACCCGGCCCATATGACAGGGCCCTACCAATCAATATCTAAACTTAATTATAGACACATAAAGACTTGAATTTATCCATGACCACTTGTAGTGAAAAACATGGATTACATTAATTAGTTACAACTAATATATACACTAGCATTTACATTTTACATATTACATGTTAAACAAAGCCTTCCCATCCCAAACATACATGATATAGATAGCAAGGCTATGCTGGTAATTTCGCTAGTAAACAATCAAAACCCATCCCTATATTTCCCTGTGGCTGTGGCTATGCTTCATCCTATCACTCAAATGGTCCATTTTATCCTTCACCCTACCAGGCAACTCACCAGGACCCGCCATCTCGGATCCTTCGGACCGTCTCCTCTGAATTTCATCATGATACATTGGATGAAATCGCGTTTGGAACGCTCTATACAGAAAATAAGGTAATAGTGTCGATGCAACCACCAAGAAAGTGGTCATCCAATAAAAAGGGCTCGGGGCACACGCTTCCACAAAAACCCGATAAGCTGTTGTTGACCATAAGGGGTTTATGTACCCGTAAATGACTAAAAATACATACCAAAAGAAGATACTTCCCCAGATGAAGAAGTGCTGAATCCAAGTGAAGTAGTTGATGGATAACGCCATCTGGCAATTGACAGCCCACACTACACAAGTGTACATTAGGACACCTAGGATTTCGTAATCGATGACGTGGCCATCTTCACGGAAAGCTTGGTGGATTGTGGAGTTTTTGCAGATGAAGAAGATAATCATGGAGCTCAGGAGACCGTTGAACATCCACCCTAGGATTCTTGGCCAGTTGAAGAGAATGTTTTGCACTCCCTCTTGATATAGCAATGGGTACTGACAAATTTCAAATTTATGGGTCAGGTACACTAATTGTTTTCAAAATATGTGATTTAGAGTAATCAGAAAAAACATGATAAGTTGTAATAAAAAAGGGTAGTAGGTGATCAGTGTGTGGATATGTAGTACTAAACAGATGCATTTTTAGCATAAAATATCGATCATTAAGTTTTTTTAAGGATATACCAATGAAAACTTTACCTTTAGACAGAGTCGTGCAGAGACATCTTGATCAAAAACACCAAGAGCAATGACAGGAAGAGAGGTGAAGAAAACATTGTAAAATGACATGTACCAATCATTGTAAGCGGGTTGGCCGGAGAAAGAAGCATGGGCCTCGAACCAAAAAAGAGTGAACCCAAAAGCAATGTTTTTGTAGAAGAAGTAACATATCTGCATTCAGAAAACAGAAATATCATTTAATTTCTACTTATGTTACATATTCAATATTTAGAATAAAGAGAAAAGATGAATATGAGTTTACCATCATTGCTATTCGTCTGTAACACCAATGTCCATGTACCAACAATAATCTTTCAAGAAAACGAAATTGAGCTATTGCAAAATCACTTGCCATCACAGCCTGCAATTCATAAAAGAACACAATCATCGGTCAACTGAAAATACAGAAACCCGTAATTTGTTATTAACGAGAATACTTTAAACAGTGAAATGAAAAAAGAAACCTGCATTCCTTCGGCACCACTAATTCCAACTCCAATATCAGCTTCTTGAAGCATCCCAACATCATTTGCCCCATCACCAATTGCTAATGTCGTCTTTCCTGTTCCTTCCTTTACCATCTTAGTAACCTGCATGGGTTTAGAAGTTATGTAAGTTTATATTAACATAAAGTCATTATATATAATTATATAATTTGTGAAGAATTTATAAGAAAATGCTTACAAGAGCTTTTTGTTTAGGGGAAGAACGGCAGCAAATGACAGATGAGCAGTCAATTGCAACTTTTAAAAATAAACTTTCAAGATTTTTTTCAAGAGCAAAACCTAAAGACCTCCCATCAATTATCAAAGCAAACAAAACAGAGCTACTTTTAGCTAAATCAAGCTGTGATCTTCCTTCTCTCAGCTGCTTCTCTATGCTTTCTCTAGATGCCTAAAAAGAACCAAATTTCTAAAATATTTATTAAGTGATTATGAAAAATAATAAATTAGATCTTATAATGAAATTTGTCAGAGAAACTCTACCTTGGTGATCGCCTCCCTGTCTCTTAACTTCTCCAAGGCAATAATATCAGGAGAATCTAATGTGATCACAATTTGTTTCATTCCTTGGGCAAGGAGACGACAAGCATACCTATACAGGTCAAAGAGTAAAAGTAGATGATTTATGTGAATTTTGTAGAAAACAAAATAAACAATTAAGTAAACTATTTGGTAAACATACCCGATATTTATTGCTGTCTCCATCTTATCACCGGTTAACACCCAAATCTTAATCCCAGCATTTGCAAGTTTCTCTATACATTCAGGAACCTTAAACCAACAGAACATTGTTAAGTGAGGTTAGGTTTTTAATCATAACATTTCTAGGTTTCTAATAGAGGTACCAAAATGGGTAAGGGTCAAACAGGTAATGTTTGGGCCTGGGGTAGCCCCATAAAAAATTGTTATATATAAATCTCTAATAAATAGTATGTAAGGTATTATTATAAAATTGATAATATTTTCATAATATTTTTTTTTAATGGGCAAGTTGTTTGGGATGGGTAAGGGGTTGAAACGATCAATTTTGTACAGGTCGGGCTTGGCTGGGTTCACTCAAAAAACTTTTTGCAGTAAAAATTATTTTTGTTTATAATAATTAGTGTGTCAGATATTATTTCAAAAATATTTTACCGTTTGTATAAAAAGATAAGGAAGGTTTTATGACATAAAATACACCATGGATGTGTTTCCTTTTAGACTATTTTTTATTTTATATGTTTGGCTCGTTAGATAAAACAACCAAATCACCCTTTCATAAGCAAATGGGTCGACGTTGTCACCTCTAGTTTCTAGAATACTAAGACAGCTTGAGAGCAAAAAGAGACTTTATGCTCACCCCTTTTTGAAGTTTGTCCTCAACTGCTGTAGCACCAAGTAGAATCAAGTCCCTTTCAATCTTCTCAGCAGCAGCATCTACCAAATTGTCCCGTTCATGTGAGACTGAGTTTTTGGCCGATAAGAATTCTTCTTCCCATGTTTTATATTCTTCTTCGTCAAGAGGACGGTATGCAACTACTAAAGTTCGTAAACCTGCCTCGGCATATTTGTTGATATGATTCCTTGTTTGATCTTCAAATGGTTGACTTTCTTTAGACAGTTTTTCAAACATGACACTGAATGTATGCACAAGAACAATGTAAATTAACCGGTTTAATTGTGCGTCGTTACTGTCTAAATATTAATGTGTCACCTGTCAGCACCCTTGCAAAGTAACAAAAGCTGATTTTCTGCATTTCTAACAATCACTGACATCCTCTTACGAGCACTGCTGAATTCTATCATATTAAGAAGCTCGTATGATCTGTAAATAGCAAAATACTAAAATGATGAATACAAACTTAAATCATATTGTTGAAAAACTGGACATAATTAAAATAATAAAACTTCTGCAATCGTATTAGACATGCTAATTATTTATAAAATAAGAACTCGGACAAATAATGTTTCAGGTCAACCCAACCAAAGCGACATGCTTCAACCACAACAAAAAAGTTATCCCTTTTGACCTGTTACCAACCTCACCCAACCAGCACTGTGTGTCACCTCTAGAGAAAAGTAAAGCAGCTCAAAATTAGTCAAAGGAATTAATTTTCTTGATTAATTTCTAGCATATCCTATATACAGAAAAACAGTTATAATTCCATGATAGGTGCATGAATCATATGTCAGGCAGCTACCTTTTGCTTACAGCTCTTATATCCACACAAAGAGCATTGAAAGAAAATATCAAATAAGTATGTATGAAAAAAGATTTTCTCACCTGTCAACCTTTTTTCCATTCTCACATTCATGCAAATAGATGCTTGTTTGTGTCCTTTGAAAGAACTCAAAACCAACTTCTCTAGCAGCTATGACAAAAGCAGCTTCATCTGGTGACTCAGCTTCATATGAAAGCTCACCTGTGTCCTTATTAACCTCAGGTATAGCTGTATGGCAAATAGCTAATACTCTAAAAAACTTCTGTATAGTATCTGAGTTAGGTTCATTGATCCATTGACCATCCATAATCCGTTCATCACTAAAGTTAAAACCTTTAATTGACTTCCGTGGTTTCACAGTATGACCATCTGATGTGTTTGAGGTATTACCAACATCAAGCTGCTCAAGATTTTTCCTTTTCGCCAGAGCTAATTCCACTTCTGTCATACCACGACCATAGGAAACACCTGCTATTGAGCATTTAACAAACTCCATTGAGTTGCAGGTTAAAGTACCAGTTTTATCAGACAAAACTGTATCAACTTGACCCAATTCTTCATTCAAATTTGATGTTCGTGCACGAGCTGGTCTGTTTGTTTCTTCATGGTACATGTCTTGATCTTGATTAATGAATATACTCTGCAACACCTTTACCATCTCAATGGAAACATACAATGATATTGGAATTAGATAGCCGTACAACATAAGGCCTGTTAAGAAATGTAGAAATGCAGCCAAAACAGGTCTTTCCGGGTCATACAGAACAGTTGTACGACTTGGTTCAAGATACCACCTTTTATAAATTCCATGGTTTAAATCTCTATCGGTTCTTAGCCCGAAAAAGATTGACCCAATGAAAGATATGGAAATCAAGGTGCTGAATAGAATGTAGATTATTTTATCCATCCTTCTTTCTATTTTACTTCTTTTAGAAGGTGGATCTGTAGCATTCTGCATGACTTTAGTATCATGCCCTGTGAAAATAACCACCCCATAAATGTATTCAGTATTTCTAAGCTTCGAATCTCTTAACAGGATCTGTTGAAGTGAAAGTGGATGCTGATTATTATTGTAGCTTAAGCTCCCAACAAATGAGTAAAGATCCTCATTTGGATCTTCACATTTGACCACTGCCTTGAATTGGTCAAATGAGTTGTCATCATTTAAGGAAGCTGTGAAATCAAATGCATGCTTTAATTTCAGATTTGTTTCTCCATCAAGATTCATGGTTTCAACATAGCAAATCCCATCTGGATAGCTTGATGAAAGGAGAAGAAGGTCTGCTGGAAAATATTCATCTTTGTAGACCTTAACTAGATCACCAACACGTAGATCTTTCCATTTTCTTTCAAAAAATGAGTGGTCTCCGTAAACGTGGATCTTTCGATTGTTAGCCTTTATGTCCTGAAATTGATAAAACACAAGAATTAAACATGCAAGTTTAAGAAGTAATTTAAACCACTTGCCAGGACACCAAGCATAAAAAAATAAAAATACAGAACTCCTTGTTTAAATACATTATACATCATAATTCCAAATGGTGCAAAAGACTCAAGTTTGGCTTTCTTTTCTCTTGTGGGAAAGAAATATCCAGTATCACGATGTCAATTAATCTAAGATAATATTATACACATGATCCTACAAACGTGCATTCATGAGCTATGTCACGTATCTTAACAATCTGGATATTTGTTATGATACTGAACCACATGATTGAAGCCTGGAACCAAATTGTTGTACCATAAATCAAACAACACATAGCTTTGATCATTGTAAGCCGGAAAATCTTAAAAAAGCCACGAAATTTAATAAAAATTTTATTTCATTTTATTAATATTTGGATACGGGGCGAAAACTAAACTATTTACTTGTTTAGTCTATGATCTTGTACTAAAAGTTCCAACACCTCTACCAACTACAAAAGATGGAAATCGGAGGGCCGGTCACATATGCTAGCCCTCTGGTTCGGTTTCTAATTCCGATGCTATCGCCTATCAGTATGGATATAACCCACACAGTATGCCACATAACATATTACTTGCAATCATTCTTTCCAATAAAAGCAAAGATATTTGAAAATTTTGAAATGAAATAATTCAAAGGCTATTCGTACTATTGATGAAACCATACTCCCCTGAATACCTGATGATTCCATTTTGGGCACACCAAGCAAGGTAGGCATAATCCAGATCAGGTATAAAATCTAGCAAAAGTAAAACCTAAGAGACAAATACCAAATAAAAAAGCAGTTTACCTGCTTCCTTCGTCTCCAATCTTCCACACCTTCCTTTGCCATAGTAACCCCAATCACCATCATCAACGGAAAAAGAATACTCGAAGCTCGAAACGGCGCCAGTGGACTGAATGAAACACAAGCTACAACAAGAAAGTAAATATTTGCAACCCGCCTAAACTGCTCAAACAAAGACTTCGGAATAAAATTGACCGCCGTATACTTAGTCGTCGACACATAATTTCCACGGTATCTGAGCTGAAGTGCCTCTGGATTATCCGGATCATTGCAAAACACAACTCTAGAAAAACCTTTCTGTCCGATTTGACCGTGTTCATCTCTCGTTGAAGGCCGAAAACACGATAGCGAATAAATTTTACTAAACTGCACCCTCTCATGCCTACCAAACGCCATCTCCCCCAATGTATATCCCCAAAAAACCCTAATCTGCTAAAATAATTAACCTCCCCTTCCAAATTACAATTAGCTATTACAATTTACACACGCTCCGACCATAGAAATACAGAGTAAACTGTAAAAGTCAACGTGCAGCAAAACTAGAAATACATTGATGAAAAATTGAAAACTGCTGAGATTACAAAGCTTTGGAACAATAACTGACATTAATTAATTAAGCTAACAAACTAACATCCAAATACAGCAAATTACAGATCTCTCGAACCTGATCCGGAACTTTATATCGAAAAACGGATACCGCATCGAGGCTTTCGGTTTCAGTAAACAGTTAGGAAGTGATTGATACAATACAAGTCATTGTGTTTGGGAAATGGAATTTGAAGTTCA
Source organism: Deinandra increscens subsp. villosa (assembly GCA_039602395.1). Lineage (NCBI taxonomy): Eukaryota > Viridiplantae > Streptophyta > Magnoliopsida > Asterales > Asteraceae > Deinandra > Deinandra increscens. Next base: position 23,225,320 of record JBCNJP010000027.1, on the reverse strand, counting down.
AATTGAGGTGGTGGCGAAGGTTCGAAACCCTAGGAGAAGCGAAATAGAAGAAACAGAGTGGACGAAATTCCTTACTTTGGTCAGAAGTTGCAGAGATCTCTTACTTGCTCCATTAATTCACTCTGGTTGATGCAATTGCAATAGATATGGATATATGCACATGACTGTCTGTATATATATATATATATATATATATATATATATATATATATATATATGCATATTCTAGAGAGGAGTGGTTAGCTTGCTGACCTATTGCCCTTCTTACAAGCAAACAAACACAAAATGATATGCAAAACTTGCTTTCATTTCTTTTTCATTTCTTGTATTTCTTATATTTTCATTTCATTTTAAATAATTATAAAGCATTAAAGCTTCTAAGGGATTTTCACCGAAATTACCAAAGTTAAGTTGATCAATATTTTACTCTAATGACGCTTTTAATTTTGTCTCGTCTAAATGACCCAACCAATTGTTGGTGACACCTCAGACCATCCGGTAAAAATCCTTCTTGAACCGGTTATAATGTCAACCAACAGGCTGACGTGTCATTCTTTGGTCCCACTCTCTAGCCACTAATTTGACTCTACATGTACCTGGCTAAATTAGCCGGCAAAAAAAATAAAAGGTAGTCAACGGTAAAAAAGGTACTTGACGGCTAAATTAGCCGGCAAAACAGGTAGTCAACGGCAAAAAAAATGGTCATTTTTAGAAGTATAACATGTTGTGGTCATTTGAGCAAAATCTTGGCCAACTTTGATCATTTTGTTGAAAATCCCAACTTTTAAAGTATAGCAAAGGCCCGGACACGGGACACCCGGGTAAATAGATCATCTTTCCCTCCTAATAACAGAGTGTGAAGATCCGGCTCATCCACCACCAGGAGTAACCGGTTCCGATTTGGTCAACCGGTTTTTTTCCAAACGAGTTTCGGTTTTGGTCAACCCCACGGTCATAACCGGTTTTTACAATAATCGATTCGGTTTGTAACCGTTTAGAAGCAAAATACGTGTAATATGTTTGTAACTGATGTGACCGGTTAACCGGTTTTTATCTGTTTTTTATGCAACCGGTTAGTGAAAAATAGGTTTGGAGGCTGAGTAGTGTAATTGGTTTGTAACCGGCGATTAGGTTAAAAACCAGAACCGATTTGGTTCTAACCATTTTTTTTATAAGCGGTTTCCAGTTAAGTAAACGGTTTCGGTTACCAAACCGGTTTTTTAACACCTCTATCTATGTGTGTATACATGAACTAATTGTAACCTTTTTTATGAGAAAAAATAAAAACCTAAACTGATGCATTATTAAAGAGGAACAGCCAACATATATTTGCCGAACAGTATCTGATGTATCTTCATTTTTAAATACTTCTTTTTAATAGAACATAAAGCAAACTATAAAAAATAGAAATAAAAACTTTCATTTTGAGAAAAGAAAAAGGAAATGGCCGTACAGATTCGTTCATGCAATGGAGAAAAAAAAAAGCGTTGTGGTTTGTGACACCAGATAGAGATCGTAGGCACCCTGTTTCTCGAACTCTTCGTCAAAACGGCATCTCTACCGTACACGTGTCACGCGTCTCTCCGTAAAATAGGAAATGTATCACTTTCTACAAATAAATGTATTCTATCTATAATCTATGTACATGTCGCCTTCATATATAGTAGGCTATGCCCAGAGTGAGAGTGAAAGTGAAATTGATATATATCGTCGTGATATTAAATTATATTTTCATTTGTTACTGTTAACTATATTAGTGTACAGTTAATTTCTTTAACAGCTGTTTGTTTATAAAATTTTTTTAAAAAAACAGTCCACCACCGATGCTTAGTGCTTAGCAAGTAGTTTTTAGTTTTTCACCGGTTAATGATCCCCGGCCTAAATAGTTGTGGTGATACACCCAAAGATATAAAATGAGGATGTCTTTTGTTAAAGTTCACAAGTGATTAAAAAAAATAGGGTCCAGATGTGTCAGGGGTTTTCTCATCTGTGGTGGGTTTTCTCCTGCTGGTGGTCTTCGGGTCTTGTACTCGAAAAATAAAGATGATCGGGTGAGTCAGTGACCCGTGAGTAATCCAAATTTACCGTTAAAAAAAGTAACTAGTCACTGATCACGACAATGATTGTTACAAACTACTAAGGTTACCACGTGCCGACCAAACCAACCCTAAATTATCATGTGAAATTACATATGAAATCATCCGAGTTTCACGCTGACCACTCCACTTTTAAGTTGCTTGTAGCAGAGTTTGTATTCCAAAGGAATGAGACGGGCTTTATTTCACAGAGTATTAGTTTTGTTTTTATTAGTTTTGTTTCTATTGTTTTATTGTTAAATACCGCATCATTTCTCGTCTTCCAAATACTCCACATTCATTGGGGAAACTTTTAAGGGGCTCTGGGGGCACCGTCCTCCCCCGTTTCTTTGCTAAGAAGTTTAAATTACGCATATTTCGTCCAAAAAGTTTATACGTATCTAGTCGCCCCCCCCCCCTCCCGCGTATTTTTGCTCAGACATATAAATTTTATACGTATTAACTTTCGGCTCCCCTTATATTAAAGTTTAAGCTCTGTCACTGTCCACATTGAGATGATGATGGTAGCATGAATATTTCCTCCAATTTTTATCTCCAGGTATGCTTTGGTGAATCTTCAATAGATCATTATATGTGAATGCATAAATGGGCTGAATCTTTAACCAATTGCTCACTTTCATCCTAATGTTACTTGTCATCGGGTATGCTTTAAAAACATACTCATGTGTTTCATGTTCTTTTATGCAACATGGACATTTCACCTCCGGTAAGTTGATCCTCGTTTGGGTTAGTTCGGTGCGAGTAGGTATACGACCGAGACATGTTCACCATGGGAAGAAATTAACTTTTTCGGCACCCACTTATTCCACATGAAGTCTTTTGTTTTAACTTGGAAATCAATCTCATCAACTTTGTACCTTAACCTCCAAGTGAAAACTTCCTAGGGAGGTCACCCATCCCTGGATTGTTGCCACTCGAGCATCCAAAAGCAAATTCGTAAGCTCCTCGTGAGCCCACACAATATTAATGGTATGAGGGGTCAGATGTTACAAATGGTATCAGAGATACTCTTGGGTTGTTCAGGATGGTGGGGCAAAACTTCATCAGGGATGATGAGTCCCCAGGGGTGTCAAGTGATACAAAGGGTGATACTCGTGTCTTAATGTGTTTAATTATGTATTTTTAGTTGGTTAATCATGTAGAACATGCTTACTTTGTGTATGTTATGAATTACAGGTTCTGGTAGCTCAACGGAGCTATGTTGATGCAAATGGATCCGATCCAGAAAGTACAAAGCTTGCACTACAAGGAAATGACTAACATGGACTAAATATCAGTCCCTAGTGGTTAACTAAGATTATTCTTAGTTCTACGGGTTGAAAACCGAAGAGTCGATAGAAATTTACCCTAGGGCATAAATTACGGCCCTATGATGTAAATTATGGACCTAGGGCGTAATTTACGGCCTAAGCGAATTTTTGGGATCGTACATTAGGCCGTAAATCAGAGGGGTAGGAGTTGGTTTGCCATATAGGGGCGTAAAATTATGGTCCTACGGTCGTAATTTACGATCTCTGTCAGGAATTTCATGAAATTTGAAGATTTTTAAGTCTTCCATATACACCCAACTTAGGGTTACAAGTTGGGACTTTTGACAGCCGTTTGGGACAAATTTGAAAGCTCTGGAACACGCAAAAAACATCTGGATTATCTGTTTCTTCCAATCAACGATGCAACTAAAGATTGAAGAAATGGTCAAGAACATGATACAAGGCTAATCTTCTCGATATCACCCCGAGGCTGAGGTTTGTGTACTTTTTCATGTCTACTTGTAATCGAATCTTGAATTGAACTTTACTAATATGTTGTCTTGTAAGAAGCGTATGGTTTAAACATTTGATTGTCATGAATTGAATGTGCTTCACTTATTGGTCCAATCGCATTGTGTCACGAAATAGGTTTGAGCACTTATTAGTCAATACATTGCATATTGGATTATTACTTGATGTTTAATTCTAGAGTAGTAGCATCCTAGCTCACACCCTTGGTCGCGATTAAGTTTTGCCTTGTAGTGTGGCCGAATGACTTTGCTTGCTAGAGACCCTTGCATGATTATTTAGGGTGTGAGCTAGGATGATACTATGCTAGAATCAAACTCAAGTAATAATCCAATATGCAATGTATTGACTAACAAGTACTCTTTGAGATTCACGACAATTAGGTTGCATGATTAGTCACAATACTTAAACCATAGGGATGATTTGTTTTTCGACTATTGTTTACAAATTTGTTTACATTGTGTTGTTGTGCTTGTTTGCAGTTTAGTTTTAATTCAAACCAATTCAATCAACTAATCTTCTTTCAGTACTAAGTTTAGTTAAATAATCAAGTGAATACCTACACCGACCACAGGCTTTTCGTGATCCGACAACCCTTACTTGCCCTAGCTAGCCTAAGGTGAATAAGATCCCGAGTACATTCTACTCATCTTATTTGGTCGGCTATTCGACCCCGGTTATCAAGAAGGATACCTTAGGTAAATCCCACAACCCTTATTAGGATGTTGGGGCAAACACCATCGAGGATGGATGAGTTCAAAATGGGGTGTTTGTAATACCCTGGGAAAAATATCACATCAGGCAGGAGAGAAACATAGTTCATAAGGAGTGTCCTACCTCAAATATCATCAACGCATTTTTGGACGCATTGGTTGTGGATGAGAGGAGAACTCCACAGATAAGCATGCTCGAGTCGCAGTAATCCATGGATAAGTGACCTCCTTAGAAGATGTCACTCGGGCAACCAAAAGCAAATCTGTGAGCTCTTCGTGAGCAAAATGGACAATATTTGTGGTATGAGGGGTCGGATGTTACAAGTGACGTCATTACAATTCTTATAAACAGCGAAGAGATTTATTCAAACTGGCCTATCTAACAAGATGCTAGAAAAGCCAAAAACACCCAATAAACAACAAAATAAAACACACAAATTACAAAGCATTTGCGACCCGCTCCTCCCATTTCCTATCCATGTTCTTGGATCTATATTTAACTCAATTATAAGATCATGTCTGACCTCTTCAAAGTTATATATATATATTTTTTGTCATCGTTGTTCTCCAACCGTTGAAAATGATATTGTTTCTAGCCTTTCTAATGCACCACCAAGCTGTCATTATAATTGTTTACGTTAGTTTCTTCAAGTTAAGTCTTGTACAAGGCATCTTCTCCAAATCAACAAGCTCGACAGCTAAGAAGGCGAACATGGGTCTGACTTTTGCCTAATTCGAGACATCCATTACATATGGTT
>JBCNJP010000027.1:23188319-23219475 GCA_039602395.1 Deinandra increscens subsp. villosa | reverse complement strand
ATAGCACTCAAAGTCTCAAAGAGAAAAACGAAATTATATCTATAAGGATCACATCTATGAACAATGAAAAGGGCAAAAAATGATTAGAAGATTTCTAACAGGGGAACTCATAAGAACATGTAAAATGATAAATACCCAGGCAAACAAAATTCGAAAAAAGTACAGTGATGAACACTAAAGGAACAGCGATGAAGAGGAGGAAAGAAATTTACCGTTCGAATGATAGAGGGTGTTGTAGATTGACGATGAATGAAGCGGGTATATATGAACACACAGAGAGGACGATCCCATGCCGATACAGTGATGGAACAGTGTTAACGTACACACAACATCGCTGAACAGTATCAATTGTACTCAGGAACGTGCACCTCGTTGAACGAAAGTGGAGAAAGAAGAAGCAGGTAGGCAGGAACGTGCATCAGGAGCAATCCTTTAATTGATTGTTGAACCAAAGTGGAGAAAGATGCAAGTAGGCTGAAAGCATGGTACAAAGGAGAAGGGCCCACATGTAGGCCTCATAATCTGAATGAGAACTTTGACTTTGTTGCTGAATCTCTGAAGGAAAAGTTGGCTTCTTATAAATATGCATATATGGGGTTGTAAGTATAGCTATATAGGATGTACAGCATGCTTCAAAATTTGTACCATAAATAAGGCTGCATTGACAGTTGTAACCATATGCATATATGGATTGTACAACATGTTTTGAGAATCGTACAATGGGTTGTGGTTTGTATATATAGGGTAATATATTTACATAAATTATTTATTAACTAACTTACCATATTTATATAAATTGTTTGAATTTTCTAATTTTAAGAGATGTAACATTCAAAATTTTAATTTGTAACAATAGTTACTAATATTTATTGATTTAAATATTATATATTAGGGTGGTTGATTTATTCAATTAAAATATTAAAATGTCAAACACTTTTTTATATTTTATATTCTGAAAAGTAACTTTAAAGAGTTCAATTATCATCTTCAATATTTTCTAATTATTTTTTAACATTCTCTGAATTCAAGTAGTCCTAAATAATAATAACTCTTTATTATTGTAATTCTCAACACCACTTTAAAGTAAACCATTAAGCAATTTATTTTCCAATTGCGATATACGAATTACTCTAATTTACTATAAATTTACTTTTAACTTAACTACTATAAAATAACTATTTGATATGATTTCACAATTATATCATCCATATTCATAATTTTTAAATCTCATATCAATTTTTATTTTATTATACTTATCTCATTATTATAAATATTTATTCAATCCGTGTAATACACGGGTTACTAACCTAGTTATATAATATAAAGAGAAGTTTGTCGGAAGGGTTATCTTGTGGCAAAAAACTGTTTATGGGAAGGGCTGGAGAAAAACTGATGTGTCACGCTGACTGGACAGCCCTGAGAAGAGTTGCTCTCAACGTTGTTGGCAGTCTTAGTTTTGCTATCAAATGATTCGGATTAACACCAACCCCTTCACTCTAATTTCTTTTTATAACGGCTATGATCATCACACATGCATTCAGGGGCAGACGTATATAAGGTCCAGGGGTAGCACGGGCTACCCTTAAACTCATACACAAAGTGAAATTTCTTTTAAATTTTTGTAGCTTTTATCATTTTATGTACATATGATACTCTTAAAAAAATTTGTTTCAAAAGTCTTAACATATGACTATGTGGCGCTCCTTGGTTTTACCTGAAGGTCATGTGTTCGAATCCTGCACATTTTCTAATCTTTTCACTTTTCCAGCTTAGTTTTTATCTAGAGGTCTATATTACGGTTTATTATGCATGTAGGTGCATTACCCAAGATTTGAACTTCGGGCAAAGTGTCATCAACACGTAAGTTTGGATGTGCCAACCCCGAAGGTAGTCATGCTCTTTGTTTAAAATTCTAAACAATATGACTTATATCAAGAAAGTAATTTGTGTTGATTTCATTAAGTAATTTAATCAAAATTAAATTTTTCGGGGATGCTGCTCCCGAACTATTGCTAATAAAATTTTGTGTTACTCCTTAAAAAAATTGTAGTTCCGTCCTCACGTGTACGTTACAGAATTCATAACTTCTTAGTTGGAGAGCCATCATTTTATCAATAAGTTATCCTGCTTGGAGGAAAGAAAAAAGAATATGATCATTAGTTTTGTTTTAGATGAAGAATCTTGTGGTGACCTTATTAGATTTATGGTTACTTGATTAATCAATTATTTTTCTGTCAGTCATAGTAACCTAGAGTATGCAGGTGTATGTTGTGGGAAAACAATTTTGATCTTGTCATTGAATATGAGCGCTTGTTTCTTATCATATATCTTTTGTCCTACTTGTTCATCTTTATTAGTATAATTTCAATTCAGATTAACATCGTAGAAAAACCGTTCGTAAATTTAAATAAACTAAATACTTTATTTTATGGTACGATTACAAAAAAAGAGATATTAAAGTATTAGAATACAAGAAATGAAATGTTTACTCCTATTACAATACAGGAAAGGAAAGTACAATACAATTACAAAGAAAAGATAAATAGAATACATGGAAAATAAATTACAATGGAATAAATGAGATGAGTACAAATGAGAATAAATAAACACAGTAAATAAAAATTGGTAGAATGAAATGAACCTTTAAAAACCAATTTGACAGTTAAAATGAAAAAGAAGGTTTTGGAAAATGACTTTTATTAAAATCTTGAATGTTTAGAAGAAAACGAAAAGAAACAAGAAAACCTTTGGTGAAGGCTTCGGGTCAAAACCCGGGTCCCTTAAAACAAATTTCGGGGCTACCGAAGATCCCGTTTTATTTCTTAGGGTACAATCGCCTAAACCGTATTGTACGAACGAGATAACTCTAAGCTTGAAGTTACCTTCGAGTTCTTGAAGATCCCGACGAACAGGATGAAGATTAGAAGAAGTTTGTGAGAAGATGAGAGAATTGAGATAGAGGAAGAATTCTGTGAATTCTGGTGTGTTTTGCCTCAACTAATGAGGCTGTATTTATAGTGGATGAGAGACTTGTTGAGCAATAAAAATTAATTCGTGGTCAAACTTTGCATTAAACGTCTTTAATGCAAATTGATTTCCAGTTAACGTGGAATTTCCTTAATTGCTCAAAACGCGTTTACAGCTGCCATTCTGGAAGAACTCCGCGTAATTGTTGTTTTCCGGAAGAACTGATCTTTCCTTTCAACTTCGTTCGGAAGAACTTCCGGTTCAAGTTTCCGCTTGAACTTCAACCAAAACAACATCTAGTTGAAACCGCGCACTCTGTTCTGACCATCCGGCTGAATCACAGGGGTTTAATCTTCCAGCTGAACTGGTTCTGCTTGAACCTATCCGCCTGGACTTCAAACGGACCAACTTCCGATTGAACTTAAAAACAAAAAGGCGGCTCTCAAGCGGCTCCCGGCGATGTGCAAAGTGCGTCATCAAAGTGCCACATTGTGCCTCATACGCCTACGCCACGCGAGCTCGTGGACGTACGAGTTAGGGGTGCATGGTCCAAGGGATGTGTCCTACTCAAGAAAACAATAGTTGGTAAGGTTCTTACCTTATAAACCACTTTTGATTTTATCCCCCAACCAATGTGGGATGAGTTCCACTTCATTTCTCTTTAAAATTCACAGCTTTTACTACTGCGAGACCTCAAATTTGAGCTTCGACATCTCATTCATACGAGCTCGGATTTGGACGTGGTTTGGTGCATTGGAAAGACCTCAAAACGTGCTACACAAACCCATAAAATACAGAGGCAACAACCTATCATATCTGTATTTTATTTTTGTCCAAAGTTGATGAAAAACTCATTTTCACACACAGTGAAAAAACTCATTTTCCAAATTTTTTTTCCCAATAATTCCAACAATCCCCCACATGAATAGGTATCAAATCTATTCTTCAAGAATCAAAGGCAATTTCGACAGTCCAGTATTGCTGGATAGGTAGGTGTCTCCTTTGAACCCTCCTTTGTGAAGTATACTTAGGTTACTTGTGTTTGGTAGACGTGATGTCTTTGAACCAACCGAATGTTTATTTAACCGTTATTATACTCACATAGTACTTTCCCTAACTTGGTTAGCCCTCATTGTCGTGTCCAATCATGGTCCTGGAACACTTTCCTGGTTCTGCGAGAGCTCTAGGATTTGCGCCTAAACAAATCAATTCGAAGCGACCACAATCCTCTCTCACATAGGTGATTACCACAATCATTAAAAGCATTTGTATGATATGATTTACTCAAAATCATCTATGACATACACAAAGTCATTGACCATTGTATAATTAACCTAACACATTTCACTGTTTGGTGATAGAAATAGACTAGGAAGTACACAACTCCCTTTTAAGATTTTTAAGGTACTCCCCCGCGATGACCTTAGCCAATGCGATTAGGTTGTCCTATTGAACCTAGAACCTGGGATATCCATTTTCATAGGTTAGGTTTTCCTTCGCATCGACTTTCAACCCAATGGGCTTTAGTCTCATTCCCCTTGACGACTTCAAAACTAACTCTTTGCTTAAGCCTTTTGTAAACGGATTCGCAGTGTTATCGTTTGACTTCACATAGTCAATTGAGATAACTCCGGTAGAGATTAGTTGTCGTACCGTATTATGTCTACGTATAGTGTGCCTTTATTTGCCATTGTACATTGCGGATTGGGCGCGCCTAATTGCCGATTTACTGTCACAATGTATCCAAATAGCTGTCATTGGCTTAGGCCACCTTGGAATTTCTTCCATAAATTGACGTAGCCATTTCGCCTCTTCACCAGATTTATCCAAGGCGATTGATGTGTTGCAAACACATCTATTTTTCCCGTGTAAATTGTGTTAATATTTGAGTCGGTTCTGAGTCATTTTTATTTAGTTTTTATATAAGTTACAGTTATTTGAGTTTTAATGTGGTGTTGAGTCATTTTTATATATTTTGTGTGAGTTTAGATATTTATTTAAGTCGTGAGATTAATTATGTCAATGTGCTCAAAATTGTTTAATTATATTTGGTCGTAGGTGGACATACGAGTCCAAGGGGGATGGTATGGCATTATATCTAAGATGGAGGACCGGCGTAGAATTACATCTAAGTTGAGGGGCTAAAATGAAAAGTACGAAATTAATACATGAATGCTCACGTGGACATGGTTCAAAAAGGAAAAAAAGATGGTGAATTATGGAGTCCTTGTCACGAGAGAATTAACAAGATGGAAACTAAACAAGTTTTCTCATGTGAGTTTCGTTGGGCTGTGTTTGATATGGGCACAAAATACAAAGTATAATATGGGCTGTTTCACGTGTGATTAAAAAGGTCATGGGCTGCAATTAATTTGTTAAAGGCTGAGGTGGACTTTTAGGTGAATCGAGAAGGGAGCAAGGAGTATAAGGGTGGCGAGAATTTATATATATAGAGAGTTCTGACGGCAATTAAGAAAAGAAAAAGGAACCCCACGAGAAGAAACGAAACAAATTGGAAAATAATTCGCAAGGGAGGCCAGAAGGAAAAGCTACGGACGAAATCGAAGAAGAAAATCGAATCGGAAGTGAGCAGCCAAGCACGTCAAAAGTCAAAACCTTTAATTAAGCAGCCTAGCAGGCTGCTGAATTAATTTAAGCTATCAGGCAGGCTGCAGAACCTATTTTTCTTTTCTTTTACGATGAACGGTACTTCTGATCTTGATTATGTTTGTGTTTCCGTTCGAACTATGATTGTTGGCTGAACTTTTATGTGTCACCTAGACTACATGATGACTTTTTAATATTAATTGTTTTATTCGGTTTTTGACAATTGTTTTGATGGATTGACACTCTATTAAATTCCATTAATTCACTGAAATTGTATGCATATGAGTATTAAAATTGTGATCTTGATTATTAGTTAATTCATATTTGGCTTGCGAATGTCTTTCCGTTTGAGCTAGATGTTTTAGTAGTAGGTTTGTGCTTGCTATTAATTATGTGTTGCTAGTTTAGTGATCATAGAATTAACTAATTATCATTATTGTGAGTTTAATATTCTGCCTATCTTGAGACTCAAAAGGTAATGGATTGTCGGTTGGTCGGATTGGTTCATTACTTAGGATAAAATTATCCCAAAAGTAAATTCCCTAGGTTGGTTAGCTAATTTGCTAGTCGTGTCAATTGAGGTGGTTAGTGGTAGCTCCAATTGCTTTAAGGTGCCTTAGATTAAGTTCGAGGGTGGTTAGGGTACTTGAATTGGGAAGGACTCAAAAGGTGAACCATTTGTTCGAGCGTTAGAGTTGTCAATTAGGAATGACTCAAAAGGTGAACTAATCAAACCGGTGAGCGTATTCTAGTTTGTAGGTATTCTATCAGTATCATCCGGAGAGTGATTCGGGGGCTCGTAGAGTTTCTATAGATTGTGTGTCAGGATCCCGGTTCCATCGGGTTGTCATAGCCGAGTGAAGTAGTTGATGTTAATTAGGATTCTAGGTCTAGGTGGTACCTTTCTCATCTCTGGTTTTCTCCTAAGTTTCTAGCCGTCAGTTGTTAGGGTTGATTAGTTTAATTATTTAATTTTAGTTAATCAAGACTAAATCCAAATTCACTCAAATTTCCATTTTATAGGTCCTAGGTTAAGTCTTGTCTAGAATAGTGTCCTTAGGGTTCGATATACGGTCTTCCTTAGCCTTACTATAATCCGACAGGTACACTTGCCTTAGGTTCGGTCTAGTTTTAGGAGTTTCGGTAAAATTAGGTGTGTCTAGGTCTAGGTTTAGGTCTAGGATATTTTATTATTTTTAGGTGTACATCCGAACACATCAGCGATGAACTCAGATTCCATTGTGGACCGCGCTATAACAGTTTGCTTAGCCGATTTCCAAGCAATAGCAGCACCACCAAGCGTGAACATATACCTGCTTGTTGATTTAGAATCCTTTATACCCGAAATCGAATTCGCATCGTAGTATCCTTCGATAACTGCTGGATCTCAGGTATAATGCAGTCCATAGTCTCTCGTGTATCTTAAGTACCTTAGTAAACGAGTCATTGCTCTCCAATGTTCCGCGCACGGATTACTCGTGTACCGGCTTAGTCTGCTCACAGCATAAGCCAAATCTGGTCTGGTACATGTCATAAGATACATTAAACTGCCAATCACCATTGAGTACTCCAACTAAGCGACTCCTTTTCTTCTATTCTTATAAAGATGAAGGGTAGTATCAACCGGAGTTTGAGACACACTCTTATCTCCCACATTAAACTTCTCAAGGATTTTATCCACATAGTGAGATTGAGTCAAGACATTACCATTTGGGGTTCTGATGATTTTTACACCGAATATCACATCTGCGATCCCCATGTCTTTCATGTCAAATATCGCTTTCAACATGTCTTTTGTAGCTTTGACCATCTTATCATCACTCCTAACGATAAGTATGTCATCTACATAGAGACATAGAATCACATAGCCTCCAGGTGTGTCCTTCGCATAGACACACTTGTCGCACTCATTTATTTTCTGGTGCCATTTTTTTCGGAGCTTGTTTCAAGCCATACAAAGACTTGACGAGTTTACACACCTTGCCTTTTTGGCCAGGAGCGGAAAAACCCTCAGGTTGTTCCATGTTGATCTCTTCATCTAAATCACCGTTTAGAAACACGGTTTTTACATCCATTTGGTGAACCTACAAATTTCGTAAAGCCGCTATAGCAAGCACCAGCCTTATTGAGGTTATGCGAGTAACAGGTGAGTAAGTATCAAAGTAATCCAGACCCTCCTTTTTCCTGTATCCGTTGATCACTAGCCTCGCCTTGTACTTATCAAAGGTTTCATAAGCTTTCATCTTCTTCTTGAATATCCACCGACACCCAGGTGGTTTGCAACCATCAGGAAGATCGACAAGCTCCCAAGTGTGGTTCTACAAGATAGAGTCTATCTCACATTTGATGGCTTCTTTCCATTGAGGCCCATCTATAGAGGTTACCGCCTCACGGTAGGTATTAGGCTCATCCTCAACCATGTAAGCCGTGAAGTCAGGACCAAAGGATTTTTCAACCCTTTGTCGCTTACTTCGTCTAAGCTCACCCTCGTTAGATGCAGGCTATTCATGAACCTTGTTACCAACACATGGTTGTTCATGAACCCCGTTACCAAAAAATGGTTCTTCACGAGTCTCATCACCAACTAATGGCTCTTCATGAGTTTTGTCACCAACTAATGGTGTCGATGAAGTCACGCGTTCTCGTGACAAGCACGGGAACACGTTTTCAAAGAATGAAGCATTCTTTGATTCCATGATAGTGCCTTCGTGTATATCAGGATTTTTTGAGTCATGGACAAGAAATCGATATTCACTACTATTTTCTGCATATCCAATGAACACGCAGTCCACAATTTTGGGTCCAAACCATTGCACCTTAAACAAAGGAGCTAATACCTTAGCTAGGCACCCCCACACTTTTAGGTACTTGTAGGATGCCGTTATGCCCGTCCACAATTCAACTAAGTTTTATACTTTTCTTTACAGGGTATCTTATTTAAAAGATAGTTAGCCGTCAAAATGGCTTCCCCCCACATGTCTAGGCTCATCCCAGAACTATTCAACATGGTATTCATCATCTCTTTCAATGTACGGTGGTCTCATGAACAATTCCACTTTGTGCAAATAAGGCCGCAAACGGTGAAACGTATTCACCTCCTCTATCACTCCGCAAAACCTTGATTTTTTTGGTGAATTTATTTTCAACCAAGTTCTTAAACAAGACAAACTTGTTTATTGCTTCATCCTTACTTTTAAGTAAGTATACATAGCAATATTGTGTACTATCATCAATAAACGTGATGAAGTACTTGTTCCCACCACGCGTGGGGATGACTTTCAAGTCACACACATCGGTGTGAATTAAGTCTAGGGGTTCGGTTATTCATTCAACCGATTTAAACGACGATCTTGTAAGTTTAGATTCGACACACGTTTCGTATTTTGAATTCGATTCTATTTTAAAATTTGGCAAACATTTTAAATTCATTAAACGGCGTACTGAATTGAAATTGACGTGTCCTAATCTACCATGCCACATATTTGAATCATAAAACTAATCATATAAGTAGAAGAGGAGGCTTTCGCCATTTTATTAATAACCATAGTTGACAATTTAAACATAGAGTTTTGGGCATAGCCCTTACCCACAAACGTGCCGTTTTTTTGTCAACACGACCTTTTCAGACTCGATTACAATGCGAAATCCAAACTTGTTGAGCAGCCATCTAGAAACGAAATTCTTCCTGATTTCTGGCATTGCTCAACGTGAGTTCCTTCTCAGAAGTGAACTTCAATATCACGTTGGCTTCACCCATGATGTCGGCAGTTTCTTTATTCCCCAGTAAAGCTTGTCGGTTTCCTTCGCCTCTTTAAACGTACTAAAGAGGGTCTTGTCTCCACAGACGTGGCAGGTGACACCAGTGTCAACATACCAGCCAGGGTTCTCCCCCACAATGTTGACTTCAGAGATAAAGAAAGATGCCTCCGCGATCATGACTACCAGTGACATGTCCTCCTCCACCATGTGAGTGCACTCATGCTAAGGCTTCGGGCACTGATCGTGATGACTGGTGTGTAGATATACTTTAATTCATATTAGCTTTCATCTAAATGCACTAGTATGAGTACAAAACATGCCACTTTAATTAGTTTTTATATTTTTGTAGGTTATGGCGAAACCATTAGCAAAGCTTCGGCGAAAAATTTAGAGGGGCGAAAAGTCACGGATCCTAATCCCGAGAGGAGGGAGGACAACATGTGATAATAAAGATGTTATTGATCGGTGGAGTTGTTTCTTAAACCATTTGTTATTTATATTAGTGTTGGGTTATTAAAAGAAAAAAAATTAAAACAAAGCAAATCATGAATGTTGTATGCTGCTGTTGATTTACGAATTTTACTAGCAAAAGAAAAACATCATTTGGGCTTGATCCCAAGTTTGGCCATCAACGTTATGGGCTGAAGAAGTTATTCGAAATCAAAGAATTAAAAGGAGAAAAAGGGCATTCACGTGGAGGGGGTTCGACAGGAGTGTGCCTGAAGGCACTTCGATCGAAAAGCCAGAGAAGCCAGATCTTAAAGACATGAACGAAGGAAAGTTTATTTTTAGTTTTTTTATTAGTTGATAGAAACGTTTGGGTGTTTAGTTGATTGTTTTAATTGAGAATTTTATAGTGACAGTATTTAATTCTTTGTTATTATGATTGGCCGAGTACTTGTGATCATATCTAGGTGTAGGGTTAGTTTAGGGTTTGTGATTTCTTTGGTTGATTGTTTCATAAGTGGGTGTAAATTCAATCATCTAATTAGCGGTGAGTGAAAAGCCATTGGTTTATTTAATTTGTTTTGCTGGTTTTGGACTACTTGCTTGTTAATTGTTGACTTAGCTCTTAAGTAATTACCAATTCTATTTCTATCAAATTGACATGCACTAAGACAACATTTTAGTTGGAGCCGTTATTTGGTTTCGGACAGTTAACCAGCATCCGTCAGATTCCTTTGTCTTTTGTGAGTCTTTCAAATTAAATAAGATAATCAAGTCATGTTTATGTGACAGTTTTCGCGTAATCAAACTAAGTTTCCGTTGTCCTTTGCTTACCTGAACCCTAGTGTGATCATATTTTTATTCATTTTTGTTCTCGTTATTATTTTCTATTCACAAACAAAAATCAACTTTTACACTTTTTAGTATTTTTAGTTTAAACTAGTTAAATAATCAAATAAATATATAAGAATGACCATATGCTCCTCGTGGATATGATACTTGACTTTCCCTAGCTACCTAGGTTAATAAGGTTTTTGCATGACCCCAACGACAGGTCATCAATCCACCGATGATCACGCCCCCCACAGTTGTAGCACTTTCCTGAAAAACTTTTGAGGCTTCTTTTTCACAACTCCTTTCTTTGGCGCCAAGTGCTCCACTGCTTTGCTTTTTTCTTTGGCTTTGGCCCCACCATTGCGCTTGCTTCCTTTGGAAGACTGACCAACCTCCACCATATTTACCTTAACCGTAGCTTGGGTGGTGGTGGCTTTTTGAGCCATCTTATTGTCTTCCTCGATATGAAGACGGACAATGAGATCCTCAATGGTCATCTCCTTTATTTTGTGTTTAAGATAATTCTTAAACTCAAGCCACGAAGACAGAAGCTTTTCAATCATTACTGCCACCTGAAATGTCTCACAAAGTGACATACCCTCTGCGTGGACATCATGTAGTATAATCTGAAACTCTTGAACTTGGCTCATGACCTTTTTATTATCCACCATTTATAGTCCAAGAAAAGGGCCACCACGAATTTCTTCGTGCGAGCATCATCCGTTCTATACTTCTTGTCTAAAGACTCCCATAATTCTTTGAAAGTCTTATACACCAAGTAGACATTATACAATGAGTCTACGAGGCCGTTCAGCACATAGTTGCGACACAAATAGTCCAAATGTTTCCAAGCTTCCACCACGCTAACGGTTTTAACGTTGGCTTCCCCTTCACGAAGTTGGGGAGCAAACTCCGTGAGACACCTCTCAAGGTTTAAGGTGGTCAAATAGAACAACATCTTTTGTTGTCACATTTTGAAGTGCAACCCCGAGAACCTCTTAGGTTTTTCGGCATGACTCGCGATGGTGTTAGCCGTTATGCCACTTTGGGTACCAAGTGATGGTGTTCCCTTAGGCTGGTCGGCCATCTTTTCAACTTCGTTAGTCATTTTCCAAAAAATAGAAAACTACACAAGTTAATATTTAGAATTATTATTTAAACACGTACGTTTAAAACATAAGAAAAACCTCCAACTAATGGATGGTTTTCAAGGAGAAGAAGAGAGTTTTTAATCTCTAAATGCGTACGTATAAGGAGATTAAGGTCCAACAAATAGATGGATTTAGAATGTATTAAAAGTTTATAACTTCCAACTTATGGAGGTTAAATGGTTTTTAGAAGATTTAACGTCCAATGAATGGATGTTAATGAGTTGAAAAAAATTTATAACGTCCAACTAATGGATGTTAAAATTATTGTGTCGTAACCGACAACTCGTTTAATTCTAACACAAACTGAGTCAAAACGAGTTAAAAAAAATATTTATTTTTTAAACACTAAATCACCTCGAGAAATCTAAGTCCAACTTTGAAAACTTGAGGCAATGAAGTTTTTATAAAATGAACGGTGTTTTAAAAATTTGTTTTAAGTTTATAGGAAAACCATTCGTAAATTTAAATAAAATAAACACTTTATTTTATGGTACGATTAAAACAAAAGAGATATTAAACTATTACAATTCAAGAAATGAAATGTCTACTCCTATTACGATACAAGAAAGAAAATTACAATACAATTACAAAGAAAAGATAAATACAATACATGGAAAATAAATTACAATGGAATAAATGAGATGAGTACAAATGAGAATAAATAAACACAGTAAATAAAAATTGGTAGAATGAAATGAACCTTTAAAAACCAATTTGAGAGTTAAAATGAAAAAGAAGGTTTTGGAAAATGACTTTTATTAAAATCTTGAATGTAAGAAAACGAAAAGAATAAGAAAACCTTTGGTGAAGGCTTCGGGTCAAAACCCGGGTCCCTTAAAACAAATTCCGGGTCTACCGAAGATCCCGTTTTGTTTCTCAGGGTACAATCGCCTAAACCGTATTGTACGGACGAGATAACCCTAAGCTTAAAGTTACCTTCGAGTTCTTGAAGATCCTGACGAACAGGATGAAGATTAGAAGAAGTTTGTGAGAAGATGAGAGAATTGAGAGAGAGGAAGAATTCAGTGAATTCTGTTGTGTTTTGCCTCAACTAATGACAGACTTGTTGAGCAATCAAAATTAATTCGTGGTCAAGACTTAATTAACGCGAAATTTCCTTAATTGCTCAAAACGCGTTTACAGCTGCCATTCCGGAAGAACTCCTCGCAACAGCTGTTTTCCGGAAGAACTGATCTTCCGGTTCAACTTCGTCTGGAAGAATTTTCGGTTCATCTTTTCGCTTGAACTTCAACCGGAACAACAACCGGCTGAACCCGCGCACTCTGTTCTGACCATCCGGCTGAACCACACAGTTTCAATCTTCCAGCTGAACTGGTTCCATTTGAACCTATCCGCCTGGACTTTAAGAGGACCAACTTTCGGTTAAACATAAAAACAATAAGGCGGCTCTCAAGCGGCTCGCGACAATGTGCAAAGTGCGCCATCAAAGCGCCACATTGCGCCTCCTACACCCACGCCACGCGCGCGCGTGCGCGTGCGAGTGCAAGTACGAGTGTGACTTAGGGGTGCGAAGCACCCCTCAGGGTCTAAGGGATGTGTCCTACTCAAGGAAATAATAGTTGATAAGGGTGGGCAGAGGGGTAGAATAGAAAGTTTTGAAGGTTTTGGTGGTAACCAATAAGAGAGTGCGACACATGAGAGAGAAAAAAGTAGAATTGAAGTAGAAATTTGAATAATTTTGAGAGGGAGTGGTATAATTTTGTAGGTTGAAGTTTAATATATTTAATGAGTTCTTTATTTGTAAGTTAAAACATTTAATAAAAAACACTTTAACAAAAAACACATTGCATAAAATAATAAAAACTAAAAAAATATACAAATATTCTAAAAATACTATCTAATTCAATTATTTGAAAATACTAGATACGCAACCTAAACTAATACGACCAATCAGAGTCCGAATTAGTATCGGAATCGAATTGGACATTTCCAAATCTACGTTCTTCCTCCAACACTTCCTCAAGGGCGGCCCAATCCTCATCGTATTCTTGATCCCATACATCATGAACCGGTTCTTGAACGTCCTTAAGATGGACTTCATCGTCAAATTGGAGATTGGAGGTAGTCCTCAAGTGGCTCCTCCGGTGGGTTCTGTGGCAACCAATAATCAAACGCCCAGTTCCAAAAGACGTTATCATCATCATCAAAGGGTGGGGGTTGAGCAACTGGTGCAGGTGGAGATGGAGGTTGACCAACATGGAGGGGTGGAGGTTATTCAACCGGTGGAACAAAATCAGGAGCTGGAATCAGAACCGGAGGTTGATCAACCGGTCTAGGTCTTCTAGGACGTAAATGATTGTAGCGTGCCGGACTTCCTCCATGGTAATCACTAAGAACATCTCATGGAGGTGTTGACATCGTGAGATTGTGAAATTTTAGCAGAATATCGAGAATACTTGGAGGTACCAACATTTGGATAGAGTAGAAGATAAGAGATTTAAGTGGTGAGTATATATGTTATGGTATGATTGAGTATCTATAGGTTAAAAGTAAAAAAAATTGAATAATATTACCATTGAACTCTAAATCGTTCCCTTTCTCTCCGGCTACATGTAGCCGTTGGAGACACTTTTTCGCCGAAGCCACACCACCGGCGGCGGTGTTGACGAAGAAGCCGCTGGTGTCGCGGGTGTAGCCGCATCCCACTCCGCCCAGCTTAAGGTTCCCACCTTATAAACCACTTTTGGTTTCATCTCTCAACCAATGTGGGATGAGTTCCACTTCATTTCTCTCTAAAATTCACAGCTTTCACTGCTGCGAGACCTCAACTTTGAGCTTCGATATCTCATTCATACGAGCTCGGATTTGAACGTGGTTTGGTGCGTTGGAAAGCCCTCACAACATACTACACAAACCTATAAACTACAGAGCCAACAACTTATGTTATTTGTATTCTATTTTTATCCAAAGTTAATAAAAAACTCATTTTCATACTTAGTGAAATAATCCTACTACTAATTTTTCTCCCAAAAATTCCAACAAACACTACTTTAATTCAAATCAATCATATTTTGGTGTTTTAGTTTTCAAAATTAAATGAAATGTAAAATGCTAACCACATGATGTATGCATATGCACCTAGATACACTACGTATTTTACTTTATATACGTTAACTGGATTTTGTATTATTTTAAACGATCATCAAAGACTCATACTTATCAAAACTAGCATATTATTAGACCCGGTGGCCTTGTATTATCAGGGGCGTACCTAATTAGGTAAGATGAGGGTTGACCGTATCCCATAAATTTTTTTATAGTATGATATGTATGATACAATCCCGATCGTTTCCCCAAAAAAATTTATACCTTCCTAAATGAAATTTTCAGACCGACGCCACTATTAGAAAACTAGACAATTACGACCGTAATTTTGGTCACAAACCAGTTGCAGCTTTCCTTTTGCGACTGATTTGCGGCCAATATGGCGGTTGCAAATACTGTTGTAGCTAAAGCTTTATTACGACCGGTGGTGATTTGCAGCCGTTTTTTGTGACCGATGAACTAGTTATAATATTTGCGACCGTATCTTTTTGCGAACGGATTGCGAGCGTTAGGGTTGCTACCGACTTTTTTTTAACCGAATTACGAACGGAAATTTACGACTATCTTGCTACTGTTTGTATTATTTGCGACGGCTGCTATTGCATTTTATTGAATTTTTATTGCGACCTGGCAACTGCTCATAATTTTTGCGATGGCTACTGTCACAATTTAAACTTTTAGCTATTTATCTAAAATTTAAATTATACAAACAATCTAACTGAAGATACAAATTAAAACTTCAAGTATAAAAAAACCGAACATAAGTTTCAGGTCAATATCTGATTTATTAAAAATATTATAGATCCAACCTACTAATCAAAGTTTTAAAATGAAACATTAAACATCCAATTTATCCAGACATAGTGTATACCCCGATATTTAAATTAGCTAGTTGGTTGGACATTTTAAAACAAGTTTTAATAATGCTTTCAATGCTTGCCATTCTTTCATTCAACGCCTCATTTCTTTCATCAAATCCTCAATGACTACGTTGAACCTTTGTGTCTACAAATTATAAACATGTATATACGTTCTCACTCGAATACAAAATCTTTTATACACAAAATCAAAGTGGAATTGATAACAGATTACCAAAGAGAAACAACTATTAGAGAAAGTATGAGGGATGTTCCTGTAATTCAAGATAGTTAAGGGGTGTAGATGTTAATTAGCTTAATTAGTTGTTAATATTTCTGTTAGTAGTAGTTTTGTACCGTTAGCTATGATTAGTATATTAGGGCTTAATCGGTATCTTCTCTGTAATTTTTCTATTCAATTCAATAACAAATCCTCTGATTTCTCTCCATTGATTTACCTGTGTTATACCTTGATTTGGTATCAGAGCATCTCAGGCTCGAATCGATCGTCTCTCGTTTTCAACTCTGTTCTTGAGATCACTCAAAAGTGATTAGAGGATCTGTGATCCTCTCGATCAATTCCACAAAATTCATCGTCTCCTGGTTTCTCCTCTTCGTTCATCTAGATCACCGCGTGCTTCCCCTCAAAGAGTTCGTCCTACTGTAATGGCGGACGGAACAAATGGTCAAGGAGGAAATCGACAGGTTCGAGAGAATTATACTACAATCCCTTTACAATGTCCTCTCTTGAATCAGTCGAATTACACTATATGGGCAGTTAAGATGAGAGCTATCTTTAACGTTCATGGATTGTGGGAGGCGGTACAACCTGGTGAAGGAGTTGAAGTGGATGCGAAGAAGAACAATGCCGCAATCGCTTACATCTATCAAGCCCTCCCCGAAGATATGATTCTGCAGGTTGCAAGTTTGGAATCTGCAAGTGAGGTATGGAATTCTATCAAAACTAGGTTTATAGGTGAGGATAGAGTAAAGAAAGCTAGATTGCAGACATTAAAGGGAGAGTATCAGATGCTAAGGATGAAAGAATCTGAAACTATTGATGAATTTGTGGGAAGGTTGTCTGCTATGGCCTCAAGATTTGGGGAGTTGGGTGAAACCTTGGAAGAATCCATAAAGGTAAGGAAACTTATGGATTCTGTGCCAGAAAGGTTTATTCATCTGATAGCCTCTTTAGAACAAGTGATGGATCTTGATACAATTAAGTTTCAAGAAGTTGTTGGAAGGCTTAAGGCATATGAAGAGAGGACTGGCACCAAGAACAAGTTAGAGGTAACTAAAGATGATCAGTTACTCCTATCGTATTCAGAATGGCAAGCCAGATATAAAGATGCTAAGAACAAGAAAAAGAAAGAGAGACCTGGGAAGTTACAGAAGAATGGGGAGTACCATCAGAAGGCAAAAGGGAAATGGAAGGCTGAAGACAGGAAGGAAAGTAGTCCAAAGCCACAAAGAAAGGTAAAGAAGGATAAGTCACATATCAAGTGCTTTAAATGTGATTTATATGGGCATTATGCTAGTGAATGCACGACTGCAAAGATTGGAAAAGAGCAGGAGGTTAATTTGACTCAAGTGCTCAGTGATGATGAACCTGCATTACTGATGATGACTCATTCAGTAAATCAAGAAAAGGAGATGGTGTTCTTAAATGAGGTCAATGTCAAACCTTCATTGTTTGATTCAAATGATGGAAGTGAAGTATGGTATCTTGATAATGGTGCTTCCAACCACATGTCAGGGAATATAACTTTCTTTTCTGCGTTAGATAAACAAATAGGTGGAAAAGTCAGTTTTGGGGATGGGTCTAAAGTGGTCATCGAAGGGAAAGGCTCAATTCTTTTGGAAGGCAAATTGCAAGAGCAGAGACTATTGACTGATGTCTACTATATACCAACACTTAGAAGCAATATCTTGAGTTTGGGGCAATTGACTGAGAGTGGCTGTGAAATAAGAATGAAACAAGACCAGATGTGGGTGTATGAGAAGAGTGGGAAGTTACTTATGAAGGTTAGGAGACAGCCTAATAGACTTTATAAGATAAATCTCAAAATTGGTGCTCCTATGTGTTTTCTGGCTAGCCTAAAGGAACAAGAATGGGTATGGCATGCTAGAATGGGTCATTTGAATTTCAAAACAATGGAATCAATGTCAGTCAAAGATGTGGTGTTTGGTTTGCCAAAACTCAAGCATACACAACAACTGTGTGATGCTTGTTTAGCTGGCAAGCAGACAAGACAGAAATTTCCCAAGGAGTCACAGTTCAGATCAAAGCAGGTGTTGGAGATGATCTCTGTAGATTTGTGTGGACCCATCTCTCCAGAAACCAAGTCAGGTAACAAGTATTTTATGTTACTTGTTGATGATTTCACTAGATATATGTGGGTGTATATGCTTAAATCAAAAGATCAGGCATTTGAAATCTTTAAAAGATTCAAATCTGATGTAGAAAACAGGTTGGGAAAGAAGATTAGGTCCTTGAGATCTGACAGGGGGGGGGGGAGTTTACCTCTAATGTTTTCAATTTGTTTTGTGAAGAAAGTGGCATAAGCAGGTTGTTAACAGCTCCATACTCCCCACAGCAAAATGGGATGGTGGAAAGAAGGAATAGGACCATACTTAACATGACAAGAAGTATAATGAAAGGCATGAAGGTTCCTGAAGAGTTGTGGGCTGAAGGAGTAAGACATTCAGTGTACATACTAAACAGAGTTGCAACAAAATCCCTTGAAGATACCACACCCTATGAGATGATGAAGGGCAGAAAGCCAAATCTACATCATTTGAAGATATTTGGCTGTGTGGGTCATGTAAAAACCACACAACCAGGGCTGAGGAAGCTTGATGACAGGAGTAAGCCTATGGTTTACTTGGGAGTGCAAGAAGGTACAAAGGCACATAGAATGTTGGATGTAGATAAAGGGAGAATAGTGGTGAGTAGAGATGTGCAGTTTGAAGAATCTAGATGTTGGAATTGGTTAGCTCAGAATAAGGAAGTTGAACAAGACAAAGGTCAAGAGTATGCTGGCTATGAGTTGAATGAAGATGAGCAAGAGTATCTTGATCCTGAGATAAACCAGGATGCAGGAGAGCTGCCACAGCATCATATAGATTCATCTGAAAGTGATTCAGAACCTGCAACTCATACCCAAAATAACACAAATCAGGAGGCAAGCACTGTAAGAAGGTCAGGGAGAGTATCTAGTATTCCCACTAAGCTGAAGGATTATGTTCTAGATAGGAGGCTGAAGTTGGGAACTCAAAGGCAAGAAGAAAATGATCAAATTGAGTTGCTATTGGCTCATGAAAGTGAACCTATGTCTTTTGATGAGGCTGTGAAGGAAAAGGAATGGATTGCAGCCATGGATGAAGAAATAGGGGCAATAGAAAGGAATAAGACTTGGTCTTTGGTGAATCCTCCTGCTGGGTGCAATCCTATAGGTTTGAAGTGGCTGTTTAAAATAAAAAAGGATGCACAAGGGAATATTACAAAATATAAGGCAAGATTAGTCGCAAAAGGGTATGTGCAACAAGAAGGAGTTGACTATGAAGAAGTGTTTGCTCCTGTAGCTAGGATAGAAACAATCAGGTTGATACTGGCTTATGCAGCAAAGCAGAGGTGGAAGGTATATCACTTAGATGTGAAGGCTGCATTTTTACATGGGACATTGAAGGAGGATGTGTATGTGAAGCAGCCACAAGGGTATGAGAAGAAAGGAGCAAAGCACAAGGTTTATAAACTTGTCAAAGCCTTATATGGCTTAAAGCAGGCTCCAAGAGCCTGGAATATGCAACTTGACTCAGTTTTGAAGAAGTTAGGATTTAAAAGGTGCATGCATGAGCAGGCAGTGTACACTAGAAACAATCAGAATTCAAATCTGATTGTTGGAGTGTATGTTGATGACCTCTTGGTGACAGGTAGTAACAAGAAGGAGGTTGAATTGTTTAAGAGGCAAATGCAGTCCAATTTTGAAATGACAGATTTGGGGATTCTGAATTACTATTTGGGCATAGAAGTAAGTCAAAAGGAAGAGGGGATTTACATAAAGCAGTCAGCTTATGCTCTTAAACTGGTGAAAATGGCAGGATTGGAAAACTGCAATCCTACAAAGATTCCCATGGAACCTGGAGTGAAACTGATAAAAGATGAGGGAGGTGAGGTGGTTGATCCAACTGCCTACAGGAAATTAGTGGGTTCACTTAGATATTTGACTCAAACACGACCAGACATATGTTATGCTGTTGGTGTGGTGAGTAGATACATGCAAACTCCTAGAGAAACACATCTGCAGGCAGTAAAACATCTAATAAGGTATGTTAAAGGTACAGCAAGTCATGGATTGTTCTATAAAAGTGTGCAAGGTAAAGATTTGGAAGGTTTTAGTGATAGTAATCACTTGATGGATCATGAGGATGGTAGGAGTACTTCTGGAAATGTGTTCTTCTACAACAGTTCAATCATATCATGGCATTCCCAGAAGCAAAGAACTGTTGCATTATCCTCTTGTGAAGCTGAGTTTATGGCAGCTACAGTAGCAGCGTGTGAAGCTTTATGGTTAGCTGGTTTATTAGAAGAGTTGACAGGGGAAAAGCAGCAAAGGGTGATGCTTTATGTTGACAACAGATCAGCAATTGCCTTGATGAAAAACCCAGTTTTTCATGGGAGGAGTAAGCATATCAATCTAAGATTTCATTTTATAAGACAGTGTATTGAGAGAGGTCAAATACTTGTTGATTTTGTGTGTTCAAGACTGCAAACAGCTGATATTCTTACAAAACCATTGGCTAGGGTCAAGTTTCTTGACATGAAACAACTGCTTGGAGTACAAGAGTATAAGTGAGTTACTAAGAGAATGATCAACTGATACATTAGCATACACAAATCCATGGATCCCTGGTATGTGATGATATTGGGTGGTTATTTGATTAGTTACTCATGGTTCAGAGGTCAAAACAGAGAAGAAAAACTATGCTTGAATTAGGGGGGAATATATTAGAGAAAGTATGAGGGATGTTCCTGTAATTCAAGATAGTTAAGGGGTGTAGATGTTAATTAGCTTAATTAGTTGTTAATATTTCTGTTAGTAGTAGTTTTGTACCGTTAGCTATGATTAGTATATTAGGGCTTAATCGGTATCTTCTCTGTAATTTTTTCTATTCAATTCAATAACAAATCCTCTGATTTCTCTCCATTGATTTACCTGTGTTATACCTTGAAAACCAAGGTTTTCAAACCGTGAACCGAATGGTATACATCTCAAACTGACTGATTTATTTTGGTTTGGGTGGTTTGATTAGTTCCAAAGGTTTATGAATACCCCTGGTATGTGGCACAACTGATTTGATATAAAGGTTTAGATGAGTGGAATAACACGTACATGTAATTGATTTTTCAACTTGATTTATGAAGACATTAGAGTTAGAAAAGATATATACTTGATATATTATAGATGGTTCATATGGTATAATAGAGATAAATTTACAAGATACGGATTAGGAGATAAACATTAGGGAATTCTGAACATCGTGCTTAATGATTTATAGAGATCATATCTTTTTGTACACCAAGAAGTTTTATTATATCCTTTTAGTGAGACATGAATCTGTTGCCTCTTTTTGGGTTCTAATGATTGGTGTTTTCTGTTTATCAGAGTGGGGGTAAATGGAAAGAGAAACTTGACAGTTGGTTTTCAGATACTTCACAAACATTCAATGTCTATTCAAATCACTCATCAGTTGTGAAGGTAAGCATCTCCTATTGCTAAAAGTCTTCTATCTCCTTATATAACTTCAGTAACTATAATCAGTGAAATGTGAAAAGGATAAACATTTAACATCTTTTGATCCATTATATGTGTATGCAGGCATTGCTTTGTGCTGGTTTATATCCCAACGTAGCTGCCACAGAACAAGGCATCTCAGAGAAAGCTCTGAATAGCCTTAGACAATCTTTGGGTCCCACAACCGACGATTCTAATGTGTGGTTTGATGGAAGAAGGGTGGTCCACATACACCCTTCATCTGTCAATAGTAACATAAAAACTTCTCAGCATCCTTTTCTTGTGTTCCTTGAAAAGGTATAACTCCCGCTCTTCATTTTTCTTTTCTCTCCAATCATTTACAACTCGTACTTTTGTAAACAGGTGTGCTATCGGTCTCAAGAATATTCTAATTTTATTCCATCTGTGTTGATATTTATAGGTTGAGACAACAAAGGTGTTTCTTCGAGATACAACCATCACTTCCCCCTACTCTATTTTGCTGTTTGGTGGTGCCATGAACATTCAACACCAGGTAGCTTTCTTTTTTTGCGTTAATAACTTGTTCAGCCCATGCATAAATCAATTCGGGTTATATTTTATCCCTAATGGGTCAAACGGGTAAAATAAAATATTAGTTAAAAAGGACACGGGTTGAAAGGTGCCTAAAGTGTATTAATAAGGCCTGAAACTTCTAAACTACCTTATTCGAAAAATTAGACATTTTTTGAAATAATGCAGTTTTCTGTAATCATACTTAACACACTGCATACGAATAATTAATAGTTTTTTTGGGACAAACCCCCCAAATTTCTCATCTCTGTGCATGAATTCGACCCATAATTCATAGTCTGGGGTGGGCGCACACTCTTATTTGACTTTCTTTGACTATAATCATCTAGAAATCATTGTGCCAGTGATCCCATGTTTTATTGTACCTTTTGTCAATGCAATATTTGATGGGTGTCTTGTGCTCTTTTGTTTTTTGCAGACGGGTCTCGTAACCATAGATGGTTGGTTGAAAATGGCTGCGCCAGCTCAAACTGCTGTCCTGTTCAAGGAACTTAGACTAACTCTTCATTCAATTTTGAAGGAGCTAATTAGGAAGCCACAGGTAACCTTGAACCCTGGCTGCAAAGCAGTCACATTTCTTTCTTTTATTCTGTTTGACCTATTTTTTTTATACCCGTTTTATTCATCTTCTCTTAGTTGATTAAGGTTTTCATCTTATATTGCAGACTGCAAACATATCCGAAAATAACGTCATTCAGTCCATAGTACACTTACTATTAGAAGAAGATAAACCTAAAAGGTGATATGCTACAACGAATCTTCGGGACATTCCTTTTCAAAACCGACTTCCTCTATTTCACAGAGGGCGGTAAAAGATGTCGTCTACTCGTTACGGGCTCATGCATCATGTGCAATTGTGCATTGCGACTGATTATCCGTCGTATAGAGGGTCTAAGCATTTGGATTTTTAAATATACCCTTTTGATAATACGATAACATGCGGAGATAATAATTTCATATAATATGTGGGGTGTTAAATGTACTATAGAAGGACATGTTAGGGTGCATATTTTAAGCATTTTACTTTTGATTTGGTTGATCTGTAAAATACATATATAATCACATGGCATATTTAATGTCTCTATGTATGACTTTGTTATGTTAAGAGTTAAGACAAATGACCCAATATTCACTCTCAATTATAGCTAGCCGATTAAAAATGCAATATAACAATTTAAACGTTTTATATTTATATGGTTTTCTTTATGTGACGACACAATTTACCTGATATTTATACGCGAACACTATCTTAAAAAGTAGATTAAAATTTGGATGTTACAAGGTGCTTAATGGTGTATTTTTGACGATGTTAAGGTGTATTTGTAAGACGTGAAACGATCAAAACTTGTAGCACTCGTATGACTAGTGCTCATTTATTCTAGGCGAAATAGGACTTTATCCTTTCTTGGATAAAAAAAAATAGGGGAAGTTTTACTAGTTTGGATTAGAACTTGTGATGTAATTTTAACTTTTCTTTTTCTACGTAATCTAACACGTAATCTAACACCTTGCTATTTTATTACGTTTTCTAATAAAGCGTTGTCCGTTCAACAAATATCAAATCCACAACATACTACTATATCCAAACTTTGTACAAGAAATAGATAGATACAAGCCTCCATATAAATGTTTTTAGATTGTGTGTTGTTAAAGATGGATTTAGATTGGGGATGATGATCTTCTATGAGCTGGTAGAAAGGGTCAATATGAATATGAACTAAATGGGTCATCATGGTTTTTTCTAAATTTGACATAAACAATCCTTAAATACATCCTTTAATATAGTTAATTATATAAAGTCCCCTATGTCATTTTATTTAAAAATGACAGGAAAAAAAATTGAACTCGAATTAGCGGAGAGAACTAGATGTGTACAAAAGTTTGAAATAAAAGACATTTGCAGTCTAATTAGCAAAGCCAAAGAACACAGTTAACAATTTACCCATAATCTGTAATTAACTCTTAGTAATATATTATATCTGTAGAAACGGCGTACCTCGGATGGTCGGAGTGGCATGACCAAGGACGAACCATCGGGTATAGTACCGATCCACATAGTAGAAGAGTCGGGGTCGAGTCGTTGAACCGAACTAGTCGGGTCTATCTCTCCCAAGTCTTCTCCCAAACCTGTAACATAGAAGGAACCCGTTAGAAGGGGGACAGAGACCGGGGTCTCTGTACCACCCTCCGACGGTCAAGTAAGTAAGACTGAATAGATAGTTTGTATGCACATGTATATATATGTGAATGTAAATTAAATATGTAAAGGGGGTATCTAGAGAGATACGCATAGAGTGGTGGAAGTGGGTTTGTGTGGTCGACCTATGGGGTAGACCCACGAGGTCGACAGCTGAAGGTCGACTGCCGAAGGTCGACACCCTAAGGTCGACTGCTGAAGGTCGACAGCCTGAGGTCGACTGCTGAAGGTCGACACCCTAAGGTCGACCGCTGAAGGTCGACAGCCTGAAGGTCGACTGCTGAAGGTCGACACCCTAAGGTCGAAGGCCGAAGGTCGACTGCTGAAGGTCGACACCCTAAGGTCGAAGGCCGAAGGTCGACTGCTGAAGGTCGACACCCTAAGGTCGAAGGCCGAAGGTCGACTGCTAGCCATCAGGAGAGTAAAGTGCCTGAAGATCCCTTTAAGGGAGGGGGTAAGCCTCCCTTTATAGGAAAGTGTAGTGGGCCTGGATTGGGCCTGTTAGGCCAAAGCCTTGTGTAGGCCAAACCATGTCTGGGCTCAAGCCAATGTATTTGGCCCGATCCGGACATACGTCATCAGCCCCCCAGTCTAGCATGGTGTAGTGCTAGCTACACCATACTAGACTTATCTTGTTCTTTTTCCCTCCAAGATCTGCATAAAATATTAGTATATTACCTCATCTTGCTTGGATGTCTGGTCGGGATAGGCTTCTCTACAAGTATGTATCATCATGTAGTCCGGGTCGCTGTTTTGTTATGGAAATCGTGTGTTTGTTGCGTATGATGGTTGCTAGTTGCATACCATATGTACTTAATATGTTATCATAATAAGCCGTTATAGGCTAAGTAGTTTGGTTAATGGTCCGGAAACACTATTTAAGTCGTCGCAGTTTCTAAGGTTCGACTAATAGTCGAGGCACCTTATGTAAGATGTGAGGTTGGCCAGTGACCAAGAACCATGTGTAAGTTTTCGGAGGGTGGGTGGTCTGGTGAGTAGCCGAAAACCACTTTGTATAAGCCGTGAGAGGCTGAGTGATGTGGTCATCGACCGAGCACCAATATATATGTAAGCCATGAAGGCTGAGTGGTTCGGTCGACGACCGAGTACCACTGTGTGAGCCGTAAAGGCTGAGTGGCTCGGTCGACGACCGAGGACCACGATGTAAGCTAGAAAAGCTGAGTGGTTTGGTCAACGACCGAAGACCACAATGTAAGCCTCTAAGGCTGGGTGGTTCGGTCAACGACCGAAGACCACAATGTAAGATGTAAAAGCTGAGTGGTTCGGTCAACGACCGAGGACCACGATGTAAGCTATAAAATCTGAGTGGTTTGGTCAATGACCGAAGACCACAATGTAAGCTGTAAAAGCTGAGTGGTTTGGTCAACGACCAAGCACCACTATGTGCGGATGTACGGTCCGAAATATATGATCGATAGAAAATATATATAAGTGCGCGTTTATACCTAGGTTTGACCGAAGTCTTTCGGTCTATGTGGTCCAGACTGCGCCGAGCATCCCATAAGTCGAGTGTTAACTGCTCGACTGAGATGGCACGAATCCATGCTGGTCACCCACTAATAGAGCTGTGAGAAATGGACAATGAGATGTCTTCCTGTATAGCCCGGTACGGATAACCTATCTTACGAATGACTTTAACCTAGATGAGTAAGGTCGGCCTGTTAGTGCCGATGAAGGCAGACCCGTTGTGACCCTATCTTCTTTTGGTTATAGCAAAGCAGGCCTTTTGGCCTGCTATGATAATAGTTAGGCCGATATGCCTAGGCAGTTAGAGCCATTATCGGCTGGCCTGAATCTGATTATCTTGTATTAACGAACTGTATTATAGTTAAGTCGACATTAGCCAGCCGACTTGCGTAACTATATAGTCGCGTTTAGGCCAGGGATAACTGGCATTGAAAATATTTGAAAGTCTATCCAAGAGGATTTGTATTTTTGTTGATTAATAGTGGGACTTACGTATTGCCCAGCAAGTCGCCTACTTGTAAAATATTTCAGTGGTTCGGGGTAGCCCGGATAGTTCCTTATAATGCTCGACAGAGCGAATTGGTAGAGAGTATTATGATATCTTCGTGTAATGCTCGATAGAGCGTAATGATCCAAAGTATTTTGGATATCTTCGTGTAATGCTCGATAGAGCGTAATGATCCAAAGTATACTGGATATCTTCGTGTAATGCTCGATAGAGCGTAATGGTCCAGGGTATTTTGGATATCTTCGCGTAATGCTCGATAGAGCGTAATGGTCCACAGTATTCTGGATATCTTCATCTAATGCTCGATAGAGTGTAATCTTCATGTAATGCTCGATAGAGCGTAATGGTCCAGAGTATTCTGGATACCTTCTTATGTGTATAGCCGTGTAAGGCAACATAGTCGTCTGAAACTGAGTGGTTCGGACTAATCCGAGCGACCACATATGTTACTGCATGAGTTTAGTATTCTATTCATAGGTTGTCGTAGCTAGCCGTGAAGGCTGAGTGCATTACTTATACATATTTTTTTTTCTTTTTTCTTGATTACTTAGCATGTACAGGAAAAAACAGATGTAATAAGTTAGGTTTCTAGTCAGCATGAGTAACTACGTGACAAGAGGTTGATTGCTTGTGTGAACCATGTGAAGAGCCATCTCGAGTGGCTTGTTTGATGCTACATGTATTCGTTAGTAGTAGTAAAACTACGAAATATTTTGCCAAGTAATATTGTAATATGACAGCATAAGTATGTCAAGTTTGCCGAAGGGTCGTTCGTGCTTTAACAATACTGAGTAATACAAAAATTCATAATGCATGGGATTACCATAATTATAAACTTGTAATTGAATGTAGATGAACCGACAAGAAGAGTTAAAAATTACATAA
This sequence comes from Deinandra increscens subsp. villosa, assembly GCA_039602395.1. Lineage (NCBI taxonomy): Eukaryota > Viridiplantae > Streptophyta > Magnoliopsida > Asterales > Asteraceae > Deinandra > Deinandra increscens. The sequence continues at coordinate 23,192,362 of JBCNJP010000027.1, read as the reverse complement.
CTTGTTGATCATTGATCGATGCTTTAAAGTGCCTCGTTAAAGAATGTTATACAATCGTCTGATCCATGATAATAATAATTAGGCCAGATGGGCAATTACGTCCAGCAGTAGTAGTGAACCGTTGTAGGTGGTAGTCGACCACCATTTCAATAAATGTAGTGTCTCCCCTCAACTCAGGAGGATATACGTATGATGTTGAAATGTTTGTATCATATTTGCCATGATAATAACAATAATAATAAACCGATGCTTAGTAATTTCGAGGGGTATATGATATCCGACCCGCACCATTTGAGAAAAATAGTGTCCTCCTTCAGATTAAAATGAGATAATAATGCATGTATGTATAATCTTCGCATAATAATCTGAATGTAGGATCTTCATATAATAATACGAATGTAAGATCCTCGTGTAATAATATCAGTGTGTATGATCCACTTTGATTGTAATGGTGGAACTAACATCGGGTACTAGTTTATATAAACATTAATCTTACTTTATTGTAAATGAATAGATAAATATAATGTATCTTCGTTGTGTCGGAATATCCGAATATATAGCTTCTAAAATTGTCTAGGAGCGATAGCCGTTGATAGTCATAAATGGAATATGTTCCCATTATATATGTCATATAACTTGGAGTGCGCCATATAAATAATTTGGAGAAGTGTAATGTATATTGTTTATAAGTGGACCATTTAAATTTTAAATAATACTGGGGTGTGTAATGAGAAGGGCTAAAGTGACAACTTCAAATAGTTTAGGGTGTGTACTTGGCCAGATTAGCACCACATTTCAAATGTGACCTTATACAGAACCAAATTGCAAATGTGTATTTTTGTTAAGTAGCAATCAGTCGGCATTTCAGAAAAGTCGTTCCAGAGGCGGGTGTAACCAAAGTAGGTTTCCGTCTGAATAGTGTGAAGTCATCCGAGTGAGTTGGTTCGGTGAAGACGAGATCCAGAGATATATATAGTTCAAAGGAGATATACTTCGGAGGAGATTTGTCCGGAGAAGGATTCCATTCGACGAGTGAGTCGTCTAGATAAAAGTTATTCGAAGAAATTTTCTCGGTCGGCGAGATAGTCATCCGACCAATCAGCATGGATGATGATACCTGTAATCCAGAGATGATTATCCACCCAAATGATGAGTTAGTTTAGATAGGATGTCGTAGACGTCAAAAATTGAAACTGTTGCAGTTTTGCAATTGTAGACTTGTAGGGTAGTCTATAACAACATCAGGTTTTCGTCTGGAAGAAGTCATATGAGGCAACGTCCGGGTTGGATGTAAACTGTGTCACCGTACCGGCGACACGGCTCGGCACAGTGTATTCCCGACATGAAACCCCATGTCTAAGGTAGGGCAGTCGGTAATAAGCTTTCCGATCCGGCGTATGGGGTTCACCCGGTAAAGAATATGGTTCAAGGACGGCTTACTCGGGCTCACACCTGAGCGCCGTGTCTAACCGAAGCTAAGTGAGAGTGAGGTTGCCGGTAACCTAAATCGTTCGGATGTGGGTCGGCCAGAAAGAAATTGTTAGAATATGTAACGACTGGAGAGGAGGTCGCCGACTGCCGAAAGAGAGGGTAGCCGACTGCCGAAAGAGAGGGTCGCCACTGCCGAAAGAGAGGGTAGCCGACTGCCGAAAGAGAGGGTCACTGACTACCGAAAGAGAGGGTGGGGCGTCCGGGAATGTAGTCATCTCGCGTCGTTTTCATTCAGAGATTGTAAACTCGCCCGAAAGAGAGGGTTGCCGACTGCTGGTAATAGGATCATCTGTCCAAGATGGGTCAAATCCTGTTAGTCCGCCACAGTCGTATGGTTTGATGAATAGGTTTGGCCTTTGGCAGGGTTGTTTAGAGAACGAGGTGACCGTCCGGTCGAAGAATTAAACATGACAATGGGTGAATACGAATAAGTTGAAGTCTAGGATTAAAGAAATATGGGCTCTACGTTGAATATTGGTATTCACATTCATGCCAAGACTTTGATTATAAATGCTTCATTGGCTTGTACTGTGCAAGTTATATATGCACTGAGATATGCGCAGAAAAAGTTGACATGTTGCTATTCACATGTCAGATTTTTGTTTCCCATAATTAAAGAAGTATGGGCTTTATGAATTGTACATTGTGCCAACCAGGCTGTAGTCAACTTTTACTGAATAATATATTTTCCGACATAAAAGTGTGAATATTTAATTGTATTTTTCTTTTGCATATGTGTTTGCAAAAATAATATCAACAAATAAATTGCTAATATTCACGTAGAATCTCAAAAACTTTTAAAGAGATTATTTTTTTTGTTTTGGAAAATATACCATGGAGATCCATGATTATCAACATATAAATTGTGTGATACTTATATCCTGAAGCAACCAACATATGGGTGATTATTTTCCATAAATCGAGGAATTAGGTTCCAAAGCTCAAGGAATTTATAAACTTTCATAAAATTTCATTGTAATGTTTCCCTACTTTTTCATGCTTTACGTTCGTTCTGATATTTAGATTGAGTTTTAAACATGCAATATACCAAAAGAAGAGCATGTGTAGGGTAATGTAGCCACAAGACATATCTTAAGCAGGCTACAATGCATAAAAACGTGATATAGAACCTGTCAGCAAACCACGTGGACGAGTATCTGGACCTGGCATGGCAGAAAATGTGGATCTAGCTGTTGTTGTGTAGAGAGTAGAGACCACAAAGTATGTTTTCTTCGTGGTCCCACGGATGGCGCCAATGTAGAAACGGCGTACCTCGGATGGTCGGAGTGGCATGACCAAGGACGAACCATCGGGTATAGTACCGATCCACATAGTAGAAGAGTCGGGGTCGAGTCGTTGAACCGAACTAGTCGGGTCTATCTCTCCCAAGTCTTCTCCCAAACCTGTAACATAGAAGGAACCCGTTAGAAGGGGGACAGAGACCGGGGTCTCTGTACCACCCTCCGACGGTCAAGTAAGTAAGACTGAATAGATAGTTTGTATGCACATGTATATATATGTGAATGTAAATTAAATATGTAAAGGGGGTATCTAGAGAGATACGCATAGAGTGGTGGAAGTGGGTTTGTGTGGTCGACCTATGGGGTAGACCCACGAGGTCGACAGCCTGAGGTCGACTGCCGAAGGTCGACACCCTAAGGTCGACCGCTGAAGGTCGACAGCCTGAAGGTCGACTGCTGAAGGTCGACACCCTAAGGTCGAAGGCCGAAGGTCGACTGCTGAAGGTCGACTGCTGAAGGTCGACACCCTAAGGTCGAAGGCCGAAGGTCGACTGCTGAAGGTTGACACCCTAAGGTCGAAGGCCGAAGGTCGACTGCTAGCCATCAGGAGAGTAAAGTGCCTGAAGATCCCTTTAAGGGAGGGGGTAAGCCTCCCTTTATAGGAAAGTGTAGTGGGCCTGGATTGGGCCTGTTAGGCCAAAGCCTTGTGTAGGCCAAACCATGTCTGGGCTCAAGCCCATGTATTTGGCCCGATCCGGACATACGTCATCAATATCCAAATGTAACATTCAACAAAAGATTCAGTTGTTAGTGTGAACCGTTAACATGCCAGGGGTAAAGGAAACAACTTTACTACTAATTCCTAGCAACTATGTTTTACTCGAGTGTCACTGCAAAAAGAATACCTTCAGTTAACAAAAGATTCGGGTGTCAGTGTGATCACTTCACATAACAAGATTAACGGTGGTTGCGTTTGTTTAACTTCCGGCAGCTCTCCTGGTTTCACCGGAAATATTAACACTTAGAATTAACGTCGAAAACTAAAACCCGTCAACAACAGAGAGAATTCGAAGTTGGAAACTTTTTACAAGACTTACTTGGAAGAATCCGGATCCGGAAGTTTCATCTTTGAACCCCAGAAATCGAAACAGAAACAATAATCAGTCAAGCACAAATACATGGAATCATCCGACTTTATGGAGACAAGCATTGAAGGCTTTTAAATACCAATACTAAACAAGATACAGAAAGACAAATAACAAGAGTAATTTGAAACAGATATGGAAGGGAAAGACAAAAAAAAAATGTATA
>JBCNJP010000027.1:23172053-23187819 GCA_039602395.1 Deinandra increscens subsp. villosa | reverse complement strand
ATTTTTTTTTCCTTTAATTTTTTTATGGTGATTCTTTAGGTTATAGGGCTACCCCTAGGTGGAAAAAAAATCAAAAAAACGCCTCGGGGATATTTTTTTAAAAAATCTCAAATGGGGGCCTTGTTACATATGTAACACTCTGTACATATGTTTACATATGTTTGTTACATATGTAACAACAAAACTTGTTATATTTTTAAAAAAAAATCCCCGAGGCGCTTTTTTGATTTTTTTTCCATCTATGGATAGCCTATAACCTAAAGAATCACCATAAAAAAATTAAAGAAAAAAAAACTTTTTTACCCCGTTTTTTAAGAGTTTTCAAAGTTTTTCCAACTCGGAGTGGTTTTCCATAGATCCCTACCCTATATATATATATATATATATATATATATATATATATAGGGCATGGATATATGAAAAACCATTCCACTTAGAAAAACTATGAAAACCAAGTACATGGCTCTCATTAATCCACGTTGGTTTTCTTATCTACAACTTGAAGGGCATGATGGTCCATTCACCTTATTGAAGACTTTACCTGCAAAAAGAGACAAGACACTTTTCTCTTTCCTCTCACCTCACTCCATCTATTCCTCTCTCCTCTCTCCACATTCTCTTTCCATCTTCATCATTAAATCACATGTTGTAGTATTAAACTAACCTTCACAACCAACAATACCTATTAAACTAATTTTCACAACCAACAAAACCTATTAAACCAACCTTCACAACCAACAAAACTTTTTTTTGCTTTTTTATTTTTAGTTTTGCTTTTAAAAACCCAAAACCACATTTTTCCCGGCTTAAAAACGACTTGAATAGAACTCTATTAATATCCAATAAACCTCCATGATAATAATAAGAAAAAAAGAATAAAATCAAATAAAAGGCTAAAAGAAAACTAGCTTAGGTTAATATAAATTAAATTATCTTTTTCTATAAATAGAACTCTATTAATATCCACCAAACCTCAATTCTATAGAACTCTGCTAATATCCTCTTTTATTAAACGTTTTAGTTAGTTTACATATGTAAAAAATGTGTGTTTGTTATTAAACATTTTGCTCACAGCATGTTACATATGTAATTTTATATATGAAGCACGAGTTTCTATATGTAAATTTAAATAGATAACGAGATAACACATGAAACATTTAAAAATTTACATGTGTGGAACAAGTTTACACATGTAAATTTAAATGATGCAACATATTACGTATGTAAAATAACATATGTAAACATCATTACGTAAGTAAATTAACATATAGTTACATATGTAACATCATGGTTGAGTCACATATGTAACATCGTTTTTTAGATATACTATTCTTCTCTTTCTTCAAAATCTATTTTATTACATATGTAACATTAGATATTACATATGTTACATTATATATTAAACATATGCAAGTAAAATTACATATGTAACATTTTTAGCTAATAATTTAATATATCATCGAACTAGTACATTTAAGTAAAAATACATATGTAACATCATTAAAAAATAATATATAAGATTATATAATATAGTTTACGTATGACTTATAATATAATAGACGAGTAAAATTAAATACGTAACATGCCTAGAAAATAAGTTTACATAGTATAAATTATGTAACCTATGTATACGTAAGTAAATTTACATATGTAAAATTAGATATAATTAGCTTTTAGATATTACATTTTTTTGACACAAAGAATATATATATATATAAACCTAACAGAGAAATATAAAAGCTAATTAATCTTCAGTTCTTGATAATTATCTTCATCTTTGACACAAAAAATCATTTAACCTACACAGAAAATAAGTTAATCACTTGATATACGTATATAACATTAGAATTTTACATATGTAACAAAATACATTAGTTTGCGTTTTTCATCTTAGCAATAAATTGTAACATATGTAACATGTAACAACTTATAAACATATGTAAAATGTAACATATAACAAAATATGTGTGTAAAATTACATATGTAACACCAATATTACGAATATCACGTAAGTAAATTTACATATTTATATATTTATTATCTTAGAAATTTGTGTGCTACGCATGTTATGCAAGTAAATATACATATGTAACATTAGAATTTTACATATACAACAAATTACATCAATTTGTGTTTATCATCTTAGCAATAATTTGTAATATATGTCTAACAACTTATGTTGTGTACTAGAAGTGTTACATATAAAATCCAAAAACTTACATATGTAAGCCAATAGTTACATATGTAAAACCAACACTTAAAATATATAAAACAGTGAGTTACATATGTAAACCAAGAGCTACATATTTAAACCAAGACTTTAAAATGTAGACAACAAGTTACATATGTAAACCAATACTTAGATATGTAATCTCAACCCAAAGACTTACATATGTAAGCCAATAGTTACATATGTAAAACCAATATTTAAAATATGTAAAACAGTGAGTTACATATGTAAACCAAGAGCTACATATTTAAACACTTACATGTATTAAACTACGATAGAGAAATTTCTTTTTCTTTTCTTTTTTTAATAAAATGTTCTGGAAACCAACATTTTGGTCTCATCAAACACCCACAATTTGAAAAAGAATGTGTTTGAAAAAAAAATTATATATAACACTATCTTCCATGATCTTTAACACTTACGTGCTCCAAGTGCTCGAAGCTCCTCAATAACACTATCTTCCATGATCTTTAACACTTACGTGCTCCAAGTGCTCGAAGCTCCTCAATAACACTATCTTCCATGATCTTTAACTGCCCCGAACTACCAAACACAGCTGCTCAATAACTTTTTTCGGCCAAAATATGCAATTCCGGCCAAATACTATTTTCCGGCGAGTTTTCAAAATTTCAAACCGCTATAACTTGATCAAAACACAACGAAAATTAATTCCGAAAGTTGCCTTGGATTCGTCTTGACTAGGAGAACAATTATAGCACCATTGTTGATATGTTTTGGAATCGTTTTACAGGGCCAAAATATTCAGATCGACGAAGAAGATGACCGGAAAAACAGAAAACAACTCAAACGTTAACGAAACTCAAAAATTGTTGTTGCCTTAGCTTTGTATGATTATTTACAACTTGTAGCAACTGAGTTTGATAAAAAGTAACATAAAATCGCAGATTCGCCATGAATAAACTCGGAAGAAGACAAGAAACTGTTGTGATGTCGATGAAGAAGAAGAAGCGAGATAATTGCAATGGGGCTTCAGTTGTAAAAATTTTAAGTGTTGAATGGGGCTTCAGTTTGTTGAGATGATTCTACATGGAGATTGAGAAGAAAAAAATTGGAATTAGATTTTAAAATTCAAATTCAAAAAGGAAAAGAAAGAAATGTTGAATAGGGTGGTGATATGATAGGATGAGATTGTGCATGCAAATGGCAGGAAGTAGGTTACTAGAGTGGAAAAATCCATACCAAAAATACCCTTATTCATTTTAAATAAAGGGATACTATGTTTATTATATGTTATTAAGAATATATAAAAAAGGAAAATAGTCTAATAAATTAAGAACCCGTAGATGGAGTTAATCAAGGGACACAAATGGGTTTTCATGGTTTTCCAAACTCAACATGGTTTTCATATTATCCTTTCTCTCTCTCTCTCTCTCTCTATATATATATATATATATATATATATATATAGGGTGAGGTTCATTGTAGACACTTTCGCATGTGAAATAGCTCTTTTTCACATGTGAAATTTTCTGAATAATAAGAAAAAAGAAAAAAAGGAAAAAGGAAATTAATCACAACCATTAGATCAAGAGATCTAATGGTGAAAGAAGGTGTCTACCTGTCTACACTTATGGGGGTGTCTACAATGAACTTTTCACTATATATATATATATATATATATATATATATTATATTACAAATATAATAAAGTAATTAGTAAATAATGAATGAGTCATGGCGAGTCATGTTCTAGCTTTAAAAATATTCATGACCCAAAATCCAAGCTCGAGCTATAAAAAGAGATCGAGCTCGGAATCGAACACGAGCGTGAGCCCCGTAAGTTGTAGTGTTGAACAAGTCATGTAAGAATAATTTACAGTTTCTTTCGAGTTAGCATTTGAATAATATATAAATTATTGTTAAAAATCTTTTATGAGAAAAAACTAAAAAATATGTTGATTTTTTTACATGCAATAATTGTTAAGATATCACTTTTATAAACGAAAACGTGCGTAAAGTATATATGTTATTTTTTAGGCTATATGCTCATAAAACACTAAAGTGGTGTTTGGGAATTAGAATTGTTTATAAAAACTGTTTATTGATTTACTAGCCACTTACCCGGGTAAATATTCGGGTCTAAAACGTAAAAAAAATATAGATATATATAAATATATACTATCTAAAAAATTCTTATCGGTAAAACAATATTCAATAATAATAAAAAAGTTCAATAACAATTACAAATTTGAGAAGATAGATTTATACACTATATTTCTTGTTACATTGGTTGGACAACCGTCTTTATACAAAATCAAAATCTTCAGACCTTTCTTGCTTTTCACCCTTGATAAAACAACATATAATTGACCATGAGAGAAGACGAAATCTTTCAAATACAATCCAACTCTCGAAAAAGATTGTCTTTGGCCTATGTTTATAGTCATAGCAAAAGAAATGAAGATCGAAATGACTAATGAAATTAGATGTGGATGGCACCACAATAACTTTTTTGTTCATCTTGCAAAATATAAACAGTACCCGTAATTTCATAAAGTGAAAATTGCTAATCACTCTATCTAACATATATCAACTAACTTTATGATTCTTATATGAAAATTACTTGATTAAGAGACATATTAACAAAACCTAAAGCGTGTATCTTTCTCATTTACAATTCAAACCGCTAAATCGTATGATACGAACTTGAGAATTTCAGACAAAATAACAAAGCACCAAACATTGTTCAAAATCCCAACCACGCATAAGTACTCAATTTACTATAAAAAAAAATGTAACCAAATTGCAGCACATGGTCAAACAATTAAATCCATAAATACTCAATTTACTATAAATAAAAAACAAATCACACCTACGCTAAACGAAAACCGAATTTCGGAACAAAGAAAGTGAAGCTAGAACAAAAAACAACAATGCATGAAAGCTAATAACCAAAAACAGTGAAATAAAAAAAAGCGACATGAAAACTCAATTCGATCAGACTATGTTTTATTATAGAATGCTAATAAATTAAACATGTGATTTGCAACAAAAAAAAAGGCTAAAAATCACTCTGAAGACTTTTCATGAGAATCTACATATGTTTTGAACCCCGCAAGCTCATAAAAAATAATAAGCATTGTTATAACATGATCAAAAATATAGGAAAATAATAAATTTTTGGATGAACCAAATTTTTTTATCACAATAATCCAACAGTAGTTCAAAAATCACAATAAACAAAACTAATCAAACCTTAAACTAATTAAGCAGCTGTAAAACTGACCATTTATGAACAATAAGCAAATTAACCATCAAACTTTAAACCAAATCTAATTGGCTTTCATTTATAAATAACCACAATTTTAAGTTTTAGGTTCAGTTTTGGTTTATAACAGACCCATGTTCTAAACTTGTTTCAAAACTTATGGTTTATTGAAATTGTTTGTGGATTTCTTATCTTATGAGCTTCCTAGGGGCAAAATAAACTAAGATTACAACTCATATACTATCACACAATACGCTTAATCAGTAATTACGTACTAAATTTAATACAGATTATTAGGCTATATGCTCATAAACACTAAGCTGTTGTTTGGGAATTAGGATCGTTTATAAAAACTGTTTATTGATTTATTGGTTTTTTCAAATGTCATCATTTTAAGTGTTTGTGAAATAGATAAGCACTTTTGGTTTTGGTTTTTTATATAAGGTAAATAAGTCATTTTTAATAAGTCATAAAAAACTACTTTTTCTAATAGTGCTTATGACTTATTAACATACAATTATCATAACATCTTCATTTAACTTTATATCCATCTAACTCATTTTTAGTCATTTTACATATAAAAGTTAAACCAAACACTTTTTAAAAACAACTTATCGATTTATTGGTTTTTATCATAAAAAAACCAATCTAAACACTTTTTAAAAAACTTTTTTAAAAAAAGTCATAATCAATAAGCACTTTTGTACAAAAGCATTTTGAGTTTAAATAAGCAATCCCAAACACCCTCTAAAAGGAAATGTTATTTTGAAATTTTATCAACAATTTGCTTATGGAGAAGGAGATTCGGTATTTTATGCGATATGATTTTTTTAAAAGAAAAATATTTCAACAATTATATGAATCGGGAGGGATTCGTCGGTGAAATAAATCGAATTCTAAACCTTGATATACCCAAAACAATACATTTTTGTTACTGCGAGATATACTGGCAGCCACATATCGTTTGATTCAAATAAAATTTGGAATGAGTAACTTTACTACATAAATCATTAGCAAAATAAATGTATTCGCTAGGTAGCAGATAATCTATTCCAAACTTTATATGCCAAAGTTCCTTACTTTGACATGGTATATATATCTAAATTTTTTATTTTTAGATATATTTTTTTAGACATATTGCTTTAACTAAGTTGCAACTAAAAATTTGTATCCATTTTTTCATGATATTATGTATGCATAAGATATAGCATGGCGATTTTTTTAGAGAACAAATTGTCTCTTCTACAATGGAATCCGATAAGTGAGATTTTGAGTACGTGTTTCCATAATATTCTTATGTCCGAAGAAATGATTCATCGAAATAATGAGTCACCATGCAATCCATGATATATATATATATATATATATATATATATATATATATATATATATATAATTACATTCCTCAATAGTCTATGAAGTTTTTTATATACTTCCCCACATTTTCATAACTTCAACACGTAATAGATCAGAAGTGTCACGATATTTCATGAGCGTATTTATAAGATTTTTTTTTGCCAACCATGAGAACGTTATATGAAAACTCACATGAATCCATCAATACTATCTGAACGTACTATGTAAGTTGCATCATGTGTGGGACAATTGATCTCTAAAAAGCTATGGTAGAAAAGTAGAAAATCGATAAAATTTTAGAGTTATTTGTTCGTATGAAGGGTGTAGAAACGAATTTGGGGTGGGAATTCCCAGTGGGGCTGAGTCTGTGTTGCATAGCGTGAATAGGTTTTTAAATGAATTTCACTCGAATAGGTCGTTGGCTATGCTTACTGTTGATTTCTCTAATGCATTTAACCTAGTGGATAGGACTGCTCTTCTTCGTGAGGTTAGCACCCGATGTTTGTCTATCTCTTTGTGGGTGAATTGTCTATGCGCGCAACTGGCTAGGTTATATGTGAGGGACAACTGTATTTGATCTACCACTAGGGTTCAACAGGGGGACCCCTTGGGGCCTCACCTTTTTGCCTTGGTTTTACACCCACTTATTCGCCAAATACGTGATACTTGCAAGTTACCTTTCCATGCATGGTACTTGGATGATGGTACGATTATCGGAGACGCTTATGAAGTGGCTAAAGCATTGGATATCATTAGGTTTGAGGGGGCATTTTTGGGCTTGAACTTAATGTCCGAAAAACTAAAGTTTTTTGGCCGACGTGCAACGGGGTAAATGTGAAGAAGGGTGTGTTTCCTAGCGGGATTGGGCGGCCACGTTTGGGTGTGAAGCTACTCAGGGGTGCTGTTAGCCGGGATGCAGGTTTCATCAGCAGTTTAGCTGTGAAAAGAGCAGCCAATGTAGTGGATTTAATAAGATGCCTCCCTCGCTTGTGGGATCCTCAATGTGAGCTCCTCTTGCTTCACTCATGCATGGGGGTTGCTAAGTTGTTGTTCGGTCTCCGAACGTGTCAAACTATGTTTGTTGGGGAAGCTGTTTTGAGGATCTTTAATGGAGGTTGGCATCCATCCCGCCTCGATTTGGAGGTTTAGGCTTATACTCGGCTGCATATGTTTCTACATACGCCTTTGTGGCGGCGAGGGCGCAACCATGGAGTTTACAGGACCACATTCTTCGGGTATGTGGTATTATCGAGTTAGATTCTGATTATGTATGTGCGTTGGATTGCATGCGCAGCTCCTTTCCTGATTTTGATCTTAGCGGGTTCGCTAATTAGGACACCCCCCCCCCCTAAAGCCCAGAATGCTTTGGCGAGTGCCTTATTCAGTAAAGCCATCAACAGTTTGGGATAAAAGTTTGACTTTTCTTCTAAGCAAAAAGTCGTGCTTGAATATCTTCGGGCCCTTCATGCTCAAATTTCCTGATTAGCATTCCTATTGAACGGTTAGGTCAACACATGTCTGCAGTGGAGTATCGGACTATCCTCAAGTATCGGTTAATGATCCTCTTGTTTCCGATATATTAGCTTTGCCCGGTTTGTCGCAAGCCCACAAGGTTTGTTTGGATAAATTTGGTGAGCATGCGGTGCATTGCAAGGAGTTTCCTGGGTTTAAATGCAGACATGATTTGATCAGAGTTGTTCTTTGTGATGTGCTCAAACGGGCGGGGATCTCAGCTAAAAAGGAAGCCTATGTTAACTTTCTGACAGATCCGCTCAAAGGAAGGTATTCTCTACGACCAGCTAACGTCCCTGTGTTCGGAGGGGCGGGAGAGAAACACGCATGTGTGGACCTTATAGGAGTGTCCCCTCTTGTCGAGCTCAGGGATAACGGGTTCGTTGCTGGCCTAGCTGTGTTGAAGGCGAAATCAGGCAAAGTCGCTAAAAACGATAAATCCTATTTAGAAAATCAACATGTGCTTATCCCGTTTGCGTTCGATACATTTGGGTCACTGGCCCCGAGGCAGTGGGGTTCCTTAATAGAGTTCAGCGGTCGTGCACAACAATTCCTCGACCCCTAAAAATCATAACTTTGTTTTTAGTAGGATCGGATTTGCTATCCAAAAGTGGGTTGCAACGCAACTTGTTGTCCGTTTAACCTGACATGTTATTGTAATTTGATACTTGTGGCCAAATAAAAAAAAATCCCATCTAAAAAAAAATAAAAATTAAGAGTTCCAATTCAAATTAAACAATTTAATGAAATATCATATAAAAATAAGGTTAACAAAATACAAACTTAAACACATAAATTAAGTTATAACTCTAGCTCAAATAATAAGAATTCCCACTTTCAAACAATAATTTCCTTGTGCTCCAACTACATACAAGGCGTATTAATTTATTAATTAAAGTTTACTTTAATAATTTTTACATAATCTGAACTACTGAAGGTTAATTTGATTAGGTCTCTCCTCTAATTAATTATCATCATTATACCCTTATAAATAGTTGGTTAATCATAAATAATACTTTACAAGCTTTTCTTAATTATTCTATGCTTAAACCATGCAACAGGACACATAATGGACACGATGTTTGTAGAAAACATATGATGAGGGGAATGAAATCGTTAAGGCTCTTGAGATTCATGAAATTGGTACTAAAGATATGTCCATTATTCGATCGTGTGCATGGTTACAAGTAGGGTTTATGGTCCCCAAAGATACATGGATAAACAACGTACCCAAATTGGAATATAAAACCTGAATTCAATTTTGAATTCAAGATTTCAATTACTACTGTTAACCATTGTTAAAAGTTTTATGGTGAAAATTTAAAAGTTTACAAGGAAATATATTTGAAGTTTTTCCAATTCGAATCAAAATAAATATGAAGTTTTTCGGTCCCATTTAAATGTTTAACATCCTTATTATTGAGTTTAGATCAATATATCTTGACAAGATCATCGAGCTAAAAATATACGTTTTTAAAGAGACATTCTTATTCTTATGGTTAAGTGGTATACTCTACAATCAAAATATTAGGGGTTATGGTGGGGGTATGTCTCGGCATACCCCCTCGGCATCACTCGGCGACTTGCGGCATTTATTCGGCGACCACACCCCCCCCCCCCTCGCGGCAACAAGATTTTCGGCGACCTTCTTTGGTATTTTCGGCGAGTGTTTGCCGAATACACAACCCCACCAACTAGCCGTTAATTCGACCGTTGCCCACTCCAACGGCTAGTTTGGTTTTTATTTTATTTTTTTAATTCACCCACAACCCTATAAAAACCCCAATATCACTTCAATATTTTTTACACCTCTTCTTCTCATTTCTCTCTACAAAACCAACCAAAAAAAATCACTCTCTCATGGAATCAAGGAAGAACAAGTCACCAGGCACCGGCATCAAGAAATTCCGACCGAAAGTGCGGAAAGATAAAGGTGAACCTTCCAACATTTCTCAAACACAACCACACCCACAACCCGTATTCTACTCACAACCACCCTTTTTATTTTTAGGATTTGGTAATTTTTTTATTTTTAGGACTTTGTAACTTTTTTTTTTAATTTAATGAATTTTATGTTTTTATTTTACAATGAATGTTTTAGTTTAATTTTATATGTTTATTGTAAATATAAAGTTAAAAAATAAAAATAAAAAAGTTTGCTTAAATATTTAGGCAACCATACTCACCTCCAAAACATCATTTAGGCAAACTTTTTCTCTCTCCTGTTGACACAACATGATTGGTTGCCTCTATGATTCAAATGGTTGCCTTAGTCAACCATACCCCCATCCTAAAGTTTAAACCTTACAAGATATGAGGTGCAATGTGTTTATTCTAAAAATCTAAGAGTTTCTGCTAAAGAAAACTAAATATATTCAAAAAGTTACTAAAATGAACGTCATAAATTAAATAGTTTATTCAAATTTGTATAGAGAAGAAAAAAATATGTAACATTATTGATAATAGTCTAGAGATCTTCCACTTGAAGTAAAGTTCAACTTTTAAAGTGGAGAATGTAGCTCACTTGTCCAAGTTCCAGCCGTTTTGGTGTCTTATTATATACTCAACTAAAGTGACAATGAAATGTTAATTTCATATATCATATCATCTTTCTATGGTCTTTGTTTCCTCTTTTATGAACTTAGTAGTTTATTTTTAAAGTACAATGGTAAAGGGCATGACTCGGCAACATCATCCATCTTAGTTTTTAAACCCGACTTTGTTAACGTAATAGGGCCCGGTGTTTCCACTTATTTCGTACTTTCTTTTGACTAAAATTTGACCATCGTATGGGAGGGTTCTTGCTTGCTCATGCTTCTCCCCTCTCAAAAATCTGACATGGATAGAAATATTGAGAGTTTATATAGTTGATTACCATAACATGGTTTTTACAAGTTTACATATTTTCAGTTCATAACATTAATCACATATTTGCTCAAATAAAAAAATTAATTACATATATCTTCTTCGTAAAGCATATATATTGCATATTTATTAATTTACTAAAAATTAAATTGATAAAAGACTATTTTACCCTTAATTTTACTAAAAGATTTTTATATATTTCTCGTTTCTATGACCTAGGGTGTAAATGAGCCAAGTCGGCTTATAAGCTACTCGAGATCGGATTGACAAAAATCTCGAACGAGTCGAGCTAAATGAACTATAGCCTGAGCTCGAGCCTAAAATATGGCTCGTGTAATAAAAAAGCTCGAGTCTAGGTCTTAGGAAATGAATAATATAAAAATTATTTATTAAAATAATGGTAGAATAGTCATTTTAATAAGTTAACTATAATAAAATGAATAAATATTTAATATGTATAATTTAATAGATAAAAAATGCAATTCATTTTTGACTTGTAAAAATATGTAATTAATGATTTAAAAACGATAAATATGTAATTAATGATCTTAAAAATAAGAAATATATAAATGACATTTACACACTATAATAATAGTCTTGAATTTCATTTTGTTAATCATAAGCAAACGATACTTAATTAGTTACGGCCATGGTTGACTACTTTTTTATGGGTTTTTTCATTTCATTTTCATAAACTCTACAAAAATTATGATAATAAATTATATGCTGTTAGTAAAATAAAAACCGTCCAAAAAATAAAATAATGAAAACCATTAAAAATATATATTAGTAGGTATATAAATATGTAACCAACAAATTTAATATTCGTTAATGATAATACGAAAGGGATGACCTATAAAAATAAGTGTGTCCGAGTCTTGTGACGGGAAATAATTTAAAAGTGGATCGTGGAGAAGAGTTATTGTAGGGGACTAAACACATGGCCCAGTCCCCCATTATTGATTTACCACTACCCATAAACGTGTGTGGCCCACATTTGCCAAAAGAACTTATTACACCATATGATTTCGAAAGAAGAAGTTTTCTATATATGAAATTGATATTTTAACCGAATAATAATCATAACTACATAAAAAATATTATTATGTAGAACTAATTATTAATAGAAACATCGACTCAGATTTCATGAAACATGTTACATGTTGGTAATTTTGTGCCATCTAATTTATTTAAGTGTAATTAGATTGGTTTCTTAATCAAATGTAATTATAATAATAATATCAGATACGTGTAGAGGACAAACTCGTCGTTAAGTGAGTTGATTAATATTACTTAATAAAGTAATAATCTGATAGAACCCAAGATCAGATATGAAGTGGGTCGAGTTGGATAATATTACTAATAATTAATAATCGGATAGAACCCAAGATCTGACCTGAAGCAAAATTGGCTTGAATCATTATTGAACCGCCTTAGGGTAGTTTTCCCTTGTGTTTCAAATTGAAAAATACGTACACGAAATTCATAACAAAATTTGCATTCTCAATTATGTAAAACGACTTAAAATTATCCGATTGGTTTTCACCATCAAAATATTTTGAAAAGGTGATGACATGACTTTCAGCGACAATCCAACAATCAAAACCTAAAATTCTACATTATGAAGACCTCTATACCAGATCTTTATGGAGAGGCCTTATAACCTGTAATCTATATATCACATCCTAACTTCTTTATATTGCTATCGTCGTATGAATGGTAGTTGAAGGTACGATATGTTGGAACATTTTGGTAAAATTTGTGAATGAGAGAAGTGGTGAGTGTCCCACATTGGTGGGAGAGCAAACATTGGAGTGGGTTATAACAGATAGTTGGTCCCTTATAGTTCACTTCTTGTGTAGAGGCCACTCCTCTGTTGAAAACCATGATGTCGCGGGCACCCGGGCTCGGGACCGGGATCTGGTGCGTGCTAATGGCAAATGTCTCGACGTCGCGGTGGCCGGTTGGCTCAAATGGTTCTAGTGCATGGGATACATAACAACTATTCTTTTTTGGAGAAAGTAACCATAAAGCTCGTTATGATTATTGTGAAACGTTTGATGATTCTGCAAAATATATGAGACATTTCGTAGATGAGTTTTGCGAAATGTTTAAAACATTTCGCAAACAGTTGTTTCGGTTTTCAGTTTTAAATCCGATTAAATGCCCTTGAAGACGTTCAATGGTATTTAATTTCTTGTTTTAATACCGTTAGATGTTACGTAAAGCTGAGTATACATAGTAGACTATCAACAACATTTCAAAAACCAGGGAACGCACGAAATCTAATGATCTCTGCGACGTTTTCGCATATTTGCTCACTGCTTTGGAATAGCAGTCCGGTTTCAACTATTAAGGGCTTTCAAGCCTACAATGTGACAACCGCATATTTTAAGGTTATTTATTTAAATAATAAATTTCTATTTGTTAGTAACCGTGTATTTCATTAACTGGTATAGTTAACTTATCTAAGATATATCACAACTTTAATATTAGTGTTGTGAGCATCTGAACAGTCCTCGCGCCCCCAACATATTTCGACGTCGGTTGGGGTGTGACACCAGGGTCAAAGTAATCAAGGCAATCACGACGGTCGGTACCCCTCAATCTATAACCCATCACAACCTTGGAACTACAATTCTCAATGGTGGCAGCCTTCCCCTAGCATGTACCCTTCACAACCCCTATCTTGGCCCAACCAGATTTACCCTTCCCAGCCCAATAGCCCATGGCAGTTTCGGCCACCCAGAGCCCAATATACTCATCCATCGGCCCAAATAGCTGCCCAATGCGTTAAGCCGAACTGGCCTTGGCCATGACTTTCAAAAATATGCAGATCACACCACCGGACCGTAATTGATACATAAACATCGGTGCCTCCACACATCTCACTGCCAATCCTGGTATATTTCACACCCCGTTGTCAAAACCTGCAATAATTCCAAATATTTTTGTTGGGAATGGCAATACGTTACCAATTCAGGGTTCAGGTAATGCTTTACACCATCTTCCCAACCACACTTACAAACTCAACAATGTTCTCTTAACTCCAATATCATCAAAAGTCTGATTTTGGTTCGTTAATTTTCTAAAGATAATCACGTTGCCATTGAATTTGATTCATTTGGCTTTTCTTTGAAGGACCTCAAGACTGGAAAGCACATTTCCAGCCACAATAGCTCCGAGACCTCTACCCATTCACTCCACCATTGAACACTGAGTTTGCTTGCATGATTGCTCCTTCCTTGCATCTTTGGCGCAAACGTCTTGGTCACCAGGGACCACAAGTTTTAGATTTTTTTATCTCGTCATAATTTCTTTTTCATGTAATAAAGAAAAAAATTGTTCGTCATTAATGCAAGTTATCGAATAGTAAACGTCTTCCATTTAACGATTCTTTGTCGGTCACATTTGCTTCTTTTGATATTATACATTTTGACATGTGGACATTCGTATTCTAAGCAAATGCGGTTATAAATACTATATGGACGTTATCGATAACTTTTAAAATTACGTTTGGATTTATCCGCTTAAATTTAAATCTGAAGCTTTCTCTGCCTTTGTCGATTTCCATAAACTAATTGACACCCAATTTAATAAAAACATTAAATCATTCCAATGCGACTTAGGTGGTCAATTTGACAATTGCGAATTTCAAAAATTTGCCAAAAATAATGGATTTATTTTCTATTTTCCTGTGTCCTCAAACTTCCTCACAAAACGGGACTTTGATCAATTCCTTCTAATTTACGTCGATGTGTTATCAATTGTTAATATTTTCTGTACGTTGCGATTTAGATGTTATTTAACCCCCTGCTCATGTGGAGTTCTATTAATTACTTGTTTTGTGTACCCAGATGACCAACCATAATGTGTGGGCCTGCTAGCTCTAGAAAAATAATTTAATTGAACATAACCTCATCATCCACCGTAAGGTATAGCCTTAGTTTAATCTTTAATAAGACACATTTATGTAAGCTACCCTTTCACATAAACAAAATCTAATCCAATATATGTTATTATGTGTATTTAAATTTTAATTATGTAAAATTTCAAAAAAATAATTTTGGAATGGCGAAATGCATTAAAACGGACACACTAGCAAAACACTAGCTGCCAAAAGCAAAACACTAGCTGCCAAAAGAGGACAACAAACATTACATTTTAAAAGAATACCAATCCGTCCAAAAATATAACGGTCATTACATCAATTGCTATACCATAAAATACTCAAACTTTTAATCTCGTTGATCACCCGGTGAAATTTCAATTAAAGTGTATTTAAAATAGAGGCAAAATGCCATTTTACCTTTTATTTCATAAAAAAGTACTGTCACATTTTTAGTAGTAGATAGGATTAAAAGCTGTTACCAAACACCTCAAATAGTCAACATAGGCATGTAAAGGAAATGGTCCAGTAGTTTTTTTATTTTTTAATTGCAATGGTCCAGTATTTAAAAAGTGAGCTAAAAAAATGCATTGTAAAATTATATATATAGCCGGACGCCCGGACAATTTCATATATGTTGTTCTTAATTATAAAATTAAATTAATATAAATATTTTGTGTAATGT
>JBCNJP010000027.1:23072291-23171553 GCA_039602395.1 Deinandra increscens subsp. villosa | reverse complement strand
CACATGTTGGACACCTATGTGGTGTGGGTTGGACACCCACAAGGAGTGGGATACACACGCGTAGGGTGCGAATTGGGTATCTTTATGGTGCGGGTAAGATACCCGCATAGCACATGTGAGTTTCCTATAGGGGATACCTTAGGTTCTCTTAGTACATGGGAATGAACCCTTAGGTTAGGATATGCCTAGCCGTTATGGTGTTGGATTGAATCCATAGTTCTAGCATGTGGCCTAGTGACTTAGGTATAACACTTTGATGTGATATGGTTTGTGACCCCATTTTGATGTCTTGGTTGTAAGATATCAGTTTAAAGTGGGATGTTAACGTAATTGGCCTGAATTGTGGTTGATAGCTTGATGAGGCTTGTGTGAGTTCAACGAGTCCTTGTTTTAAATATGTTTTATACGTTTTGGCTTTTCATTATCAATTGAATTGATTTATGTCATCAATTGAAAGACGTAGAAATCGATGAAGAGACATCGATCGGGAAATAACCAGGAAATAACGTCGGAGATACCATATTTGTTGTTTGTCCATCAAAGGTCCCTACATTTTAAGAAATTACAAAATAAGACCCTCACACTAACTAGGTTAATGTATAGTTAACGATGGTTCAATATAGACCAATGGGTTAATAATTGAGATTATTATGGGGAAAAATCAAAACTGAAATTATTATCGATTGTGATAACTAGGATTAATATGAAGCAATTTTCCTATATGAAATTATTATCGACTGTGATAACTAGTCTGCCAAGATCATCATCTTCGTGAAAACTTTGTTGCTCTTTAGTTTTGTTTTAATATCCAGTACTAGTACTGTTTCTTGGAAAATTGCATTCAAATTTTTCACGAGTATCAATTCTTTTAGTAAACTTTAGACGATAAAAGCGTTCCAGATGTTTTTTTCCTGATGAATGAACTATAAACACATCTATTACTCATCAATCTAGTCTAAAATATACAAACAATACAAATTTCAATTCATAATATCTTTTGATTTTATCATAAGTAGAAGTGATTAAAAACTAAATAATAAGACAAAAACCATATGAACTTCATGAGCGGAGCTTTTAACGCAGGGGTGGCGTAAGGATAAGTTAAATAAAGCTAAGGCTTTAGGCCCCCATTTCAATAGAACCTACAATTAAAAAAAGTAAAGAATACATATGTTTTATATGGTTTGACCATTGTATAATCTAACAACCATAAAAATTATATATTTTTGAAAGGGTCTTCGGATATTGTGTTTTATTTAGGTCTCAAAAGTTGTTAAGACACCCCTGTTTTAAGGGGTCCCAGCCTTCTACGTTATTTGTTCAAAAGTGTAAATTTATGCATATTTTTTTTAAAAAGTTTATATGTATTGAGTTGACCCCCTCATTTTTTTTCTTCGGTCAGAAGTATAAGTTCTATATGTATTGACTTTAACCCCCCCTTATATTAAAGTTCAAGCTTCGTCATACGAACTAAGGAGCCCATCTAGAATACCAAATAATAATCTAGATTTACAATTAGTTATCATACGAGTGCTTCGACAATCGACATAGCTCGAGTTTTTAACAAAATGCCTAGGAACCATACGAAGTAAACGTACAAATCACTCTACAAACATTGAAACATACCAAGTCATGTGTTCATTTCATCTTGGTGACTAGGTCTCATGAGTCATGACAACAATGTACACGGTTTAGATTCAAGCGTGAACCATGGTTTGTTGACCCACCATGTCCCAAAATAAGGAAAAAAAGATGATTAGACTTTGCCCATTAAACAAGTTGTAGCTACCCTTTATCTCAAAAAGAGTTAGGTGGTGTTTGTTAAAGTTTGAATGAGATGATTGACTCATTTACCAAATTTTGTTATAAATCAGATTTTTGTAACGAAAATTGTTGTGTGCGAAGACTTTAGGCCGATTATTTTATTTAGGGTCCGTCTTGGTTTCTAATGTTGCTCTAATCTTTTTATTATATATACCTAGTCATGTAATTATAGATATTGTACACTATGAGCTAATAAGAGAGAAACCCTAGTTGCAGCCGGTGGACGTACACTCAGACCGAAGCATGTTACACCTTGTTTCGCTTTTTAACGTTTATATATTCTACATCGTTTGTGTGTGTTATCACTTCTGCTAGCCACGAACCTAATAAAAACAAGACTCGTGATTTATGAGCAATGCTAAATTACAAGCAGACTTGAACAAGAAATCGGGAACTTTTGACACCTCGCAAGTAGAACAAAAACATCCATAAGCGTTGGAAGTAAATGAGACAAATTGTTTGTGAGATACTTAAGATGGGCTTATTGAAACCTTTAATCAAACCGAGTTTAAACGAGCTCGAGCTTAAACTCAAGATCAAATTGGAGTTTAAGTTTAATTAATAAACATCTTGAGATTCATACGCTGAATTGATTAGGCTTGAGAGCTTATAGAATAATTAGAACATAAAACTTAAAATGAAGAGAACAAAATTTAAGCTCTTTTAAATTAACATCCCTACTTACACTTTTTATCTTCGGCAGTTGGAGGATCTAATGAGTGATGACCGCTGAACTTCATCATAATTTTTTTTTGAAAAAGTAAGTGTTTTTAAAAGAACTAAAAGATAAAATTTTGAATTATATTTATTAAAGATAAAATTTTGAATTATATTTGATGGATAAGAGAACTTTATGCCCAATTGCCCATACACAAGTTAAGAGCCTTGAATTCGACCCAACTACTCCCACTACAAATCTACAATCATCCCTAAAATATTAAATTAATTATTTAATACATACTCATCAAACAATTTTTTTATTTTAATTATTATTATTATTATTACTATTATTATTATTATTATTATTATTATTATTATTATTAATTAATTAATTAATTAATTAATTAATTAATTAATTAATTAATTAATTAATACAACTACTCCCACTATAATCATCCGCCATATAGAGGGAGTAAAACATCACTCCAGTAGCCCTCCTTCATGCCATTTGCTTCATGGACGGGTATTTGCCTACGCATATCTCCATCACTTTATGATTTTTTTTTTTTAAATTCTGTTGTAACAACTTATATTAATTTTTTTGTTAACTGTAAATAACCACTACTTCTAAACATTTTTATCACAAAAATACCTAGGAATCTCCCTAAAATTTACACATAGTCTCTCAAAAATAGATCCAAGCAATTCATAAAGTCTAAGATGAAGAAGTGTTGGTAAAATCTTGGCTCAAAGTTTGGGAAGATCTTGTAAAGATCAACTACTTGTCTACTTATGATATTAGGGGAGTGGTTAGCACACACTTTTATTTGGTTTTTTAGCGTGCTGAATACCGTATTCATTGTCAACTAAGCTCCAAGTGACATGATTTGTGAAGGAGAATCACAAAGTTTGTAGGTATCTACAACAACTACAACAACTGCAAAAGATGATGAAATGATAACGGCATTGATGTCTCAAAATAATACCGATCCGTCGAGGGTACAACTTTGATCATATATCTAGTCATTTGGCTTGTTGTAAAAGAGAATATATTTATATTTGTGATACAAAATAGGATACAAACTTATAGTTGGTAATTATACAATGTATTTCATTTTAATATTAACGTTTAATTATCATACTTATAATTTAAAAAAAGAATGGAGCGTAGAATGAACTATTATCTTGGTTAGGTAACGTACTTTGGATGAATTGAAATAGAGTGTGATACAGTGCTGAATGTTGATATAAAACCGAGTATAGGAAAGTAGAGATGGTTTACTTGTTTATAAATACAAGTCGTGTAAATTTAATAACTAAAATTTGAACCCAATTAGACAAAGTAGATGTGATGGATTCCCGGTCCATCAAATTTCCATGGTTTTGTTATATTAAAGAAAGGACTGAATCAGTAATTACTAAATTTAAATGATGAATTCAGTAATTTTAGATATTTATAAAAGACGAAATCAGTAATTTACTCTATTATTATTATCTTTTTGTTAAACTATAAATAACCATTAGTTTACTCTATTTATTTTTTTTTTTGTTTGCTAAACTATAAATAACCATTAGTCCATTACTTCAAACATTTTTAGAACAAAAATACTTCTGTAAGCCCAATCCTTCTGATCTACTATTTGGACGTGGTAGAGCTCCTCATTTGACCACTTGACGTACAAGGCCCAACAGTGAATATTCAATTTTTGGTTTGTTTTGGTTCTTTCTATTTGGGATTTCAGTTTCACGAGTTTGGTTTGTTTTGGTTTTGTTTTTTGTTTTTCCCTTTCTATTTGGGTTTGACTTTTTGAGTTGTAAGCCATAAAAATAATTGATTTATTATTACATTTTTGGGCTTAAAACTTTTGGTTAACATAATTTATTAGTTTCTTATAAATTACTTTATAAAAAAGATATTGTTATTAATGTTTAAGTAAAAAAAAACATTATTATCATCTTCATATGTTTCGGTTCGATTTTCTCTTTTTTTTTCTCATCAAAAACTAAAACCGAAACATAAAATTCGGTTTATGATAAAAAAAAAGACAAAACCACATTGTCAGTTATTAGTTTTAGTCATTTTATTCCGTTTGTTTATATTGGTTTTTCATTGTCGGCTTAATTTTTCGGTTTGTTGCTCACCCCAAGGCCAATACTTCACTGTCGAAAACGTTCCTGATAAATTTTAGCAGTTTGAGATATCATCAACTTTATAGAATAATAAAATCTATAATGAGATATTATGTATTACTAGATTAATTCTCTATTACAGTATAATAAAGATAATTACAAATATATACTATATTATAATACATATAAGGAGGATAAATTTGTCATTTACTTTAAAAATCAAAAGTTCAAGGAGGCAAAATCGTCTTTGCCCATTACGTTATTTTTTTTAACGGCTTGTCCATTACGTTACTAAATACAAAAAAAAGTTTATTAAAGCGAATAAACAATTAAAGCGAAATTAATTTAGAGATGTAGTTATGTAACAATGTTTAAATAATTTTTAAAAATTATTCTTATTTTATATAATATAAACTTTCATTAAATCTTAAAATCTATATAATACTTTAATAATTAATTATTGAATTGCTTTTCCAATATGTGTTAGTGTGTTGTATTTCCCATCACATCATACGACCACCCCGCTAGTTATAACTAATATATATTTATATCAAGCCCCAATTGATATATTTTAGGGGTGCAACTATAATATGGGTATATTTATATTTTCAAAACATAATATAATCATAACATCCATGTATTTCATCACTTGTGATAGACACTCTTACACAAGCAAGGACTGTTCCTTTGTGGTTGATTGTGTACGATTGTTTGGCATTCTTTTTATAAGGGCATGTGGTATATATGATGTTAAAGAGTGGTGTTATTGTGTCACGTGCACGATTACTAGATAATACCATTTGGTGTTGTGATAGGGTATACATGATGTGGTGTGGTGTGTTGTGACAACCGGCAATTTCCCAGGTTAACCCCGTTAATAACTTGTGTTATATTTCGATAACGTCCGTTACCACAGTTAACTAGAATAGTTACACGAACTTTGCACATGAGTCTAGATGTCGGTTAACTAACTTGAGTAATTATAATTTATGATTTTATATAAATTATATTTTATGATTTCACGAAAACGTTTTGTAAATTTATCTGGCAATTATATTTATTATTACGTGGTATATATGTATATATATACGCACGTCGTTCTATGATTTTATGTGACGACGCGTCACGTAATCGTACGAAGCGTTTCTATATTTTTATAGGAATTAAAAACATATAGTTATGGGGGTTATAACTATGATTTTATGGGATAGATATATCAGTTAGGTTCTTTATAAAACTTCGCTCGCTAATAAGTCTTGACGTACACCTGAATAATCGTCGCCCAGTTACTCTTCGTTAGTCCCCGTTAGCATTCGTTAGTTGTCTCTAAACTTAGGGGGGCCTAACTTGTAATTTTTTTTGAACTTGTTTTATATTTGATAAACTAAACTGGAGGGACCGTTGTGTAATTAACCAAACCTCATAACCTTGTACGTTTAAAGATGAGGGGCCATTCTTGCCAAATTTCAAAAGTCACATTAAATGACTTCTTTAAAACTCGACGTCTTTATTCCGGACAACCGAAGAAAACCGATCGCGGTGACGATCACCTTCGGTTATGATTTCTCAAACGTCGGGCAATTAAGTTCAAGAAATAACCTTCATTAATTGATCAACACCCTCATTCTCCCTGCAAAATAATCACACACCTCCCTCTCCATTGTTTTCTTTCAATCCCAAAGAACCCCCGTGAACCACCGTGACAAGTTCCGACCACCACCCAGAGTTCTAAGCTCGATCCGTCGTAGCCTTCACCACTTGTTTCTGTTTCCCGATCAGTGTGGGTGTATCCGTTTGGCGTTATCAATTACCGAGAGCGATCACAACAACGTTTGAAGACATCACATGCGGATTCCAGTGTCGGGTCTGAGTCGCCAACCGAGTTCCACCGTACGACCACCACTCGACCGCCCTGCTCCGTCGTCATCAATCACCGCAACATCAACAGTAGTACCGGAGTGATCGCAGGAGCGTGAAGGCATCACAGTTCGTCGTCGTCGTCGGGTTCGGTTCGAATAGATTATCGTTATTCTCGTGTTCGGTGTTCGTTATTCATCCGAGGTAATCTAGCACTCCTTGTATTCGATTTTATAGTGTTTATACGGGTCGAGTTTACCCATTTGTAGCTTCTGAAAATTTCCGGTGAAGCATCAATGGTGGTCCGACTGGTTGGGGTTTATTAAGGTAGAAGATGACCCTGGGTATTATTTGTTATATATCTTGTAATCGGGTTATATCACAAACGGTTCGGGTGGCCTAGTGGTCCGCTGCCCGCTTTGTAACTCGGAGGTCGCCGGTTCGAACCCTGCAAACACCAACTTTTTCTTTTAATATCCTGTAAACCCGCTTCTGTGTTCACAAACTGGTTAAAAGTACTCCTGATCGAATTAATTTACAAATGGCGACCCAGTCCAATGGTTTGGGTGTTGTGCTTGCTTCTGTGTTCACAAACTGGTTAAAAGTACTCCTGATCGAATTAATTTACAAATGGCGACCCAGTCCAATGGTTTGGGTGTTGTGCTTTGAGTCTGAGGTCACGGATTCAAGTCCTGTGACCACCATTTTTCATGCTTTGTTTCTTTTTAACAATTTTAAACATCTCTTGGTTTAAAACCCAACTACCGTTTATTCTCTATAAAAGCCCCGTAGAGTTTTCGTAGACCCCGTTAGGGTACTCATTGAATTTTTGTTATTATAAAAACATTATAATTTAAATGAATTAAAATTTTATAGTCTTGTTATAAGTAATAAAAATTAGTTTCAACTATAGAAATATATATATGTGTGTGTATATATATTTGACGTTCTAAAGATTTTCTTTGAACTCTCGAAATTTCGACATGACATATTAATATATATATATTGGACGATTTATCTTTCACACTTGTGACTGCACCTCGATATTCATATTTATGAACATATATATATAACCCGACCATCTTTGATTTTCATAAAATGTTTGATTCCTTGATCTAAGTGTCATCTTCACTGCTTTCGAATAAACGATTTTTATCAAGTATTGATTTTGTCACCTACGTCGTACTTGGGTTTACTTGATATCAACAACGTCGTCTAGGCTATGTTACTCATGTGCAAACACACACTTACGTATGTAAAAACGATAGGTGCTCGGTAGTTACGCAAGGCTTGAAGTCTTACTAAATTGTAGCAGCGCACCCTAAGGTGAGTTTCACAACCTTTACGTTACGTCCGGTTATGGACGATAACACACGCAAACACGTTACACCCGGGTTAGGGTGATAACACGACAACTATTATGTATGATTAAAGTAGAAATCCAGTATATATTACATGTTCACGTAAAATGCTTTATCTTGAAAGTCCTTACTTATCGAACCGTTAATAGCAAATAGCGAGGGGATATTGGGTAGTACTACTGGGGTCTGACAAACCCCACTCAGCGGGCACGAGATGCACCACCCGACTGGCGGTCGGACTGAGGACAATGTCAGCCTAAACTTACTGTGATCGAGTAGACACGGGGAAGGCAAACCACGTAAGGAATTATTCCTACAACTAATTGGTCAGCTTCGGTTGCGAACGTTTTAGTGACATGAACTTAGGCTCGCTACCTACGATATGGATTGTACTGTTAATATACATGCTTACATACGAATAAAAACTGTTGTATTCGTACTGCATAACTATACTAGTTATACTTATGTGCTTATGTGAACTCACCAACATTAGTTGACACTTGCTCTTATGCATGCTTTGCAGGACGCTAGGAGTATCGGATTTTTGGGCACGTACGTTGGCTAAAACCTTTTATTTTGGGGATTGGTTTTCAAATCTTTTCAACTTGAACTGGTATTTACTTATCGGGCGCTTGCTTGCGCAACTTGACTTTTATGAGCTTCCGCTAAACTTTAACTCTGATTGATATTTCCCGTTTGGAAATATATTTACATTTTGAACCCTCAACTTATGTTTAATGTAACTAATGACTCGGGTCCTGGTCTGGTTCACACCCCACACGGTTAAACTCCGTTAGTGGGAATTGGGGGTGTGACATGTGTAATAGTGGATTATTTTTTATTGGTTTAAAAATAAAAATAAAATATGTGGAATGTTATGATTGGAGCAAGCTATCTCCCTCCCTCCTCTTCACGCCGTGGAAAACTCCACACCAAAATACCACACCACCCATCACGCATGCATCACGCGATGGTGGTAATGGTTTCACGCCGTTTTTAAGAGCCACGTGTACATAACGCCCTGCATAACGCAGGCATACCGCCTGCTCTAAAAGGAGCATTTGATGTGTGCTTTGCATTATGCGTCAATATTATAGTCAAACCAGATGCAAGTTATTTGGGTATCGTTGTACAACAAATGTACCAAACTCTCTTAAGCACTCACGCACACGTGAAGAAAACAAAAAAGAAACAGAGACACGTGATATATAGTGGTTCCATCGAATATGATTTAAGTTTATTTTGTAAGTAGTGATTTATATTTCTCGTGCACAACCAAAATTACATGTACAATGGATTATATTTATAGGCTCGAATTATGGTAAATAGAAAGAGAACTTTAAAACAACCGAGTAAAAAGCCTCCACACCACACTCCATAGTTACCTTTAAATCTAGAGTAAATTACGACATTCGTCCATGTGGTTTGCACGTTTTTTACCTTTCGTTTCTAGGAATCGTTTATTAGGCTATGGTTCAGAACTTTTCCCATTTATTACGGCTTTGGTCCCTGAGACGTAACGCCGTTAAAAATTTCTGTTAAGTGAATATTAAATGACCTTTATATCCTTGTCTTTAACTAATATATACATAAGACCCATTCTATTCATCCACCCTCAATATGTATGCAACGTATTGGGCTCTAAAAAGTACACAATATGAAGCGTATTGGGCTATTAGGGCGTATATACTGATCAATCGTACAGCCCCCCCCCCCCCCCCCTGAATTTTATGGCAGCCACGTACCCAATAGGCCAATATGGGGCGTATTGGGTTATATGAGGCGTATTAAGGACGCAAAATGTAATTAACTCTTATGTATATATTAATTAAAGACAACGATATAATGGTCATTTAATATTCACTTAACATAATTTTTAACGACGTTACGTCTCAGGGACCAAAACTGTAAGAAATTGGAAAAGTTTTGAACCATAGCCCTAACAAACGATTCCTAGGAACGAAAGATGAAAAACATGCAAACCACATGGACGAACGCCGTAATTTACTCTTAAATCTATAAATTAAAATGTATCCACTATATGTTCGTACACATCTAAATATGAATTGAAATACACACATTTGACTCATTCTGTTCTTTGAAATCTAAAATCTAAAAATTATTGAAAAAGAAAATACTTGTCCTAATATTAAAAAAGAGTTTTCATAAACTTAACAAAAAAAAAATTACATAACGTGAAAAGTGGGTCAGAATTTCAGAATGTGAAATATTCAACTTTGGAAGAGA
This sequence comes from Deinandra increscens subsp. villosa, assembly GCA_039602395.1. Lineage (NCBI taxonomy): Eukaryota > Viridiplantae > Streptophyta > Magnoliopsida > Asterales > Asteraceae > Deinandra > Deinandra increscens. The sequence goes on along the minus strand of JBCNJP010000027.1, from coordinate 23,161,474 downwards.
AGCCATCGACTAGTAATTAAACAAACAGAATGATCAGAAGAAGAGAAAACAAAATTAAGGTTCTAGAAGAAAATTGACTGGGTAACTGAATTTGACACGTAATTAATATAAGGAAAATGGTTCGTATTTGTACGTATAACTGTGTGGCTGACGTTCAAAGGGTTTGGTGTGTTCCGTGGCCATTTTAAACCCACCTGGCCTGGTGTCGTACCACACCACCTTAGCAGCCGGGTCCAAAGGAGGCTGGCTCAAGCCTTCATTCTATCACCTTTTTGGGATGCCGTTTAATTGTGTTTCCGATTTGAAACAATTATAACAAAAAAAACTTGGTTAGTATTTACTAACCGGATTTTACTTCTTGCGTTTACGTCTCGTAGTTAGGATAACGCGGATTATGTTACACAACTCTGTCTCCTACACTATAAACTCTTGGTTAATTGTGTTATGTTTAGATACGTTTATCTATAAAGCAAACACTAAAAAAATAATGATTGTCATGTGACGTCAATTTAACATAGCCATGGGAAAACACTACTATTCATAGGTATGAACTTTTTATGAAGTTAAAAAATGTTGTTTTTAATATAATTACCTTATATTTCAAGTTTCAAGTTAATCTGAAACAAAATCTCTAAATAGTAATCAAGATTCAAATATGTTTCGTTTGGCTTACTCGTTTTTTCTGATTTTGAAGCATTTTTATAAAAAAGTTATACAAGATTATAAATATACATATTTAAAGTTGAGTGACTTTTTTAATAAAAAGTTTGTTACTTTGATAAAAACACTATTCAACTTGGTTACTAGTATGTTAACTTTCTTTCTAAATACACTTATGAGATTGTGTTACCTCAAAATTAACTTAAAAACCTCGTTACTACTACGCTATATAATATATTTAGATAAAACATAGCTTACTCTTGATATGTCATTTTAAAGCGATTAAACACATTTAAGGTCTAATACTTGTGTGAATAAAATTTTGTTGACCCTTTAAAAAAGCTAGATTAAAAAACTAATTACGTTTAAAAGTCTTGAAATGGGCCTGGAGGAAGGTGGCGTCTATCGTGTGCCAGGCATGCAACCACGTGCTCCAACTTTTTGTTTTTCCTTTGACAACTTTTTACATGAGTACTTTGATTTGGATTTTGAAGTATTTAAGTGAATTTTAGTTAGAGGGGTTGATTATTTAGTTTTTATATTATTATATATATTTTATTACTAATAAGAATGTGACCCGTCCACGCGTTGTAACAGGTCATCCATTTATGAATTGTTAAACACGATAAGTATGAAGTCTTAAGAAACTAATAGATGTTTAACTTACAATACTAAATTACCACATATCATATCACTTAGAAATATAATTAAGTACAAAACCAAAACCAATGGCCATGATATTTTGCTTCTCATTGAGAATACTCCTACAAATCAGTACTAAAATCAGATATGCAAATTAGAAATTCCAAATCGGTAAAATGGTCTGCAAACCAAATACAACTTGAAGATGGTGCATGCAGCTTTCGGTGGGGAAAATTTTCTACATAATAAAGTGATTAAATAACCTCCTTGGCGCCATTAACTGGAGCGTAACACCAGCGGCCATTGTCTAGTGAGCAAAACAAAGGCAGGACAACAACGAGGACAAAGGAGGCGACAAGACGATAAGAACATATACGATACCACAGTACGACGACCACCAAAGCCCCTATAACATTGCCAAAAAAAAGATAGGAGAGAAAGGGTTGTGGACTACAAGATGAGAGGGAAAGGTTTTGTGGGTCTCGAAGCAATTAATGTAAAGGCATGAGAGAGATAATCAAAGGAAAAGTGGGATACAAGTGTAAAAGAAGGATATGATGAGTGTATTACTGCTAGTACACGCGACTACACATACTGCAGATCAATTTCATGTGTTTCAATCCTATTGGCCGAAATTATGTGCTATCAAAATGCTATTGGTTGTGAAATCCGACCCATTTTAAAAATTTTGTAATATTTCGATTTTCGGTTTAATACGTACCAGAAGAATTTTTGGGTATTTATACCTCCAAAGAATGTTTGTAAATGATCCATAATCATTTATTTTAAAGCAAGATATTTAATTAAAAGTTTTTGAACCAATTGGGTTCGTCGAAACGAAGATAAAGCAATTTGCGGGTTTTATGTGATTTCGGTGCGCGATTCGCTGTTTATCGGAAAATATCATATTTGGACCTAATTTTTAAATTTTAGTATTTTATGAGCCTCATATTCCTAAATCATATCTCGAGTCATTCCGGACAAAGTTGAGTCGCGAAACATTGGTGATTAACCTAAAAGTGATACGTACGTCAATTTGTCTAAAACCATCGTGTGGCATGTTTATATTCGATATTAGCGGCTTGAATGTGGTGGATATGATGGTGGAGGAAAACTGAAAAAAAAACGTAGATAACAGTATTAGAAAATGGGCAAATAACGAAGAACCAAGCTCGAAACGAAGCAACCGCGCGACCAAGGGTCGGTGGTCACCCTGGGCAGCTTGCGGACCGCAAGCTTGCCAAAGAGAACCTCCCGCGGTCCGTATCTTTCATCAGACGGGCTAAACCCTAAAAATCTCCTATTTAAATCTCATTAATCCATTGTAGCCTCATTTCTTCAAACCCTAAACACCCTTAGCCGAATTCTTGCTATTATACCATCATCATCGCCATTCCTTTGAGTTTTGAGCAAGGTTTGTGAAGATCCAAAGCTTATTCCATCATCATTCATCATCCATTGTTTGGTATATCTTAAACCTTCATGTGTTACTTTCCTTGCATGCTTCAAGATTCAATTTTTATGAATGATCTAATTTAGATCTAGGCCATGCATTCTTGTTATGATTATATCTAATGATATCCATGATAAAAATGTGAACTTTGTAGGTTTATGTTTTTATGGTTAACATGTTAGATCTTGTACAATTCATGATAATTGTTTGGTTTTTATGCATGCATGATGCTAAATTTGCCATTTTTATGATAGATCTAAGGTTCAGATGATTAAAGTTGATTACTTGATGTTGCATGATGAATAAAGTTGAAGTATTTATATATATACAAGCATGAAAACTATGAAAGATGATATTTTGATGATGATAAGCAATAAAGACTTGATCGTGATTTCGTGATGCATGAATGTTAATAAATATGATATCTTGATGATAAATCTAGGGATTAGAAGTGTAACGTTGATTACTTAATGTTACTTGATGAATAAAGTTGAGGTATTTAAATATATACATGCATGAAATCCAAGAAAGATTATATTTTGATAAAGATATGTGTTAGAAATCCATAGATCCATGTAGGTCTTGCATGTATAGTAAATAAAGATTGGGTTTTGATGATGATGATGATGATGAGGTAAAGTCATAATTTTGTTTAGATCTTTGCATGAAAACTAGGGTTGTGTGATAAAAATTAAATTTATATTTATGATAAATATCATGGGATGCTCTATGTATGCATGATAAGGTATGTGATGTGCATGTATGAGTATGTTATTATTGTAGGATAATCATGATCATTGTTTGGTTCTAGGACGTTGCATGACGATATATTTTATGTCGTCATGAAAAAAATACTTATATTAATAATTATTTTGGCTTCGCATGATCAAGCGTTATGTTTGAGTCATATGATAAGTTAATTAAGTACGTCATCACTTAAATAAATCACCAACGAGTCGTCGAGTCGATTATGTCCGTCGTGTCATTTTGGTCCTAGAATTTATTTATTTTTATTTGATCGTCAAGGTGGTCTCCGGGTTTGACCATTCCCTTGTCGTGGCATTATTCGTCCGATCGCAACTATTATATCAAGTGAGTATTCATAGCCCCTTTTCTTTTATCGTATTGGGGTGCAACATGCACGTTTATCTAAACTCATGTTCGTTGTTCATTAAACCTAAATTACATGCGAATTTTATGTTGTTATGTGTGTTCTTGTATGTGAACTTGTGTGGCTTATCACGGTGGATGGTACCTTGGCTCTTGTTCATTATTTGTGGATAATGTTCATGTACATGTTCATAAGCGTAAATCATTAACTCATTGAGTCGAGGTAACAATAATAGATCTATTGGTGTGACAACCCACCTGGTTTGACTGGTAATTGGCGCCATGTGATTGGAAACCTAATTCTCAAGGGCTTGATTATGCTACTCGTTATATGCTTTGGTTCATTACTTGTTTAACGTACTTGGATTACACTTATCTCATTGAATCGCATGCTTTACTCTAGTAACGCATATAAACATGTGTTTACTCACTAACTATTCATAGTTGACCTTTATATTGTACATGTTGCAGGATATGCAGTTTGATGATCTTGTTGACGACGTTTAAGATGCATAGGCCTTAATTGTGACCTAGATAATTAAAAAGGATTATTTATGCTTATTCATTGTCGGATTATGTTCGGATTATTATTGTTCTCTTATTGTTATGGAATGGGTTGATTAAAAATACCGCAACTTTTATTTTAGTATTGTGTGCATCTGGACAATGACTCCGCCCCGACGTATTCCGCGTTGGTTAGGGTGTGACATTACTTGGAAACAAATCAAAAAATTAAAAAGCAATCCATGTGGTTGAATCCATCCAAATTTCGAAATCCCCTAACAAATTTTACCATGATATGGTCTTAAGCTCCAAAATGGAACAAGCCCTAGCTCCCACTCCTTCCAAACGTGATCTGCGAATTCTCTAGAATGAGCAGGGGCGAAGTTTAGCCTAGGCCAGATCGAGTCCGAGCCCATCCGTTTTTCGCTTACTAGTGTAATTTGATACCAGTCCGAAATTTTTTTATATACTTAATCCAGCCCCATCCTCTTTTTAATTAAAAAAAATTTATATACTGAGTCGGCCTGGGCCAGTATTATTTATCAAGTCGAAAACTTACTAAGGATATTAATTTGAGTTGAATTATGCATAATGAGATTGTGAATCAAAATTAGCGTTTTTGAGTTGATTTTGGGGAAAATGATATTGTGAATCAAAATTGGGCATAATGAGAAGTAATGATAAAAAGTCATTCGTAATACTTGGATAAATCTGAAGTCGTGTAATCACTTTAGATCAAACAAATAGAGTGGATACCAAGTGTTTAATCGGATAAAATCTCGGATAAAATCAGATTACGATTAAATAATTGACACATTTGTTTCCTCAAATTTACTTAATGCATTTTCGGACAGAAACAAATCGACCCCGCCAGGCGCTGCCCTCAGAACCCTCGTTAGTCCCGATAACATTCAAACAAGCTGCAGTCTTGTTTGATTGTCATACGCAACCTAAATAATAATAATACTAAGATTCCAACATAATTGTGCATAGTTGAATTTGGGATATAGGGTTCAAAATTAGGGTTATTTTATAAAGCTTTTTAGATTGTGCATAATGAGATTGTGAATCAATTGTTGAATACTTGAATTGATTGTTGACTTGTTCTAATTGACCCGACCACACCCGAACCAAATATCTAACCCGAACATATAACCAAGTCACAATACCTAGCAATAGCCTAATTTTTTTTAGTTCCTTCACTTTCGCCCCCAGCCGAGTTTTAACCCAAGCTTCGCCCCTGAGAATGAGAATGCTTATTTTTGTCTTCTATCACCAATATTAGGCAACTAGTCCCTGTACTTTGCTCACTTGGTTAATTTTAACCATAAAGTTCTACTTTTACGCTTAATACCTTAAGCTTTCATATTTTATTTACTAGTCACCCATTAACTTTAGTAACTAATGAAACACCAGGGATATCTACTATGGGTTATTATGTTAGACACATAACACCCAATAACTCTATGCAACCAAATAAATCATCTTAAAATAAGACAGGTTTTGGGATGTTATAATTCTTTCACTGTTCATGCCGTATATTTTTATTAGTGATTGTGTCTAGAAGATAAAGAAATACAATAATAAAGAAATACAAATTATTATTTATTTAAACTAAGAGATATGAGGAATGGGATGTGTGTGTTTTAGAAAATAGAGAAATAAATTTAATAAATTAATAATTTTTGATTAAATTATAAGGATATAAATAAGGAGCTACTCTCAGTAAACTACCATCAATTTTCAAAAGTAAAAGTATGATAATAATTCTTCCCAAAAATTAAGATTCTTCAAAGTGACAGTGACACTGAATTTGTAAACCGACATGTTCGGAAAATAGCACATTTCATCGCTTATCTTGTTTACATACGCCACAACAAAGTGACCATATTAAGCGTAAACATCACCATATAATTGAGACTGGATTAGCCTTATTGTTTAATTCAAAAGTCCTATAGGTATATTGGCCTTAATGTAATTCTCCACACCAATAGAGGGAGCCAGACAATCTACTTGTACAAGGTATATTTTACATACAAATACACCAAGAATTAGATAAATATATGAAGTCATTTAATAAAATATATTTTACGTAGAAGTACACCAAGAATTAAAATAATACACAAAGTCATTTAATAAAGTATATTTTACATAAAAATGCAACAAAAATTAGATAAATAGACAAAGTCATTTAATAAAGTATATTTTACATATAAATACACCAAGAGAATTATATAAATACACATAGTTATTTGATAATTTAATAATGCTTAATTTTTTTTGAACGATAATTTGGCTCAACGGTGTATCGGGACTGTTTACCCTGGACCTACCCATTGTCTCGAGTCCGAACCTCATAGCGAGGGAACCCGGGAGCGCCCACCCCCCCCCCCCCCCCATTTGCACCATCAGACGGGAACCGAGCAAGCCCGTAAACCCTATCTTGTTAGGATCAAGCAAACTCAATCCTTCATTGCCCACTAATATCTCACAAAGTGGTGTGAGTGAGACTAAAATTTGATTTTTTTCAACCACAAGCTTAGAATTTAACCACTACACCAACTTTACATAATAATGTATGTTACGGTACTGGAAAATAACAGCGAATTTATAAACAGAAATAATAACAATATTATTTTTATTGAATGAGAACAATACGATTACACTACAGAAAGGAGTAGAAGCAAAATAACGAATTAAATGCAGAAAACAGAAAATGACGAAGCCAGAGCTCTCGTGTTAAACACGATTTCCTTAAAACAGATTTCGGTCTGTTTCCTAGGATACGGTGGCTAAAGCAACGTATTGCCGGAGTTTTTAATTGCCTGAGACGCAGAGAGAGTCGAGAAGAACAGAGGAGAATGAAATTTTCGGTGTGTCTTTTCTGTCTGATATCAAGGGGGTTAAATAGCCTCGAGGTGGATTGCTGTCCAAGACAACAATCATCATTAAACGTGAATAGCTGATTACGTATTAACTAGGATGGAGTGTTCTCCAAGATCAAATCATTTCTAAAAATAACTAGCGAGAGGAGCAAAAACCGGTATGCACAAACCCGACCATTTTCGAGTCGCATTCGTGTAAGATTTTAACCAGGTTTCTCATTTTTCTACACCACGCCCCCTCGCGCGTAGATGTTGGAGTATAAACTTACATTATAATTTGATAACCATCAAAGTTCTTGGCTTATAAACCACATTTCATTTTGAACCACTTTCAATGTGGGACAAATGGTTTTTAGCTCGAATAATATAGTTTGTAGACCACACTTTGAGCATCAATATCTCATTTACCTCTTAATCACTTTGAACGTTTAATATCTCGTTGCAAAGCCCTTGTCCTAGGCTATTCAATCATATCAAATAACTCGTCTAATTATTATATCTACATATAAATAATTTGGTCCAAAGTTTTAAAAAAATACATCTTTTTCCATTTGTTTCAACAAATAATGCTCTATCAACATCTATAGTCTATCACTTTCCATAAATAAAAATATAAGCCGTCGAGCCGCACGGCTTTTTTCCAACAAGCTAAGCCGAAACTTGTCTGTTATATAAAGCGTAGGCGCTTTACGCATGATACCGATTAGTTTTTTCCCTTCAAATCTTCTCACACTGTTTTCTGCTCTCACGGACCTCTTCAATGGGTGTCGTACGGACAGATGAGAGCCGGAGAGCCGAGATCGAGGAGTTCCGCCGGATGTTGCTCTCCTGCTCCGGCGTCGTTTTTAAGGTTAGCACCGAAGACGACGGTAATCGCCGGCGAGAAACAGCATCTAAGGGAAAAGAATATACAGTAAATCAGAAGCTCGTTTGCGTCACCAGCGGCGTCTCCTTCCTCGGCATCGCCATCGTGAGACAGCTCTTGCTCAGAGGCTACGCCGTTCGAATCATCGTCGATAACGAAGGTATAGTTTGTTCAATTGTTCGCCTCTACGTATTTAGCTTAATTTTGAGCTATTTGATAGGTTTTATGTAAGATCCTAGAAGCGTTTGTGTAAATGTAATTGTGTTGACTTTGAACATTGAGTTCTGTAGTCAGAATATTCAACGTCTAGCTAGATCGGGATCTAACGAACGTATACGAAGCAATTAATCGGCTCTAGCATTAACATTTTGCACAATTAACCGGTGATTTTGGAAATTACAGAAGATATTGAGCGGCTGAGGGAGATTGAAGTTTCAGAGATGGAAGAATCATCGAGTATTACAAGCAACAATCGGATAGGAGTTGTTGTGGCGAAATTCAACGAACGCCGGAGCTTAATGGAAGCGTTCGATGGATGTAGCGCGGTATTCCACACCACTGCTTTCATTGATCCAAGCGGATTCTCCGGCTACTCCGTGAGTGTTTCCGATCTATGACTTTTGTCCTTTTCCGATTAAAACTAGATGATATAATTGTTTACCGATGACGAAACCATGTGCTACAACTGGCTGGAAATTAATTAGTTTACTTTGATATTTTATTTGTCTGTTATTCTACTTTTCGTTTCCTTCTAGAGACTTTTCTATTCAACTCTGTTAGTGGATATCAACAACAACCCCGTCGCTATCCAACTGCCGACGGTGATCGGATATATTAAATTAGAGGATATTTTATTGTTTTGCTACGGTCTCAGTCTAGATATTCTTGAAACACGAAGTGATTTCTTTGTTTATCACTATTTTGATTACAATTAATTGGCATACAATGATACTTACCTTAGTAATATTAGTAACTAGGTTTCGAGCATCCGTGTGTTGTTATGAAAATAACGCGAAGAGAAAAAATATTTTAATATGCTAAAGACATAAAAAAAAGAAAAAAAATATCCGAAATAGCTGTAGAAAAAGAAAACAAAAAAACATCACTTTGCTACTCTTTTAAGAAAAACACGGTTAGAACAAAAATAGTTTTCACTATAGCAATAGCATTCATCAAAATTTTCTTTTATATAGCTAGTATGACCAACCACACTCTTAACTTTTAGTTTTGTTGTTCAAGGGCAATCTTTGGGTGGGCGGTATGTTAGTTTTGAAGCCTAGGGCTTCAAAAGCCCCATCCAATAATATTGAGCCATGTGAGAAAGAATGAGGAAGAAGATTTTGAAACTTTGAAACTTAAGGAGGGGGTATGGTGAGTTTTTGAAGCCTTTAGACTTGGGGTTTAAAAAGAAAAAAAATATATTTTTTTTTTGATCAACACTCTCACAAAGGCCTCGGCTTGGCCATGTTTACAAAAGCCGTATGCTTCAAAAAGGAAGCTGCAAAGGTGGTAGCCGCAAGAGACGGTATACAAACTGAGGGAAGCCGTGCGAAGCCCTCATAGACGAATGGGCCAAGCCGCAGGTACACCGCCCGGCCTAAGTCTAGCTAAAAAGTAACTTCGACTGAACACTTGACAGATTTTTATCCCTATTATATTGTTTAAATTGTTGTGAAGCCACATAAATGAAAGTTAAGAGCAGAAAAAGTGAGGGTTAGAAATGTGATTGGTCACATTGTGAGTATGGATTATTAATGGAAGTTATAGCTCAGATTATTAAAATTCTGTTTGACATTTTTGAAATTATATGAAATGTGATGATTGATTTTTCAAATTGGTAGAAATCCATGGCGGAAATTGAAGCAAAGGCAGCAGAAAATGTAGCAGAGGCCTGTGCAGCAACACCATCCGTTAGAAACTATGTGCTTACATCTTCTCTATTGGCATGCATATGGAGAGACACTTCCAATAGCAGCCTCTCTCCAATAGTAGACCACAATAGCTGGAGCGATGAATCCTTCTGCACTAACAAAAAGGTTATACAAACATACAATTATACAAATGATCATCAAGTTCATGTATCAAAACATCTAAAATATGGAAAACCCATCTAAACTATACTGTTATTTGAAATATTGCAGCTCTGGTATGCATTGGGTAAGCTAAAAGCCGAACGGGCCTCATGGCGAATAGCCGAGGAAAAGGGGTTGAAGTTGACCACATTATGCTCGGGTCTTATCACCGGTCCTCGTTACTTCTGTGCAAATCCATCATCCACCATAGCATACCTCAAAGGTTGGTTTTATCTCGTTTTTAGTGCTGTATTATTCGGCCTCCTGTGAGTTTTCCGGTGGTTCAAAAAAGTACTTTAACGATATAAAAGTTGATAGCTCACAGTCACAAGAATGTGCAGGTGGTCAAGATATGTACGAACATGGTTTGTTAGCGACAGTTGACGTTAACAAACTAGCAGAGGCGCACGTAAAGGTACACGAGGAAATGAACGAAACTGGTGGTGGACGGTATGTTTGTTTCGACAAAGTTGTACATAGCCCAGAGGAGGTTCAAAGAGTAGAACAAGAAACAGGACTCCACATAAACACGATGTCGGATGATGCTGTATTTAGATTCGAATTGTCAAAGAGAAAGCTTGATAGGTTAATGTCCCAAGTGCATAGATGCATGAATGTATCTTAATTAGCACGCCAGTTGTTAGATTTTAGATGTCAGTTTTTGTAATGATGCATTTCTACCATGGTAAACTGAATGGTCTCGACTCTCGACTACTAGGGCTTGTAGAAAAACTTAGATCTAACGGAACTTTTGACACATTAGGTCAATTGATGGGAACATTAAACATTCATGTGTGTGTTACCCGCAACCGATCTTAAAATATACAATAAATTGGAATTGGACCTCCCCGGTTTTTGCTCATTTAGTGTAAATTTAATTAGTTTGAAAACTTTATACGTAGTGAACTCCCCTCCCCCTCGCTCAAAAGTGTAAACTTCATATGTATTAACTTTGGAGTTCGACCCCCTTATATTAAAGTTCAAAGCTCTGCTATAGATACGTGTAAGCCTGACTTGGCTCAAGGTCAACTAACATTAGTTAAATACTTTTGTGATGCAAGCAAAGTACATATAAATCTTAATAAATTTTGTTTCCTTTTTGTGCAATGTATTCTATTTAAAGCATAAACTACTTTTTAAGTTGAAGGACCGACGGGTAATCAATGGTCAATAAAGTAGAAGGAAATTTAAGGAGTAATTAGAAAGAAATCTTAAAACTAATTTTCTAACCAAACTAAAATGCGTTACAAGGCTTGCAAGAACTTAGAAACTGTGAAAACATGAAAAATTAGTAACTATAACCAGTTAATCACTAAATTCAGCCACCGAAGCAAAATGATACAGTAAATGTAAACATGGGTTGCATCTAATGAGTTTACCCACTCTTGACTACTAGCCATTATGAATAAATTGGTTTATTAGCGTTAATAGTTTACATCTAACGAGTCAAATGAAGTTACTTATTTATTAGACGAGTAAAATATCTACAATCATAACAAAAATAACAATAATTGATTATTTATAAAATTTAAAGCAATAGATAAATTATTATTTGATTTAAATCAGTCAAAATTTCCTAACATAAACAAAACTTAAAATGAAGGGGATCGAGGGGTTCAATTTTCAACGACTTTGAAGCCCATTTTCATAATAAATAAGTATAAAGATAACAAATTAGAAAAATGATAATCATACGTAAGTCCTACTAAAAACAACTTCCTTTTGGTAAAGGAAGTACCTACACAATACTTTTAAACTAGAAACGGTCAAAAGTCAAAGGATGGATCAAGGCGTTTGGATTGATCTTATTTGGATACTCTAATGCAAATACAATAATAGACTAATTCATGCATGTATATGATATGATAAAACAATTACAACAATTGACCGATTCATATAATATTGATGAGGTATCCCTTAAAATTTCATGAATCTTTTTACTCTTCCAAAATTTAGTAGTAAGTTTATTACAATAAAAGATATATAGAAAAATAAAAAGGGGGCATTCCGAGAATCGAACTCGGGACCTCTCGCACCCAAAGCGAGAATCATACCACTAGACCAAATGCCCAACTTGTGAACAACTTTACAGGTTATATATAAGACATGTGCACATACATTGATCCATGTAATGTAATGTAACCATGTTCATGTTCCAAATTTCAAAGCACTTAATCAAACCATACAAATGATTTCATAAGTAAGATTATAGTTTATTTGTCATAATATTCATGTATAGTGGAAGACGAGCTTATGCGTGTGAAGATAATAAATAGCTAGGTGTTTGGTTGTTGATGAGGTAAGGTATAAAATGAAATTGATAGTAATTCACAATCGATTCAATATAGGATGATCTTTCGGATTGGATAAAGGACAAGAAGTGGTGATGAGTACGTAGGTGTCTCATCGTGAAGTACGCGTTGAGTCCTATGAGCAGGGACCACGTGTCATGTTGAGTAATGTTGGAGCGATTTGACAACTCATAAATAAGATAAAGGGCTGAAGAATTTAAAATGGAGTCTATTTATACCTTTATCTATATGTAATTAGACTTCTCTAGTTCCATAGTGGATCAATAACTTTCCGTTATTGCATCCTTCTTGAATACTCGTATGTCCCCCTTAATCAAGTTGTGCATTCTTGATTATGACATTGAGTTACTCTTGTCAATCATAATTCGTGATAATTTGATTCATCAGTTGTGGTTATGAGTCTCGCTATCAAAATTAGATTACAGTTACAACATTTACACTATATTCTTATCATTATCTTTATAATTTATTAATAAATCACATTTATCTATAGAATTTAATAATTTAAAAAAAAACATTCCGCATCTCATTCTTTATCTATTAAAAACATATGGATTGGTATATCTACCAGCTTATTTCTTTATCCTTTAAAATTTAATGACAAGGTTTAAATATAAAGATATTGATTTAGCGGACAAAATAAATGTTTCCTTGTATTTTTTTGAAATTCCAAAAGTATAATATAATATAATACTGTTATGAATGCTCAAAGCAATTTCTATTTAGCCTATTAGGCTGAACGTAATGGGCGTTGAAAGGTTTTTTTTTTTTTTTTTTTGCGTTTTGGCGCCCCATAGCGCCCAGGTCACCACCCCCCCCCCCCCCCGGAGCGCTATGGGTGAAATTGAGCTCCAAGGCGTTGCCAGCATAGCGCCTCTTTTGGTTCTTGGTTTCATGCAACTAGCCGTTGGTTTTTTGTTCCATGCCATTTATTGGTTCTTGGTTTAATTAATTAAAAAAATAATAATGATGGAGCAATGATTACATGGGGCTTTATGGGAGCTGTAGCACTACACAACTTCAACCCATAAAGTCCCTTGCCACGTCATCCGCCACATGACGAAAAACACCCAAGGATGAGGCTTTATAGGGCTTTATCACTACGGTTAGCCTTAAGTAGGATAAATCGGTTATAAAAAACACCAATTACCACTAGCCCCAACCCTAAAGTTCAAAAATAATTAAATCTCAAAAATAAAATTCTAATTTAAGTTTTTTACTAAAACATTCTAAAAATATTTATCTATCTATAAATTATAGTATTAAGCCTCTTAATTAGTGGTTTTTTTTGTGTTTATTATTACTTTTTTTGTTCTTTTGAATTTTTTTTAATCCGAGCTCAATGAGTTTAGCAAATAAGTTGATGTAATCGGTACAGTCGTGTAACATAGATTTTTTATTTTTATTTTTTTTCCGAGGTCAACAAGTTTAGCAAAAAGGGTTGGTGGTTTTAATTTTAGTTTCACACCATTACCTTTAGAATTTAGATATGTAATGGTTTGTAGTTAGGTCGAAAGGTTCTTGAAGCTACCGATGCCTCGCTTTGGTAAGATATTGAACCAGAGCCTTGTTGGTCCGACCAACATTTGTACAAACATTTTATACAATTCTAGCATGGCCCATAGTTTGATTCTAGCAACTAAGTCGAACGTTTGCATTTGATATTCCGGGCCAGTGCTGCCATTGTATGTTTGTAACTTTGTATCGTTGTTGGCATCTTTGTTTTTGCCAGGCATTCAAAATTTTCTATTCTAGCCGTGAATTTGCTTTTTCCCTTTGGGATGTACGATTCTGCTAAGTGATCATCTTCGTCTATTGTATGGAATAGTTGTATAGATGTTAGTCCTTTCAGAATTCCTACGGATGAGGTTCATGGTGGTGTGTTGCCACTTGTCCTACCGCCCAGTGGTGTGTTGCAACAGAGTTGCTTCCATTGTTACATTGCTCATTATAAGAAATATTCCAGTGGAAGTTGTGAGGATGGAACTTTCCTTCGATGCATGATCAGCTTGAAACTCCGATAAATTTAATCATAGCACCGAAGCCGATCCAAAGCAACTTCCTATAGTTGCGCCAAATGATGAACGACCACGTCAAAGCCAAAAAGATGAAAGGGGTGTGCTTACAGCTTTCCTTCGATGACACACCACCAAACATTTCGGACACATAGAATAGAGGTCTCGTAGTCGTCCGGTTTGAACAGGTCACGGACGGGCCGAACGGTATACAACTCGACTACAACTTGTGAAAACGAGTTACTTGGTTGAATCTTCGCTTAAGGACTTGGAATCTGCAAAACTAGCCATTAGCTTACCACAAGACAGGAGCGCGTCTTGCGATCAAACTCGGGCGTGATAATAATTGTTTGTGGATGAATTAGGTAGTAGTATGAACGAACTTAATGAAACCAAACCTGGTAGTTGGGGTATTTATAACACTTAACCATTTGTCATGCATTGCCATTAATGACTTGCCCAATTTGGTATGATATAGGTACCTATATCGGGAAAGGTCATTTAATGTTAACATTTAATGCGTGTCAGGTTAGATTGTACGAATATCAAACCGAATGAGCTTTGGTCTTTGTCCGAACCGCGCGCGTACTTGTTCGGACAAGACATGTTTGTGTGTTGTGCTATGTAAAAGAAAGATGATTGAAAAAGAAAAAAAATAATCAATCAATAAACTTCAAGGAGGAGCCAAATCAATCAACATTTGCCATCAATTGACTAATTATTCACCCAACTTAAACAATGAAACATAAAGCGACCCATATACCAAAATGGTATTTAGTACCGGGCCATTGGCCCACTAAGAAAGTACATGCTTTTTGAGGCCCATTTAAATTACTCGTTTTCTGGGAACTTTATTTTGTGCAACAGTGCACTGTGCAAGGGTAAGTTCCAAATTTCAAATAAGAAATAGATCTTAAGATAGAAGGTGTAGTTAAAATTCTCTAATGAGGGTGCTGATTTATTATCTTTTATATTTGATGTACTAAAGATATAATGTAAAAGATATATATTAAAATAAAAACATGCCACTATATGAGAAACATCTCTACATTTTTTAAAGTAACACACATATTATCGAAAACCCAGCTCTAGTTTAGTTGCATGCCAATTGCCAAGTAGGTATGATGTATTGTGTTTCTAATCTAATTATCCTAGTATTGATGTACAAATAACACATTCGAGAATTAAAAAAATAAGACACTAAGTAGAGAAAAAAAAATACATCTCATTGATGTTTCTATTAAAATTATTAAATTAACCAATGAAACTCCGAAGTTTCATGTTTTGTTACATAAAATAGTCGTACTAACATAATAATCATAGTTTTATACTCAAGTTACACTTAATTTTCCCTCGTTTTTGCTCACATGAAAGATATATTTCCCTATTTCAATAGTCATCATCATCGGCGGAACTACAGGAGGGTCCGTTGACCCTCCGGTGGCCGGAATTTCTTTAGTACCAATATATAGCTTCGTTGCAGATTTTTGTAGTTTGACCCTCTTAAATTGTTGTTGTGGAGATGTAGAGGAGTTAATACGAAAAGAAAAGAAGAAATAATATTGTATCGCCGGATTTATTTCCGGTCGCCGGCGGTGACATTAGAGTAGTAGTGGGATGGTTGTGTGGAGAAGATAGTGTTGGCTGTGAAATCAGTTTTTTTCTTTTATTTTAAAAGGGCTGTCAAATCATCTAATTAGCTTTAAATTAATTAAAAATATACGGAACGACACCTAGTGAGTAGTGACATGACAATTCACAAAATTCCATTTTTTTGGTAATTTCTTTAAATGAATTTATTTTTTATTTGATATTATTTAAGAAAAGCTTGCCTTTTATAATGTTTAATGTTTAGTTTTAATAATCCCATATAAAAATCTTTATAGTTTTGTTGTATTTGATCTTTCAATTTCAAGGTTAATTTTTTGTTTATAAATTTATAACTTTTGGCTTATCGATTATTTTTAATGGCAAATTACTATACTTTTACCATTTTCAAACTATAAATTAATACTCGAGCTCGAATAATCGGTAAACTACTATACTTTTACTATATCTTAAATTATAAATGAATACTCGAGGCCGGGTTTGAATCTAAGACCATAAAGAAAACCATAAGTCTCTTACAACTAAGCCAAAAAAGTAAATACTGTGTTATTAGACATCCAAATTTGATGTGAAACTCATTAAAACGACGTATTTTTTATTAAAACCAATTCAAATTTCGATACTGTTATTCTACAAAGCCAATTCAGTCTACTTCTTGATGTAGAGTTTATTTAAACTTGTTTATTAATTTTAAATAAGTTTTTAACGCTTATTTTTATGACGTCGTGAACTTTCAAAAATTAAAGTTGCAATGTGTTTCTTTTTATCAACGTTCTGTTAGAGTCAAGTCATTATAGCTTCATTATTTTTTTTCTTTAAATACTTAGCGATGTGATGTTTTAATAAGCAACTCTAACTCGTTGTCAACTACTTGAGAAACATTTTTAGTCATAAATGTATTTATTTATAAGATAAAGAAATCAAAAATCGTTTTTTTTCTTCATGTAATACATTGGTTAAAAATATTCCATGTATACTTTTGAATATAATAGATTACTACTCTGACCCTCCGATAAAAAAGTTCTGGTTCCGCCCCTGGTCATCATTCTAAGCGAAACTGTGTGAAGAATTGAAGATTATGTGTTATTTATGAAGATTATGAAGTAAAATTACATTTGACAACAAAATGAAAAGTTAGAAATATCAATAACTAAGTTGTAATTATAATCAATCGCAACAACTTAAATTTATAATAGCTTTTCAGCTCGTTTCTTTTTTATGAACTAATGAAAGAACACACACTTTTTTCTATTCTATACCTATTATACTTCTAACGTTAACCTAGTTGTACCTAACGGATCTAAACCTATAACCGAATATAACTTCTTTCAACTTCTCATGAAAACACAATTCCCATTGTAGTCCAAAGATTGATATTTACAAAATGAAAAATAAAAAGCTTTTGTTGTTGGAATAATAAGTGACCCCACCCACATATGATTTAACACTTTCTCCCACGTGACAAAATTTAACTCCTAAACTGTCAAAATGATTCTCCCATTTAAAACACGTGATAGATTACATACAATAAAGTAATTAATAAAAGTCTCAATGTGATGAGAGTTGCTTCCGTATCCTTTGAGTAGTAGTAAAGGCCCACAACAAACTTCCCTTTATTTTTTTCCGAATAACTCCACAAAAGTTATAACACTTATCAATTTACCCCCAAAATACTAAACTTTATTCATTTCAAATGACGTACGATAATACAATTATTTTTATTTTACGGTTCGACATCGACATCACGACATCGACATCACACGTTGCGTTTCATACCAAATGTGAAAAAGATGTTTTTGTATGTTTTGAAATATGTCGTTTGAAAATGGTCATATAAGATGATATAGACATCAGCAAAAACATATTTACGCGTTTGAAGAATATATGTTTTTATTGAATTGACTCGATTGCAGGTAAACTTTGTGTTTGCATATAGAGTTCAAATATGATAAATTCGCTGCATTAAAACATATAATTTAATGTCATATGTTGCTTATCTTGACATGTATATACAAGATGTTTGATGTTATTAGATGTTTAACAAACAAATAGATTTGGGTTGAAAATTTGTAATTTTACATACTTGTGTTTAAACTTCAACTAAATGTGTTTTCAAATTTCACTAGTTTAATTGATAATTTGGTCATGTTAACATCAATCTAGTCACAAGACCTCACTTTTGGCTAGCCAAGATTTGAAATAACCCACTAATATGAATTAATTAGTAGATGTGTAAATGAATTAAACGAAAGTTACACGAGGCATGGCGACTAAGTGAGCTATTTGTGTGTGTTCATCTAACTTCAACTGAGCAAACAAATATTACGAACAATGAAATGGACCACTTTTTGTGTTCGTTAGTTAAAAAAATGAATGTGTTCGTTTATTTTCATTTGTTGATATTATAAACGTATAGTTTATAATAAATGTAAATTAAATGAACGAGCATTCACAAATATACATGAACAAACATAACACATTTTTATGTTCCTGACTTCCTTCTTTTAACTAAAGAAACAAAAAAATGTTGTTAACAAATAAATGAACTTCTTGTAAGACTTCACTAAAGGGTTGTTTGATAATCTTTTACCAGGTCCGGTAAGAGCTGACCACTGACCCGATAAGTGATTCGCTCGTTTGATGTCGTCCAATATAAGCCATGTCTTGGTCCTAGCCTTTGACCACAGCCTTCACCACCTCTTACCCATGCTCTGACTCGGTCCCAACATGTTTTTGTCCTGACTTGATCCTAGCCAGATGAGTCGTTCAAACAACCCCTAAATGTTCATTTCATTTACATGCTGTTAGGAACTTAGGATTAGCTCATGCTCTTCAGACTAAAGAAGATCCACTAATTTTCAAATATTTGGAGTTAATAATTATGTAATAGAATAAGGCAATTTGCAAGCAACTTAAAGAAACACACTCAAATAAAAAAAATTAGAGAGATATATATGAGCATAAGGGTTACCAATTAAGTTCAGTGGAAAGTCTCATGTTTCATGTCAGAGGTTACATATGTCAATTTGTCAAAGGTATCGGATCCATCATCATCATCGTCATCGGTGGAAACTATTGTCGATGGTTGCATCAACGACAGCTTCCATTAGTTCCAGATCATCAGTGGAAACTTCTGACAGAGGTTACGTCAACTTCATCGTTCGTGGAAACACCGTCAGAGGTTGTTGCATTAGTAGAAACTTGTATGAGTACCATCCTAAGCTTTTATCTCGGTGGAATTCACTTTATGTTTTTAATAAATAAAGAGTAAACCTTTATTTTAGTACTTGAGGTTTGCTATTATAATCCATTTTAGTTCAAACGTTTCAAAATATCCAATTTGATCTCTCACATTTCGTTTTATAATCAATTTTAGTCTAATTATTAATTTTTCTTTAAAAATAATATCTTAGTTTGGCTTTTTTGACCCAATTTAAGGGTATAATTGTCCAATTATTAATTTCTTTTTTAAAAAATCTCCTAATATATATTTAAAAACCCTTTTTTATACTTGCTGGATGTTTATTTTAAGAAATACACTTTGGGTTGATCATCCATAATAATTTGGGGAATTTATTATCCCATAGAGATGTCAAGGTTAGAAATCTCATACCCAAAAGGTTACAAACTAGTTTTGTAAAAAGATGAAAACGTATGAAAGCACAGAGATGCCACCTTCTTTGTCTGCAAAAAACAATTAGTATTTACTTAAAAGCATAGAATGCAAAAGGGGCTTTTTAAATATATATTAGGAGTATATATTAGGTGATTATTTTTAAAAAAAATAATTAGACAAATATACCCTTAGGTGGGGTCAAAAAAGTCAAACTAAGATACTATTTTAAAAGAAAATTAATAATTGGACTTAAATTGATTATAAAACGAAATGTGAGGGATCAAATTGGATATTTTGAAACGTTTGGACTAAAATGGATTAAAGTGGCAAACCTTAAAGACTAAAATAGAGGTTTACTCATAAATAAAAATAGAACTTTTACTTTTTAGTATTAAATTTAAAAACATATAACAATAATAAGTAAATGAATCTTTCTTTTTTTTTGTTAAATTGATTGATTACAAATGTTATGTAAAAGATGGAAATGTATGTATGTATGTATTTTAGTTCTGTTAGGTTGTAATGAATTATATTATAATAATGGATATATCATATATACAAATCTCAGTTGACCAAATAAGTTGTATTGTATAGTAACTAATATTAATAAAGTTCCATTGCCTCTAAGTGGTTGTACTGACTTTATCATATTAGATCAAAATATGTAATAATAGATTATACATATCTTAATTAGATCTTAATACTCATGTAGCTCTTATTGTTAAGGTATGTCCCGAAAAAAGTTAAAATTGTTATTTGAAGATTGTTTTTGGACCGCTTACTAACCCGTCTTAACCTTTCTAAACGTGAGATTGAAGTACATTCGATTTTATGTCCTATTTGTAATGCCCGTGTGGAATCTTCGGCTCATTTGTTTGGGGAATGCGACCTTTTCATCAAAGTGTTGGCTCGGCTTAAGGCGTGGTTTCAGGTGGATTGCTTGAAGCCTTCGGATCCTCATTCTCTCTTTAATGCAATTGAAAACTATAGGGCCTCACGGATCAAGAAAAACGTTTTGCTTACTATCATGTACACTGCATGGTGGCTCGTTTGGAAGACCGGGAATCGCTTCATTTTTCAACAAAGTAAAATTCGGAACGGCGATCTGTTTGATTTAATTGTTTTTTACTCTTTTTCATGGTTCACTTCTAGGAATCATAAGGTTGTGATGCGTTGGGACGCTTGGATCTTTAATCCTATGTTTTCTTTGTAATTTCTCTTGCTCCTTTTTGGGGCTTTTTAATATATATATACCGCCGTTCAAAAAAAAAAAATACTCATGTAGCTCTTAATCGACCATGGACTTTAGTAGGTCATATTAAGTCTTTTTTTCTTGAACAACAAAATTTTATTTTCATCAAATTTCACCATAGATAAAGTTGAACTTTGGTCTCCACTATAGAGATTTTCCTCCTTACCACTACGCTACAACCAAAATGACAGGTTATATCGAGTCGTAAATGTTTAAATCGTGTAGTGAGTCATCTAGGTCATAATGAGGATTATAAATTATACATGTCATAATGGACCAATCGAACTTTAATAGTTATAATAGGTCTTAATAGACAACTAAGTTAGACTACCCGCGCGTTGTTGTATGTTACACCCCAACTGAGGGCGGAATACGTCGGAGAGCGTGATTGTCCACAGCACATGATACTCTACCACCAGCTGACGCCCTTGTGTTTGGTAAAATTTGGTGAGCATAGAGTGCATTGTATGGGGTTACCTGGGTTTAAATACATGTATGATTTGTTCAAAGATGTTTTTGGTGATTTGCTCAAACAGATCAGGATCTCAGTTAAAAAGGAAGCTCATGTTAACTTTTTAACGGATCCGCTGAAGGAAGGTCTATTCTACGAACAACGGGCGTCCTTGTGTTAAGATGGGGGGAGGACATGTGTGTATGGACCTTATGGGAGTGTCCCCTCTTATTGGGCATAGGGACAATGGTTCGTCGTTGGCTAAGCTGTGTTGAAGGCGGAATCAAGCAAAGTCGCAAAACACGAGAAAGCTTGTTCAGAGAATCAACATGTTTCTATCCCGTTTGCGTTTGATACATTTGGGTTCCTGGCCGCCGAGGCAGTAGGTTTCCTTAATAGAGTTCGGCGGGTCGTGCATTGCAATTCCTCGACCCCTAACATCAAAGCTTTGTTTTTAGTAGGATCGATTTTGCTATCAAAAGGGGGTTGCGGCGCAGCTTGTTGCCCGTTTACTTGCCACTTTATTGTAATTTGATCCTTCGAGATTGAGTTAAAATAAATATAAGATACTAATTTAAGTTCGATATTTATTCCAACCGAATTCCAAATGTCGAACAACATCATTTCAAATAAGCGTAAACAAATAACGTTTTAATCGATTAACTAGGTCCGGTAACACCCTATGTGTAGCAGGTTTAACGTTTTAATCGATTAACTAGGTCCGGTAACACCCTATGTGTAGCAGGTTCATGATAGACTCAAACTTCGTTTCCTGTAACATATATAAGATAAAGGGTCAACTAAAAATAGTTGGTGAGTAAACATAGATATATAATACATATGATAGTATAAGTTTCGATTCAATTGTCAAATATAAACTCAAGCATGTATGAATAAAATGAATTTGCATAATCAATCTTTGATAACTAGTGTCCTTAACTTGCAAGTTAAGCTAAGCTTGAATTAGGTTTCAATCACCCAAATGCCATAACAGGTAAAATTCAGGTGAGTTGTCAACCAATGGATCCATCATTGTTACCATAGGCTTGAATAGTTGATGATTATGCTAGACTAAAATGCTAGAATACAAAACTCCATCGAAATCATGCAAAAAAAAAGAGTCGATTTGGTGAATCAAGGTGTTAAAAACCGAAATTTTAGCAAAAAAAAAAAATGAAATCTACGACCTGTACCCCGGAGTGTCGCAATAAAAGTGGGGGTTATCCCTCGCGTGTCACTAGGGGTGAATTTCTAGGAAAAAAAATACTTTTTTTTAAACAACATATACCAAAAAAAAAAACCAACAACAAATACCCAATATTAATATATAATATCTAGTAAATATTTAAAGCTTTGTTTTGCATGAAAATTAAAATGAAACACGATAAAAAATAAATATCGAGAATTCCAATGTTTATTGATTCGAATAACAGAATCGGGTCGGGTACAAAAACGAATAGCAGATGAATGTCACACTGCATGGATAACATGTATACATAAAACAGTTGCATTACAAAAAGACTACCCAACAACGTTAATTAAATTTATTAAAAGTCAACCCCTCCAAGTATTGAATGACCTAAAATGTCATATTACACGACTCCTCCCACTACATCACTAACTCCCGTGCTCATTTTTTTGCGTTTATATACGTTTATTTATAAAGCAAGCATTGAAAAACTTAATATTCAACAATTATTACGTGGCATCCATTCGAGAGAACCAGATAACCCAATCATTACAAAGTACTATTCATTACAAATTAAACTTTGCTATTTTGTTATTATATATATATATATATATATATATATATTACCTTATATATCAAATATAAAAGCTTATGTGTACACTATACTCTAACTATTCTCTCCATTTGTTTATTCTTAATTGGATGAAGTGGACGGTGGAATGAAACTCAATGTAGGACAAGCTTTGGATGCTGATTGGTTTAATTTGCGGTGGGTGCGACGATTCATAGTAGACACGCGTAAATGGCTCAAGCACACGTGTTCTTTCTTGGGTTTTGCTATACTACGCGTCTCCTTCCAAAGGATGACAGCTCTTCAAGAACTTGCCTATTAAATAGCTCTCTTTTTCAATGCAGTTCATACAACTCTCTCTCTACCATTTATCATCTTCCTTTCTCTCTGAATCTTTAAACATCATTTGAACTTCTTAAACAGAGAGAAAACCGTTCAGGCTGCTTCCTCCGGCTGTCATCTCTCTATAAACTAAAGAATTAACTCTCTCTCTTTTTCTCAAAGGGTCTCTATGTTTGTTGAGATCCTCGATGCTTTCATCTTCCCAGCTCCTAGCCACCGCTATATCTCTCAGGGGTATCCATGGGGCTTCGTTTCCAAAGACGTACCTGACGAAATACGGTGGCGGTGGTGTTTTGGTCGATCTGGCCCCGTTTCTCTCCGCTGCAACTCTATCTTTTCCCGTCGATGCTCCGTCTCCGACGTTGAAGCAACGATGGCTATTTTTCTCTGTCGATGCTCTGTCTCCGGCGTTGAAGCAACAATGGTACTTTTTGAGGGTTTCCGACCGTCATGTCTGTTGCTTTTGATTGACATGCACTACGATTTACAATCATTATTTCATTTTCGAAGGCCTAGGTCGGCAATGGTTTGATATATCTTCTTATTGGATTTTCTGTGTTTGGGGTATCTCAAGTACGACTCAATATTGGATTTGGATGCATGTTTATTTCTGATGATTTGCAGCTTGGTTGCTTATTTGGGGGGTTTTTATATGGCGTGGTCGAAGTTTTTCATCCCTTTACATAACAATTTTTTTATACAAAAAAAAATCAAAAACCATGCATGTAAAAATAATTATACAAATATAATATTGATATACTACATTTTATCATATTTTCCTTACCCATTTATTGATATTTCTTACCGGCTATGATGATTTCTTCTAATGACGTGAGACTAAAAAGTTTTGAAATCATACACCAAGTGTTCTCATTTGAGAGTTTGTGAAGGAAAATTGATCAATGTTATTTTTTCTGCACAAAACTAAAATGATTTTTATTTATTTATTTTAAAACAAATCATGTGATGAAGTTCAATCATATGTAAAGTTGTACATTTTCTTTATAATTTATCAAATACTAATTTGTTTCTTAGTAAGAACATACTTCGTGAATAAAGAGATTTTCCTTTTAAATTCTTCAAAATGAGAAAATAAACTATAAATGCATGCATAAGAAAAATTAAGTACATAAGAAAAATTAAGTGCATAAAAAAAAGGTTGTGAATGCATGCATTGAGAAAGTAAATATATCAGCAAAAGACTATATGTTTTATTGTGGCAACTAAATAGTAACATAATTTATTTAGTTTTTTGAAAACATCAAAAACTTTTTTTTCTCTGTACAAGTAAATATACTTTTTAATTTATTTAGTGAAGAAGATCATTTTAATTTCATCCCCTTTGTTTTATTTAATTTATATATTTAATTTCATCCTCTAAGTTTTATTTAATTTATATATGACAAACGTGAATCTAAAGTATTTATTTAGTAAAGAAGATCATTTTAATTCCATCCCCTTTGTATTATTTAATTTATATATGACAAACGTGAATCTAAAGTTCAATAACAGTAAATGCACGTCACAACCTATTGGCATAAAAATGAAGATTGTGGTAGACTATTAATCGGACTTTGTGCTGTCCCGCAAATGCACGTTTCAACTTATTGGCATAAAAATGAAGATTGTTGTAGACTATTAATCGGACTTTGTGTTGTCCCGCATTAACGTGAGTCTATATTTATACAAGTCTTGGACCCGTATGTTGTGGTGGATAGTTGTCTTTAAGGACCAATGAACATGTATGTAAACCCGTAATCAACTTACAATGTGACGTTCACTAAAGCAATCGACTCCGCAGCAACGCGCGGGTCGTTTTACTCGTATATACAATTTGCATAAGTTTTCTATGAGTGCATTTACTGTTTCTTTTAGGCCAATGACAATATTACAACTTTCGTGTGGTGCCAATAAGAAAGCAACAACTATCATGGTCACCCACTTACAACATTACACCAACTCATTGTCAGACTTTTGTTTCCATTTTCATTTGACTCACACGTAAGTTTTTAACAGTACACGCGTTGCTTACCTGACACATCTTCTTTCCTCTGTCTTTTACTATACACACCAACACAAACACCTTTCCTCAACAGACATCGCTCCTTTTCTCTCTCTCTCTCTAACACTTTCTCTCTCTAAAACACCCAACGCCAATGAAGAAGAGATAGTGATCAGTTTCAGCAGCCGGTGTTCTTAATCATGTCAACGTGCAACTGGAACAACATAAGGTACTTTCTCCCTCTTTAGAACACCTAATTAAACTTCCGATCTCTCTCTAAACTCTTGGAATTATCAATTTCAGTGTTCGGGTTTTGAGTTGGTGATGATTCTGAAGTGTAGAGTGGAACATGTGTTTATCGCCTCTCGACACTGACCTGCTTCAGATTTCCTGCCGGTTTTGGTGGTTGTGAAGAACCGATCAAATCTTCAGATCTGTAAACATATGAGGGTGATTGAAGCATGCAACCAAGAAAAACGAAGGAACATTAACTATAGGGGCTTGCCGGTTCTCCGACCGTGACGACGACGACAAAGGGGGTCTAGATCTGGTTGGTTCAAATCGGGGTTTTGCGTTATAGGTTGTGGGTTGTGGTGGAGGGTGATGGACTGATGGTGGAAGATTGGATGTGGGGTTGTGTTCTACATATGGTTATGAACTTATGATGGAGCCTACAGGGTGGTGGCGGAGGATTGGTTGTGGGATAACCAGTTTTCCAATTTAGTAATCTATACTATATTAATCTATTTATCCAAAACAGTTCAAGTGATTTTGAAAGTAAATCGATGATAATTTTCGTTTTAGATCCAAATTTATTAGCCAAAATTCTTTAATCAAAATATTATCAAAACTCAGTTTTAAATTTTACTTTTAATATTATCAATACCGGTTCTAAATTTTCAATTTATTATATTACTTAAAAGTTTAACAATATGTTAAACTATTTATGACCGAGACAAATTGCATTATAGTGGAATTGGTTTTTTGGTTGGATGTTACTTAGTGGCTAATTATTTTTTCTTCTTTTTTTCACCTTTTAATAAGTTGTATTTGTAGTTCATACGGCATAGCCTTCAACATTCAACCGTACGTCTCTTTGTGTGCCGATGTCATTTTCATCCTAACTTTTCTATTTCAATGAATACGTCCATGGTTGCCCCCAACTCCTAATATATCTAAAGAACACTACTTCAAACGGTGGCCCGCCGCAACGCGCGGGCGAGTCACCGTCTAGTTAGTATATATAATATAATGATGGGCTTTGTTAGACCATAGTGGGTTTTGAAGAGTTAGACGGATTATAGTGAATCAAATATGATCATAATGGGTAAAGCATCACCTATATATTCATATTCACCTTTGTCATAATGGGTTTTCTTGGAATCTTCTTTAGAAAATTTAGTGAGAGATTTAATTAGGTAAAGCATCACCTCCATGAGATAGAACATGCGTACATACATTACATAGGGATATGCCCTCCATCTCTTAATGATATCCAAAGTATAGACTCATCAAAAAGTGTTACATTCTCTCTTGTGTCATGTTGCGAATTTAGTTCTAACCAATTTTATTGCCTTGTTGATAGAACCGATGTTTTCTGATTTAAGTAATCCTAAATTGAATGATGTTCAAAATTAGATAAATTTCTAGCAACTTATTCATATCTCATGGATTGACCATGAAATCCATTTTTAGAAAGCCTACCACTTGTTAAAATTTAACTAAATTTGTTAAAAGTGGATCATTCATTTGAACATTTATAACTAGGATTTCTTATATAAAGGATCACCATCGGTTAATTAGACTGACACTGTAAATGTAAATATTATTAACAAAAACTTACTTTTGACACGTTACAAATTCTACTATATCATTCACGAGCCACAACTCTACTATATCATTCACGAGCCATAACTAAGGCATTACAACACCGCAAGTTAGTAATGATTGTGTACGTATAAGATCATATATAAAAAAAAAATTAAACTCGTGCATCGTACGGCTGAGTTTCAAAATTATAGTGATCTGATATTGTCGGTTTAATCAATTAAAATATTTAAAGACGAAACAAAATGAGAAAAACATAATAATGTTTCAAATCTATAATCTATAATACTATTAAACATAAGTTTTAAAGTCTAAATGATATGATTTTAAGTAGTGTGCCACATTAGATTTTGCTTATGTGTCATTTTCTCTTAATTTCAAATTAAAATATTAAATGGTGTTTATAAAAGTCAAGGATCTTGGAATTTCAAATAAAATAATATTTTTTTTCACATAAAAATGATCCATATTTTTTTTACAACACCACAACTTTGATTCATTATATCTTCTTCATTTCGCAACGAAAATTCGATCCGTAAATTGCATTGGGTTCGTGACAGAAAAAGCTAAGAAAACTAAATAATATTGCTTAGGTTTTGATCAACGAATAATGGTGAACGAATAAAAAAACAAAGTCGTGACTTTCTTAACCCACCATTGCTGAACTTGAACTCCAATTCGATCATTCGTTGGGGAATAGTCAAAACTTATGTACCAATTGATTCATATGATCAATACGAATCTGTAGCAACAAGAATTAATCTAAACCATTAAGATTTGAGAAATTCACCATTAATGGGCCTCCATGAAAAACACAAGTTTTGAAATTTGAATTTATGCTCAAATCTTTATGAAATTTGATTTCGAAACTTGTTGTAGCTTCGTATTGACATGTAAATATTCTAGAATCAATCAATTACATAAACAAACTCGAATTCATGGCCAATTTGTGATCCTAAGTAGGATAGTTTGACTTTTAAAAGTCAAACTTAATAAAATCAAACAATTCTAATAAGGTATATAAGTATTTGACTTTAAATAATCCTGGTTGGCTGGTTTACATATTTTCTATGAGGTTGCTTGAACTGAAATGAATGTTTTTCATGTGGATATAAATGTTGAAATTAATGTCATAAATAGTTGCAGATCGGTTTGTTCAAAAGTCAGGATAAAAAAAAATGAAATGTAATAACATTCATTCAAATCTCTCAAAATTGGCATAATTTATAATATTTCTTCTAAACAGTTGTTTTATAACTGATGAAATCAGAATGTAACTGACACTAGATCTATGTTATTTGTGTGTAAAAGTAAGTTTGTATTGTGTTTTGCATCATTCAAGTGGACAACTTTTTGAAATTTGAACTTGAGACGTGTACTCGTGGTTGTTCAGAGAATCTAGTACCAACTCCAAGGTCAAGGCAGATCGCATCATATTTCTCTAATCCGGTCCGATGATTTCCTGACGCTGTAAATTTGAAATTTCATTTCATTATGTGTTTCAAGGTCTCTTGCTTTGTAACTATTGTCATGTTTAGATGTTGTAGAAGGTAAAAAAAAAATTCATGTTTATTTTTTTGCACTTGGATTTGGTATTTTTCTTCTCACTAATGAGATATGTTTTATTAGTAACCAGTGGAAAAATATTCTATTGGTCAAGTTTAGTGCAAATCGAATACACAAGTTATGTCAGTTTGAGATCTTCTTTGATGGATAGTCTTTCTAGTTCTAGAACTTATTTTGAAACAAATGATAATTACCTAGCTTATATGAATCCTTTCGAGTTCTAGAACTTATTTTGAAACAAATGAGGTGTTTTTACGCCTTTACTCCATCCTCCTAGCTATCTCCATCTCCAACAATATTAGATTTGTTTCCAAACCATATTGTCGATAAACTACTAACGACGGCAAGGTTTGATATGCGAAAACTGATGAACCGGTTTGAAAGCGACCCAAAACACACAAAATCGATTTGGTTTTTGTCTACTTGTTTTTACATTATTCGGCATCTGTCTTGAGCCCATTCGGTCCGATCCTTGACTCATAATCACCCTAGAGGTGGCTAGATCAAATGATCACCCTAGGGCGGCTAGATCTAATAAAACCAATAAACCAATTTAAATCCATCTCAAGACCAACTCAAAACCCACAAAATTGTCAGATTATCGGTTTTTATTTTTCATTTTGTTCAGTTTCGATCCTGAACAATTTCGATCCAACCAACCCCATCCCTCACTCATCATCACCATTAAAAAGGGGGTGAAGAATATAGCATCAAGGCATGTGAAGACTTTCCTTAAATGGTTGGAAAAAGTTAGGAATACGTCCCATTTCAAGACTCGCAAACTCATGCATTAGTTTGGATGAAAATAGAAAGCAAAGATTGAACTTTCCCAAAATAGAAAGGAAGATCATTCCACATCTTTCCACGTGGCGCGCTCTTACTGGTTTGTTTTTGATAGATGTTTGAAATTTGTCTTTTTGCTAAACTACATCCAACCCAAAATTAGCCTTAATAAATTTGCAAAAAGTTAAAGAAGAAAATAAAATTTGTCTCAAGACGGTTAATTTTATTCCGTCTCAACTAATCCTCTCTAAGTTCCCATGTCTATGCCCAAATATGATAATATTGTAAACTAATGACCTATTAACATTTAGACCACTAAACTAAACCAAAAAGGTTAGTTCGATGATTATGTATTTTTCAAAAGATTGTGTACTTTCCATCAATCAAATCAAACGGATTAATTAGTCGAAAGCATTAGCTAATATTTTTAGCAAGTATGGTTGATTTAAACTGTTACCGTTTAAGTATTCTTTAATATTAGGCGAGTTGGTCATTGATGAACTCTGAAGTCCGATAATTTTTAATTCAAGAGTTTTGGTAACTACCATCTAGACCGCGATTTTGCCACTTGGCACTGTCATATATTTGTATTTTAAAATATATATAAAAAAAGAAGCAAAATATAGAATAAAATCATATATTTGTGACAAAAAAGGTGTATATTAATATCCCCGTTTTATTGTATAAGCAAATGTAAGGACTTAGAAACTTTGTTATAGTAATACATGCAGGAGTCGATACACAAGACATATAGCTAGATGATTATCATTCTTGTTTGACTACATATAAACAAAGACACAAGCCAAACAAGGGTTTTAATTTTGTGGTTTATAGGTTTATATAGATGTAATCTATATATATATAGATCTATAAAACTTTTGAAGATTGTATATAAGGTGATTTAGTCACTATTTAGTAACTGCATCGACCATATATCCTCCATACTCCACATGCTCTCGTTGGTTTCGGTGGGAAATGGACCTGAAAAATTCTGATCAAAGTTATTGTAAGGGGGAGAGTAGGTGCTCATCGGATTAATAGTGTTGCATGTTTGTGTTGAGCTCGTGGTTGCTTGATCGATATGTCCCGATGATGTTTGTCCGCTAAAGTTTTCTGCCTGCTTGATATGCTTTTGAATCCTTGTTCTCCAATAATTTTTTATTTCATTGTCTGTTCTGCCAGGGAGATGTTTTGCTATTTTGGACCATCTACAAAACATTTTGAAAACATATCGAGTTTTGAAGCTAAATAGACAGAAAAAAATCAACTAGAACTAAATAAAATTCATCAAACTTTTATGTTGTATTTATCATTTAAAGATTGTTTTACATATTTAGTCTATAGCATACATAATATGCAAAATACATACTAGATCATTTGATAAAAACAAAAGAAACGTACAACTTTGTGAAACCAAATCAATAGTATCCTTGGCTTTCAAGTTTTTACAAAGAAAAACTATTTTAACAAATTTATATAAGATTAATGAATTAAAATTTTATGGGATTTTACATTTTTAACTTAATTAGTTCCTACTTTGATTTCTTAAGAAACCCAATCTTTCCAATACACAAGATCCTATCGATCGACCTCGGTTCTACTATGAGTTCTCAAATAAACTTTATTTAACAATGACATAGTGTGTACTAGAAAATTTTATTGTTTACCACATTTTAAAGTTATATATATGAATTTTCACCAAATATTGATATGGATAGCATGGCCCACAAGAGACGATATAATCTTCATATAGGACCAAACATATAACATGTTCCACGATGCAAATTAAAAGTCACCATGTTCCACGTTTCAAATTCATTAGATCACTTTTTCTTCAATGTATATTTAAAAGGAGATTCAACTCTTATTTCGTTTCATAAATGTAGAAAAAACCCTATCAAAATGAACGAAAAAAGGAAATCGAATCGATCTTCCTAAGATTCTTGGATAAAGTTTCGTATCTAAAACTCATCTTGTCGATGGTCCGGAGATTCATACGACAAGAGCATTGATGCGTTCGTGAGTCATGATTAAAGAAGAAAAGGCAACGATTTTTTCGGTAAGTATACGAAATTAAAATATATTCTTTCAGAGAAACCTTTTTCATTTTTAAGTGTTTTAGTTGTTATTATAAATTTTTAAACTCATAGAATTATATCTTTATTTGTGGTTTTTTATAAATTTAATATTCTTAGTATAGCCAATGAAAATAAGAAATCAAGATTAATGTTTCAAAGAAAAATTATGTTTTCCAAGAAAGAATTAAAACATGTTGATCTTTTTCCAAAAAGAAAAAGATAATAATTCTTTTTCAAGATAAATACTAAATCCGATGCATAAGAGTATAAGACTATAAGCCCAAAGTAATTTTCTTACGTAAATAGTACTTTTTAGACATAAATAATAAATTTGTTGTACAAAACTCTTGTACTTATGATATCCGGAAAAATACTGATGCTTCCTTTTTCTAAAATACAATAAGATTAAAATAAAACTTCTTTTCCTATTAAATCACATACATGCATATCACATAATTTTAACATAATCTTTTTATTACACGTTACTATTTTACCATTAAACTATCCTAATAAGAAATCAACATTGTCATGGTGATGATGAAAACAATAAGGAATCTGTAAATTTCTAACGAAAATTTTATTTTGGGAACCTCTTCTGCGACTAGTCCGTGAGTTTAATTAATTAAATTTCATTTTATCTTGTAACAGGACCCTTAAAGCAATGATACTATGACCACATGCATGCGGGAGTATTGCGTATCTGATTGTCTTTATGGTCTTTTATCGTTGTTTAAAAAAACTATGTTTTGATGGTATTCTTTTAAATTATAAGGGTTCAAATCCTATAGTTGAAAAAATATCTAAATTTAAAAGTAAATCCTGTTGTATTATATATACCTGATACCTGTCTCTTCAATTATAAGTATTATTCATGCTAAAATGGGACTTACCGGATTAAAAGTTCCACATAATACAGAATTGAACAAGAATATGATCAATCAAGAGACAAGCGACTGTGTATACATACATACACATATGTATATATATATAGAGAGAGAGAGAGAGGGGGAGAGAGTGAATAGAAGAAAAACAAACTAAAATATGGGATTTTGATTAAATTAAATTGATGAAAAAAGTTACAAACCTGTTTCCCCATTTGGCATGAAGCTCCATGATCAAGAGCTGTTCTTCCGGTGTAATATTACCCCTCCTTACATCGGGTCGGAGATAGTTCAACCATCGAAGCCTGCAACTTTTTCCGGTTCTTTTCAGACCTGATATGATAATTATCATCATCATTAGAAACCCTAATTAACTAGATTTTAATTTTAAAACAAAAAATCAAGAATTAAAAAGCCACTAGAATTAATTTTAACATAATTAATCAAGCGATTAATTACCTGCAGATCTAGCTAGAGAGTTCCAAACACCTTCACCATGATTCGCGATGTAGTTTATGAGAATCAAGTCTTCTTCCATCGTCCATGGTCCTTTTCGAACTTCGACATCCTGGGACGAATTGCTAGGTTTTTTCTCCATTTATGTATAGAATTTTTGTGAATAAAATGTAGATAGAGAAAGTGTAGGAGAGAAAGGTAGAGAGAGAGAGGACTTGATGAGAGGTTTATGAAGAAAGATAATGAAGATGGTCTTGGTTATATAGGGGAAGCCTAAGATGACATTTAACATGTTAATTAAGCTTTTTAGTTAATGTTAATCAACTTTTTAAGTCTTTAGACCTAACTTCCTTATTAACCTTAATTAATAATGTTAATTTATATAAGAGATTAAACTAATTACATGGTACCCATGCATGGAGCTAGGACCCTACCCCTACCCATGCAAATTCTGTTTAACCTTTTATTTTTAAAAATGAAAAAAAGTTGAGGATAAAAGTACAAGTAATTTTATTAAATTAATGTTTAGATTTAGTTATTGCTTTAATCATGATTTTGCCTTTTTTATTTATTTCTATATGT
This sequence comes from Deinandra increscens subsp. villosa, assembly GCA_039602395.1. Lineage (NCBI taxonomy): Eukaryota > Viridiplantae > Streptophyta > Magnoliopsida > Asterales > Asteraceae > Deinandra > Deinandra increscens. The sequence goes on along the minus strand of JBCNJP010000027.1, from coordinate 23,127,752 downwards.
AAAAATTGTAGGTGTCGATGGACACTCTTAATTGTTACTCTTCCTTTATTGTATAAGAGTGTTTGTGTTGTGTACCCGACCCTTATTTATGCCGCATTTGTCATCGCGTGGTATGATTATGTACATGTGTGTTTCATGGTGTGGGTATGACTAATGACTGTACGACTGTAATTACTAATTACTACTGCGTGAAAGGAATTGTTTCTTTGTTGTCGTTACGCTTACCGCCTCTTTGTCTCTCATCATTTGATTTGAGTCTTTGTTGATGTTGAGTCTGTTCTACATATTCATTTGTGTCGTGTGCGACATCTTAATGCTCCTTACGTGTGTGGTTTCTTTTGACGTGTTTTTTTGTGTTAAGTTTGGGGCGTATTTAGTGATCCAAGCCTTAGACCATGGTATTTATTTCTTAGTCAGTCGTGATGCTAGGAGGTTTGGGATTTGTTTTTCGTGTGGCAATAACTTTTGCAGCTATATTGAGTCTGTTTTTTTCTTTGTTGTGGCTCTTGATTAACTATCTAAACTTATGTTTGATGTGACTACTATTGTTTACTGTCTCTTTGACCCTCACAATGTTAATGTTCGATTTGTTATACATGTACTACATGTGTTATGATGTCATTTTGCACCCAACTGACTTTTAGACTCAATTCCAATAGTTTTAATACAACCTTTAGATATTTTTTCCCTGAGAAAAAACAAATCAACTTTATGTGCTTGGTTCTCTCTTGAAAAACAGGATTTGCTGCAATGGCTATTGCATCACTATTATCACACAGAGAGAGGGGGAGAGAGAGAGAAAGGTATAAACACACATTAACCTGTAATTCATTAAGTAAATTAATATTCCAACTAATTTCACATGTTGCGTCACACATGGTTCTCAATTCTGCTTCAGCAACAGATCTTGACACTATGGACTACTTTTTACTTTTCCAAGATACAAGGGACTCCCTAAATTTGACACAAAAACCAGTGATAGACTTTCTAGACATATCAATCTGAATCCGCATAGGCCTTTAAAGTAAAATCTGTATCTCTACTTAACAAAATGCCTTTTCCAGGAGAACTTTTTAAGTATCTCAAAAGCCTCAAAGCAACTTTAAAGTGAAATACATTAGGCTTATGCATAAACTGACTCAGAAAATGCACTGCATAATAAATATCAGGCCTAGTGTGTGTCAAGTAGATTAGTTTACCAACAAGTTTTTTTATAAGCTGTAATATTAGATAATACAGTTTTACCATTGTCAAGAATGGAAAGTAAGTAATTAAACAATTTTACTCAACTGGACAACCAACTGCTTTGCATCTTGTCATGTCGTACTCGGCTAATAAATCCAAATAATTTTTCCTTCGTGACAAGCATAACCCTTGACTATCTTGAACAACCTCAATACCAAAGAAAAACTTAAGAATACCAAAATCCTAAATAAGAAATCTTGTATTAAAAAAAGATTAATGTTTTCTATTTGACTTTAACTATCACTAGTAACTATGATATCATCAACATATACCAATAACAATAGAAATCAGCTTGAATCAGCCTTTACAAACATAGATAAATCTCATAAGCTTTGCACAAAACCTAATTCCAGCAATACACCAACAAGTTTTTCATTCCACATTCTAGGAGCTTGTTTTAACCTATATAGAAATCTCTTCAACTTACAAACCTTAGTCTCATTTTGGAAAAAAAAATACCATCAGGTAAAGACATATACGCATCTTCATGCAGATCACCATACAAAAAACCATTATTGATATCAAGTTGATACAATGACCAGTTACTTTTTAATAGCTAAAGACAACACACACTAACAGTGACCATCTTAACCATAGGTGAGAAAATTTCATCAAAGTCTAACCCTTCTCTTTGACATGTGACAACTAAACGAGCCTTATACCCCATCTATCTCTCCAGTGGATTTATACTTTAGCTTATAAATCAACATGCAGCCAATGGGTTTTCTATCGGAATATAAAGGGACTAACTCCCAAGTATCATTTCTATGAAGAGCTTCAATCTCTTCATTCATAACCCCAACCGAATTGGGGACAGTGACAACTTCATAATAATAATAGATTCACAGCTTTTATTCAAACTGGTAGAAAAACAAAAATTATCTCTAGATAATGGTGAATAATTAACAACCTTCTCTAGACCATACATTGCTTTTCCCTTCACAACAAAGTCATCTAAGTTTTTAATGAAGGTAGCGTTCCTGGGGATTAGACATGATCGGGTGGGTGGTGTAATGTCCCCTCGGTGATCCAAATTTGCCGTTCAAATATATATATATATATATATATATATATATATATATATATATATAATATAAATAAAGCTCGAATCGAGCCGAGCTCGAGTTTCAAAAATAAAGCTCTGTTAAATCTAAACGAGCCAAGCTCGAGCCTAGACGAGCTCAGGCTCGGCTCGCTTACACCCCTAGATATACCCACACAGCCTTAGAGTAATCATCAAAAATTGGGAGAATTTACCTAAATCCTTCTTTGCTTGGAACCTTATAAGGGCCTCAAACATCAAGATAGATCAGCTCTCCCACCCTTGTTGACTTGTGATCAATTAAGGGAAAAGGTTCCCTATGTTGTTTAGCTCTGTGATAGTCCTTACAGGGCAAACCACTTTCACAGGTTTTAAGTTTTAAAACAAGGTTTAGAATTTTAGAACAATTTCTGAGGGTGTCCTAACCTAGCATTGCACAAGTTATTCAAACCATTTGAGGGCACATTATTCACAAACAAAGAACTACCACAGATTTAGAGACCATCAGTTTGTCTACCAGCCACCATGATATTCCTTGTGTGAGAATCTTGAATATAACATGAATTCTCATCAAAAGACACAATAAGATTAGCATATATATCAAGTTTGTAAACAAACATCAAATTCACATAATAATCTGGAAAAACAAATACATCTTATAACATAACTTTGTCATGTAGATTAATATTACCAATTTTAGTTATTAAAGCACTTGTTCTATTTGGACTTTTGGCTCTCATGTTAAGATTAGACACATCCACAGGGTTATGAACATCAACATCTTACATAACCATGTGCTGATTAGCACCAGTGTCAATTATCCAGTTATTATTATTGTATGAACCAGAGGTACTGTTAAACACATAACTATCTCTTTCAAAACTATTACAACACATATTAACACTTAACATACCAACAGTATTGAAACATTGATGAGCATCCACGTACTTCTCTTTCAATAGACTTAAGAGTTTTGAAAATTGTCCATGAGTTAAATTCCTAGTGGAAACAATTTTGTTAACCTCATAATTATCAAAGACAAAGCAATTATTAGATGTAGTTAATTCTTTTATCAGAATTAGGTCTAGGTTTCATCCAATGTGGGTAACCATTAACCAATAATTTCAAAATATTTTTCAACAAAATGTCCAGCCTTATTGCAGTTAGAGGACTTCAAATTTATAATTTTGACCCTTGTTATATTTCTTTTTACCATCAAAATTTATTTTTGAGTTAAATCCAACTGTTTGAGAGCAGAGTTTTTTAAGAACTGGAAAATTCCTATGTGACTCCTCTCTAGATATTACTGCAAAAGCTTCTTTAACAGTTGATAACTCATCTTTAATCAAGAAATTGGTTCTAACTAACTGGTACCCATTGTCTAGACCCATTCGAATTGCATCAACTTTATAAGATCGGTAAAATTATTAAATTATTTAGAAGGATTGCAGGTACAATTAGGTAATTGCAAGATCCGCAAGTTCTTTCAACATAACATTCAACTTATGATAATACTCAGAAACAGACCTATCATTTGAAGCAAATGAATTAATTTTCTAGTATAAATCAAATACAACAGAACCATTAACCTTATCATAAGTGTCTTTCAACTCTTTCCACACATAAGCTAGAATAAACTTGACTCATATATAACTCATCACTAACAAAATTTAACAGCCAAATCAAAATTACAAAATTACATCTTCCCCATTGACTAGCTAACACCTCATCCTCAATGGACTTAATACAATAATGCAAGTTTCATAGCATTTGACCACAAAGTATAATTCTCATTTCCTGTAAGTTTAACACTAATAGCAGTCAAGTTGCAAGAATTATTAGGATGCAGGTAAAGAGGATCACCAACATCAATCTTACTCACCAGAGTAGCAAACGGATTAGCATCACTCATAGTAAGAAATCAAGAACAAACAATAATGAGCAAACACCACAAACGCAAGAATAAACACCAGGACGGGATCCAAGAATTCACACCAATCAAGCTGGCAGATCAAGGATTGCTAATGGATAATGCGGAATACACAGTCAAGCACACAAATGATGTACAACTAGCTAAATTAAGTAAGAAACCACATAAGACAATGGATGTATCTCATATCTTGGAAAAGTAAAAGAGCAGTGGTAATCAGGGACTAAGCCCAAACCAAAACGTATTACCCAAAAGGATGTTCATAATACAAACAAGATAGATCAGATCGAAAACACAAAACAAATCAATACGGTGATCTGGAAACAAAGAACACAACTTCTCACAAATCACTCACGATCTATGAGGTATATCACACAGGAATTCAGTAGAATACTAAATCTCAACACTCAGATCAATTAAAACGATGAAGATAAAGATCTCAAAGGCTCGAGAGAGAGAGAGAGGGAGAATGAATGAACGAGAGCAGTGATAAGAGTTTAGGGTTTCTAGTTACCCTAAACACCCGAATGAGGCTTATATAGCCGGATCCAAAAAACAATTGCGGAGACCGATTCTTGACCCGAACACAACAACCAGATATAGCCCAACTCCTAAGCTCTAAGCAACTCCTAAGCCCACTCCAGCTCATCCCAAACATGAAAAAATACAACATAAAGAATTGAATAAGCAAGTGTTATAACATATAAAAGATGTATATTTCAACACATACTTAACAAATAGTGAAGAATCGAATTCCTCCTGGAGTATATCCGGATTGAACTCAACTCTAACTAAAATACAGAAGATTGAAAGAACGAGATGGAAGAGGAAACACTCAAGCTTTATTGATCGAATCGAGTCATATTATAGAGAGAAACACGCTAAAAACACACAGTTAAAAGTAAGAAAATGTTGTAGATCCTTTTTCCTCCTCCGGCCTTTTTCTATTTATAGCCTTTTTGTGCCGCATCTGTCCGCTTCTATCCAGATTTATCGCATATGCATCTTCTTCCCACACCCATTCCAAACTTCAGTCCTGGACCCCAAATGCATATCTATACATTTTGCAACTCGTATACACCGCATATGGCAAATACCAACACATCCGGTACACATGGTATCGATAAATAACTAGTATCATCAAATAGCAAAATCCGTGCCCAAAAAGTGTATAATGTTTATCAAGGTAGGCCCGCACATGTACTCTACATACCAACATAACTCTTCTACTAGAATTCATTTATTTTCAAGTGAGTTCGTATTCGATTACTAATTCTCAATTCCTTTTCTTAAAGTACCTGAATAGATAATAAGAATATCAACTAAAAAGTTAATGAGCTCACGGGCTTAATCAAATAGATAAAGTATATAGGTTTGTATGGTGAAAATTAAGCTAGTCACACAGCAAACACGTCAAATATGCAACCCTCAAACCGTGTATAAATGTTCTTCCCCAAGTGACTCATGCTGTCATGCCATAAGGCTATGTGTAATGGTTAAAGCCCCATAAAGCCTAACATGGGGCATTATCTGCCATGTGGACGTTGACTGGACAAGGGGCTTTATGGGGCTTTATGGTGTAGTGATAAAGCCCCACCATCATTACTTAATTATTTATTTATTTTTAAACTTTTTTTTAACTTTTGTTTTAAACTACTTTCATTAAAATAAATATTACAACTTAAAAAAAAGATTACAACTTAATTAAATTAACCTTTTGTCGGGTTCTCCGAAGCTTCAACGTACGCTCGACAAAGAGCGTAATTCTCGTCCTCGGTCCAAAATTGTATCTCCTTTGGCGCCCTCGTTTCGACCTCTTTTTTCTTGTGACATCGTTTACCCTTTCCTTTAGGTTTTGCTTTCGGTTGTGATCCACAAACCTCTTGTGTTTCGTTGACGATTTCAACTTCATCATCTTGAAGAGAAAAAGGTTGAGATGGTCGAGGGGTTGAAGAAGTTTGAAAGGGTGGAGTTGGTCGCGGGGATGAAGTTTGTTGAGAGGGCGGAGATGGTCGCGGGGTCGGAGAAGTTTGAAATGGTTGAGATTGATAACCTCCAAATTGTGGTTGGGCGAAGTGGGAAAAACCTTGATTGTAAAGGTTCATATTTGTGAATTGGTTCGGGTATGGTTGAGTGACGGGGTTCATTTGCGAGAATTGAGGGGGAGGCATGTTGACCATCATTTGCCAAAGGTTTTGATCGGTTTCGTTCTCGCCGGTATCAGGTCGAGAGTTGGGTTGGTTGTTGGGTTGATTGGGAAACATTTTAAAAAAAAATAGAAGAGTAGAAGAATAGAAGTAGAAAGGAGTTGGTGTGGTGTGTGAAATGGTTAAAAAAGTAGAGTATTTATAGGTAAAAAAGGGTTAAAATAAAAAAAAATTAAAAAAATCAAGCCCCCAACGGACCAAAATAGAGCCGTTGAACGGCTCTTTTTGGATTCCTCCCCACTTTCTCGGCGTTATTAGCCTCACGCCCTCCGCCCCTCTTTCATCTATAACGCCCCATAACGCCCCACCGTAGTGGGGGTGGGCGTTATGGGAGGCGTTATGGGCTAATTCTGGGCCCAGTAACGCCCCATTACGGGTAGCCTAAGTAATGACCCATACACTCTCCAATTAATGATAGCTAAACCGATTTCAATGTTCTTCCCCACGGTTATATTGTTAATGTCATAAGTCAGGACCCATACACTCTTCAAAAAATATTATATTATAATTTAAAACCACATAAACATTTTATGTATACCGTAAACATTTATAAACTAGAGAATTTATAGTTTAATTTTGAATGTATAGCCATTTGTTTTAGTTTATGTGTGGTCCACCTAATATATGCTTTTTTGGATCATCTTTGTACAACAAATGCATGTCATTCTCAAAATGCCGCATCATATGTCGACTAATCTTTGTACTACTTTGGTTGTTGTAGAGTAGTGTACCTTGCTCGCCCCGAAGGTTGGGGGAAGTGTTCCTGCTTTTCATCCCGCTGGTCTACACGTCGTTTCTAGCCTTCTTTCGAGGAATCCTCTCCGATTCAGCAAGAAGATGCCACTTTTGCTTGGTTCTTGCGGTACTTGGAAGTGAAGATAGTGTTCCCGCATGTACTTCCTTGCCACTTGAGGGTGGAGGGGGTGATGGTAGAAGAGGTAGAAGCCTCCTACGATAGGTTATTTTTTTTAACGGCGTTTGGAATTACCCCTCAAATCTCCAATACCCGAGAGAGACCAGAAAAACCCCCCGTTGAGTCAGGTTTGAACTTGAGACCTCTAAGATCCCAAGCTCTAATCACCATCCCCTTACCATGGGCCAAATGGCCTTTGGTTCCTCCGATAGGAATTTGACAACTCAAATTTTCAAAAGTAGTGAAAAAGTAGTAGAGCAGTAGTAAAAGGAAAATAAGTGGTAAAAGAGATAGAAGTTCGAAAACTCACGCAAACACACACATAAACTACCCAGCTTGAAGTAGTCACAAAATCCCAAAAAATTAAGATGTTGAAAAGTAGCCAGAGAAGCCGGAGTGCTAGGGCTGCTAGCGGCACATTTGTTTGAAGCCGTGGAAGCCGCAGGCAAGTAGCCGCTTTCACCCCATAGCCTAACTCTATCATTCAGTCATGGGCTTTCACACTCTCCGCTTAATTAGTTTGAACCCGAGTTAAAATGACCTAAAGCCCAATAACATATTGGTGTTTAATAACGTGTCCATCCTTAAAAGATGAGGATTCAAGTATTATAATTAGTAAGTTTTTAAAATTTGATGTTAAAAATGTATGAACCTTGGTTCTATTACTTTTAAAATCTTTTAAAATATCATTCAAATTTTTTCAAATACAATAATCTATCTTTCCTACTATAAACCGGATTATATTTTTCGCTCGCCGTCAATTTTTGATGATAAAACAAGTTTTCTAGTAAAGTTGTGTTAATATATAACGATGTATCCAGAATTTTATAGCAGTGAATATATATCTAAATGATTTAATTAAAAATGCCAAATTAGTGAAATATTTATTAGACAAGCATAGAAAACTTTCTATACATGTTATGTACTTCACCTCGTGAATACATTTTTGTTTAAAGTAATTAATATGATTTCCTAAAAATGAATACATAGACAAACAAAAGAAAAGCTGCATGTGCACTGTTATGATGAACTTTAATTCCGTAAAATTCATCGTAGTGTTAAGGAAATAGGTTGAAGTTTCCACATTCACAAAAAGTATATCTGTATATAAACTTATGCAAATATTTAAAATAAATCATAATATAAACTTATCTAAAAGAAAGCTTTACGTGTCAAAAAAAAACATATTAAAACATACATACAAAAAATAAAAAATAACAAAAAAGTTCACAAAAAGTATGTAAACTTATGCAAATAATTAAAATAAATCATGATATAAATTTAATTAGCTACAAGAAAGCTTTACGTGTCAAAAAAAACATATTAAAAGATACATACAAAAATTAAAAAATAACAAAAAAGTCAATACAAGATAAGTTACGAGTTGCAAATCACATTAATTTAATGAATGAATAAAAAAATAAATTACTTAAATATTTTTCGCTATAAAGATATGGAAAAAAATGTGGAATTTAACAAATCATAAGAAATATTATATATTGGAAAACATAAATTTATGATTGAATTTTTTTAATTTGATCATATTAACAACAAGAGGGTTGTCTTTGTGAGGGAGAGGTTCAAATGAGAAGTTTGTTTTGGGTAAGAAGGATAAGAAGAATTTTAGCCATTGAATCTTGATCTAGTAAAAAAAGGAAGGAGGGGTATTTTAGTCTTAGCCACTTTTGTTGACTTTTTATCTACTTCCCTCATTTTCTTTAAACATTCATAACTTTCACATACGACATTATTTTTTTAAAAAAAAATTGCACCATAAAAACGAACATTTTTTTATCTTTAAAACGCATATAGTGTTGCTATATAAAAAATGAATTTTTTTTACTCTTTCGAATTTTGACACAATGTTCAGGTCATTGTGTCATTGTGTCAAAATGTTCAGATCATTGTGTCATTGTGTCGTCGTGTCAAAAGTATATATAGTGTTGCTATATATAAAATTAAATACTCTTTCGGTTTTTAGCATCATATAAAACAATGATCTGAACATTTTAACACATCATTGTGTCATTGTGTCAAACTATTCAGATCATTGTGTCATTGTGTCGTCGTGTCAAAAGTATATATAGTGTTGCTATATATAAAATTAAACACTCTTTCGGTTTTTGGCATCATATGAAACAATGATCTGAACATTTTAACACATCATTGTGTCATTGTGTCAAAATGTTCAGATCATTGTGTCATTGTGTCGTCGTGTCAAAAGTATATATAATGTTGCTATATATAAAATTAAATACTCTTTCGGTTTTTAGCATCATATGAAACAATGATCTGAACATTTTGACACAATATGACACAATGATCTGAACAATTTTGACAGAATGATCTAATCATTTTGACACAATGACACAATGACACAATAATCTGAACATTTTGATACGATCGAAAGAGTAATTTTTTTTTAGTTTTATATATAACAACACTGTACGCGTTTTAAAGATAAAAAAACGCTCGTTTTTATGGTGTAATTTTTTTTTAAAAATAATGTCGTATCTAAGAGTTATGAAGGTTTAAAAAATTGGGGGGAATTTGATAAAAAGTCAAAAATACCCTTTTATCTATTGTTTTCTTTAGTTTTTCTCATTAATTCTACCGAGAAAATTTTTGAGTCATAAATCTTCATTTAATTGAAGATCTAATGGTCATGATTCCTTCTTATCCTTCTTATTCAAACTAAACTTCTCACAATAACCTCACCCGTCTTTGTAATGATATTTGGAACACTAACGCACTAACACAAATATTAGTTAAGCATTAGAACATTTAATTTGTAAAGGACCATAAAAATTGGTTGAGGTTTAATATAAGTTGATAAAATAAAGTAAACATAAAATCATATAAAATGAAAATGATTCTAAGAATTTAGTTAGAAAAGAAATTGATTTTAAATAATTATATTTATAAAGAGAGTCCGTTATTAATTACTTTTTTGATTAATATTTTGTATTTAATCACATATTGATAAAGACAATTTTACCACCTTAAACTCTTAAAATTAATATTAAAAAGACAATCTCGTCCCCTTAAAATGTATTATGATATAGTAAAAGATATATGTGATATTTTGAAAGTTTTATAAAGAAACATATGGTATTGAGAATGTTTATTTTTAGGTGGGAAAATATTTTGAGGAGAAATGTGATGATGACACATGATAAAAATTTTAATTTTATATATATATATATATATATATATATATATATATATATATATATATATATATATATAGGGTTAGCTTCAAATGAGAACTTTTGAGAACCATTCTAGCCACTAATTTTCAGGGGGGAACATTCAAATTCATGGGGGGGGGGGGGGGAATTCCTTATATAAAACTTGTGGCTCAAAGTGGTTCTCAAAAGTTCTAAAAACCAACTGGTTCTCAAATGATCCTCTCTCTCTCTCTCTCTCTCTATATATATATATATATATATATATATATATATATATATATATATATATTATTTTAAGAATATTAGGTTAATTTGGTCCATAAAAGTTTAGTAGAATATCAATCTCCAATGTTTTAATACCTGCTTTGAACCAGCCAGTTCAACCGGTTTAAATCAAGTTGTCTAAAACATTGTTTAACTCCATTATCAAGTGGTAAGAACAATTGGAACTCAACATATTAATAGTTAAATAGTAAGAATGATAGTAAACTGATAAAACACTAGAACTCAAAAGGAGATTAACTCGGTATATATATCAAGTTACATATGAGGCCATCCGATATACTCTTGTGGGTGAGTCGTGAGTGGCACTCACGCCATGTAACGCCACTACGGTGTGGCATGAGTGTCTCATGTAACTTCTTCGCATGTGTATTGTGATGGCCTGAGACTTAATCATTTTCGAACGTTGGAACATAATGGTCAGAAATTTGACCGTTTGAACGGTCATAAAAAAAATTCAACCAACCTATTTAAACTAACAAATTTCATAACATTTTCAAACCAAATTATATCTTTTTGCTCTGTATATATTTCTCTTAACTTTCAATAAAAATTTATAGATTTCTACAACTCATCATCTTCAACATCCGATGAAGCCGACACGTTGTTCTTTCGACGTGTTGTCCTTTCAAGCCATTGTCCACTGTCGTTGAAGATGGCTAAACACACGAGCCGAACACAAATTGATCCGAAGAGTCCATCTCAACCGTGACTGTCAAGCCGCTCACGATCTTCTTGTAGCCGATTATTATTTTTAAGAATTCAACATACCTTGGTGACGCGTTTCACTGACGATATCATATGAGTCGATCACTATATTTAAGAATAGTGAAAAATCTTGAGAAAGAGACGTCGTGGTTCAAACAAATGATGGATGAATGCTAGGGGTAGGATTGGTTTTACCTCTTTGCAAAAGTGCACTGCCATCTTTCGCATGATAGCATAGGGTTCGTCTAGTGATTCATTAGACGACTATTTAAAGATGTCTGATCAGACAATGAGGTCTTGCATTGAAATTATTACTAAGGTATATATTATGTTTTTTTAATTTAAAATATTATGTTTTAATTTTAATTAACAAAATTTTTCTAGAGGTATATACAAGTTATATAAGAGATAATATTTAAGAAAATCAACCACAAGTGACATTTAACAGTTGTACGAGTTTCATGAAAATAGATGGTGTTTTGAAGAATGCTTGGTAGCATTGATTGCACACATCGGGAGTGAAAGAATTGTCGAATGTGTGGGGATGTCAGTTTATGCGTGGTGATCACAATTATCATTCCATTATGCTCGAAGTTGTAGCTTCAGATGACATGTGGTTGTGTCATGCATATTGGTGTCGTGGGATCCAACAACGACATCAATGTTTTGGATCAATCATCGATTTGGGACGACATTATAGAGGGACGTGAGCCAACTCCTCATTTGAACTACGAGGAGTGACATACAAGCGTGTGTATAATATGGGGTATGGAAATTGTCCTGAATATTCTACCATAGTCAAATCATTTACTTGTCCCAGTGGTGTAAGATGTAAAAAAACACGCAGCCACTCATGATTGCCGCTAGGAAAAATATTGAATGGGCGTTTGGACGTTTGAAAGGTAAGTGGCATATCCCTGAGTATCCGACTTGGCAATGACATCAAAATAAAATAAAGAGTGTGATGTATGAGTATGTAAATTTATACAATATGATTCTTGAGGAGGAGGGAAATGAATTTAACGAGGCGAACTTGGATACGATATATGAGCCGCTTCACGAGAATCAAAAGCAAATAAAACGTAAGAAAATACGAAACCAGGAGATCCATAACTAACTTAAGGTTGATTTGATTGAAAATACTTACAAGTGTTCGGTTGGGTAGTTGGTTTTTTTTTTTTTGATGTAATGTTTTCTATGTGTTTTATGAAATTATTTTTATTTAAAATATTATGTTTGAATTTTAATTAAAAACGTTAAAAAATAATAATAATAATAAAATAATACCAATTCACAATACAAACAGACACAACCATCTCCTCCTATGAGAGTTGGTGTATGTGTTCAGTCACTTTCTATATGCGAGACTAACACAACCAAACTTACACCGATATATCTAGTGCTCTGCTATGGTGGGTGCTATCAATGTTTTTTCTATGGGCCTTTGGTTAATAAAAATTTTGCATTAGGATTTCCATTTGAAATTTAAAGGTATCGAAATTGAAACTGAAAATTAACATATATATATATATATACATATATATATATAGGGTGAGGTTCATTGTAGAGACCCCCATAAATGTAAACATGTAGACACTCTATTTCACATGTGAAATTACTCTATATTTCGCATGTGAAATTCAATATAAAAAAACTTTTTTTAAAGATTTTATGTAAATAAATAAATAAAATCTAAGATAAACAATGAGAATTGTGAAAAATTTAATTCATGAATGATTACGTAATGAAATTTATGATGCACATGGCTTGATTTTGAAAAAAAAAGAGTAAAACGAAAGAATCGGAATGAGTGTGCCATGAATTAAATTTTTCACAATTCTCATTGTTTATCTTAGATTTTATTTAAATAAAATCTAAAAAAAATGTATTTTTAATTGAATTTCACATGCGAAATAGAGTAATTTCACATGTGAAATAGGGTGTCTACCTGTCTACACTTATGGGGTTGTCTACAATGAACTTTTCAATATATATATATATATATATATATATATATAGAATATATATATAGAGGAAGGGTAAAATGGAAACCCTCTTAAGTGGAGGAAACCAAAGAACTCCCTTTTGGACCATTGATCTTGTTGATCCTATGGCTCTCCTTTTTCCTACCATTTTATCTTTATTTTTTTACTTATTTATTTGTCTTTATCAATAAAAAGGGTAGAATGGTAAAATTGTCTACTTTATTACTTTATTATTTTCAGAAATGTCATATTCTCTCTCTACATCACATCTCTACTTTATTTACCTCCATCTACCACATTCACTAGATCTGGATCTATTTTTAAAATTTTCATATCTTTCAAATGAGGAGATCTACATAACCTTCTTCATCCCCAACCCATCTTCTCCTTTCTCCCATCCGGCGAACCGTCGTTCCCTCCCCTCGTCCCTATTCTCCAGCAGGCGAGTCACGGCGGCAGTTTGGCGGTTCCGGTGAGGGTGCGCCACACGCCTCTAGGGGGCGGCGGTTGTGCCTATTTAAGCCACTGATGGACGACGCCTCGAGCTGAAGATGGAGTGGAAATCAATCGGAAGTCCAGGGGTCCTATGGTGGGTTTTCTTTTACAATTGTTTGTTGATTTGGGTTTGCCTATATCTCAGTTTTGTGGGGTTTTTTTTTACAATTGTTTATCGATTTCTTAGTTTGTGGGGTTTTTTTACTCATTTTAGTGTTCTTTTCTTCTACACATTTTAATGGGTTATTAAATATATCAGTTAACGTTTTTATATATATTCTTAAATTATACACATTTTAGTGTAGAAAAACTTAGTTTGTGGGTTTTCTTTTTTAAACAAACTAGGTTGAACAGCTCGTGAGGCGCACGAGGATTGAGGGAGAAGAGAAGAGGAAGAAGACGAGCTCGAGAGCTCTAGCGTCATCGTGTACGGAGCTCGCCGGATTTGGTCGCCGGTGGATCTCATGTGAATAATTTTTTGTACGGCATCGGAAGTGAGAAGTAAACCCCAAAAAGAAGGAATCTCATGTGAAGTTATTAATTAATCCAAGTAAGTACTTCTTGATTTTCTTGAGTGTTGTTCACTACGGTTCCGTTTGAATGTTGTTCACTACTTTTCCATTTGTGTAACGTTACATATGTAACTTTGTTTCTTGTTACAGTTTGTAACTTTTTGTTTTATGTTACATGTGTAAACTATGTATTTACTTTTTTTTATTCATTACGAGTCTTTATTTTATATGTTACATATGTAACCTTTTTTATGTTTACATATATAATTTTGTTTGACACATTAAATGTACAAATAGCAGTTTAGACTTATACAAAAATTTGTGAGTCGATTAATAAAAATCTAACTATCAACAAGTAACAAAAATGTTTTATTGACCTTCTGGCTTTCTAGTCATGTTACATATGTAGCTGATATAAATTAATTTATTAATTTTTTCTATATAACACCTGTAATGTTACATATGTTAAAAGTTGGTGTAACGTTACTTCTTAAAGTTTGTGTAACTTTACATATGTACAAACTGTTACATTCGAGCTTCAAATAAACTTGTTTATTGATTTTGTCTATATAACATGTGTAATGTTATATATCAAATAAGTTGTTACATATGTTATAAGTTGTTACATTCATAACTCAAATAAACATTTTTTGATTTTTGTCTATATAACACATGTAACGTTACATATGTTACAAACTGTTGTTGGAAAATGTGTGTGAATGAGATGTTTATCTCAAAATAATTTTTGTTCAAGTTTGGAAAAATGTGAGCTATCCCACATTGGTGTGGGAACAAAAGGGTAATTGGTTTATAAGGATAAACCTCAAAGGCTTTGACATCACTTGTGTCATGTTTTACTCTAGCTCATACCCTCGCGCAGGGGGGGGGTGCGAAAAATGGCAATTCGGGTTGAAATTCTGAACTCGTGCCCGCGCGACCTGCGGACACGAATGCAGCTCCGAAACGGGGGTCATGTAATGACCAGTTTTTGCTATTTTTCGAGACCTTTCTAGAACAGATTTTTGGTTCATTGAACCAACCTTTTGCATTCCAAACCTGATCATTCATTACTGGTTAATGAACATAATTTGATCATTCACTACTAGTTAATGATGATCCTTTCGTATGCTCCGTTTGCGTGTATAAATACACGAGTGTGGGGGCAGAAATAGATACACGGAAAATACACACATTTGGTCCTGCTGTTGCTGCTGCTCTGATCTCTACCGCTCCTCCGTTCCGGTCTCGTTTCAGGCAAGTATCCTGTCCGGCTGTACACACAGTTTTGAACCGGTGTACCCTGGGAACAGACGTCGAATCTGTTTAAGGGAATTGTGTCAAACACAAGCCCGGTTCCTCTCGTTTTCTTTGTCTGTGTTTTTCTGTTTTGCAGGCCCTGATCCTGCTGCTGTTCGTGATTAGACTTGGTGGTGATTACGTTTAGTTGTTTCTATTCGTTGTATTACTGTTTCTTTATATTGTAATTGATCAACCGATTGTTGAATCGTTACTGAACTTCCAACAAACTTAAACAGATTGGTGTACACTCTGTGTACGAATTTTTCTGACTGTTCTCTTGTCGGTCTCGTTTCAGAATGGACTCATCTCAGCCTTTACCGACTTCTGGTGTACCGACCTCTGGTGTCTCTGCTGTGTTCACCTCTTCCGTTGCTGTTACCACAGTGATGGTCGAACCGTTGCCTAACGCGGTTGCAAGCCACGCTGAAAAACCCGAAAAGTTCAACGGTCTGAACTTCAAACGTTGGCAGCAGAAGATGCTGTTTTATTTGTGATGTGTTGCAAACACATCCTATTTTTAGTGTCTTTTATATATTAGTTTGAGTTAGTTTGAGTCAGTTTTGCATTTGTTTTAAGTGTTTTATTAAAGTTAGAGTCCTTGAGTCTTTTATTTATGTTTTTGCAAGTTTTGTAGGTTTTTAATAAAGTCCCGAGGCATGAGAGAAGTTAAGAAGAAAAAAATGAAGAAGTGCTGAACAAGAGGGTCCAGGCGTATCGCCTGGAACCTAATGGACGATAAGCGATACGCTTGGGGAGTGAAGGTCAACAAAAGTCAAAGGCGGTGACGCCCGATTAAATTGTCGCCTAGCGGGTCCGCGCGTATCGCGCCCAAGTCTAAGGCCTCCAAGCGATACGCTTGGAGGTGTGTTTTCCGGAAAGATTGCTTAGTCGATATAAATTCGACTTTAGGGTTCTAATTCGAGATAATTCGACTTCCAGACGGCAGAGGGGCGAACAAAGGTGATTTTCAAGGGCAAGAAAGTGCTGGAATCGCAGAGGAACCAACGGGTGATCGATTCGAAGCTGCAAATCATCATCAAATCATTCGGGTTTCTTCGTTTCTCGTTTTAATTCTTAGTTTCAGTTATGTTTATGGTTAAAGACAGAATCTTTATTGTGTTTTCTGCTATGAATATGATTGTTGGCTAGGCGTTTAACACCGCCTAGACCGTTTGGATGAACAATTGACACTTGTGATTTTATCTGGTTTGTGACAACTTGATTGATGTATGTTCCTATTAAATTCCAATGATTATTATGGTTGATGCATGTGTGTGTTAGGAGCAGATTGTTAATTGTTTGTTGATGCTTAATTTACCCGCGAATGTCTTTCGGTTTAGGTAGATTAACTAAAGTAGTTAACTTTAGGGTTGATTGCTAAAGTGTAGTTAGGGTTTCCTTGACTATTGCATTAACATTTAATTGATAATTTGGCTGTAATGTGCTGCTAAACTGAAGACTTAAAAGGTATAGGTTTAACGGGTAGTTGGGTTGGTTCAAGTCTTAGGGTTGCGTTGTCTCAAAAGGAAGCGTCCTAGGGTTTTGTCTAGCTTGCTATTTCGTGTCATTCATGGTAATCGTTGGTAGCTCCGGTTAGTCTAGGTGTGCCTTAGGTATATCCGAGGGTGGCTAGGGTAATTGAAGTGGGAAGGACTTAAAAGGTGAACCCTTGTTCGAGCGTTAGGAACATTAGCTAAGAAGGACTTACAAGGTGAATTAGCTGCCATCAGAGTTGTCATAGCCAGGTGAAGTTGTAGGTGTTAGTTGGGATTCTAGGTCTAGGTGGTGTCTTTCTCATATCTGATTGTTTCCCGAGTTTCCTGCGTCCGTCTGTTTGCTCGTTCTTTAGTTAATTTTAGTTAATCCAATTCTCAAATCATCCAAAAACCCAAACCAAATTACTCAGTATTTCCATTTCATAGGTCTAGGTTAAGTTTTGTTTTCATAGTGTCCTAGGTTCGATAATCCGGTCTTACCTTAGCTTTACTCCAATCCGACAGGTTCACTGCCTTAGGGTTCGGTTCGGTTTAGGTCATTTCGGTAAAATTAGGTGTGTCTTAGGTCTAGGTTTTAGGTCTATTTAATTAGAGTTTTTAGTGTCGTTCCGAGCACATCAAGTTTTTGGCGCCGTTGCCGGGGACACTTGGCAATTGGCAAGATTAACTTAGGTCGTCGTAAGGAAATTTGAGTCTTTTCGGTTTTTCCGTGTCTAGAGTTTTAGGATTTCAAATTTCGAGTCTAGATTTTTAGGTTTTATTGTTTCGGTTATTTTTTTTTCTTGAGTCATTCACGTTTTATGCCACACACCCGCTCGCGAGGTCCCCCTGAGCTTTCCCCGTTGCCTGATCCCGACGCGGACATTCGTGAGCGTTTCCGCGGACTTCGCGCGGAACTCGAGGCGTTCATTCTCTCCTCATCCCATTCTAAATCGTCCACTTCATCCACACAAATCCCACGCGACACTAAACCCATCCCATTTCCTGATCTCACCACCATGGCGGCCCGTCGCACCGTCCACGAGCAGGCCAGCGCCGGAGTCACCGACGCTCGGTTTGCCATCGCTCAGCCCAATATTGCCAACACCGCTAATTGGCAAGTTCCGTCCCACGTCATCAACGCTTTGACGCACTCCATTCAGTTCCATGGACGTGAGGACGAAGATGCACCGACGCATGTTTCCCGCTTCATTCGAATCTGCAACACGTTCGGACTCACGGGAGTCGCGAACGACACTATCTACCTGCGGTTGTTTCCGTTCTCCCTTACCGCTCGAGCCGCCGAGTGGCTCGAAGCGCTTCCGCCTAACTCAATCGCCACCTGGGACGATTTGAAGTTAAAATTCCTGAAGAAGTACCATCCTCCGGCTAAGGCTGCGCGTACTCGGGAGGAAATCCACTCATTTCGCATGGATCCCGACGAGCCTTACTCTGCTGCATATGAACGATTCAACACTCTTCTGAGCAGATGTCCGCAACACGGGTTGACGGAATGGGCTATCATCGAGAAGTTCTACAACGGACTTCCATATTCTGTTCAGAAAGAGTTCAACATCTCGGCTGGAGGACACATGATGGAGAAGCTCACTGTTGACGAATGCAAATCATTATTCGAGAGCTTCGCACTTGCTGAACAGCAGGCACCCGGAGGTCGGAGAGCCACCTTGGCCCCGACTAGATCACTCGCTCCATCTACATCTACCCGGGGTGTCAATCACATTGGCTCAGAGACCATACCGCCTAGGGAGTTGGAAAACATTTACAAAACCTTAGAAGAGATCAAACTCCATATCAAAGCCAAATGTGAGCTGTGTAGAGGCACTCACGACACCCGAGACTGCCCGCTTGCTTCCGCTGAGCAAGTGGATTACATTGGTAACCGAAACCAGTTCGGTAATTCTTTCCAGTCTGGGTGGAGGAGTGGCCAAAATTCAGGATGGCGAGAGGGAGGTAACCCACCTGGTTATCCACCGAGGAATAACTATGGTGGAGGAGATGACGGGTTTGGTTTTAAGGAGGTGAGAGAGCTGATTGCTAACCAGACCCAGATCCTACAGCAGATAGTAGCCAAGGATGAAGGAACACAGAAGAAGCTAGCTGAGCATGACACGTTACTGAGGAATCAACAAGCTTCGTTCCTAGATTTGCAGCGGTCGGTCGGTGACATAGCGAAGCAGCTGAAGGAGCTCAACAACCGAGGGGGTCAATTTTCCGGTAGTACTTTCAAAAACCCCAATGCGTCGGTTAATGCTGTTACCACACGGAGTGGTCGAGTTCTGGAGAGTCCATCGCCGGCGGTTGATGATGAAGAACCGGTCGATGAGGAGATTGAGTTGGAGACGCCTGACGGGAGGGTGCACGAGAGCGTGACGCCAGCAAGTACAGCACCGAACGTCGAGGCCGAGGTAGTGAGAGAGAAGCCGCTAAAGTGGGAAGCGGTGAAGGAAAAGAAGAAGGTACGATTCGCGCCGAGACCAATCACAGCCGATGATTTGAAGAAAGTTCCTTATCCTGAGAGGTTGGTTCAACAGAAGAATGCGCGTGAGTACAGTCAGTTCTTAGAGCTTCTTAAGCAACTTAGGGTCACTTTGCCTTTTACTGATGTTATTAAACAAATGCCTAAGTATGCTAAATTTCTTAAAGATATTTTAACTAATAAGAAGAAGCTAGAAAATTTTTCAGATGTTACCCTTGATGCTAATTGTTCTGCTGTAGTTCAAAATAAACTGCCTGAAAAATTGACTGATCCTGGTACCTTTACAATTCCGTGCTCATTTGGTGATTTATCTGTGACATGTGCTCTTGCTGATTTAGGTGCTAGTATTAATGTGATGCCATATTCTGTTTTCATGCACTTAGGATTAGGAGAGTTAGAGCCTACTAGGATGACAATATCTTTGGCGGATAGGTCGGTGGTTAGACCCAAAGGAATAGTGGAAAATGTTCTTGTTCAAGTTGATAAATTCTTGTTCCCTATAGACTTTGTGGTGGTTGATACTGCATATGATGCTAGCTGCCCTCTGATTTTAGGTAGGCCTTTCCTTAGGACTGCTCGGGCGTTAGTTGATGTTTTCGCGGGCACGATCACTCTGAGGGTAGATGATGAGTCGGTTGAATTCAGGGTTGGTAAATCGGGTGACAAGAACAGCGAGTCCGTATGTTTTCTAGGATCTTTTATATCTTTGATGGATAGTTGTGTTAGTTATGTCACTGGTGAGGACTTGGTAGTTGGGAATAGGTTGGAAGGTGAACGAGTAGTTGAGGATAAGTGTGGGGAGGTTCCCGGGGGGTTAGATGAGGTAATTGTAGAAAATGAGCATTTTGACCCGTTAGTAAAACCCGGTAAGGAATTAGATGTTGGAGAGTTGTTGGTAGTTGAGAGTAGTTGTAGGAAGGCCACACTTGATGACATAGGTGAATTTGATAATAGGATTGTGCTTAGATCAAGTGTGGGGAGGTTGAATGTGGTTGCTAGTGGGAATGACCCGGACTTGAGGTTTTTAGTTCAGGTTAGATTTCTTCCGGGTCGATATAAGCATTGGAGAGTTAAACAGTGGTTGTACTTGTTAAAGATGATTGCTTTATGGCTTAGGAGGTTGACTGGTAGTTGTGCTGATAGGAACCAGGTGGAAACCGGTTGTTTCGTGGTTAAAGATGTGAAATCAAAGCCTCCTGATGGTTTGGGAGGTCATTGTTCTGTTTTGATGTGATTGATGCAGTACCCGGTTTGTATAATTCTGTATTTGTGATTTAAATTTCTGCAATTTTCAGTTTTTGTGCCTTTTGCGTCTGTTGGTTTTGTGTTTTAGTGTTTACAGGTTATTCTGGAGATTCGGAACTTGGCTATTGTGAATTGTGCAGGTCAAATTTGAAGTTCTGGACTGAGTTTTTGACAAAGGAGCTGGTATGTGAAAAAGGAGATAGAAAAATTTTTGGGTCAAAATCCAAAAATTCTCTGGAAATCACGCTCCAAGCGTATCGCCTGGTGGTTGGTAGGTTATAGGCGATACGCTAGGAAGTCTCAGGCGGGTCCGGTTGTTTGCAGTCCTAGGCGTATCGCCTGGGAGATGCACGGCTGTAGGCGATACGCCTAGGAGAGGTAAGTCAGAAAATTTTTTAATTTTAATTTATTATTTCTGGTTACCGAGTTTGTGGTGGTTCGCTGCGGTTGATGTGCTGAGTCTCTGGAGTTCCAGGTGAACACGTTTCAACTTCTTTTATTTTATTTTATTTCTGCTTTATTTTTGTTCCGTTCCACATTGAGGGCAATGTGTGATTCAAGTGTGGGGATGGGATACTTTCGTCTTGAGTCTTGAGTCTTTTATTTTTTGGTGTGTTATTGAGTCAGAAAATTTGAAAATTGAAAAAAAAATTTGAAAAATTGTCAAAAATGTCTAAGATTCTGGCTGCAGTAAATGGGAAATGATAGTAAAACCAGGGATTGATGTCTATCTTGTGCTTAAGTGATAAATTAATAAATAATTTGGTAAAGTGATAAGTATGGTGAGAATGGAAAACATTACTAGTCTATGATGTGTCGGTAGGCCCAGCTGACCTAGGAGTAGCTTAAATAGCCTGTGTGTTTATTGTTGTATAAATATGCTAATCAGTCTGCTAGTGGGTTCCCATTTTAGGAGTGATAGGAATACTGAATCTGATGATTAGGAAGGAAGAGACCTCTTTAGGCTAGATACTCCTATGTCCTTAGAATTTCAATGAGCATGTAGTTAATAATTTGGTTAATGCATTTAGAGTGAAGGAGCAAAATACTCATGTACGAACTAAGGATAGTATCCCGTGGTAAGTACCTCTGATGATGTTCCGGATCTCGCGGGCAAAATACTCATGTATGATTTCGGGGGTAAGACCTTGTGAAAAAATACCTCTGGTGATGTCCGTTGGTATGTTAGGTAAAATTGACCAATTATAAAAAAATAAAAAAAAAAAAAAGGGAGAAAATGAGAAAAAGAAAAAAATTGTTAAGTAGTGAATAAATGCTCAAAAAGAAGTTGCAATATAAATAAGTTATTCTTCGGACATCTTAGTATCTCTTTTAAAGTGGGTTGGAGAATATAAAAATTTAAATCAATTATACCATTTGCTTTGACTGAATATGAATCGGTAATAGGTTGAACTAGAACTTTCTTTAGTGGGATCCATAGGCAGCTGAACTTATATCTGGTAATTTTATAAACACATGGGGGCGAAAGAAAAGGTTGGTGGTTGGGTTTAGTCGGATAGAAATATCGACAATTGTAGTTAGGGTGTTATTACATTATGGAATGTGGAATTGTATGATGGACTGTTAATTGTGAAATGTTAAATGTTAGAGTCAGTTCCTGGTTATGATTCCATTGCGGTATTTTTCGAGGACGAAAAAAGAGTCAGTGTGGGGATGTTTGATGTGTTGCAAACACATCCTATTTTTAGTGTCTTTTATATATTAGTTTGAGTTAGTTTGAGTCAGTTTTGCATTTGTTTTAAGTGTTTTATTAAAGTTAGAGTCCTTGAGTCTTTTATTTATGTTTTTGCAAGTTTTGTAGGTTTTTAATAAAGTCCCGAGGCATGAGAGAAGTTAAGAAGAAAAAAATGAAGAAGTGCTGAACAAGAGGGTCCAGGCGTATCGCCTGGAACCTAATGGACGATAAGCGATACGCTTGGGGAGTGAAGGTCAACAAAAGTCAAAGGCGGTGACGCCCGATTAAATTGTCGCCTAGCGGGTCCGCGCGTATCGCGCCCAAGTCTAAGGCCTCCAAGCGATACGCTTGGAGGTGTGTTTTCCGGAAAGATTGCTTAGTCGATATAAATTCGACTTTAGGGTTCTAATTCGAGATAATTCGACTTCCAGACGGCAGAGGGGCGAACAAAGGTGATTTTCAAGGGCAAGAAAGTGCTGGAATCGCAGAGGAACCAACGGGTGATCGATTCGAAGCTGCAAATCATCATCAAATCATTCGGGTTTCTTCGTTTCTCGTTTTAATTCTTAGTTTCAGTTATGTTTATGGTTAAAGACAGAATCTTTATTGTGTTTTCTGCTATGAATATGATTGTTGGCTAGGCGTTTAACACCGCCTAGACCGTTTGGATGAACAATTGACACTTGTGATTTTATCTGGTTTGTGACAACTTGATTGATGTATGTTCCTATTAAATTCCAATGATTATTATGGTTGATGCATGTGTGTGTTAGGAGCAGATTGTTAATTGTTTGTTGATGCTTAATTTACCCGCGAATGTCTTTCGGTTTAGGTAGATTAACTAAAGTAGTTAACTTTAGGGTTGATTGCTAAAGTGTAGTTAGGGTTTCCTTGACTATTGCATTAACATTTAATTGATAATTTGGCTGTAATGTGCTGCTAAACTGAAGACTTAAAAGGTATAGGTTTAACGGGTAGTTGGGTTGGTTCAAGTCTTAGGGTTGCGTTGTCTCAAAAGGAAGCGTCCTAGGGTTTTGTCTAGCTTGCTATTTCGTGTCATTCATGGTAATCGTTGGTAGCTCCGGTTAGTCTAGGTGTGCCTTAGGTATATCCGAGGGTGGCTAGGGTAATTGAAGTGGGAAGGACTTAAAAGGTGAACCCTTGTTCGAGCGTTAGGAACATTAGCTAAGAAGGACTTACAAGGTGAATTAGCTGCCATCAGAGTTGTCATAGCCAGGTGAAGTTGTAGGTGTTAGTTGGGATTCTAGGTCTAGGTGGTGTCTTTCTCATATCTGATTGTTTCCCGAGTTTCCTGCGTCCGTCTGTTTGCTCGTTCTTTAGTTAATTTTAGTTAATCCAATTCTCAAATCATCCAAAAACCCAAACCAAATTACTCAGTATTTCCATTTCATAGGTCTAGGTTAAGTTTTGTTTTCATAGTGTCCTAGGTTCGATAATCCGGTCTTACCTTAGCTTTACTCCAATCCGACAGGTTCACTGCCTTAGGGTTCGGTTCGGTTTAGGTCATTTCGGTAAAATTAGGTGTGTCTTAGGTCTAGGTTTTAGGTCTATTTAATTAGAGTTTTTAGTGTCGTTCCGAGCACATCAATTTGACAACGTTGAACCTTGCGAGGTTCTTGACTGAAATCGCTCCCCAAGTGTCTGAAGGGGAAATGGATGCTCAATCTGTGAGCGCAGTTCAAGCTTGGAAGCATTCTGAGTTCTTGTGTAAGAACTATGTGCTCAATGGTTTGGCGGACTCACTTTACAATGTGTATTGTAAAGTAAACACGGCCAAGGAACTATGGGAATCTTTGGAACGGAAATACAAAACCGAAGATGCAGGCACAAAGAAATTTGTGGTGGCCAAGTTCTTGGATTTTAAAATGATTGACTCAAAAACTGTTATGAGCCAAATCCAAGAATTGCAAATCATTCTTCATGATATTCATGCGGAGGGAATGTCACTTAGTGAGACATTTCAAGTTGCTGCCATGATCGAGAAATTGCCACCAAGCTGGGTTGATTTCAAGAATTATCTCAAACATAAGAGAAAGGAAATGACTGTTGAGGATCTTGTGGTTCGTCTTCGTATTGAAGAAGACAACAAACTTGCTCAAAAGAAGAGTGATGTCCCCGAGCAAGCAAAGGCCAATATTGTTGAATATGGCCAATCCTCCAAAGGTAACAAAAATAGAGGACGGGCTGAGAAGAAGAACAAAGGAAAAGGGTTTAATCTTAAACCCAAAGGTGGGGTTGCAAAGAAGAAATTTGATGGCAAATGCTACAACTGTGACAAGCCAGGTCATCGGGCAAATGAATGTAGACAACCAAAGAAAGATGTCTCTCGTCAAGCCAATATGGTTGATGATTATGAGAATCTTGTTGCCATGATTTCTGACCTCACAATGATGATTTCTGAGGTTAACTTGGTTGGTTCGAATACCAAGGAATGGTGGGTTGACACCGGAGCCACCCGCCATGTGTGTGCTGACAAGAACTTGTTCAACACCTTCAAGGAGGTTACTAATGGAGAGAAGCTCTTCATGGGTAACTCTGCCACTGCTGAAGTCAAAGGTGAAGGAAATGTGATCCTGAAAATGACATCAGGAAAGGAGCTTACCTTGACTAATGTGTTGTATGTTCCTGAGATTCGTAAGAATCTTGTGTCTGGGTGGTTGTTGAATAAGTTTGGTTTCAAAATGGTGTTTGAGTCAGATAAGGTCGTGTTGACCAAGAATAGTGTGTATGTTGGAAAGGGCTATGCCCTCAATGGTATGTTAGAACTGAATGTAATGGTTGTTAACAATGCTATGAATAAGACTGGTACCAGTTCTGCTTATTTGCTTGAGTCTTCTAATGTGTGGCATGGTAGACTTGGTCACGTTAACTTTAATTCCATTCGTCGTTTGATTAAATTGAATTGCATACCAACTTTTGATATTGACTCAAACTATAAATGTGAAACATGTGTTGAAGCAAAATTAACCAGATCATCATTCAAACCGGTTGAACGAAACACTGAACCTTTGGGTATGATCCACACAGATGTGTGTGATTTGAAATCCATTCCAACTAGAAATGGATTTAAATACTTCATCACGTTTATCGATGATTGCACGAAGTATTGTTATGTTTACTTGCTTAAAAGTAAAGACGAGGCAATTGAAGCTTTCATTGCATATAAAAATGAAGTTGAGAATCAACTTGAAAGGAAGATCAAGGTTGTACGAAGTGATAGAGGTGGTGAGTATGTCTCACCATTTGCTGAATTCTGTTTGCAAAACGGAATCAGGCATGAGTTCACTGCACCATATTCACCCCAATCAAATGGGATTGCTGAACGGAAAAATCGAACCTTGAAAGAAATGGTGAGTGCCATGCTAGTGAGTTCTGGTGTAAACCAAAACTTGTGGGGGGATGCTATCCTTTCGGCAAACTATCTTTTGAATAGGATACCCCATAAGAAAAGAGATGAAACCCCATACGAGTTATGGTGGAAAAGAAAACCGTCCTACGAATACCTCAAAGTGTGGGGGTGCCTAGCCAAGGTGGTTGCTCCACTACCTAAGGCTCAAAAGATAGGACCCAAAACTGTTGACTGTATATTCATTGGATATCCAGATCACAGTAGCGCGTATCGTTTCCTTGTACATGAATCCAAGATTCCCGATATTCGCAAAGGAACGATAATGGAATCAAAGAATGCCTCATTCTTTGAAAATATATTTCCATGCATTACAAAAGAATATGGAAATACGTTTGGGGCAGATGATGAACGTATTCATGAGGATCTAGTTCCGGAAGAACTAGAACATGTTCCGGAAGAACTAGAACGTGTTCCGGGAGAACCAGAACGTGTTCCGGAAGAACCAGACTGTGTTCCGGAAGAACACGAGCAAACTGAGGAAGAAGATGTTGAGCTTAGACGAAGCAAGAGGGCTAGAACTGAAAAGTCTTTTGGTCCTGATTTCTACACGTACATGGTAGAAGGTGAGCCCAAAACATACCATGAAGCGGTAACTTCCTCAGAAGGACCTCAATGGAGGGAGGCCATCAAAAGTGAAATAGATTCTATTTTACAAAACCATACATGGGAACTAGTGGATCTTCCTCCGGGATGCAAACCACTAGGTCATCGTTGGATCTTCAAGAGGAAGATGAAGCCTGATGGCTCCATAGAAAAGTACAAGGCAAGACTGGTGGTCAAAGGATACAAACAAAAGGAAGGTCTAGATTACTTTGACACGTATTCACCAGTAACTCGAATAACCTCCATAAGGTTGGTACTTGCCATTGCAGCCATTAGAAATTTGGAAGTTCACCAAATGGATGTGAAAACCGCCTTCTTAAATGGAAATCTAGAGGAAGAAATTTACATGGAACAACCAGAGGGCTTTAGAGCCTCTGGACAAGAAAAGAAAGTGTGTAAACTGGTCAAATCCTTGTATGGACTAAAGCAAGCACCAAAACAATGGCATGAAAAGTTTGATCATGTCATGCGTGATTCTGGTTTCAAGATCAATGAATGTGATAAGTGTGTGTATGTGAAAGACACACCAGATGGTTATGTCATCTTGTGTCTATACGTTGATGACATGCTCATTGCTGGAAGTAATGACAAAATGATAAAATCAACAAAGAACATCTTGAAATCAAGATTTGATATGAAAGACATGGGTTTAGCAGATGTGATTTTGGGAGTTAAAATCACACGAACCCAAAGTGGACTTGCTTTAGGACAAACCCACTATGTGGATAAAATTCTTGAAAAGTTCAATGCAAATGACTCTAATGTAGCTAGAACTCCCATTGACACAAGTCAACATCTAGCTAAGAACAGAGGACAACCTGTTAACCAATTAGAGTATTCAAGAATTATTGGCAGTTTGATGTATTTGATGAGTTGTACCAGACCAGACTTAGCATATGCTGTAAGCAAGCTAAGTAGGTACACGAGTAATCCAAGTTCAACTCATTGGAGATGTGTGACTAGGTTACTTAGGTACCTAAGGTACACAAGGGATTACGCGCTGCACTTCACCAGATATCCTGCAGTGATTGAAGGACACTGTGATGCAAATTGGATATCGGGTACGAAGGATTCCAGAGCAACGAGTGGATATGTATTCACACTTGGAGGTGCAGCCATATCGTGGAAATCGTCGAAACAAACGGTTATTGCTAGATCCACGATGGAAGCAGAATTCATCGCTTTAGATAAAGCTGGTGAAGAAGGAGAATGGCTACGTCAGTTTATGGAGGATATACCAAGATGGCCTAAGCCGGCAACGGCCATATGTATACATTGTGATAGCCAATCGGCAATTGGCAGAGCTCATAGCACAATGTATAATGGTAAGAACATACATATAAGACGTAGACATAATACGATACGACAACTAATCTCTACTGGAATTATCACTGTTGACTATGTGAAGTCAAAGGATAATATTGCGGATCCGCTGACAAAAGGCCTAAGTAGAGAGGTAGTTCAGAAGTCGTGCATGGGAATGGGACTGAAGCCCTTGAAAGATTAAAGTTCATATGAAGGAAAACCTAACTCAGTTGACTGGAGATCCCAAGATCTGAGTTCAATAGGACAACCTAATTGTATGAACTAGTGAGGTCACTGTGGGGGAAAGAATTGATAACTCCACGCACTTTAAGAAGGGGATGTATAATTGGAATCGATACATCTCCTAGTCCATTCCTAAAAGTGACAAGTACGAGGTTAAGCCTATGGCTTTTAATGATTCAGCTGACGCAGCCACACGTGGTGAATCACCTATGTGAGAGAGAAGTGGGGGTCGCTTCGAAGGGTATTAGAGGGGGCACAATACCTAAGAGCTCTCGCAGAACCAGGCTAATGTTCATGACCATAACGAACATAACTATGAGGACTTGATATTGTCAAGGAGAGTCTTGTGTGAAGCACATTGTCGCCTACACAAACGGCAGACGAGTTCAAAGGCATCACCGCCTACTCAGAGCCAGTAGACTAAGTGTGTTTCATGAGCGAAGGTTCAAAGGGTAACACCTACCTATCGTATGCAAGATTCAACTGTTGAAATTCGATCGGGATTAAGTTACTTCTGAGATCAACCTCCATTCATGTGGGGGATTGTTGGAAAATGTGTGTGAATGAGATGTTTATCTCAAAATAATTTTTGTTCAAGTTTGGAAAAATATGAGCTATCCCACATTGGTGTGGGAACAAAAGGGTAATTGGTTTATAAGGATAAACCTCAAAGGCTTTGACATCACTTGTGTCATGTTTTACTCTAGCTCATACCCTCGCGCAGGGGGGGGTGCGAAAAATGGCAATTCGGGTTGAAATTCTGAACTCGTGCCCGCGCGACCTGCGGACACGAATGCAGCTCCGAAACGGGGGTCATGTAATGACCAGTTTTTGCTATTTTTCGAGACCTTTCTAGAACAGATTTTTGGTTCATTGAACCAACCTTTTGCATTCCAAACCTGATCATTCATTACTGGTTAATGAACATAATTTGATCATTCACTACTAGTTAATGATGATCCTTTCGTATGCTCCGTTTGCGTGTATAAATACACGAGTGTGGGGGCAGAAATAGATACACGGAAAATACACACATTTGGTCCTGCTGTTGCTGCTGCTCTGATCTCTACCGCTCCTCCGTTCCGGTCTCGTTTCAGGCAAGTATCCTGTCCGGCTGTACACACAGTTTTGAACCGGTGTACCCTGGGAACAGACGTCGAATCTGTTTAAGGGAATTGTGTCAAACACAAGCCCGGTTCCTCTCGTTTTCTTTGTCTGTGTTTTTCTGTTTTGCAGGCCCTGATCCTGCTGCTGTTCGTGATTAGACTTGGTGGTGATTACGTTTAGTTGTTTCTATTCGTTGTATTACTGTTTCTTTATATTGTAATTGATCAACCGATTGTTGAATCGTTACTGAACTTCCAACAACTGTTACATTCGAGCCTCAAATAAACTTGCTTCTCTATTTTGCTCTATAACATTTGTAATGTTATATATGTTAAGAGTTGTTACATATGTTACAAGTTTTTACATGCATAGCTTAAATAAACTTGTTTCTTGATTTTTGTCAATATAACATGTGTAACATGTTACATATATGAACTGATTAATTTAATTTTCTTCGTAGGTGAATGAATTTTTGCATCAAAGATGAAAATGATTACCAAGAATGGAAGCGTAAATAGCTTTTATATGTTTTTTGTTAAGTTGTTATATTTTTTAATATTTTAGTTCGTATGAAACATTTTGTTACATTTAGTGTTGATTGTAATGTTTTTTTATAAATCAATGAAATATATTTTGTCAATTTCTTGTTTACATCAGACCCAGAAAAGTTACGTATGTAACATTTCATATCTGATAATTAAAACACCGAAAAAGGAAATTAAAAAATAACAGAGAAAAAGTAAAAGTAAAAAAACTCTACAGATTTTTATTAAAGTATAAAAACGGAAAAACAAATGTATTGAAATATTAATAAAGTAAATGAGAGAAACTATTATTAAATATAAAGTATTATAAGAGAGAGAGAAGGGAGGAGAGAGGAAAGCATCAACTATATTTTTATTGAGATTGTCATATGGAAATAAAGTTGTTTTGAAGTAAAAATCTATTTTGCCCTTCTTTGCTATAAGACAAAAAAAATGAAAACTGATGATATGGCCTCATTATGAACCACATGATGGAGGTTCTTTGATTTCTTCCCCTCAAGAGAGTTTCTATTTTAACCCTCCCCTATATATATATATATATATATATATATATTCGAATGTAAAAGAATTAGAAACTGTCCTTGTGTTCTGTCGGGTCGGTCCAGTTTGTTGGGTGGGTTAGTCGGTCTGGTCAATTGGGTCAGTCCGGTCGGTTGTGCTGATCGGTTAAGTCGTCAAGCAGGGCAACCGGGTCTGGTCAAGTTGAATCGGTCCAATCGGTCACACAGGGCGGCTGGGTGCGTCAGGCCGGTGAGGTCCGGTTGAGTTGGTTGGCCGGGTGCGTCGGCCGGACCGGTGCGTCTCGTCCGGTCGGTCGAATCAGCCTAGTCAATTGGTTGGGCCGCATGGCGCATCTGTTGGTTGGTTGGCTCGGGTGGTTGGTGGGTCGGGCGTCGAGGCATGACCGGACAGTTTGGTCAGCTGATTCAGATGATGGGATGGTCTAGTAAGTATGTCGGGTTGCACGTCGGGACGGTTCGGTTGGACAGGCGGTGCGGCGGCTCCTGCCGGCCGAGCTGGCCGGACAGTGACACATGTCGGTCCTGAAGGGTTGTATTGGACAAGTAGACAACGACATTCTCCAGTCTGGAAGGTATGTGAAATTAATCAAATTAAAAAAATTTGATGGAAATTTAATCAAATTCCAATTCCAATTTCAATTACTTCAATAATAAAACACGCTAAAAATGAAATTTCAATTTCAGTTAATTCCACGAACCAATACATTACAAAATGAAATTCTAATTAATTCTAATTCTATTTCTACTGAAATCACACGAAATGCTACGAACCGAACGGGTATGAAGGTTTAGTCGACGTTAAGGATTTAGTCGCCATTTTGAAACTGTTAAGCATGTGATATTAACAATTTGATGATTTGTTATTTTGTTTGGTGAAAGGTATATTTTGACACACTGTCTTAAAAGAAATATAATATTTTATTAAGCTGCTTTAAAACTTCGTACTTTTTTTAAACTTCAAGCCCAATTACACAATTCACGTGTCGCTATTAAAAGTAGACTTTGGGCTCAGAATAAAATCTAGCCCAGGCAACATAATCTTTCAAAAGTATGTTCGCAAAAATATGAATAAACGTAAATAACATTAGTTTTCCTTTAAATTTAAGCATGCACATGTTTCTTGTACAAAATATTTTCTACTTGTTTTTGAATTACTTTTTACATTAACCGGCACACACATATATGTGTATGTATTTTATTGTGAAGCTTTTACTCTAACTAAGTTTAAAATTCAGGACGCACGTTGTGTCAGCTTCGATATAAAATAAATTTCCGTTTACTTTATTAGGTGAAATATTGATCATATAAATGTATAGAAGAAGAAAAAAATGTTGCAAAAAAAATATATAGAGGAAATAAAAAGGTTTACCAAATAAACCGAAAATTAAAAAATCTAAAGCAGATATAAGTATCTAAATTTAAGTAAGGTGTGTGTAGTGTGCGTAAATAAAAATGTCATAAGTAGATATTACATTTATTAAAAAAATTAAAGAAAGAAAAAAAGCACGTGTAAAAAAAATTTGTGCACACGTTATGCTAGATCGAAATATCAACTCTACATTCGTAAGAAGAATTTATCTTTAAAGAACTTTTTTTTGGAACACTTCGGAAACATAAAGTTGTCGCATTGACGATTGAACTTGTGTTGGATTACCTTAGAAAAAAGAAATATTACATAATATATATAAAAAAATGGTAATTACATCTTCAGAAGAAAAAAAAACCTTGTACTTATATACACAAACAAATCCCTTACATGTTACCTAACCATTACGTCAAGGAGGAATTTGTGAACACTTCATGCATACAATTGTTTTAAACTATGAGTATATCGTAAAATTAAAAAAAAAGAACTGAAAAAAGATGACACTTTATGCTAGATCGGAACAATAGAATTTTGAAATTATCATATCTACATTTGTAAGGAGAATTTATCTTTAAAGAGTTGTTATTTTTTTGGAACACTTCTGAAGCATAAACTTAGTTAATCGGGTTAGGAAACAACTTGTACTTATATACAAAAACAAATATTAATGAAAATGAGGAAAAAAACGGTCTACTAGGATCAAACCTAGATCTCTACCCGGTTTGATGCCTTACATGTCACCTAACCCACCGCCCCAAGGAAGGATTTGTGGACATTTCACGCACACAATTTTTTAAAACTAAGAACATATCGTAAAATTAAAATATATATTGAAAAAAGGGTGACCCATAGTTTCAAACCCAGGTCGCCGGTCGCCCACAACACAGATTCAATTTCTCAACCACTGTGCCAGCTAATCATTTGTTAAAGAAACCAGACACTTAATGTATATAACATAAAAGAAAAGGTCGAACCTAAGCAAGTAAGCAACAATCACACATGTACCTTTTGTTAGACTTGGTTTTTATAAGATATATAATTAGTGTCATTCTGACTTTTTTTTGAACGGCCAATTTTATTAAAAACAAATAAGGGAACCCACTAGCAAGGCACTAGAGGGGGCACCCAACACCAACACCAAACACACCAGAAGAGAAGGTTACATATAACTAGAGTTAATTCAATCTATGCTATAACGACATCTACTATTTAGCCATAGATCACACCAAGCTTTTGAGTCATTGATAACTCTCCTTATCGAAGGAGAGTCCCCTTCGAAAACCACCGCGTTACGTTCCTTCCATAAGCACCAACAAACTATAAGTAGGATCCCGTGAATAACATCTTTCTTTTTGTTTTCCAACCGATTATGAAGATTTAGAATGTCGTCCAAGGAGAAGGCGAAGATAGGAGGAAGCTTACACCACCCGGTCACCCAGTGCCATACTGCAATAGCAAAGAGGCATCCCGTAAAGATATGGATAACCGATTAATCTCCATCTTGACAGAGCTTACAAACCGGAGAAGCCACCGCAATAATCCTTTTTGGAGAGGGCATCCATGGTTGCGATGCGGTTCCGCTGAGCTTGCCAGGCGAACAAGTGTCATTCTGACTAAGTTCATATTATAAAAACAATTTAATGATTTTTATATAGTAGTCTTCTGCATTTTCTTTACAACCCTATGAACACAATCAATCTCTTCAATTCTTTTCACATTTACTGTTATATATATCTTCGTAATGCATGTTATAAAACTAAACAGCTTAATTGATAAGTATCTAAAAACACTTTGCGGTATTATACAGTTATGCATTTTAACAATAACTTCAAGATTTAGGTATATAACTCGATCCTTCAGTCTTAATTTGTTTCTATGCAAACCAACAAAAAAGATTAAGATGATGAAATCTTTAAGATTGGTGTAAAGACAAAAGTATTAGAATGTATTAGACTAGGGTTAGTTAGTATGAGCCCACGGGCCCACTAGGTATTTAGGGTTTACAGTTATTCTCTATATATTGTAACCCTGTCATTCAATAAGATGAATTCAGTTATTTCAGTCATTCCATATTCTTACATGGTAATCAGAGCCTCGATCCTTACAACCCTAAATCCCTTTGTTCTAGCCGTCGTCATCGTGTTCAAACCCTAGACAGGGCGGTGTGCCACCACTGCCGCCGCCCTGTCCCACCTTCGTTTTTTTCTGTTCAGTATTGGCTTCTATTTTTCTTTTCGTTCGAATAAAGCTTCGTTTTCGATTCATGATTCCAATCACTACTATCAACAAATCCTATTATGATATTGTTTGCTGCTTATAATGGTACATGAACCATTTTTTTGCTGTTAACTATCCTTCTCGTTGACCATAAAAATATTGCGCCACCGTTTCCGTTCGTCTTTCTTTGTTCGATTTCTCAAAAAAAAAAAAAAAAAATCAGCAATGCATTATTTTGGCTTTGTTCACGTTGATTTGTGTGCAACTTCCTTTGAGAATTAATTCTCTGTTTCATCGGGGAAGCTATGGCATTTAACTTCACAATCTGGTTTATTTCGTTTATAAATGTTTTGTTAAATCAATGGAATGCTATCAATGCTGAACCCCGTCAAGTCACTCCTTGCAATCTCGGTTGATGGTTTTTTTTTTCTTTTGTTTTTTTTCTTTTGTTTTTTTTTTAATTATTATTGTGGACTTCGGTCTGCCGGTTATTAGACTACGGTCCCTTCTATGACAACCGACTTTGGAATATGTTTTTAGGGTTTATTAATATTAGCCCACGGGCCCAGTTAGGTTTCTAGGGTTCCTTCTGAACTCTATATATTGTAGCCTAATTCTCAATAAGATGCATTCAGTTATTCTGACAATCAAGTTATTCTATTATCTTACATGGTATCACAGCCTAAACGATCCAAGTCCTAGTCGTCGTCACCGTATTCAAACCCTAGACAGGGCGGTGTGCCGCCATGCCGCCGCCCTGTCTCAACTTCGTTTCTTTTTCATCATTTGTTTCGTTTCTTTTCTATTTTGAAGTTTCCGTTGAATAAAGCTTCGTTATTGATTAAAGACTCGAGCGACTTCGATTTCTTATACGACGATTTTGCTTTTCGTTCTTCGATCTCACTTTCACTTTGTATTGCGATCTCTGTACCACCTATCACACGTGGATCAAGTTTACATCTTTTAAATTGGATATTCTTTTCTTGTTGCTACGTGGAGAAGCATCAACAAGCATCAAACACCGTGAGAAGTGATTATTTTTTTTAGTTGTTTTCTAAATTATGGCTTCTATATTGTCTTGGATTACGGTTCATAATCTCAAACTACGGTTTGATCAGATTCTTTTTTTTTTTGAACCAACGGATTTTATCTCTCGATCTACGGATCTAAGAGATTTCCCTTCTTGCTTCCTTTTCGATCTTTTTACATCTCTGAATCTCATCTCTCGATCTACGGATCAAAGAGAAAGCCGCTTGACCACGGTCATCGGCCTTGTTTTCTTTTTCCTCTTTTAGATTTATGAATCCCATCTCTTCATCTACGAATCCAAGAGACCGCAAGACTACGGTTATCGGTTATCAACCTACCTCTAGTCAGTCTGTTTCTCTTTTTAGGAGGCAGGAATTAATGAACTACAACCACTTGCTTTTGAAGATCGGAGCTATGGTCCATTGCTATAAAAGTTTTTTTTTTTGAAGAATATGGATGGCAAAATCAAACGCAATATGGATTTGTTGGCAAGAGTTTGAGTCAATCGAAGCATATTTAATTTATCTTAATAGTATTATTTTTTTTATGTTTTCTTTTTTTTCCAGTCTGATCTTTCGGTTTCCTCCAGCTCTAACTGCGGGGGAGTATTAGAATGTATTAGACTAGGGTTAGTTAGTATGAGCCCACGGGCCCACTAGGTATTTAGGGTTTACAGTTATTCTCTATATATTGTAACCCTGTCATTCAATAAGATGAATTCAGTTATTTCAGTCATTCCATATTCTTACAAAAAGAGCATGTTAAGTTAGGTTTAAGCAAGCTCTTATCCACACCAAACCTAAAGCAAAATAAAGGACAAGAAAGGACAAATTTGCATCAACAAGTCCATGATCTTTGGTTTAGACTAAAACCCTAATAAATCTAAGATTAAAATGACAGACTCCTAACATGGGTCTCTTTAATTTCAATCAAGATTTTGTTATCAACCACTTATAATGCTCCTTCCTCAAGATTTTGATGTGATGTTCTTAATTAAGAACCCCTAATTTGTCTTCTTTCAATCACTAGGGGACAATATTAATAACGAGGCAACATATATTATGCATTACCTCAAGGAAAAGGCTAGTTGCGTTTACATCATATATAAAATATATATGTAACATGTTTTCAGGTTGAGCTCATAAAAAGACAAATCTTTTGGCTTTGGGTTAAACTTATCGTAAGATTATTAGTTTTTTAGGGAGAGTTCGTAATGTATACGACTTGTACTGTAGCGTGAGACTGTTTTATGTTAAAAGAAAATGTGATTTGATTTTGATTTCTGATGTGGAAATTATGCAAACCCAGGCTTTGAGATCGGCTATATTTAGAAAAAAGTTGATTAGAATTTGTTGAAGAATGAGTGAGGTTAATTTAATTTGAGACATTGTTTTTAATATGTTGAAGTAATGAATTAATAATTAGGATTAGGTTAGAGCATGTTAGGACAAAGAGTATCTTGATTTTAAGTTTGTAATAACGTGGTTGGATGCAGGCTTTGGTACTTTAAAAGTACATGTCCAAGCATCTAGGGCCCAAAATCACATGTACATTCACTAAAAGGCTAGGTTAAGTGTGGGTTAAGTCACTAACAAAAATGATTAGTAGTTTTGTCAAAAGACTAAATGAGTCATCATGGAGTTGAGTTGTCAACCTGCATACCATCATCCTTTTGAGTAACCTTTGCTTTCTTTGTTTTCTTGCTAAACTAGACAACCTTCACTAAGTGACAATAGCTTATGGCCATTGGCCAATCATATCCTCATGTTATGTTAAAAAGTGTTTGTCTCTCACTTTAACTACTTCTACCATTGGTATTTCTACTATTACTACTACTAATTACTATTATATTTTTCAATGAATATTACCAACTTTATTTTTAACACTTAACTAGGACATATTAAGTGAGAGGGTTTGATAGTGTTTCTAGAAAAGAAAAAGAAAAAAAATACCCCCTAGGGTTGACGACTTACGATGCAAATTGAGAGACGTGTGTTCGAATCCCCCCCCCCCCACCCCACCCCACCCCCCCTCAGGTTGTTGATATCTTTTGTGTTTACTGCCATCTTTTTTCTTTTTTGGACTTTTCTAGTATTTTCTTAGTATTTGGCTTGAAGACGTTGCATTTCTACAAACGTTACAATTTGCTTGTTTTTATCTACGTTGGGATATATAATTTGTTTAAGACTACGTCTTGTCGTGTTAGTTTATTTTATGTTATGTACACGTTCTAATTTACCGTTGCAATGTGGGAGTGAGTAAACACACTAGTTATTGTTATAGTTCATCCATTTAACATGTTCTTTGAATCACAATTTGATGTATAACGGATAACATAGGTACCGGATTAATACATGGATTGGTTTTTCATTGGAATGGTGGAAAAGTTTTATTAAAACAGGAAGACTAGCAAAAAGCTAGAGCGTAAGACGATTACGGCATAACAAAACGAGGCTCTAGTCAAACGGAGTTAAAATATAATGCATTAGAACACCAACCGGACCGATCTAAATATTGAGCTTTTGGTTGATTTTTAACTAGAAATTTATTTGTATAATTTGATCTCCTCCATGACCTTTCTAGGTGTCTCATGTGTGTTCATAAGTTAAAATAATAAATTATGTTATAAATAAATTGATAGTGTTTTTTGTGTTTGAATGAAATATGTTTTTTAGAAAAATTATAAGAATATGAAGTGAACATTGGAAGCTAGTGGTGTGAATCAAGTTTACTTTAGCCTATATATAGGTTAAGGTCGAGTTTGTTTTACTTTTAGCTCGGGTAATGTGATTGGTTTCGAGTCTACTCGTTCATATTTAAGCTTGTGATACACCTCTATGCGCGTATTATCCCACATCAAATACGACCCTAAAGAAATCATGATCGTCTACCCAAAGTCCAAACCCAAAGACAGATTAATTATGTTTTTTGTCCTATACATTAAGTACATGTAGACAAAAGATACCAACCCTAACCACAAGTGGTATTAGTGGCTAAAATAAGTCTTTACTTTATTGATTATGGTTTGCAACCACTTATTTAGGAATTAATTTTCAAAAAGATGTGAATAGATTCTTTGAACCCACATTAATAATAAAAGACTGTCATTGGGCTTTCACTAATACTCCACATGGAGAGGATCACTCTTTGTCTCTCATCACTTGGTAAAATTCTTCAATTGTTGCTGCCAACTCACATGCTTGATCTTCATTGCCACTTGCCACTTTTCATGTTGTACTACATGGTTTTGATGCCTTCGGGACCGGTTTCTGCTTACTCTTTTTAGGTATACTTTCTTTTCTAATCGTATTGTTTTGTTCTTCCATATTAGTGAATATCATAGCATTAGTATCATATCGTTTCTACTTTGTAATATGCTCGAGTAGAGAATTGACGACTTGTGTATGGTTCTACGTGTTGCTATATAGCTTCATTGTGGCTTTTCGAATGGTTGTGAAATTCCTTCCCATAACCTTTAACCAACTAGTCTGCATTGGTGCATTCCATTAGCTAGAATTTCTAACAAAAATGACCAAGTTTTCAAAAAACAAAGTGAACATTAGGTTTTCTCCGATGTCTTCTCATTACTTTCAGATCAAAATATTTTGGATTAACTTGAAATCTTCAATCGAATAAGAGAGAAAGTATTTCACAAGAACAACATGTACCTATATGAGAAATTAGGTTGTAAAACTTGTTTAATCTGTCCAAATGAGTTTATATATATAAAGGAGTTAGAACATCACAAATATTGGGTGAAACACTATAGTATTTCATAAAAGAGAACAATATATAGCGGTTAATTAGTTATTGGTTACACTAATATAAGTATAATGTATATTACTTTAGTTTGTTCTTATTTTATCTGTGTTTTAATAAATAATAAACTAAAACGATCATATTTTATCTAAGTGAGAAAAATAGTCATGAAGCAAACTAAAAATGAGATGATGACACATTAACCAAAATGAGTTCACGTATTATTTGGTTTTATTTTTATAAAGGTTATGTTCATGATAGATTTAACTTGCAGGGTTTAATATTATGCTAGACACATTTGAGTTGAGATGCAAGTCGGGAATAAAAAGGGGATCGATTGGGCGTTTGGGTTACAATTAATGTGGATCACGTGTGCTGGAAACAAAGAAAATGTGGATGGGCTGATCAACTATGAAGTGGGCTAACCTAAAAATTTTGTGGGCTAAATTGTTGGCCATGGAAGGAAAATAAAACAAGAGGGCAGATGCAATTTGGGGGTATTCGGCCGAATGACAAATAAAGTAACGTTTGGGCTTACAATGTTGAAGTGATTCGAAAGCAAATGGCGTAATTTATGATTCAAGAAAGTTTGTCATTCAACCATTTTGATAACGGATACTTGACTTGACTCATCCAATAAAACCTTCAACCGCGTTATACACATGTAAATTGTGATACTCTTAGACGAGATTGTTTAAAAATGTTAAAAAGAAGTTAAAAATAAATTAATTTTAGGTTTTAAAAACTTACAAGCCGGTGTCAACTTAACCAGTGATGTTTGATCGAGTCCGCACTGTTCACCAGACTATTTGTGTTACTGCACATTGGTTATATCCCGATAAGTGGAAAATGATGAAACACACAATTATTTTTGAATTGTTTAACTATCCTGACACCATCTGTAATATACTTCAAATGATAAGTAAAGTAATTCAAAAATATAAACTTAAAAATAAAGTTTTTTAATTTCTTTTGATAAAGGTATAACAATACATGTTCTATCGAACAACTTAAATTAAAATGTAAACCGGTTTGTGAAGGTGTTAGCTCCCATAGTATATGTATTGCAAACGTCAACAACTTAGCTATGCAAGACGGGCCACGTATGATTGAAACAATAAAAGAGTCTTTTATAGACATGTTAATGTGATAGTGGTTTAATTGTTATTTGAAAAAATAACTTATGGTTCGGATTTCCTTGAAGACGAACCACTTTTTCAAGAAACTTTAAAAACTAAATTTAACAAAGATTAAACAAATTCGTTTGATGTTTACTTACAAAAACATGGTATAAAGCCAAACATTCACGTGGCTATGAGAAATGTGGATGCATCAAGTTCAAGCACTGGAGATACATTATTATCATTATATAGTAGTTTAAGGAATGAATATAGTAAACATCAACGAGGTAATACTCCAAGTAGCGAACTTGGGCGATATGATGGGACAAATTTTTTATTAGATATGTGTCTGCATGATTATAGCAATTTTGATTTGCTGGCTTGGTGGAAAGGTGAGGAAGATCAATTTTCGTTCCTATATGCCATGGCCTCAAGATTTACTAATCGTCCAAGCATCGTCCAAGCATCACGATAGATTATGAATCTGTTTTTTCAATTAGTTGCAAGGTATCATGTTACAAAAAATTCACATGGCTAGGCTATGAGAAATGCGGGTGTATCAACATCGTCGGTTTCATGTACATCTTAGAGGGGGGAAAGTCTCCCGCTGAAATTAGATCCAAAAGTATAAAATGAAGTTCAGTTTGTTTCTAAATAGACCAGGCCCCCATCTTATTTTTTAAGACGCCCCTTTGGAATATATTGAAACCTATAAGCCCCATGCAAATTTTAGATGCATCATACTTGAATCAAAGATTTTCTAATTTAAAGATAAAAGCCATGGTAAGAAGCCATGAAAGTTAAGAGAGAGAGAGAAAGACTAAATGTAGAAGAAGATAATAAAGAATAAAATATCAAAATGCTTTGGGAATTACATAAGCGACGTTTGATTTTGGTAATTTAAATAGTTAAAAGAAAATTATCACTTGAACCCTTTTAGATAACAAGTGTTACACATTGAATTTTTTAGTTTACTTGGATTTGATTGACAAAATTAGTGAATCACTTTTTGCGGCCTGCTAATGATCACCTTGAATTTTTTAAGTTGTCCTGGTTGCTTGTTGGATCTTACATTTATGCACAAGCCAAATAACTCGAGTATTCTCATGATAGTCTATGCTTGAATGAGAAAGTTTAGTTTCTTAATGGAGTTAAAGGCACGCGACTGATCAACTTTTGCAAGTTAGAAATCCTGCTCCTTTTTAGCCGAAACAGTTCCGGTGCTAGTTTTTTATCTCTTGTAGCATTTTCATATGATGTATTAGAAGTAACCGATTTAATAACAAAAAGACGCATTATGCATAACTTTCAAATTTGATTAAAAAGGTGAAATGTGGTCTAGTAATTTAATGTCACATTTGTGACGCTGATGACTCTGTGGAGTGACTTGAAAAGATGCATACCAATCTCTTGTGTGAGATGATGCCATTTGAATTTACTCAAGTATTTGATGTTCCAAAGATCATAATAGAATGACGACTTCTTCTTCCCACCTAAACATGCAATGAATACAAAATCATATATATGTTAGCAATTACTCAACGGTAGTTGTAAGCAAAAAGAGTAATATACCATCTTTTGCACATGCACCCGCACCTATATGTTCACCATTCATCATTAAAGCAGTCCATTTAGCAACATTCTTGTTTGTAAATTCAACTCATCTGCACACATACACCAACAATCAATATACAACTTCCTATACTTTCCTTCAAATCTTTCAAATTACAGCTTCCAACAAATACATGATTAAAGTATAAATAAAATTAAAACCTTCAATTGTGAGCTAAATTCTTTCAATATCTCCATATTTATTGAGGTAGAATTTGACGAAGTTTGAACCAAGATTAGTGATAAATTTCAAAGAAAACACAATAACCCTAAATCACTAATGAATAATTCATGATAAAAACACAAAATTAAACAATAAACACCAATATCATATATAATTACACCAAAATTAAACCCATAACCACTGAAACACAAAATTACACCAAGATCATAAACACCAATAAACACAAAATTAAACCCTAGATAACTAATGCATAAATCATTGATAGAAACTGTCTAATAAATATTTCTAATTTGTGAACACAAAATTAAACTCTATATCACTAATGCACAAAATTAAACCCCAAATCACAAAAGATGATTACATTGGTCTGGTTTCCTTGAGAAACTATGTAATTACACCCAAAAATTCGAATCTGTAAACCCCAGTTTCATTGAGAATTAAGATAAGATTACCAATTGAGTGATTGTCATCGAGCTGAGCAGGGGCGACTCCTTCACCTTGATCGTCGAACTGAGCAAGTGAGCAGAGGAAAAATCAAAATGGAGTGATGGAGATGGATGATGGGTCATAGGTC
This sequence comes from Deinandra increscens subsp. villosa, assembly GCA_039602395.1. Lineage (NCBI taxonomy): Eukaryota > Viridiplantae > Streptophyta > Magnoliopsida > Asterales > Asteraceae > Deinandra > Deinandra increscens. The sequence goes on along the minus strand of JBCNJP010000027.1, from coordinate 23,085,415 downwards.
GTGTCATACTCTAACCAACGGCGGAATATGTCGGAGCGTGATAAATTGTCCAGATGCACACAACACTGTTTAATGTTGCGGTATTTTTAATCAACCCATTTAAATAATAATTCAAAATGTTATACAACAATCCAAATAAATTACATCGATGATAACAATTAGGTGGCGTTTGGTTTATGGGATTCAATAGAATTTGAATTGATATTTTTTCCTTTTAAGATTGTTCTTGATTGGGTAAAGAAAGAATTTGAAATGCAATGAATTCCTTTAATCAACTGAATTTAGTATTATTTCAACATTCCTTAGAAATTCTTCCCTTTGATGAAGGAAAGTTACATGGTCTCAAATTCCACTAATTAAAGAAATTAATTGCATTTCAAATTCCTTTTTTACCCAATCAAGAACAATTTTAAAAAGAAAAATTATCAATTCAAATTCCATTGAATTCCATGAACCAAACATCACCTTAGTTTCATTAAGTTTAGGTCACAACTATGTCCGCATGCACCCTAAGGTGTCATCAACGTGAAATCATCATCTAACAACAAAGATCTGCAACATGTATAACATAAAGGTCAGCTACAAATAGTTAGTGAGTAAACATAGGTTTAGTATACTATAATAGATTAAAAGCATGTGATCTAAGAGTTAAGTGCAATCGAGTACGATAAATATGATATGAGATAGAGCAAACAATAGTGTATGAGCCAACCCTGACCATAAGGTTATAACCAATCACCCGATGCCAAAGAGCGGTCAAGTCAGGTGGGTCGTCACACCGATAGATCTATCATTGAAACCCTGACTTTTTACAGTTAATGTCACACGAGGTCGTTATAGAGGTCGATCACAACATAATAACAAATAACCACACAAGTTTCACCCCAAAACGTTTAAAAGAAAGAGGGGCTATGAATACTCACCTCATACATGAGATATGAACAGACAAAGACACCACGAAACGAGATGGTTATACTCGAAGATGACCTTGACGACTAGATGAGATAGAGAAAATAAATAAATAAATAATTGATTTAATTTCACGACAACGACTCATCGGTGATTTGATGAGGTGATACGTAGGAGATTTGATGAGGTAATATGTACGTTATGATAATAAGGGTCGTTCCTAAAGCTAAGGACATAAACATTAAGCCCTAATTATACATATATCATCATGGACGTCAAATTAGGGTCAAATGAAAGGTATCCTATTTATTCTATCATGTAGAAATCATGACTATTTACAAACATGCAAGATCTCATCATGGTTTCATCATTCATGATATATATATATATATATATATATATATATATATATATATATATGTATAAATTTATTTATAGTCAATGTTTGAACTTTCTAAAAAATCGAGAAACCGCACCCGTCAATTCAATGTTTTTTCTTGGGTCGTATGGGCCCAAACGACCCGTACAATATTTTGTTTTAAATTTTAAAATTTTATTTTATATGTTACTTTTTTGATATATATTTGAAAATGTTTTTGAATTTAATTACAATTTCCGATAATAAAATTGACACTATAAGTATAAATACATTAAAACTAAATTTGAAACTTTTATTAAAAATGTAATTTGAAAAGTATAAACGTAAACTGAAAGAGTACAACCGTAAAATATTAAATTTGAAAAGACTTCAGTTTGACGAAGAGCCTTATTTATCCCTGCTTTGTAAAATACAATAATTTATGAGCGACTTTCTAAGAATGATCAAAATCAAGTTTTTGATAAATTTGATGGATTTTTAGTGGTTTTATTTAGCCTTTTTAAGTGATTTGAAAAAAATATTTTTTCTAAATTATTTTTATAACTTATAAATATGGCCCGTATGATCCAATGGATTTGACTCGTTTGGGCCCATACAGTCCAGGAAAACACATTGAATTCACTTGGTGCAGTTTCTTGATTTTTGTGAAAATTCAATTCAGTCTTTTAAGACCAAGCGGTTATATTGACCTTGTGTGAATATTAAATGTGTATGCATATCTAACGCCTTTTAGAGTATTCACGGTAGGTTTTCTAAAAAACATGTGAGTGTAAATCTGCAAAATTTAAGATTTGGTTTTGAGTGTTTGTGAGTAGAGGAGAGAAAAAAAGTTTACTAAATCCGCATATTTGACAAAAAAACTGATTATTTGCTAAAATTTGAGAATTAAAAGAAAGAGAAAAGATAATTATAAATGTATAAAAAATATTATTTAGAGTAAACTTCGTTTTTAGTCCCCAACGTTTACACATTTTAACAATTTTAGTCCCAACTTTTTAAAAATCCCGATTTAGTGTCTCAGATTTCAATTTTTTTTCCAATTTTGATCTCAACGTTGATATTTGTTTAAAGAGCCGCTAGACTGAGCCGTTAGACTGCCCCCTCGTGTCGTCCCCACATAAGGTGTACTTTTGTCATTTCCGTTTGTTTTAAAGTATGAGTTAAAACAAACGGAAATGACAAAAGTACACGTCATGTGGGGACCACATGAGGACAATCTAACGGCTCTTTAAACAACTGTTAACGTTGAGACTAAAGTTGAAAAAAAAAATGAAATCTGAGACACTAAATCGGGATTTTTAAAAAGTTAGGACTAAAATTGTTAAAATGTGCAAACGTTGGAAATTAAAAACGAAGTTTACTCTATTATTTAATTATGATTATAACTTATAAGTGAAAGAGTAAGAAAAATTAATAATAAAAGTATAAATTATAAGAATAAACATAAAAACCTAATTCAATTTTAATTTTAAGTCGAGTAAATATACGACTAAAATTATTTATAAGGGGATATATGCGATTCCCCACCTACCTACTTTATACTTTCTCGTGACAAATATTTCGTCAAAGGGGCTCTTCACGACGCCCCCTTCGCGAATCTTTCTCTCTCTACCCGGCGATAATTGCAGGAATCAAAACTCGGAACATGTGTAAATTAGCTTTTACTTGCTTTGTCCTGTTTTGATTGAATCAATTTTCTCAATTTCCCAGTCTTAGTTGTTGATATGTAGTCAATTGATTATGAATTCCCCCAATTTTCATTTCACTACTCTTGATCAGTTTTTCTTCATTTTTTGATGCAGTTCGTGACAAAGGAACCGCATTTTGGATATCTCCTGCAAATTAGTTGGGTTTTTAGGCTCTTCGGGGTAAATTTTGTTGAAATTATCATAATTTATGTGTTTATTTTCGATCTAGGTTATAGCGGACATGTCCGATTGTACGGAATTTCATCATTTGGACTTTTTTTTTTGGGGGAATCTAGTGCTGATGGTGTATCGGCGGGCATAAAGCGGATGCCTTGAAGCCGATTAGGGTTTTAATTCTGTGTAGTTTCTGTTTTTGCGTTCATAAGATGAAACCTTTTCTTTCATTGTTATCAATAAACCTAAAACAGAATTTTAGAACTAATTTTAACCCATTAAAGGCTGTAAGAGACATGTTTGGTTGCCTAGTAACCAAAATGTAGTATTTTTTTATGAAGAGAGTTCAAGATTGCTTATTAAAACTGATTATCTTTGAAATAATCAGTATGGAGTTAACAACTTCAAGTGGCTTACTAAAAAGTAAAAATTTGCTTATTATACTTACAAATGCTTGTACATGCAGTTTAGGTAAGCAGTCCCAATCATTTTTAACACTGTTTGTTGCTGTATCAGATACAGTTTTAGTAAGCAGTCTTAAATACCCCTTAATTCAGCTTAAAAAACATCCGAAACTATGTTTGATAAGGATTTTAAGACCTACAATTAGTAGGATATAGGGGTTGTTTTGATGTGGTATTATTTTATTTTGAAGAATCAGCAGTCTAGTCAGATTCTATGTTTCTCAGTATTTTTATTTACTGCTAAACATTACTTGATGATACAATTGCAATATATGCATCTAATCTATTTAAATGACTGTTAATTTGCATAGGCTGCACTAATTTTGTATGTAATCTTCTTCTGTAACAGGTTGAGAGCTTTACTTCGGCACTAATATTGAGGTTTTAGTGAAATGGTACTTTCTTTTAGATACCATCTTATACATTGCTCATTATGAGTTATGTTATACTTTTGCTAATTAATTTCACTTTTTTGGTTTCATCTTTTTATGTTATTTCACTTGTATAGGATGGAAATGCTTCTGGTGAGGACTATGAGAATATTGATTGGGACACTGAAGACGAACTTGAGATTGAGAACATAGCCCCTTCGTCTTGTTCAAATGTGGTAGCTCGAAATGTCGAGGCTATTGTTAGTAATGGGGAGGTAAATGATCTGGACTATTTTTTGATAATTGCAACGTGAAGTTGTAATAATCAGAGACTGTAGTGTTTGGATGAACATACTAAGACCCCGTTTGTTTTTTAAGAGATTTATGTCTAAATATGAATACCACTTCTGAATGTTAAGAGGTGATTCAAATGTCTGAAAACTGAATCATTAAGAGGTGGAGGCCGGAGGCGGATAACTAATCGCCGGAGAACAAACGACTCTTTTTAGGGTTATGAGGTTCTTAGATGTTCTAAAAGGTCTTGATGGTTAAGACACTATCAAGATGTAGAACCTCTTAATAAATGGGAAGAAAAAACAAAAAGCTCTACATCTAAATACGTCTGACAGAATCAGATGTAACCTCTATTCAGAGGTTGTTTTTTTTAAAACAAACAGTGCCTAAGTTTCTAATTGTTTGGTTGTTCACAGGTCTAATAATAAGTTACTTTTATCTGATAGTAAATTAAAATGACCTATTTTCGACTCTCTCCCAGTTAATTTGTTTCTCTCTTTTTTTTTCAATATTCAGTCATTTTGTTTATTATTCCTTAAGATAATCCGATTTGTCAAACACTTAATAATTACAACATCAAACAGCAGAAGCACATCCAAACACTATCTTCTCCATCCTGTTTTATTACAGCTGATAAACTGATCTAGATTATATAATATCTTATAATCATTTTCAAAACACACCACTAAACCTTTGTTTTGATTGCGATGCAAGTTACATCGACTAAGTATGTGATCTAGCATCTAGTTAGATATGGGGAAATTGTTGTAGTTCTGCAACTTTCAGAATTTTTGTGATTTCAAATAATTAAATCCTCTTAAGGAACGTGGCTCTTTTGAATTGCGGCAGCAATTACCAATGTTCATAGAATTGCTGAATAACATTTTACGACACAAATTTCCTGGTTATGTGTTGCATAAGAAATCAATATGGTCTTAAACTATTGGTGCAATATGAATGGGTGGTCGGAGTTTGAACGACCTTGTAATAGACCATTTAAAACACAACTTTACTTAGTAAAAGAGCACCTTTTTCGTTCTATAGTTTTTGATTTATAACTTATGTACATGGTTTTTTTACAGTTCTCTCTCTCTCTCATTTTGTGACTTTTGTTGCAAGTTTTTGCTATTAGAACTTGACTTGCATCTAATTTTTACTATTTTCATCTCAAGGCGAGCTCATCAGCAGGTCCTTCCAACTCCAATTTGGTTCAGCAGTTCCTAGGGATGGGATTTCCCGAGGAAATGATTGCGAAAGCAATTAAAGAAAATGGTATATGATTTACTAATAGCTTAAATTGTAATTTAGCTAGATAACCTGCTTTACAAATCTGTTTGTAAATACGTGTAGGGGAGGCTAACACAGATGCAATACTTGAATCTCTACTTACATATGGGGTAAGCAAAGTTATAACATTATTGCAACTTTCATGATTTTTTAATCAGTAAATTTACATGAAAGAATCACCCGTCTTTTCTGTATTAATCTTCTATTGTTTTATTACAGGCTCTTGCTCTTGAAGAGTCTCCTGATGAACTCAACTCATGTCATCATAGTTCTCCTCAGCAACAACAATTTGTAGATAATGGTCAGTTGTCTTCTGACTATGATGAGAGTGTTCTTGCTGATCTCTCTGACTCTGATGACAGCTGGTCTGGTAGTGAAGTAGCTGTAAGTAAATTCTTGTAATTAATTTGTAATCTTTTCTTATTTGTTTACTTATTCATTCATTTGGATGACATCATTAATTTACACTTTTATCTGAACATTAATACTTGGTGTGTTTGCTATGTGCTTAATTATGTTTTTTTTATAGTTTAATTTTGAATGTTTGTTAAATCTGTCAAAGAATATTGATATTTGAAATTTACCTTTTTGCAGGAAACTAGCAATTCTCTACCTAAACATGAGAAAGCGATATTATCCTTGGCAAATATGGGGTATACCATAGAAGAGGCTTCAGCAGCCATAGATAGATGTGGTAAGTATATGTTTTTGAATCCTTTCACTGCTGTCTAAAATGGAAAATCTACTATTTTTTGTGCCACAAAGTCACTAAAAGATGGTTTTTGTTCTCATGTGAGCCATTTGGTAACATGTAAACCAGTTTAGCATGTGAATCGGCTGAGTTGGCAATGCGACATGTCGCTAATGTTTTATTTTCTTGATAATTTGGCATTTTCGCGACTTAAATATGCTGGTGTAGAATATATGCATTTTTTATTTTTTGATTATTTAGTATTATTTATAAAGTAGGTGGCGCAAAAATAGTAAATTCTCCTATTTCGTACAATAATGAAAGTAATGTAAAAAACCCTAAAGCAAATGATTTGCAAATTATTTACTTTCTTATTCGTTTTGCTTTGTGTTCTTTAAGTTGGGAGTGGGAGCCTTACTGCTTGACCATTTTTTGCAGGACCAGAAGCTTCAATTGCTGAACTAACTGATTTTATTTGTGCTGCACAAATGGCAAAGACCGAAGCTGTATTTTTTGAAGAAGAGGTGCCTGTTTTTCTTTATATTTCAGTTCCTGAAACATAAACTTGTGTGTTTGATACAAACACTATTTTTTATCCATTTAGCGTATTTCAACACGATCATATAAAAGTGGGTCAATTTGGTTATATATTATAATGATAACTGGTCAAAGGCGTGGAAAAAAAGTTTAGCTAATAAGGGAATGGGTCAAAAAGTTTAAATTCTGCCAATGTTTATTCAAGTGTACATCCTTCTGAAGAGCTTTATAAAAAAGAATAGTATATATCTTCAGTAATAATTTTTTATGCACATCAAATATTACTAACTATTTGTGGAGTTCAAGATGGTCAAAGAAAGTGATGGGGGTCAACCCAACCCAATACATCCAGTCTATACTCTATACGCGTTTTGACCTCTTATCCACTTTTCTGTGTGGGTAACAACTAACAAGTCAAAACATGATGATGCTATTGTATGTGGTTTCACTGTAGTAGGTCGGGTAACAAGTCAACATGGGTAATTTTCTGTGCAGGTTGAGATGTTGAGTTAGGTCAACCCAGAACCACTTTTCAGTCCCTTGATAGACTTTATATGAACAATTAATAGGTTGAATGTGTTTACCAGAACTATATTGTTACAATAATAATTTTGATTTTGACCAGAACATATTGGCCACCTTTTGACCCTTCTTTGATTTAACTTTGGTTGTTTGACCTGTTTGAGATATAACAGTACCCAAATTGACCATTCATTAGCTAATGGAGTGAATTGTCATCTTTATTCACTGTCTAATTACAATATTCTTGCCATTTTTCTGTCTAATTTCAGAAACCTAAAATCTCACTCAACGGGGACATTAAAAAAAGAAAACTGTACGAGCTCGAGATGTGGAAAAGAAAAAAGCGTAAGGGACTGGTAACCGAAGATGATGAAGCGATTCGTCTTCCAAACCCAATGATTGGGTTTGGAACCCCAACAGACGGTTGTGTCGTAACTCACAGAACTCTACCCGAGGCTGCCCTCGGGCCACCGTTCTTCTACTATGAAAACGTTGCCTTAGCTCCAAAAGGTGTTTGGGACACAATTTCCCGATTCCTGTATGACGTGGAACCTGAATTTGTTGATTCCAAATACTTTTGTGCTGCTGCAAGAAAACGAGGTTATGTTCATAATCTCCCGATAAAAAACCGATTCCCGATTTTCCCTCTTCCTCCCCGAACTATAAATGATGCATTACCGTTGACAAAAAGGTGGTGGCCAGCATGGGATAAGAGAACTAAGCTGAACTGTTTGCAAACAGTTATTGGGAGTGCTAAGTTAACAGAAAGGATCCGAAAGGCTCTAGAAAAGTGGGGTGATGATCCACCTTTGCATGTGCAAAAGTATGTTATGGACGAATGCCGAAAGTGGAATTTAGTATGGGTTGGGAAGAACAAACTGGCACCATTAGAGCCTGATGAGGTGGAGATGCTGTTAGGATTTCCTAGAAATCACACTAGAGGTGGGGGGATAAGTAGGACAGACAGATACAAGTCACTTGGCAACTCGTTTCAGGTAATTATATTCTTGTTTTCATATTGTTGCAGATATATAGTTCTCGTTAATTGATACAGTTGTAAAATGGGTGGGTTTGGTGATGGTTCAAATCGGGTTGTTTCTGTAGGCACAAGTTAAAGTGGGCCTGGCTGACCAACTGTTTATTCCCTAATTTGAATAAGAAGTTTCTATAAAAATCTGTAACATGGTAAAAAAAACATAATAAAACAATAATAAGCAATTTAGTATGTTGTATGCAACTATTCACTACAATTAGACAGAGCAACTTTCGACATGTTTGACATGTTGGAGGTAAAAAATAACCTGAATTTGACCCGTTCGTAAGTAAATGAGTTCAAATTGGCACTTCTACTAGATACCAATCTGATGCTGAAATGAAAGTTTAGTGTGATTTTTAGGTTAACATGCTACTGTTAACATCAATTTTGATATGAACTCTATCACAAATTCCGCAAACAGAAAACTGTTATTATTTCGATTGTAAAGATGTCCATTTTGATTTGGATACTGAAAGCAATACCTATAGGTTTGACCTGAAACTTTGATATACTATGAATTTAACTCTCACTATTTATTTACTTTTCTATGTATTAGTTAGAAGGACGCTAAAAAGTGATACAGTAGGAAAAAAGTGTACAAAACAGTAAAAATGAAGGTAAATATGTGACAAAAAGAGTGGGTAGAAGAAGATGAAAAAGATCATGTCACATTAAATTTCTCTATGCTAATTATTAAACAACTTGACTCATTTTCCTTTGCATCAGTTGCTTTGTTTCAAATCATATTAGAATATTTGTACTAAATATAGATTAATAGGTAAGTCGGGTAATAGGTCAAAATGGACGAGCCGACACACAACACTTTTTCTCCACCCTTTTTATAAGAAAAATTCATAAAAGGCCACCTGATGTATTATTATTATTATTATATTTATTTTTTTTATTTTTTAATATTAAAACTATTTGATAGGCGCCCAAGTATGTTTCCAAATAAATTTGTACCAATTGTGGCCAAAACATAGCAAATGGCAAAACATCAAAAATCCCTTAAATATTTGATATTTACTTGATGAGGTGTCAATATGTTGTAGGTTAAATTTGTTGTATTTTAAGGAAGTATTAGATATAGACTAAGATACACTTTTCATCCTTTACGTACATGCCAACTCTCACCTTTCGTCCTTAATCTTTATTAATTACACTCATCGCCTTTATGTTTAGAGTTCGTCACATATTTTGTCCTTTCCACTACTGGTTATAAAAATTCTGTTAACTTTTTATAAAATGAATATTTTGGCCTTAATATTATAGGATAAAATGTCTAGTATTAACAATTTTGTATTTTCACTTGTACTTTATAGTTTTTTCTAAAATTTTATTAATTAATTCATCAAATTATTTATTTAATAAACATATAAACCCCTTTATAAATTCATATTTTTATATATTTATTTCGTTTGTTTAGGTTAGTTATTTACCTTTCTCATGTACACATTGGTGTATGTTTAAGAAAGAAAGTGTAATTTACTCTTTAAATATGTTATCTTTTCATATAGTGAAAGACAAATTTTCTAATTTATAGGCCACCCAAGTATTAGTTTCATATATATAGCAAATCTGTCCAAAAACATGTGGAGGATGATAAAAATGTCTTGTAATATTTGAAAAGACAAATATATATGATGAAGAAAATGCCCTTGAAATTTTTGAAAATGCAACAAAATTAACCTACAACATGTTGAGACCGTAATGTCTTGTAATAGCTGAAAAGACAAATATATTTGACGGTCTCAACATGTTGTAGGTTAATTTTGTTGCATTTTCAAAAATTTCAAGGGCATTTTCTTCATCATATATTTCTTTCTCAAAATTGGAGTGGCGTTTAAAGTTGCTTTGATATATGGCTGACTTTAATATAAAAAGTTGAATATTTGGGCGGCCTGCATGTGACTACTTTGATAAAAATAAATATGTAAACACTTTGGTGGCGTTTGGTTCGTGGAATTTAATGGAGTTGTAATTGATATTTTTTCCTTTCAAAATTGTTCTTGATTGGGTAACGTAACGAAGGAATTTGAAATGCAATGAATTCCTTTAATCAATGATATTTAATACATTTTTTAACATTCCTTAGAAATCCTTCACTTTAATGAAGGAAAGTTACATGACCTCAAATTCCATTGATCAAAGGAATTCATTCCAATTTAAATTTGTCTATAACCCAATTTAAAGGAAAACTTTGCAGAATTCCATTGAATTCCACCAACCAAACGCCACCTTTATTTCTATTTTATCTAGATGCTTTAGTTTTACCTATCTGACATGTTGTAAGTCAACTGTAACCCATAATGATCTAACAATTGTATATTAATCTCATGCTATATTGTAATTCCATTTTGTAGGTAGATACTGTAGCGTATCATCTCTCAGTACTGAAGGACCTATTTCCTAACGGTATAAATATGTTGTCTCTTTTCTCGGGCATTGGTGGTGCTGAGGTGGCACTTCATAGGCTCCAGATACCTTTAAAAAACGTTGTGTCAGTTGAAATATCTGCCGCTAACCGAGACATAGTTAGGAGTTGGTGGGAACAAACCAACCAAACAGGCAACCTGATCCACTTAGCCGATGTTCAACAACTGAATGGTGATCGATTGGAGGAACTGATGGGTTCATTTGGCGGGTTTGATCTTGTGCTTGGCGGCAGCCCATGCAACAATCTTGCTGGCAGTAACAGGGTTAGTCGTGATGGGCTTGAAGGTGAACATTCTTCATTGTTTTATGATTATTTCCGTATCCTAGATCTGGTGAAGTGCATTATGAATAAACAACAGTGATTCCTGTTCTGGAAAAGGGTTAGACTTTTGTTTGACTTTTTTCAATTAGATTCGTTGGACGCGTCTTTGACTTTTATCGATTAGATTTGGTGGAACCTTTTGGTGGAAATAACTGAATTAGAGAGGTTTCTCTAGAATTTGTATTGGGATACTTATAATGAAAGTTCATCTGCCAATGCAGTGAGTTTTCTTTGACTTTATTCTTTTGGCTCATATTTTCGCCTTTTCGGATATTACTACTGGTTAAACTAGGATTTCATTCTGTTTGTTTGTAATGTTGGTCCCTAACCTGTTAACCTCTTCAAAATCCATTTGAATAAGACATATTTGAAACAAAATGGAACCCTCCTAAAACCCTATATCTAAAAAACCTTTTGTTACCATCATACATGAACCCTGATACTTTATAATTCTCAAATTGTTGAAAATGTAAATGTAAATGTAAATTGCTACCACTTGTTACTACTTTAGGGGAATGATCTTCGTCCCAAATTTGACTTGTAGATCCAATAAAGCAACCCATGTATAATGTCAGTTAATTCTGCACGTAGAAGTGATAACCCGTGACCACCCGGTGAGTGCTTCAAAGAATTCTGGATACTAGAGTAACAAACTGCTAGTAATTATGGTATCAAAATGGTAGAGGTGACAAGTATCATGTGTGATTTTCTTTAGCGGAAATGGAATCATACACTTTTACGAAAAGTGTGGTTTCTAGTCCGGCACTATTCGAACAAGCACCAAATGGAATGCATCATGGTTTGCCAGCCACAAGAGTGCTGGTTCTTAAGGGTTCGCCTACGGAAATAAACAAATACATATACTATTTATCAAGTTACATATGAATCATGAATGCGATACCGGAGATGGCTAAATCTGTCTGATTTTTTTTTTGGGTGTGATATTGAAGGATTTGAAAATCATCATTAATGAAAACTATCAATTTGCTAAAAAGAAGTTTTTACTTTATTCACACAGTCTGTTAGTAACTTTTTTACTGTTAAACTAATCTAGTCAATCAAAGTCACTTGTTTATTGTTTACGGGCATATAGTCCGCATATAGCCCTTGTATACGTAACATCTTGAGAGAGTTTTAGAGATATATGTAATTTCTCAAGTTTAGAGGGGAAAAATACCCCTTATGTTTACATTTCTGTAACGGTCTTCGTTTTTTTTTCTTCCTATTTTGGAAAAACAAAAGATGCCAGAAGAGTTATCTTTGTGGCGTGCTTCTTGCATTCAAATAAAATGATTTGTGTATATATCATAAAACTAGATTATATTTGTTATTTTAATACATTAATCATCATAGGTCATTCTTAATATGTTCTTGATAAGAACAACAGTCAATTTTTTCATCAGCTATCTACAAAGACTGATTTCTGTTTTATAAACAAACTGAGACAAATTCAAACACTGTGATCGTGTTAGCTTGTAGAACGCATCCAAACCTATTTTAGGGTTACTATAACTTACATATATTGCAATAGAAGTAAAATTAAACATATACTAATACAGACTACTGACATTGTCAAGGAAACCTTATAACCCTCATGAGATTCATATAACTTAGGCAAACCCACTTCCATGTTGTATATGTAGTAAATTTGATTGGAAACCTATTAATAATTAAGGATTTCATTTTCAATTGCATTCTTTTTTGGTTCATCATATTCACATCTCAAATTATATATTTATGCTATATAGATAGATGTATACACTTTTGGTTCTAATACTAATCACATCTTGGTTGTCTATTTTATATGCAACAATACTGTTTGAATGTCAGAAACATTTTCATGTTAAGTTATTAATATTTTATCTAAACTAAGGATTTTGTAAAAAAAAAAGAGTAATTATCGAAATCTTTCTGATTCAAAGGCCATTATTCAAAATTGAGGTACTGTTTGTGGGTAGGTACTAAACTCAACTAAAGCTACCTAAAAAGAAGAGTAAATTATGGAATCATCTCT
>JBCNJP010000027.1:23040159-23071791 GCA_039602395.1 Deinandra increscens subsp. villosa | reverse complement strand
AAAACCTAATTCAATTTTAATTTTAAGTCGAATAAATATACGACTAAAATTATTTATAAGGGGATATATGCGATTCCCCACCTACCTACTTTATACTTTCTCGTGACAAATATTTCGTCAAAGGGGCTCTTCACGACGCCCCCTTCGCGAATCTTTCTCTCTCTACCCGGCGATAATTGCAGGAATCAAAACTCGGAACATGTGTAAATTAGCTTTTACTTGCTTTGTCCTGTTTTGATTGAATCAATTTTCTCAATTTCCCAGTCTTAGTTGTTGATATGTAGTCAATTGATTATGAATTCCCCCAATTTTCATTTCACTACTCTTGATCAGTTTTTCTTCATTTTTTGATGCAGTTCGTGACAAAGGAACCGCATTTTGGATATCTCCTGCAAATTAGTTGGGTTTTTAGGCTCTTCGGGGTAAATTTTGTTGAAATTATCATAATTTATGTGTTTATTTTCGATCTAGGTTATAGCGGACATGTCCGATTGTACGGAATTTCATCATTTGGACTTTTTTTTGGGGGAATCTAGTGCTGATGGTGTATCGGCGGGCATAAAGCGGATGCCTTGAAGCCGATTAGGGTTTTTAATTCTGTGTAGTTTCTGTTTTTGCGTTCATAAGATGAAACCTTTTCTTTCATTGTTATCAATAAACCTAAAACAGAATTTTAGAACTAATTTTAACCCATTAAAGGCTGTAAGAGACATGTTTGGTTGCCTAGGAACCAAAATGTAGTATTTTTTTATGAAGAGAGTTTAAGATTGCTTATTAAAACTGATTATCTTTGAAATAATCAGTATGGAGTTAACAACTTCAAGTGACTAAAAAGTAAAAATTGCTTATTATACTTACAAATGCTTGTACATGCAGTTTAGGTAAGCAGTCCCAATCATGTTCAACACTGTTTGTTGCTGTATCAGATACAGTTTTAGTAAGCAGTCTTAAATACCCCTTAATTCAGCTTAAAAAACATCCGAAACTATGTTTGATAAGGATTTTAAGACCTACAATTAGTAGGATATAGGGGTTGTTTTGATGTGGTATTATTTTATTTTGAAGAATCAGCAGTCTAGTCAGATTCTATGTTTCTCAGTATTTTTATTTACTGCTAAACATTACTTGATGATACAATGGCAATATATGCATCTAATCTATTTAAATGACTGTTAATTTGCATAGGCTGCACTAATTTTGTATGTAATCTTCTTCTGTAACAGGTTGAGAGCTTTACTTCGGCACTAATATTGAGGTTTTAGTGAAATGGTACTTTCTTTTAGATACCATCTTATACATTGCTCATTATGAGTTATGTTATACTTTTGCTAATTAATTTCACTTTTTTGGTTTCATCTTTTTATGTTATTTCACTTGTATAGGATGGAAATGCTTCTGGTGAGGACTATGAGAATATTGATTGGGACACTGAAGACGAACTTGAGATTGAGAACATAGCCCCTTCGTCTTGTTCAAATGTGGTAGCTCGAAATGTCGAGGCTATTGTTAGTAATGGGGAGGTAAATGATCTGGACTATTTTTTGATAATTGCAACGTGAAGTTGTAATAATCAGAGACTGTAGTGTTTGGATGAACATACTAAGGCCCCGTTTGTTTTTTAAGAGATTTATGTCTAAATCTGAATACCACTTCTGAATGTTAAGAGGTGGTTCAAATGTCTGAAAACTGAATCATTAAGAGGTGGAGGCCGGAGGCGGATAACTAGTCGCCGGAGAACAAATGACTATTTTTAGGGTTAAGAGGTTCTAAGATGTTCTAAAAGGTCTTGATGGTTAAGACACTATCAAGATGTAGAACCTCTTAATAAATGGGAAGAAAAAACAAAAAGCTCTACATCTAAATACGTCTGACAGAATCAGATGTAACCTCTATTCAGAGGTTTTTTTTAAAACAAACAGTGCCTAAGTTTCTAATTGTTTGGTTGTTCACAGGTCTAATAATAAGTTACTTTTATCTGATAGTAAATTAAAATGACCTATTTTCGACTCTCTCCCAGTTAATTTGTTTCTCTCTTTTTTTCAATATTCAGTCATTTTGTTTATTATTCCTTAAGATAATCCGATTTGTCAAACACTTGAACACTTAATAATTACAACATCAAACAGCAGAAGCACATCCAAACACTATCTTCTCCATCCTGTTTTATTACAGCTGATAAACTGATCTAGATTATATAATATCTTATAATCATTTTCAAAACACACCACTAAACCTTTGTTTTGATTGCGATGCAAGTTACATCGACTAAGTATGTGATCTAGCATCTAGTTAGATATGGGGAAATTGTTGTAGTTCTGCAACTTTCAGAATTTTTGTGATTTCAAATAATTAAATCCTCTTAAGGAACGTGGCTCTTTTGAATTGCGGCAGCAATTACCAATGTTCATAGAATTGCTGAATAACATTTTACGACACAAATTTCCTGGTTATGTGTTGCATAAGAAATCAATATGGTCTTAAACTATTGGTGCAATATGAATGGGTGGTCGGAGTTTGAACGATCTTGTAATAGACCATTTAAAACACAACTTTACTTAGTAAAAGAGCACCTTTTTCGTTCTATAGTTTTTGATTTATAACTTATGTACATGGTTTTTTTTACAGTTCTCTCTCTCTCTCATTTTGTGATTTTTGTTGCAAGTTTTTGCTATTAGAACTTGACTTGCATCTAATTTTTACTATTTTCATCTCAAGGCGAGCTCATCAGCAGGTCCTTCCAACTCCAATTTGGTTCAGCAGTTCCTAGGGATGGGATTTCCCGAGGAAATGATTGCGAAAGCAATTAAAGAAAATGGTATATGATTTACTAATAGCTTAAATTGTAATTTAGCTAGATAACCTGCTTTACAAATCTGTTTGTAAATACGTGTAGGGGAGGCTAACACAGATGCAATACTTGAATCTCTACTTACATATGGGGTAAGCAAAGTTATAACATTATTGCAACTTTCATGATTTTTTAATCAGTAAATTTACATGAAAGAATCACCTGTCTTTTCTGTATTAATCTTCTATTGTTTTATTACAGGCTCTTGCTCTTGAAGAGTCTCCTGATGAACTCAACTCATGTCATCATAGTTCTCCTCAGCAACAACAATTTGTAGATAATGGTCAGTTGTCTTCTGACTATGATGAGAGTGTTCTTGCTGATCTCTCTGACTCTGATGACAGCTGGTCTGGTAGTGAAGTAGCTGTAAGTAAATTCTTGTAATTAATTTGTAATCTTTTCTTATTTGTTTACTTATTCATTCATTTGGATGACATCATTAATTTACACTTTTATCTGAACATTAATACTTGGTGTGTTTGCTATGTGCTTAATTATGTTTTTTTTATAGTTTAATTTTGAATGTTTGTTAAATCTGTCAAAGAATCTTGATATTTGAAATTTACCTTTTTGCAGGAAACTAGCAATTCTCTACCTAAACATGAGAAAGCGATATTATCCTTGGCAAATATGGGGTATACCATAGAAGAGGCTTCAGCAGCCATAGATAGATGTGGTAAGTATATGTTTTTGAATCCTTTCACTGCTGTCTAAAATGGAAAATCTACTATTTTTTGTGCCACAAAGTCACTAAAAGATGGTTTTTGTTCTCATGTGAGCCATTTGGTAACATGTGAACCAGTTTAGCATGTGAATCGGCTGAGTTGGCAATGCGACATGTCGCTAATGTTTTATTTTCTTGATTATTTGGCATTTTCGCGACTTAAATATGCTGGTGTAGAATATATGCATTTTTTATTTTTTGATTATTTAGTATTTTTTATAAAGTAGGTGGCGCAAAAATAGTAAATTCTCCTATTTCGTACAATAATGAAAGTAATTATAAAAAACCCTAAAGCAAATGATTTGCAAATTATTTACTTTCTTATTCGTTTTGCTTTGTGTTCTTTAAGTTGGGAGTGGGAGCCTTACTGCTTGACCATTTTTTGCAGGACCAGAAGCTTCAATTGCTGAACTAACTGATTTTATTTGTGCTGCACAAATGGCAAAGACCGAAGCTGTATTTTTTGAAGAAGAGGTGCCTGTTTTTCTTTATATTTCAGTTCCTGAAACATAAACTTGTGTGTTTGATACAAACACTATTTTTTATCCATTTAGCGTATTTCAACACGATCATATAAAAGTGGGTCAATTTGGTTATATATTATAATGATAACTGGTCAAAGGCGTGGAAAAAAAGTTTAGCTAATAAGGGAATGGGTCAAAAAGTTTAAATTCTGCCAATGTTTATTCAAGTGTACATCCTTCTGAAGAGCTTTATAAAAAAGAATAGTATATATCTTCAGTAATAATTTTTTATGCACATCAAATATTACTAACTATTTGTGGAGTTCAAGATGGTCAAAGAAAGTGATGGGGGTCAACCCAACCCAATACATCCAGTCTATACTCTATACGCGTTTTGACCTCTTATCCACTTTTCTGTGTGGGTAACAACTAACAAGTCAAAACATGATGATGCTATTGTATGTGGTTTCACTGTAGTAGGTCGGGTAACAAGTCAACATGGGTAATTTTCTGTGCAGGTTGAGATGTTGAGTTAGGTCAACCCAGAACCACTTTTCAGTCCCTTGATAGACTTTATATGAACAATTAATGGGTTGAATGTGTTTACCAGAACTATATTGTTACAATAATAATTTAGATTTTGACCAGAACATATTGGCCACCTTTTGACCCTTCTTTGATTTAACTTTGGTTGTTTGACCTGTTTGAGATATAACAGTACCCAAATTGACCATTCATTAGCTAATGGAGTGAATTGTCATCTTTATTCACTGTCTAATTACAATATTCTTGCCATTTTTCTGTCTAATTTCAGAAACCTAAAATCTCACTCAACGGGGACATTAAAAAAAGAAAACTTTACGAGCTCGAGATGTGGAAAAGAAAAAAGCGTAAGGGACTGGTAACCGAAGATGATGAAGCGATTCGTCTTCCAAACCCAATGATTGGGTTTGGAACCCCAACAGACGGTTGTGTCGTAACTCACAGAACTCTACCCGAGGCTGCCCTCGGGCCACCGTTCTTCTACTATGAAAACGTTGCCCTGGCTCCAAAAGGTGTTTGGGACACAATTTCCCGATTCCTGTATGACGTGGAACCTGAATTTGTTGATTCCAAATACTTTTGTGCTGCTGCAAGAAAACGAGGTTATGTTCATAATCTCCCGATAAAAAACCGCTTCCCGATTTTCCCTCTTCCTCCCCGAACTATAAATGATGCATTACCGTTGACAAAAAGGTGGTGGCCAGCATGGGATAAGAGAACTAAGCTGAACTGTTTGCAAACAGTTATTGGGAGTGCTAAGTTAACAGAAAGGATCCGAAAGGCTCTAGAAAAGTGGGGTGATGATCCACCTGTTGCATGTGCAAAAGTATGTTATGGACGAATGCCGAAAGTGGAATTTAGTATGGGTTGGGAAGAACAAACTGGCACCATTAGAGCCTGATGAGGTGGAGATGCTGTTAGGATTTCCTAGAAATCACACTAGAGGTGGGGGGATAAGTAGGACAGACAGATACAAGTCACTTGGCAACTCGTTTCAGGTAATTATATTCTTGTTTTCATATTGTTGCAGATATATAGTTCTCGTTAATTGATACAGTTGTAAAATGGGTGGGTTTGGTGATGGTTCAAATCGGGTTGTTTCTGTAGGCACAAGTTAAAGTGGGCCTGGCTGACCAACTGTTTATTCCCTAATTTGAATAAGAAGTTTCTATAAAAATCTGTAACATGGTAAAAAAAACATAATAAAACAATAATAAGCAATTTAGTATGTTGTATGCAACTATTCACTACAATTAGACAGAGCAACTTTCGACATGTTTGACATGTTGGAGGTAAAAAATAACCTGAATTTGACCCGTTCGTAAGTAAATGAGTTCAAATTGGCACTTCTACTAGATACCAATCTGATGCTGAAATGAAAGTTTAGTGTGATTTTTAGGTTAACATGCTACTGTTAACATCAATTTTGATATGAACTCTATCACAAATACCGCAAACAGAAAACTGTTATTATTTCGATTGTAAAGATGTCCATTTTGATTTGGATACTGAAAGCAATACCTATAGGTTTGACCTGAAACTTTGATATACTATGAATTTAACTCTCACTATTTATTTACTTTTCTATGTATTAGTTAGAAGGACGCTAAAAAGTGATACAGTAGGAAAAAAGTGTACAAAACAGTAAAACATGAAGGTAAATATGTGACAAAAAGAGTGGGTAGAAGAAGATGAAAAAGATCATGTCACATTAAATTTCTCTATGCTAATTATTAAACAACTTGACTCGTTTTCCTTTGCATCAGTTGCTTTGTTTCAAATCATATTAGAATATTTGTACTAAATATAGATTAATAGGTAAGTCGGGTAATAGGTCAAAATGGACGAGCCGACACACAACACTTTTTCTCCACCCTTTTTATAAGAAAAATTCATAAAAGGCCACCTGATGTATTATTATTATTATTATATTTATTTTTTTTATTTTTTAATATTAAAACTATTTGATAGGCGCCCAAGTATGTTTCCAAATAAATTTGTACCAATTGTGGCCAAAACATAGCAAATGGCAAAACATCAAAAATCCCTTAAATATTTGATATTTACTTGATGAGGTGTCAATATGTTATAGGTTAAATTTGTTGTATTTTAAGGAAGTATTAGATATAGACTAAGATACACTTTTCATCCTTTAGGTACATGCCAACTCTCACCTTTCGTCCTTAATCTTTATTAATTACACTCATCGCCTTTATGTTTAGAGTTCGTCACATATTTTGTCCTTTCCACTACTGGTTATAAAAATTCTGTTAACTTTTTATAAAATGAATATTTTGGCCTTAATATTATAGGATAAAATGTCTAGTATTAACAATTTTGTATTTTCACTTGTACTTTATAGTTTTTTCTAAAATTTTATTAATTAATTCATCAAATTATTTATTTTATAAACATATAAACCCCTTCATAAATTTTTATTTTTTTATATATTTATTTCGTTTGTTTAGGTTAGTTATTTACCTTTCTCATGTACTCATTGGTGTATGTTTAAGAAAGAAAGTGTAATTTACTCTTTAAATATGTTATCTTTTCATATAGTGAAAGACAAATTTTCTAATTTATAGGCCACCCAAGTATTAGTTTCATATATATAGCAAATCTGTCCAAAAACATGTGGAGGATGATAAAAATGTCTTGTAATATTTGAAAAGACAAATATATTTGACGGTCTCAACATGTTATAGGTTAATTTTGTTGCATTTTCAAAAATTTAAAGGGCATTTTCTTCATCATATATTTCTTTCTCAAAATTGGAGTGGCGTTTAATGTTGCTTCGATATATGGCTGACTTTAATGAAAAAAGTTGAATATTTGGGCGGCCTGCATGTGACTACTTTGATAAAAATGAATATGTAACATTTTTGAGTCGACAATTAATGGTGATTGTAAACAATACTTTTGATTAAAAATAAATGATGTAAACACTTTGGTGGCGTTTGGTTTCGTGGATATTTAATGGAGTTGTAATTGATATTTTATTTCCATTTCAAAATTACGAATTCATTCAAATTTAAATTTGTCTATAACCCAATTTAAAGGAAAACTTTGCAGAATTCCATTAAATTCCACCAACCAAACGCCACCTTTGTTTCTATTTTATCTAAATGCTTTAGTTTTACCTATCTGACATGTTGTAAGTCAACTGTAACCCATAATGATCTAACAATTGTATATTAATCTCATGTTATATTGTAATTCCATTTTGTAGGTAGATACTGTAGCGTATCATCTCTCAGTACTGAAGGACCTTTTTCCTAACGGTATAAATATGTTGTCTCTTTTCTCGGGCATTGGTGGTGCTGAGGTGGCACTTCATAGGCTCCAGATACCTTTAAAAAACGTTGTGTCAGTTGAAATATCTGCAGCTAACCGAGACATAGTTAGGAGTTGGTGGGAACAAACCAACCAAACAGGCAACCTGATCCACTTAGCCGATGTTCAACAACTGAACGGTGATCGATTGGAGGAACTGATGGGTTCATTTGGCGGGTTTGATCTTGTGCTTGGCGGCAGCCCATGTAACAATCTTGCTGGCAGTAACAGGGTTAGTCGTGATGGGCTTGAAGGTGAACATTCTTCATTGTTTTATGATTATTTCCGTATCCTAGATCTGGTGAAGTGCATTATGAATAAACAACAGTGATTCCTGTTCTGGAAAAGGGTTAGACTTTTGTTTGACTTTTTTCGATTAGATTCGTTGGACGCGTCTTTGACTTTTATCGATTAGATTTGGTGGAACCTTTTGGTGGAAATAACTGAATTAGAGAGGTTTCTCTAGAATTTGTATTGGGATACTTATAATGAAAGTTCATCTGCAAATGCAGTGAGTTTTCTTTGACTTTATTCTTTTGGCTCATATTTTTCGGATATTACTACTGGTTAAACTAGGATTTCATTCTGTTTGTTTGTAATGTTGGTCCCTAACCTGTTAACCTCTTCAAAATCCATTTGAATAAGACATATTTGAAACAAAATGGAACCCTCCTAAAACCCTATATCTAAAAAACCTTTTGTTACCATCATACATGAACCCTGATACTTTATAATTCTCAAATTGTTGAAAATGTAAATGTAAATTGCTACCACTTGTTACTACTTTAGGGGAATGATCTTCGTCCCAAATTTGACTTGTAGATCCAATAAAGCAACCCATGTATAATGTCAGTTAATTCTGCACGTAGAAGTGATAACCCGTGACCACCCGGTGAGTGCTTCAAAGAATTCTGGATACTAGAGTAACAAACTGCTAGTAATTATGGTATCAAAATGGTAGAGGTGACAAGTATCATGTGTGATTTTCTTTAGCGGAAATGGAATCATACACTTTTACGAAAAGTGTGGTTTCTAGTCCGGCACTATTCGAACAAGCACCAAATGGAATGCATCATGGTTTGCCAGCCACAAGAGTGCTGGTTCTTAAGGGTTCGCCTACGGAAATAAACAAATACATATACTATTTATCAAGTTACATATGAATCATGAATGCGATACCGGAGATGGCTAAATCTGTCTGATTTTTTTTTTGGGTGTGATATTGAAGGATTTGAAAATCATCATTAATGAAAACTATCAATTTGCTAAAAAGAAGTTTTTACTTTATTCACACAGTCTGTTAGTAACTTTTTTACTGTTAAACTAATCTAGTCAATCAAAGTCACTTGTTTATTGTTTACGGGCATATAGTCCGCATATAGCCCTTGTATACGTAACATCTTGAGAGAGTTTTAGAGATATATGTAATTTCTCAAGTTTAGAGGGGAAAAATACCCCTTATGTTTACATTTCTGTAACGGTCTTCGTTTTTTTTTCTTCCTATTTTGGAAAAATAAAAGATGCCAGAAGAGTTATCTTTGTGGCGTGCTTCTTGCATTCAAATAAAATGATTTGTGTATATATCATAAAACTAGATTATATTTGTTATTTTAATACATTAATCATCATAGGTCATTCTTAATATGTTCTTGATAAGAACAACAGTCAATTTTTTCATCAGCCATCTACAAAGACTGATTTCTGTTTTATAAACAAACTGAGACAAATTCAAACACTGTGATCGTGTTAGCTTGTAGAACGCATCCAAACCTATTTTAGGGTTACTATAACTTACATATATTGCAATAGAAGTAAAATTAAGCATATACTAATACAGACTACTGGCATTGTCAAGGAAACCTTATAACCCTCATGGGGTTCATATAACTTAGGCAAACCCACTTCCATGTTGTATATGTAGTAAATTTGATTGGAAACCTATTAATATTTAAGGATTTCAATTGCATTCTTTTTTTGGTTCATCATATCCACATGTCAAATTATATGTTTATGCATATATAGATAGATGTATACACTTTTGGTTCTAATACTAATCACATCTTGGTTGTCTATTTTATATGCAACTATACTGTTTGAATGTCAGAAACATTTTCATGTTAAGTTATTAATATTTTATCTAAACTAAGGATTTTGTAAAAAAAAAGAGTAATTATCGAAATCTTTCTGATTCAAAGGCCATTATTCAAAATTGAGGTACTGTTTGTGGGTAGGTACTAAACTCAACTAAAGCTACCTAAAAAGAAGAGTAAATTATGGAATCATCTCTCTGGTTTGTCAAAATTTTATTTTTTGTTTTTTTTAAACGGCTAATTTTTTTTTCTCCACAATTTCATCATGTCAAGGTTTGAACCTTGGTCTTTCCCTAAAAGAACTTTGCCCTTACCACTAGGCTACAACCTAAGTGGCCCTATTTTTTGTTTATAGGTTTAAAAAATTACGGCTATGGTCTGAAAGTTTACACTTTTGTAACATCTTTAGTCCTCGACACTAATTGCCATTTGATTTTTCATTAAGTCAGTATAAATGGACAGTTATACCCTACCGTTTTGATAAAAAAAATTTCAGAGGCGGTAGGAATGACGTGACGATGGTGGTGGTGGTGACAACGGTGACAGTAGTGGTGGTAGATGATTTTAGTTTAATTTCTTTTTAAAATAAAATGGTAGGAGTATAATTGTCAATTTACAATGACTTAATAGAAAAATCTAACGGCAGTTAGCGTCAGGGGCTAAATGTATTACAAAAGTGCAAACTTCGAACCATAGCCTTAATTTTTAAAACCTAGGAACGAATTGTGAAATTTAAGCAAACCACATAGACGATTCCCATAATTTACTCTAAAAAGAATTTATTGATCTCGGTGGTTATTGATGCCGAAGCGTCAAACAAGTAAAAAAACTGAGTGCGGTTGAAAATTGTTACGACTCTATAAAGTGAAGGACTGTTTTTGTAATAATTGATAGATCAGTATCTAAAGTGTACAAGTCCTATTTTGTAACTAATGAGTCGTTCATAAAACAAACAGATAACGGCCAACGAACAATTGGTTAGGCCTGATTTCGATCTTTCTTTGATTCTCTCTATCAAAATTGAAATCAAAGAGAGGAAGAAAAACGCTCTAAAAAGTTGTGAAAGCATCTTAATTTGGTCTTGAAAAGAGGTAAAGTGATTAATTGCACACTCCTGTTGTTTCCATTTCTCCTTCTTCAGTTTCTTAATTTCGGTACTTTTAGGGTTCTAATCGCAGCAGTTATCACTTATTAGAGCATTTTGAGCAATGCAAATTTGTATCTCCAGGTATTATATTTATATTTTTGTTGATGTGAACTTTCCTTCTTATGGTAATTTAACAATAATATTGGTATGCACTCCAGGTGTTTGATCAATTGCGCCTATTGCTATTTTTATTTACAGGGGTTCTCTTAATCCCTAGCCTTTGTCCGATTCTTGTTAGATCACCTGCAATGCAGGTTTTTGGCATCCAAAAGACGATTAGATGAAAGTTTGCAGGTTTTCATTGACCCCTTAAGCTTATCAACATTTGTGTTCTTATGTGATGCTTGTAGCTACTAATATAAAGGATGAAATGTCAGATGTCATGCAATATGCAAAGCAATCACTTTGCTGTGAGTTATAATGGTGAGTGCTATTCTGTGTTTCTTTTATTACAAGAGTTTTATCTAATACTAGGGATATGTCATGTGCTTAATAAGTGTTGTAGCTAAACGCTAAGTTCCATCTGAATGAAGTCTAGAAGTTAAGAATCGGTGTCTGGATGTGAATCTTGAAAGTTGAACCATTTTGAAAATGGAGCTAACTGAACGTCTCTAATTGTGCGCGCTGCCCATTTTGACATGCATTCAAACAATTTCATTTGTCGCATTTTTTCAAAAAATGTTAATGATTTGACATTCGGATAAAACAAACACAAATTCTCACTTGAATAGTAGGGTCTGAGGAGGGTGAGACCCCTGTGATTTGACCTTCAGATGCTGTCCCTTAATTTTTCAACACTTACTTTATGTGGCACCATTACAAATTAGTTCAATTTATATTCTACTTACTAATGTTAATCATTCAGGGTGAGTACTTGAGTTGGTTTAGAATAAATTTAAAATGCTGTATAATTAAAGTTTTATATAAAATATCAGCATGTAAAACATGTTTCATCCCCCTTTTTAATGGCATTTATCTACAAGACATAATTTCCAACATCCTAATCAATAGTCATTGCATACATATAAGGAAAAAAAAATACATGGGTCAAATTTCTTTATTCACCGTCGGATTACGTTGCGAATCAACGCTCACAAATCATTCTGCTTAATAATAAGCCCTCATGTTACAAGTGTAGCCGCCAGGGTGATCTCATTTCACTACCCTCCTGCCAAGTCTCTTTGATTGTGATGTCATCAAACACACATTTCTTTGAGAATTTCAGTCTTGATGACAATTCATCTGAATCAATAATGGCTGATTACGCTTTTATGGAATCTCCATCAAATCAGCTGTATCCCAGTTTTTCTAATGTTGTGCAATTTACCAGTCAAGAGGCTTTGCCAAATTTTGTTCTCAGGGAGGCTACTCAATCCTATGATACATTCAATCCGTATCAAGATTCTACAATTGGTAATTATTTCGAAGATCACATAGGTTTATATGCTTCAAGTCCTTTCAAGTCAAATGATTTATTGGAACCTCCAATGCATCAACCAGAAATTACTCAAGTGCCTCCATCAATGTTGGAAAATTACAAAAAAGCAAAGGGTCAGAAGAAGAAGAAAAATGTAGAATCCAAAGGTGAAATCAACATAGGCTGGCAGGAAAAAGCTCCCATTAAATGCAAATGGAGTAAAGGCGAAGATAGGTTTGTTTTCTTGGTGTTTACACTTTAGGAGTCATATCTTCTGTGTCCTTGATCTTTTTTTATCTAATTTTGTTTCACATTAAAAAAAAAAAACATAATCGGTTTTGGATTATGAGTTTCATATCAACTGCAGGAAACTGGTTGTCAACTTCTCATATGGGGAGATGACCTCTGTACCCCTTGTAAACTTGAATGGAGAAACACTTAGGTCTTAGGGGGTGTTTGGATTTACGTGTTGAAAGTGATTATCTGCTTTTCAGACATGTAGTCATAGTAATCAGTTCTTATGTTTGGATACACATATTCTACTTATGATTATCAAAAGATAAACTAAAATTGCCTACTTAACCCTTATAAAATATTTTGAGGCTTTACTTCCATCTAAAAGGACTTATCTCTTTATTCATAAGAATGCTACTTTAGATCAATTTATTTACTAATTTCTTATTAAATATTAATAAGAAGTTGACAAACATTTGAGTATGATTATTACAACTTTAAACAAGGGTGCATCCAAACCCTTTCTCCTGATGCCCATTGTATTACAACCCAGTATTAATTTCTGAGTATTCAAAACAACATATTCACTTTCAAATCACACATCCACAAGACATCATTCTTTTTCAAATGAATGTTCTTTCTGATCATTTTATCTATTAGCATCTCAAATTATAAAAATTTGCCAAATACTCATGAGTTAAAGTGTTAAACATCTAATTTCTACCTTCAAACAACAAAACCACATCCAAACACCATCTTATCCTTATCACTCAATGTTACTGTTGTCACATAATCACTTTGAAACATAGTAGCGTGCATCCAAACACGCCCTTCGTTCAGTTTTACATTTCTAAAAGAATCTATGTTTTCAGTTTGCTGGTGCAGTTGGTGGAGCAATATGGAGACAAAAACTGGGCCCGTATTGCTGAAAAGCTCCCTCTAAGGATTGGGAAGCAATGCAGAGAGAGATGGCATAACTGTTTGAGGCCAAACATCATGGTACTGCTTCTAAATGTTTTGAATTTAGATTGATATTTCAGTAGTGTAGCTTTTATAACTTTAGATTAAAATTTAAACAATTTAATTATTTTTAGAAAATAGAAATCCGCTAGGTTTAGGCTCATTGTGGTCAGCCCGTTAGAGTTAAGATGTTGTTCTCTGTCTATATATACTTGTACATTGTGTCATACAGACTGTCACAATATATAAAAAAGACTTTTACCTTAACAGACCCATCCATTTTCCACATTTATCTGTTACAAAAAAACATGTTATCACATTCCCATTTGTACATATCTGTATTATTATGAGGTTACTTCTTCTTCTTTTTTTGTGCAGAAAAATGCATGGTCTGAGGAAGATGACAAGTTACTCGTTTCATTACACAAACAATTCGGAAATAAATGGGCAGATATTGCAAGAAACATGCCTGGAAGAAGTGAAAATAACATCAAAAACCATTGGAATGCAACCAAAAGAAAGCAGTTTAAGTTTTCATCCAAGGGTCATAAAAAAACTAAACACCATTCTTATCTTCTAAAAGATTACATCACAAGTGTCTCGTCATATTCCTATCATAATCAAATTGATATCCAAGAAAGCTTGGGTTTTGACCCTCAAAATCATGAACCCTTGATGACCTTGAATGGCATGTCATCATCCTATACAGGTTCTGGGATCGGTTATAACCCTGATGAGTTGGTAGTCAACGATTTTGAATTTGATTTTGATTTTGATTTTGATGAAGTGTCATCTCACTTGGTTGATCAACTGCCATTTGATCCGCAGAATGGTATGGATTTGACAGGTTCAGTTTTCGGCATCGGTTTTAGGTAATTCTTGTGCTTTCTATGGAATTATGAACCTGATGATGATGAACTTCCTTGTATTCAAACACTTTATTCTTTTGGGAATTTGAAGACTTTAAACTTGTGTTGTATTCTTTTGGGATTTATCTTTTTGGGTCTTGTTTTGTTATTGTGTCGATTTAAAACTAAATTATTATGTTTAGTATTTACTCTGGTTATTTTTCTTTTTGAGATAGATAAAGGTTGCTCTCATTCTATCCATTCTAGGTTCTAACGATAGCTTTTCTTTTGTTATGAATGAAATTTTACTGTGTGTATGTTTGTTTACTTCTGGTTTGGAAAACAAATCAAAGTGTTTAAGAACTTGCTTTTTAATATCATTCAAAGCATTCTAGCCCACATACATACATAGATTGTTTTACTCTTTAACACCTATAATTTCAAACCATTTTTGCTAACTTAACATCTTGTCGAATTGCACTTTAAGAACAATGGATTACGAATAGCACTGTTCAGAAATTAAACCTTCTAAATTTAGGGAAGTTGAACGTTCAGATTTTGTAAAATAATATGTTTACAAAAATTAGGGTGTATATAGGATGTTGTACAGAATTCGGGGTGTATATAGGGTTTACAACAAGTTAGATGGTTTTCGTCAATATTCATCTCAACTAAAGGTGTAAAAAAAGGGTTCAGAATCGTTTCACTTGGATGGATTGAAGGATTCAAGTATCGAATCAGTTATGAACTAGCTACATCACAAAGCGATTTTTCGAC
This sequence comes from Deinandra increscens subsp. villosa, assembly GCA_039602395.1. Classification (NCBI taxonomy): domain Eukaryota; kingdom Viridiplantae; phylum Streptophyta; class Magnoliopsida; order Asterales; family Asteraceae; genus Deinandra; species Deinandra increscens. The sequence goes on along the minus strand of JBCNJP010000027.1, from coordinate 23,056,406 downwards.
CGGTTACAAACGTTGGGCATTAAATAACCGCCGTTAAATGGCTATATGTCCGCTTTAAACCGCTTAAAGTCATTTTTTGAACTATTTTATTGCATATGTTAATATAAATATGTATCAGGTGTATTGTTTTGATCATAACAATTCTGTAGCACTGAAAAAATACTAAAACTCTCAAAGTCTCTAAACACTAAAATAGCAAAGTTTTGTTGGTGACAGTGCTTCCTCAAATCATGCTGAGGATTAAAGCAATAACGCGGAACACTAAACTTTAATCGAAATTCGATTGATCTAACGGTACCAAAATGGCTCGATGTAAAAACTGTGTTTTGTTTCTCAAATTGGGGTCTAACTCTACTTCGAGAAGGCATTTGGCAAAACATCGCACTGTGGTGAATATCAATTTGGCTCATGGTCAAGAACAAATGTTAACCGATTGTGGTATTTGAAATTGGATTTAGTAAACGCTACACCCTCATTATTATCACATAAGTCGTAATACCACTACATGTGATTGCTTAAAAGGTTAAAAAGAACCTAAAAAAATATTTTTGTTTTCGGAAAAATAAAAACTAATCCAAATAGTCAAATACTAAAAGAATCTATGTTTTCAATTTGTTGTGACTCTTTTTTGAAAAACAAAGGCGTTTGGTTCACGGAATGTAATGTAATTGGAATTGTAAAGTTTTCCTTTTAAAATTATGCTTAAGTTGGGTAAGGAATGAGTTTGAAATACAATGAATTCATTTAATCAATGGAATTTGAGGTCATGTAACTTTCCTTCGTTAAAGTGAAGGATTTCTAAATTCCATTGATTAAAGGAATTCATCGTATTTCAAACTCCTTCTTTACCGTAAGCACAATTAAAAAGAAAACTATACAATTCCAATTACATTACATTCCATGAACCAAACGCCACCAAAGTATTTACCGATTGATTATTATTTCTCATCAAACCTCTCAACTTGTCGCCTCTCCTGCTGCACCACTCGCCGCAGCAGCGAACCCTCCTCATCCTTCGCCGCCTATCTGTCGGCTCAAGTTTCAATCGTCTTATTATAGAGCTCAACTTTCATTCGGTAACATATACATACACGCACAGGTAGTCCTCTACTCTTTCACTCATTAGCTATACATACGTATATGTGCTAGACTAACACGCTTTTCTGAACTAGTTCGAATGTATTTATTGGCTTTTCCCGATTTACTGGCTGCAATTTCTCTTAAAAAAATTTATTTGTATGTTGCATGCATTTATGTGATTTTGCAACATGATTACGCCTCTGTTTGCTAGCACAGTAGCACTAGACTGAAATCGCTTGTATACTTCGTTCTTTGTAGAGGGAAACTTCAGTTTTGATTATTATGATGAAAGGGAATTAGGTTTTGGTATTCGATATCGAGGGTTTGCTTGTTTCTATTGGATTTGCGTATTTCCAACGCTTCCAATTTATTTTGGGACTTTTTGATGCCCCAAGTTTGTGTTGAAATTTCAGGACTTGCAATCATTTGAACATACATTTAGGCTGTGGATTACTCTTCTGAATCCGCTTAGTAAGATTAATTAAAAGGGGTGTCAATCTGTTATATGGAGTAAATAGTATTTTGTTTATTCATTTTACATAAGCTTCATGGTTATGAATAATTCCAAATTGTATATATCGCCATATCGGTCTAACTTTGTTTTACTTTTGTCGTGGTTATTCATGTTAAGCAGTATGCATACCTGCACCGGAGCTATCATGGGTTCACTTAAACAGCCTGTATGGGTTAAAGAATCCGATTTCATCCCCAAAGGACCTCGTGTCAGTGGTTTTATTCGCCAGGTGAATTTTGGATCATTTAAGCCATGTGGATCGTCCAAAATTGAAGCTAGCTTGATTACTGGAAGCCCATCAACCCCTTCTGTGCGAGTCACAATTCCCGAAGGAGGTGATTTCTCAACCTTTTCGTATGAGCCTGATTTTATATATTTACAGAAAATAGTATATTGTTAACTTTAACATCTTATACTTCGATAGGTAATGGAAGTGGCTTTGTAGACCATGAGTTGAGTAATGTTGATCCTGAAGTTAGTGAAATAATATACAACGAGAAGCAACGCCAGTTTAAAAGCTTAGAGCTTATCGCATCAGAGAACTTCACATCGCGAGCTGTGATGGAAGCAGTTGGTTCATGTCTTACTAACAAATACTCTGAAGGGCTTCCTGGAAAAAGGTGAAAATACTTGATTTAATTTCATTCATGTAATGCCTGTATTGATTTGCTAATTTTTGCAGATACTATGGTGGAAACGAGCATATTGATGAACTGGAAACACTTTGTCAAAAGAGGGCGTTGGCGGCATTTCACTTGGATGAAAATAAGTGGGGTGTAAATGTTCAACCGTTATCTGGTTCTCCTGCTAATTTTGAGGTTTATACGGCTGTTCTTAATCCTCATGACCGTATAATGGTAAGTTGTATGTTAGGGTCTTGTTTTTGGGCAATACAAACTGTGCATGTTAGATAAAATAATTTGATGTATTTTACTTGTAACCTTTTAAAAAAAAAATATTCAGGGACTTGACTTGCCTCATGGAGGACACCTGTCTCATGGATTCATGACTCCCAAACGAAGGGTTTCAGGAACATCCATCTATTTTGAATCTATGCCGTATCGTCTTGATGAATCTACAGGTGCTCTATTTTTTAATCTTTGTTTAACTACAGAACGGCTGATGGATATTTTAATATAATTTGTGAAAGTGTCTGATATCAATGTTTACTCTTCACCTCTCTATAGGCCTAGTTGATTATGACATGCTTGAGAAAACCGCTACGTTATTTCGACCAAAACTTATAATAGCCGGTGCTAGTGCTTATCCACGTGATTTTGACTACCCTCGTATGAGAAAGGTGTACTTTTTAACTCGACACCTCCCCAAAATGGATAAGAAATGCGATATTTTTTCTATGCTTATATCACTAACTTCTAGTGAGACCTGATTGTTACAGATTGCTGATGCTGTTGGTGCTTTTCTGATGATGGATATGGCCCATATTAGTGGGCTTGTGGCTGCTTCTGTGGTTGGCAATCCTTTTGAATACTGTGATATTGTGACAACCACAACACACAAGGTAGTACTATTTCCTGAGCTGATAAAAATTGTAGTTTTAATGATAGAATGCTACTGGGAATAATAATATTTCTATCTTTTTTAGTCAAAAATCATCGTTAAACCATATATTATGCAGCATTAGATGTAGCACTTTCTACCAATTTATATATATGTTAGATGTGCTAAATGGGTTAAACTAAAAGATTTAAGCAAAAAGATACAGATCAAAAGAATGTGTTCAAATGCATCATACCTCCAAAATGGCTTTATTAAAAGTGTTACTATTGTAAAAATATGTTTTTTATTATCATATTTAACACATTAAATTATACATGAAATTTAAAAAATGAATGACAAGAAGTGTTTTGTGTGTTAGCGGTTGGCCCAACCCAACCCAACCCGTTTTGAATGAGCAAAAGGTATTCATATTGAACCCAAACCCACCTTTACCTGCCACCCAACCCATCCTTTTTGTCAAATCAGCATATCTTGCTCTTAGAACTAGATTTACAGTCTGACTTCTATCTACAGTCTCTCAGAGGACCTAGAGGTGGCATGATATTCTTCAAGAAAGATCCTGTTTTGGGGGTCGAATTAGAATCTGCCATCAATAATGCTGTTTTCCCAGGTTTACAGGTAAGTTCCAGATTTCCTTTTTATTAATCATGACTAAGAGCAGGTTCGTCTTTTGTTAATCTTTTCTATATGATTTAATAACTTTCTTCCTTAAACAGGGTGGTCCACATAACCATACGATAGGAGGACTTGCAGTTTGCTTGAAGCATGCTCAGTCTCCAGAATTTAAAGCTTACCAGAACCAGGTTTTTTGCAACTCATTTTGTTAGTATGACAAGATGCAACCTTTTGACTTCTTTTACTGGACTAACATGGTATTCATGCAGGTTGTTTCAAATTGTCGAGCTCTTGCTAAACGACTCTTGGAGCTAGGATACACATTGGTTTCTGGAGGGAGTGATAACCATTTGGTTCTTTTGGATCTCAGGCCATTGGTATGTTTTTTGTACTTAAAAGACATCCCAGAGACCCAAATTAGTATATCTTACCCATGTTTGTTTGATATTTTGCCCTTGGTAGTGTAAGAAATTGATTTTCTTTTACCCCTTCTATTTGAATGGTTTACTTCTACTTGCAGATTTAAATGTTGTACTAACATATAACAAGTTATTTATGTTATTATTACGATATATTTAATAACCTAACTTTGGTATCAACTATCACGGGCCAATAGCGGACCAAGATTATCTGTGTCATTGTTACTACAATTATTTCAGTTCTTCTCAAATATGTCTCTTTAATGCAGGGTCTTGATGGTGCTAGGGTTGAGAAAATTCTTGACTTGGCTTCTATAACCTTGAACAAGAACTCTGTACCAGGTATAATTTGTTATTACTATTATTTGCACTTGCTCTACTATTTGATCTCAATTAGGAGACAGATTTACAACACGTTCTCATTAGATGTTGCAAATTGGGTGGGTTGGGTAGCATAAGTTGGAGTTGAAACATGCACCATTTTAGTGTAGGTTGGGAAGAGATGCATCTATTTTTGTCAATTTTATTTGCGTTTTTATAAGTAAAAATGTTTTACATATGGCTACGAAAGCTATTTTGTTATAATAATAAATTATAAAATTAATAATCTAAAAGTTTGAATTACCAGGTATATCATGTTCTATGAATTAGAAATACACTTTGCATGACTTTCGACCCATTATGGATGTCAAAATCTCAGCCTTGATCTTAAGATCTTGTAAGTTTTGATCTTATCAACAACAACAAAGCCGTCACTCCTGCATTGGATCTTGAATAAAATGCAGATCTTGGCCATAGGGTTTTAAGATTTGGAATCCAGTCCGATCTTATATGGCTTGAATTAGTGAATTAATATTTCATTGGCATGTTCCCTTTTAGGTTGATTTTTTTATTCGGGTCGAGACAAACATACCAAGTTAAGCATTTTAATAAAAAGATGGGTTGAAACTGTCACATCTAGTCCACTCATTTTCACAATCTTGGTTTGAATGTCATAGGGGACAAAAGTGCACTTGTGCCAGGTGGCATACGTATCGGCTCACCAGCCATGACAACCCGTGGATTCACCGAAAAAGAGTTCACTTATATTGCTGAACTAATTCACGAAGGGGTGCAGCTGACACGTGAGGTCAAACAAGCCGTCTCAGGGTCAAAGCTCCAAGATTTCATGAAATTTGTAGCTTCATCAGATTTCGGTTTCCCGGATAAAATTTCAGATCTGAGAAAGAGAGTCGAGGCGTTGACAACTCAGTTTCCTATCCCTGGTTTGTGAAAAGTAGATTGAAATCCTTAGTTCCTTGTGAAGTCATCACTGGTTGTTTGATGTTGGGTTTTCAATAATATGGAGATGTTTTGATCAACGGTTTTGTAACTTAATAAGATTTTTTAGATCCTTAAAATTTTTAGCCTCCAAGAGGGCTCATGTCTTACGCATGTGGGAAAACATGGTTGATATGGTCAGGTGTTATAAAGGGTTAATATTTCTTTCTTAAAAACTTGTATAATATTATGTTTTAACAAGAAACGGTTAATACTAAATAAATATAACTATTTATAGTTTCGTTTCACTCGGAAAAAAAAGAGTAATGACTCAAGTGATTATCCATCCTAGTAAAGGGGATGCTTTTAAGGGGCTGGACCGGGCCCGGCCCGGTCTATTTTTTCGCTTTGTAATGTAAATTTATATTCGTTCAGTCAGAAATTTTTTTATATACTTAGTCCGGCCCTATCCACATTTAGTTTGACCTCATCCCCATTTTGGTCCAAGCTTCGCTCTTGCTCCTCATCATCCTAGTAGTTCAGTCTCCTATATCTTTTCTTTGGATTCTTTGGATCACGAATAGGGGGTGCCTTACTAGTATTAGTTGGTGTGATTAGTGTTTGTTTTCTTTTATTCTTCTCATGTAATTCTAGCGTCTTGCTAGCTTGTTCTTTGTTTTTAATAAGTGAACGTTAAAAAGAAGTTTGATTAAACGTAAAAATAGTTAATTGATTCTTAAATTCTAATTGATATATATTGTTAGTCAAAACTAATTCACTCATCATAAAAACTAGTTTTTCGCAGAGCCATGTGTTGCCGTGGCAAACTGTGATTAAAGGAAATAAATAAATTAGAAAAATCCCACGTGTGTTTATATTACAGAAAACCTATATTGCAACGTTGATAAGCAAACGCAGAAAAAAGTAGAAAAAAACGTTGCATGCAAATCATGTCGACACACATGCATTGTTTAAAAAAAGAAGTTCGTGTTGCGCGACTAAGTTGAGATATTTAATCGAGAAATAGTTCAAATTTTAATTGGTTTGTTTTTTGACGAGGTTCTAGATTCTTACTAGTTACTAGAGAACCGTTTTAATGAATTTGCAGTAGAGGTATATGACCCTATTTTTACACTAACTAGCTTAGCCTAGTGGCAAATGTGTATAACCCCTTATTAAGAGGTCTTGGGTTCAAGTCTCTCACTTGTCACAAAAAAGAATAAAAAATAAGAGTTACAAGTTGATGCAAAGGGAGTTTTCTTAGCAGTGATGAGTTTTCTTTGTGATAGGGATTGGAGATGATCGGGTAGTGCGGTTTAATGTCCTAATCAGTGATCCAAATTTACGGTTCACAAAAAACTAAATAGATAAATAAATTTGCGGTAAAAAAGAAGTTAATTCTTAACACTGTAATAATAATACCCCTTTTGTTTCCGGTCAAAACACTCAAAACCCGGCCTTCCCTGGCGCTAAAAATCTTAAACCCTAAACCCTCCATAGTTAATTTCTCGAAGGTTCACCGTCGCCATGGCTTCGGTGGCGATAACCCGGAAAAACCACCTCCTCTCTTCTCTACTCCACGTTACCCGATGCCGGAGCTTATGCTCCCGTCGTACCATTACCACCGGCCGCCCTACCTTCGCGGCGTCAATTTCCAATTCTCCGGCGGATAACGAAACGCCTGTTTCCAGAACTAAAGTCCTGGAAACCTTTAGAGAAGAATTTGAAATCGGATCACGCCTAATCACGTTAGAAACAGGAAAAATCGCTCGGTTCGCCAACGGCGCGGTTGTATTAGGGATGGAGGATACTAACGTTCTATCCACCGTTTGCTCTGCTAAAGGCGACGGTGTTCGCGATTTTTTGCCTCTTACTGTACGTATGTTCCTGCAATACCGTTTAATTTGCGTTCACATTTTGAACTGTTACAATAAACAGATACAGTAGCAAGGAAATGAAACAGTATTATTACTTAGCTACATTTGAATTTGCATTACCATTTTGAAATGAAAATTTGAATATGTTTGCATGTTTAGGTTGATTATCAAGAGAAACAGTTTGCTCAAGGAGTAATTCCAGGCACATATATGAGAAGGGAGGGGGCTCCTAAAGAACGAGAACTTTTATGTGGGCGGCTCATTGATCGGCCTATTCGGCCGCTTTTTCCAGCTGGATTTTACCATGAGGTTCAGGTATGTGTGATGTAATAATAGCTTGTTTTTGCGTTTCTTTCTTTATTCACAGCTTTTCATTGTACTTTCTTCTCAAATTTAGTGGTGTTTTCTATAGGTGATGGCTAGTGTGCTTTCTTCAGATGGGAAACAAGATCCAGATGTGATGGCAGCGAACGCCACCTCTGCTGCTCTTATGTTATCCGATATACCGTGGGATGGTCCCATTGGAATGATACGTGTAGGAAGGATTGATGGGCATCTTGTTGTAAATCCAAGCATGGACGAGGTAGTAATCCTTCATTTTGCAAATCCACAATTTGTATATCCGTATGTGTGTATATTGCTGATTTTTATAGTTCACTTTTAAGGCTAGTGTGTGGTATATCATAGTGTCATTTAACTATCACAGCTTGTGAACATGAGTGTGGAACAGTTGAGGATAAAAACAGATCTCTGCCTGGAAACTTAAGCATCAGTTAAAAATTTAATCCTTTTTCTCAAAGTTTGTATCTTTGAACCTATCTTGTGATCACAATGTTCAACACATTAACTTGGCTTAAAATTTATGTGTTTCTTATATGCAATTATATATTTTGATCTAATTTATATAGACTCGGGAACCCTGATCATATCATGGAGTAGATTCATATTATCTTGCACAGTGTGCCATAATCTCATTTATTAATGATGTATCAACACAGCTTAATCTGAGTGATCTCAATCTTGTATATGCTTGCACAAGAGATAAAACTATGATGATAGATGTACAAGCACATGAGATTTCTGAAAAAGATCTTGAAGCTGCATTTAGGTTCGCTCATCCTGAGGTAAGTCAAAAATGTCGACCATTAGTTTCAAAAGAACCCTAATGGCCTAATGCATTTGTTAGAGTCTAAATGAGTCATTTTTTATTGTTCAGGCAGTTAAGTTCATCGAGCCTCAGTTGAAACTGGCTGCCAAAGCTGGGAAGCTAAAGAAGGAATATAAACTGTCATTGGTGTCAGAAAGAACAATGGACAAAGTCCGTAATATGACTGAGAAAAGTATTGAAGCTATTTTTACCGATCCTTCCTATGGAAAGGTATGATTATTGTATTATATTGTGTAATTTTATCAATGCATTCATTATTCAGATAGCAATCTGAATATTAGACATAGTTGAGTTGGCTTTAGTTCATGGAGAAAATTGGTATTGTAGGCCATGTGTTTGTATAAACACCTTGATACTTGCTACAATCATATATTACATATGGTTATTCTTTTTTATTTTCTTGCATGTAGTTTGAACGTGGAGAAGCTTTAGATAAAATTGGACAAGATGTGAAAGGTTTATTAGAAGAGGAAGGTGATGAAGAAAGCTTGAAAGGTCTATCGAAGACGGTCGATACAGTGAGAAAACAGGTGTGTTGAGATGTTTAAAAAATAGTATAGTTTTCCAACTCTTATATTTGAAATTTTTATTTATATTGGGATCAAATCACAGTTTTATGTAAAGGATTTGATATCTTAAGAGCGTAATTTTATCAGGTTGTACGCAGGAGGATACTTGATGAAGGATTTAGGCTTGATGGAAGGTGTCTTGATGAGGTTAGGCCTTTGTATTGTGAAGCTGGTAACTTGCCTGGATTACATGGATCAGCTCTCTTTTCGCGTGGAGATACTCAGGTTGTTATATTTAATTAACATTTTGGTTAACAAATAACATTTATGATCCTTGATTTTATATAATATAAAAATTTATTATTTATTCAGGTTTTATGTACTGTTACACTTGGGGCACCGGGAGATGCTCAACGTTTGGATTCTATCGTGGGTCCTCCAACTAAACGATTCATGCTTCATTATAGTTTTCCACCTTACTGTATTAATGAAGTTGGGAAACGAACAGGCTTGAACCGCCGTGAAGTTGGACATGGTCAGCTGATTTTTTAATTTTTTAATTTATTTAATTTTTTGTTTGTTATAGAAATGGCTCTTTGTATATTTAAAATGCTATGCTTGATATGCATCTTGATTTTCACCCTCTGGGATGATTATTGATTTTTACTTGGAGAATATTCTAGAAATATATATCTGCTGCTACCCATATGTAGGGGCAAGAATGCAGGCTACTAATTTTTTGTTTATTTTTAATTTAAAGTAGATATATTATGGTTATTTCCTTTATAGGCACTCTTGCTGAGAAAGCTCTTACTGCTGTATTACCTCCTGAACTTGATTTTCCATATACTGTGCGAATTAATTCTGAAGTTATGGGCTCTGATGGTTCAACATCAATGGCAACAGTCTGTGGAGGTATGTTGACGTACTATGATAGTCAAATTCTTTGTTTTTTTTTATAAATTCTTGTAAATTGTCATTTCACTTTGTTTTTCCATTTCGTGGTGTTAAGCATGATCGGATTTCCTTTTTTTCTTTATTAATGTAGGGAGCATGGCTTTAATGGATGCTGGTATCCCTTTGAAAGATCATGTTGCTGGTCTGTCAGTAGGCCTTGTTACTGAGATTGATTCATCAACTGGCACTGTTGACCAGTACCGTATACTAACTGATATTCTGGTGAGCATTTATTTACAATACTGATTTTTAGTGACTGAAATTTTTGTTCTCTGAAAGTCTTGATACAGCATGTCATCTGAATTATGAAGTTCAAAATGGAGTTTGTGAAACCATTCTATCCTTGAGCTCTTCATAACAATATTTTGTTCATCTTTAGGGTCTAGAAGATCATCTTGGGGACATGGATTTTAAAATAGCGGGAACACGGAATGGAATTACAGCAATTCAATTGGATATAAAACCTGCTGGAATTCCTCTTGACATTATTTGTGAGTCACTGGAACCTGCATATAAAGGTCGACTTCAAATACTTGAACGTATGGAGCATGAAATTAATGCAGCACGTACTCAGGATGGAAAAAATTGTCCTCGATTAGGTAAGACCCATACTTTATTTCTTAATAATTACAAGTTGTCTTGCAGCATATCAACAAATAATATTTTGTCTTGCAGTTACCTTAAAATATAGCAACGATGATCTACGCCGCCTGATTGGACCACTTGGTGCCTTGAAGATGAAAATTGAAGAAGAGACAGGTCTGAATTAGCTTGACAATGCTAATAGATATATTTTAATGCAAATGACTTGTAGTTTAGTTTATACATAACTTATTATAAGTTGCCAGCTATCTTGGTTTTTTGTTTTTAGTTGTCTAGATTCGCTATGATTCTCTGTTTCTATGTTTGTTCACCAGGTGCTCGGATGTCTGTAAGTGATGGAACACTAACTATAATTGCTAAGAATCAATCTGTAATGGAAAAAGTGCAAGAAAAGGTATTTCACATTCTTTCAATATTTCGTGCATAAAGTGGCAGATTTCTTGCATCTTATGCCACACTTTTAAACCTATAGGAACTAGTTTGGAATAAAATGTTTATTCTCAATTAAGATTTAGAACTGTTGACGAAGTTTGAAAGCTGAAATGAGATTGAGATGTAGGACCCGATGGAACTTGTGTCATTTTATCTTGTGTAAAAAGGTTCATGATAGTGCCACCATCATGATGAAATGGTTGGTAGAACTCGTGCAATTTCACATACATATAGCACTTTCTCTTCTTTAAGGAAACAAGAAGCCAATGGTTTGACCGTTTGAGTATAAAATTTGTAATTCCTCTATTTTAAAAAATAAATGCAACTTTTGACTTAAAACATAATATAATAGTTTGACGCTAACCAAGTATCTCAAAATTCCCATGAATGAAGATGAAATATATGAATTTTGTGAATCAAAATCTATGCCGTTAATTCATGAATATATTGTAATGCTTACCAAAAGATTAAATAAGTAATGCTGATATATTTTGGGACAATCCAAAAAGGAGATTATTGTGTTTATTTGATCCTTTTGTTTCTACCATTGATCCACAGGTTGATTTAATAATCGGGCGAGCAATTGAAGTGGGAGGTGTTTATAAAGGCATTGTAACATCAATAAAAGAATATGGGGCTTTCGTGGAATTCAACGGTGGCCAACATGGCCTCTTACATGTTTCTGAATTGTCACATGAACCGGTTAGTGACATCATCTAAATTGGAGATTTTTTTTTCTCCCACTAATTTGTTTCTGATTGTCCATTCACTTGGTGTCAGCTTGGTCTATTTTTCTTCATGGATCTTGCCGGTCTTTTGCCATGTAGCAACAAATATTAGAGGTTGCAAAATAGACTGGTTAGCTTGACCCGAAGCACCTTTTTGTCTGAAGTGCTTATATTTTTAAAAAAAATTAGTTAGTGTGTCTAATATAATTCCAAAGGTCATATTTTGTAATAGCAATTTAACACACTGAAAAATATAGTTGGGATGAGGATGCAAAATAGAGTTTGGGTGACTTTCGTCCCATTTCCTTCGAGCAGGTTTTTTTCAGTAAATAATAATATATCAAATATGATTAAATAGTTATAACTTTAAAAAATCTAAGCTTGCGAATAAAAGAAATTACGAGGTTACCCGTTTCCTTAAAAAACTTTTTTTTTTAATTTACCTGTTTGTTAGAGATAAAACCGATCCTGAATTGATCCACCCTAAAGTAAAAGGATCAGACTCGCCACCTCTACTAACATTGTATCTATACTTTTTTTTGCTTGTGAATGTAAATCTTTGACTTGTGTTGACTTTTTGATGAAAATTTCAGGTATCCAGAATATCAGATGTGATTTCAGTTGGTCAGCAACTATCACTAATGTGTATTGGACAGGATCTCCGTGGTAACATAAAACTCTCGCTAAAAGCAACTTTACCTCAAAAAACCAAAAAGTCTGTTATGGTTGAAGGATCTTCAAACCTATCAAAACAAAAACTTGATAGTTGCACACCTGGCAAGGATTTGCTGACTAAGCAAGAAGGCCAGATTTCTGCTGTCAAAGATTCACCAGAAGACACAGACACAAGTACCAAATTAAACTCATCTTATTCCTCAACGTCACCTATCGTGATTCGCAGTGCTGTGGAGTGTGATGAGGAGGAAAAGTCAGCGGGTTTGGGCTCTGATCTAAAAAATAACAGCAACTTGAAACCGCAACGGGATTTGAAATCAAAATCTTCTCAAAAGCTTAAAACTTTAAAATCTTTAAGCGGCTCTGATTCTGGGTCGGTTTCGTCTAAAAAATCCCGAATTGTGAAACCGTATTTACTAACAGAAAAAGCGATGAATTATGACAACTATTTAAGCTCAGATGAAGATAAAAACGAGGATCAACATAAATCTGGAATCCTTGATTATTTGGAAGAGCAAGTATATAAAGTTGAAGGTCCACGTGATGCGAAAAAACTCAAACTTGGAACGAAAGTAACTGCAAAGATTCTTCAAGTACGGGCCCGTGGGTTGGTTCTAGACTTGGGTGGTGGAATCAAAGGGATGTACCGCTTTGAGGTATGTTTTAGTACCATCTTATGAGTTGTTTCCCGGGAACCTCTTTCAATTTTAGTATAATATAGCACTAATTTTTCATTTTTCTGTAGAGTCGTGGTGGCGGCAAACAGGAGTTTGAAGTAGGAAATGAGGTGCAAGCACAATGCATGAGCTTTACCGGCAAGGGCATTCCTGTAATGTCGATCATTCAAGATGATTAGTGACAGTTATCTTCAACCGATTTTGATTCCCAGAAGTGGCCTGAGGATTGTGATTGATCATCAAGATCCACGGTTGCCAGAAGAGTGATTATACGAGTTCTGTGTTTATTAGAGTTTTCTTACTTTTTCTTATAGATTTGTTTGTTGACTTTTATGGGTCAACAAGAAAACTGGTTCGGTCCAGGTAGAGAAAAAATCAGCAAGGCTTGACGCCAACTGATGAAAAAATTGACAGGCGATTGATTGATCACTCAACGAACTGTATGATGGGTTATGAGTTAAAATAAATTTCACTTATTCACTTATCCGACTATATATACCCTGCATGATACTTCAAATAAACAAAAATTATCTTACAGTTCGACTCCATTTCACCACTCAAGTGTAACTATTACTCCATGATACTTCAAATAACCAAAGAATGCGCCAAATTGTCAAACTCAGCCGAATGCGTTGACTTAACCAACTCTACCAGTTTAGCTTTTTGTTTTGAAAATTATAACTGATGATCCACCACACATGATTTTGTTAAAACCCATTGATTTCGTGTTCACATGGCATTGAGCTGATTAATTCTTCTCCTTCATTCAACCTCCCTGATCTAGATAACATGTCAGCTGCACCCATATAATGTCCAAAATACCTTTGTTTTCTCAGGTAATTTACTGAAAACCGGTTTAGACTTCCCCATATCACCTGATCTTATATACAAGTCATAATTGAAAAACACACAAAAAACATGTTAAAACATTATTTTTTTCTAATAAGGTTAACGAATCATCGTACTCCAACTTAGCTCGACCTGTAAATGTATTCACTGCAGTCAAAAGGCCCAAAACCTTCCAGAAGCAACAGGTTGCATAAAAGTTAAATCAATTTTATTTAACCAAAAATGATAGAATATTCTATTTACCTTTGATTACTTTTATGAGAATAACAAGTGGTGAAATAAATAAACAATAAATCTACCGGAAACCTGATGTTTAACAGATTTTCACCAAACATACTCTTGCAAAAATGCAGGGTAAGGGTGCATTCATCAAGCCCAAGTGACTTGACACTCCCCTGGACCATCCGCTTGTGGGAGCCTCGTGCATTTAAGAAAATCAATAAAGATGACATTTTCCTGTTCCTGCACAAACTGCACACTCATCTGCATCTCCAGCTACATGGCTTAAGCAATGTTTAATCCTGTCATCCACTACATCCTGTTACAAAAAGTAAAATAATAATTAAAATCAATTTGAAAGCAATTAACCACGATTGAAGAATAAAAAGAAGAAATTTCTGAAATCCTGGTAAAACGAAGATAAGTTTCAAAGCACAAAAGAACTTAAAGATTAATCATAAAAGATAATAACTTTCAGCCAGGGTTTCAATAAGACATAAGTTCATGGTTTGTGTAATCAAGGAAAAGATTATGTGATATTACATTGTCGATAAACTATTTTAAGGATATGCGTACCACAAGAAGTTGATGTAGTCCAAGAGGTGCAGTTATCATATACGACACACCCGGATAGTCTTTTGCAGCTTCAGCGGTTAAGGAAGGGATATCCTGCAAAAACAAACCTCTATGAAACATTCTTTTTTCTTTTTGATTTTAAGTCTAGCAGATGAAAATCATCAAAAACATGAAGATTACACCTCACAATTATGACCCATTCTTTAATAGTTGGGTGGTTTAAGGTCATTTTTGTTGGCTAATGGGTTGATTTGGGCCACTCAAACTATACAATGAGTCAATGGGTCACACCTAACAGGTACCTGACCCGTTTTGACACGTTTAGCTGACCCAACCTGGCCAGTTTGCCAGGCATACAGAATCTTGTGTTTAATATAATACCTGATGCCAATGTCGCCCCGGGAACAGGAAAAAGGGGCTAACGATTACACGATTTGCCCCTCGTTGAACACACGAACGAAATGCATCTCGTATTGATGGTTCTGCGAGCTCCTAATTATAGTTGAAAAAAAAGTATGAATATTCATTGGTTTCAAGCAAGCAAGGGCACTACAAAATCATCTAAATCCTTAAAATATAGGTTTTGGAAAAAGTACCATATGAGCAGGCTCAACAATTGGGTACCCAGTTTTCTCTGCAAACATTGCCACAAACTCATCTGCAAGCCATCAGATCAATATAAAATTTGATTCAACTCATGAACTAATTGTCTATCCAATCCAACAAAATGAAGGAGGATGTTACTAATTTTGCATACTTAGCATTAGATTGGATTCTTTTCGGCGTGAACCATGATCAACAATAATCAGTCCGTCTTTGTTTGTAATTCCATGACTCGACTGTATAACACCACCACCATTCCCGTTGGTTAAACAAGATGTCGAATGTAAACCCCGAGGATTCCGGGCAGAATCATGCAATCGTGCAAACCCTAGCATATTCCGGCTAGAGTTTCCTGTTTTTCCAGCTTCAGTTGGTATAAGGCTTTGATTACCATGACTCAAAAACAAACTGAACACCAATCACATAGATAATGTTGTGTTAGCCAATAACTGAACTACATGAAACAAAAACTGGAATTTGGAGCATGAATTCAAACAATAAGGAAATCAGAAATCAGTACTTAGTTATGTAAAACTGGGATACCTTCTGATGTGTAAGTTTGATGGGGCAGAGCAGTTCATCTGGAACGATAAGCCTGTTTGATTAAATTGAGTTAACAAGTGCCAATGGAATACAATGTCCTAATGATCTGCTGTTAAACGAAAGAACATTGTTAATAATGGGCATCTTTTTTTATCTTTATCGAATTTCTATAGATTTGATGTAGCAATTTTCGGATCGGGTCGGTCAAATAATAAAATATATTGTCACTAAAAACATATGAAAAATATATTGCTGCTAGAAAATAAACAATAAAAATACAATGTTGTTAGAAATTAAAACAGCATTACATTTTATAGTTGTTCTTTGCATAGTTTCATCTTTTGAAAATGATTCATCACATCTTTGATCGAAACATTCACAAATAACTCTTTTTCGAAGTAACAAATGCAAGAATCGTTGAT
>JBCNJP010000027.1:23014824-23039659 GCA_039602395.1 Deinandra increscens subsp. villosa | reverse complement strand
AGATAACATACTAATGCAAAATTCAATCGTGGTAAAGTAGATATAAAAGAAAGTGGAAGGACTATACTTGTCAATAATAAAAACCTGAACAAAATCTGAAATTTAGGGCGGGGGAATACACGTAGTCCATGATGGAGGCTTCAAAAGTCTAGGATTGGGAAAAATTCGATTTGTCATCTTCTTAGAATGGTTCGGCAAATATATTTCAAATTCAAATTAGAAATCAAGTCAACTAGCATAAATCATTTCCATATTATTAGGAACTCTAGTTTGGTAATGTTTTGAACTAGATTTTACTATCCGTATATATTGCTATATGGATAACACGAATAGATAGAATAGTTTGAATTTTTAAATCGCGACGTAAAGAAAGTAAAAATACAAAAAAGTTGTGTAACAACATTAAAATTAGAAATCAAACGATCTACGTATCAAACCTAAGACCTAAAGGTTATGTATGACATAATATAAAGCTATGCCGCAATAGTAAATTATAACATTACACAAAATTAGATACCTATAGGAAATGATATGAAACTAAAGCCAAGGAAAAACAGAAAACAAAACAATTTAAAACAAGAAGTTGAACAAATAGATACCACGTGGGTCGTAGGCGACCATGAATGGTACGGGCACTTTTCATAACAAACTTGACTTTGTTTATAGTATAACCATGTATCAATTGAATTAGGCAATAAGAGGCTAGATTTCAATGGATATAATGAAATGTTTACAATATGATGAAATAGAAGCGAGACATAATCATGAACAAATAAGAATTACAGAAAAGGGATGGGAAATTAGACTAGAATCTGAGTTGGGAGATGAACCACCAATTTGCTTAATATACTTCATGCCTATTCTTTCTATCGCTCTCGCTTATATTTTTTGAGCTTTCTTTCCTGTGTCGTTCACCTTCTTGGGCCGCTGGATTCGATTACTGGGCTGGTTGGATCTTATTTGTCGTTCAGCATGTTTGCTCGCTCTTGTTGGATCACTCAGAACATTGATGGGGTCAAATTCGGTATGGTATGGGTCTAGCATAGAGATTAGAGAATCTAAATGTAAGAAGCATAGATAATCTAAACGTAAGAAGTAAAAAAACCCGAGTGTGTAAAAATATACGTTTCGAAACGAGGAAACTTGTATTATTGTCCATAGTCATTAGAAAAGTTATGGTGTACTCATTTGATGATTATGTTGTCAATAGATAAATTAAGACAGTTGCTTAGAGATAACTCTTAAACTTTTAGGTGTGGAAAGTTTCTTGCAAATTATGATCAATATGAATTCTTTTCAAAAGTGTGTGGGTCATTCTCAAAATCTATTGCAACAAAGTTGTAAAGTGTGCATTGGCTGTGATACATGTGTAGATTGCCAGCCAGCCATTCATAGGCAAGTACAAAACTTATCATCAAGTGACAAGTGGGGTGGCCAAACCATCTTAGTTTATTTAACTCGGAACATGTTAAAATTGGCTTTGTGAGCTTTTACGTCTATTTATTTATATAAAGTTTTATGAACGTTTAAATATAATCAAACATTATATAATAGAACGTGATGGAATCATTAAGTTGTATGACGAGAAGCCATGAACAATTCTTGAATGGTTTCCATTATGATCTAAGTCAGAGAGTCGTTAATTAGTTGGTGTTTTTATTGTCCTTATGGTTTCCTTTATTGTTACATATCAAATGGTGTGAGGGGTTTAGATGTAAAGTAATTGTAGCAAAATTTAAGGAGGTTATTGTAACATTTATCTATCAGTTGTATTTAAACGAGATTGTAACTGCGGAATGGAATATTCATGAATTGAGAATTACCTTCTTCCCCTTTTTACGTTCTTCTTTCTCTTAATCGAAAACCAAATATAATCTTGAGATTTTTGATCATAACATTTATAACATCTAAAGGGACATCCTAGCCCATTAGAAAACTTAGCTCATAAGAAGATGGACTAATTACTACATTAACAATTGCATATCTAATATGAACATTGATCTTCTATGATTGGTCCACGTGGTATCACTTGATGGATGTCGCAAGACGTCCTTAATTTGATTTTCTTCTATATCACTACTCTATTGGTTTATGTGGCGATCCTCGGTGGATGCCACATGACAATCTTTAATTAGTAGATGTCACATGACGTCTATCTTGTAAACTTATTTTTGGTTTTTAACGCCGTTATATAGTTTTTGGATATTTTTGTTTTCATTACTTTACGTAGTAAATTAATCCATGTTTAGATTGTGTTTATATTTTATTTTTCTTTAAACAACAACCTTTTTCATGTAACCACTAGATAAGAAAAAGAAAAAAAGAAAGTAAAAACACACACATGGGCCTAGCTAGCAAGGTGCTACAGCCCAACACCAGGCACCAAAACAAATCACCAAAAGATTGTGTCAAATTACGGTCAACTTTGACACATCTCTCTAAAGTTGACTTCCTTACAAGATAACCCACTAGCTACTAAAGTCTTATAACATAGGATGTATTCTCACACTATTAATTTATTGGATGACCGCTTGTTTTAAGATTGTTAAAAAAAACAGCCTGTTATTTTTTATATAGTTATTGTTGGGTTCTTGGTTTAATAATCATGGAAAATGAGGATTAGAGGCTAGAGTTTGGGTGCCGTCATATGTTCTATCCTGACTCTTAAGGTTTTTTCACAGTGGTGATTTTCTTCCGGATTGGTGAAATAAAGATGGTGTGGCTGATGTACGAGCTTCTTTTCGGGAATGTGCTAGCCAATCGATTATTGCCGTTAAAAAAAACATTTTACACGATTGTCGGATGATATGATCTTCCGATTAATGATTGTCAGAATTGAGACCCCCTACCCTTGAGCAGTCATTTAGATACTTTATCCGACGACCTTTCGGGTATGATCTAACCTAATGAGTGATATAAAATCAGATTCTTCTACTGTGAGTATATCACCACGTAGTCACGTACCCTATTATATAAATCTTGACAATTGTAAATAAAAATATATATCCAAATCGACCCCACTTTCTTTTCAAATGGCAACACTTTCAAACATTACAAGTTGCACAACTGTTTCATATTTTTGTTTGCTAAATCTTTGACAAATAATAGCCTCTTTGACAACCCAATATTATTATTTATTCAATCCATAGAAGTAGATAAGTTTCTATACAATATATGTTGTCTTATTGATCGGTTAAAACTGTTCATAACTGCTGCAACAGTTCCCATAAATCCTGTACTTTGGTAACTGTGTCTTTTCATCCCTCTCCTTCTTTTTGATTGATAATTTTCCTTGTTGGCTAGCCCCTTGATGATCGAATATTTCCTGCAACAAGTATGATAAAAATGATCAAGAAACACAGTTTTGTGTAAACCTCTATGATTCTTTATTAATATATCAAATGTAAGCACCCAAATGGCCAAATTACAATAAACTAAAGACCCTGATTTATAATAGTTCAGACTTTTAAGAGAGGAGAAACACAAACTATATAAATCTCCTAAATTTTGGACACTTTCCTAGCTTAACCTACCCAAATCTTTTAGGATCTTTTATTACCAAACAAACAAATAAACCCAAAATAAAGTCAAGACTCAATAATATACCCGAATTTCAAGATTTCAACCACATGCATTTCAATCTAATTTGAGATACCCTTTTCACATATGAACAACAAAGATTATATCCAACGTCATTCACCCCTTTAATTGGTTTGTAAACATCTTCTTCTCTATGTAACATTGGTTCATCATTGTTATCCTCCTATTTTTCATGCTTATAAGTTATGAAGTTTACCCGTAAATGAGTCTACGAACTTACATGCACGTGATTCTCCGTCTTAAAAAAGAAATTTAAGCTATATGTTTAAAACCTTTCGAAATTTCACGTTTTGCGCTTATGTATGCACTTTTAAAGTGTACATGTTTAGAAGTTTACTTTAGGAATTATGAGTTTACGAGTCTACATCCTTACAGGATTGCATGTGTACGACTACATGCTTGCAAATTCAAAAGTTTGCATTCATAACTCATGAGGATATGTCATATTTATGTAAAACATTGTTAGAACCATTATTTTAGTAAATATGTGTATAATATTTAGATAATCGGTTTTTACCCATAATCGATTAACAAATGATTAAAGGTTCGTAAATCCATGAAAGCAATATTTAACACCGATTTATAGACTGTCGTGTGTCGCAACCAGATAGGTAGAATCATCGCGTGCTGCGAGCATCGTTTTCCAGAAAAATTATACAAATCATATATATGATATATACCGTAAAAAATATCCATCTTCATGAATATTACCAAAAAACGAACAGTGTAAAAATGTAGGGTTTTACATATAGGTGAAACCATACACAATTGATAAAACCATGAAATTGGTCTAAGGATTATGCCAGGTTTAATACATGATTTCTAAAGCTTCAAACTTAATTAAAGTGTGCTAGAGACTAACACATGATTCAGAGCAGTAACACTGGGTATAAGAAGGCACCAAGTTGATTAATTTGATAGAAATATGAGAGTCCTAAAAAATCCCAATTTAAGTATGAACCCTATAAATTGATTCAATAAATTACTCATGAAGATCAAAAATTGATTTGGGGCTATTGTTGACAATGAAAATTTAATAGGAATAGACGAAGGAATTACCTCAATCGATTTAGAATCGAAGGTGAAATTGATTTCTGAAGTTACACGCCCTAGCTTTGTGTTCTTGAGTTCAAGCCTCAACTTGATAAATTTGACAGAGGGTAATGGGGAAGGTCAAATTTCAAATGGGAATGGTGATAATGAACCGGATTTTGTAAATAGGGACTCTCAGTTCAGTTTGATTGTGAATGGTGATTAGAATGAAATTAATTACGGGTTTAAATTGATTTGGTTTATGGATCGATCTTGGAATTCAGTCTAGATACATAAGAGATCAAAATATAATCGAAATAAGTCAAAGAATCGTATTTATTAGTGATTAATGTGATTGAAAATCGAGTTTTTTAAGCTAAAAATGCGTTTTCAGATCTGGTATGTCTAGCAATTTGCAACCAACTGGCCTAGGCCCGTCGCGTGGCGCAAGCTGGACTGATCCGAAACTATTACTGTTTTTTTAATCAATTAAACTAATGATAAGTTAATCCTTTAATCATTTAAATATTTTGCCTTGGATAATGAACATTGTTTGAAATAAATTCCAAGACTTCCCCGAAGATTATTGAATTGTATTTGAAAACCGAATCTACATAAAAAAAATAATTAAAAGCGGGTCGAGTTTTACGAAACAATAATTTGCGAATGTCATAGTTACCCTTCTTCTGCTTTGAAGCTTCTGCGACTTCCTTGAGCTACCACTCTCCCTCCAAAAGTTTCGTCCCACGACTTGATATTTCGAAGCTAGGCTTCTTTTTGAAGCTATAAGGGAGGAGGGAGTGGTGAAGATTTGAGGTAGATGAAGTTGGAGGAGAACCAATAGGAGTGTGCCACGCAGGAGAGAGAAAAAGAAAGGATTTTGAAGGATTTTGGGAAGGAGTGGTGAGGTTTTTGAGGAATTCTAGGTGGGTTTATTTTAATGTTTTATTTATTTCTTTTTATATTTTATAAATTAAAGCTTGAATTATTTTTTATAAAATACTAGATTTATTTAAAAAAAACACTACATTAATTAAAAAAACATTACATTAATTAAAAAAACAACACACTACATAATCATCACTAAAAATCACAAACCCAACCACGTATCTCCGCGATCTTTCTTTTCTGGGCGAGCTTGATTTCCAAAAAAGCCCCGGTCAAGTGGTCGTGTGGGGCTGTGAAAATCTCCACGTCGCGGTTGAAGTTTTCAGTGTCGATTTGATCCGAAATTTTGTCCATTGCCACTTTAAACGACCTCTCTCGTTCAATTTTAGCCAACTTGAACGAATCATCTCGGTCAAGTTTTTTCTCTTTGATGAGATTGAAATTCCTCAACTCATCAACCAAACTTGTGCTAGACGAGGACTCGGCCGACTTCTTCCCCTTCCTAGTTGGGGGTGATGGATTGTTGTTTTCATTCAAGTCGGGCATGTCAAAAGCCGGAGACTCGTTGGAAGTTGAGTATTGGCCCGACTCGTTGTTCTTCGTCCTTTTGGAGGACGACTCTTCAAATTGACCACCAACCCTCTCAACAGGCGCCCACTTCATGTGATCCTTCATAATGCTCCACGCTTCCATGTTCGAGAAACCTTTCTTCTCGTAAAGCCTTTTGTATTGAGTTTGAGCGTTCTTGATCACATCGGCATCCGACGATCCGCTCGCCCGAGAAAGATTCTACATTTTTAATAAAAATATATAAACGACAATCTAACGAATTTAATAAAAATTGTAAAAAAAAAATATTTACCATTTGTTGGTAGAGCCCGTTGAAATTGTTCACCTTCGTAAGCATCTTGTTCCACTTTGAGTTCACTTGGTCTACGGTTCGATGTGTAGGTCGTGGAAATTGCTTGTTGAAGTGATCAAGAACACGAGCCCAAAACCGACTCGACTTTTGGGCGTTTCCAATAACCTTGTCCTCGGAAATGTTTAGCCAAGCTTTTGCCAAAGCTGCCTCTTCGTTAGAGGACCAGTTAACACGGCGGCTTTTGATCGACCCGAAACATTTTGTGTTGCTTGAGGTTGAGTCTCGGGAACGGCTTCATTATCATCTTCATCATCATCATCATCATCGTCGTTGGCAGCTTGGTTTTGGTAATGTTGATGAACGTTGTCTTCATGATAAGACGTGTATTGTTGTTCACGAACGTGTTGTTGGCTAAACACGTTCGAGTCGGGGAGAACGAATCGACCGTAATCGATTTGAACCGGCATACCCGGAGAAGGTGAATGGAAAGGGTAGTTGGTGTAAGATGATGGTTGCATCGAACCAATTTGTTGTTGTGGGTTTAAGACACGGGGGCGTATTTTTTTCTTGGCTTGACCCTTCGATGAACTTGGGTTAGCTCGATCCATCGGTTTGAAGAAGTTGGAGGTGTAGTTGGGTGGTGTTTGAAGAAGTTGGGAGTGTTTGAAGATGTTGGAATGGGTTTATATATATAGAGTTTAATTATTAAAAAAATTTTTTTTTTTTTTATTCAAGTTCATAGCCGTTGAACGGCATTCTTCACCTGGCCCACCACAAAAAACAACCGGCGAAAACTAGTTTTCAAGTCTTGGTTTTGGCGGCGCCGCAGGCCTGGCGGCGGTGTTCACCGACGACGCCGCCGGCGCCAGCGGCAAAACACACCCCATTCCCTCCTGCCTAAGAAGCCGAAGAGGTGGGTAAAAAATTGGGCCACTCATTCATTTATTACCCAATTTGAAGCCTTCCTTTTTACTCTTCCATATTTCTATGTTTTTTTCTTTTTCACATTACACAATATACTTGGGTCCAATTTATCACTTCAAGGCCTCAAATTTAAACCACATCATCATCCCTTGTGTTTTTAGTAAAATAAAATTAATTAATAAATAACCTTTTCAAAAAATGAAAATGAAAACCAATCACATTCACTAAAGATTATCTTTCACATTTATTTCGCACCCCCAAATAGGGTTGTGGGAGGTTTCAAACGCCTTTCCCACGTCAGCACAAACAAACCAATAAACAAATGCCACGTTGGCGATTCTCAAGGAAAACTATACACGAGTGCTTCTAAATATTTCCCTCTTCAAAATAAACCTCCCCAAATCCCTCTCCCTCGATCTCTTCTACCCTCTGGTTTTCGAGTCGATGATTACGAAAAACCAGTAATCGATTTCGATTTTCGGTTGATTAAACGCTCAATCACAAAACCTAACAGTACTGCAACAAATCTGTTAGGATTACGGCGGCAATGGACGGCGGAGGTCGCGGCGGCGTGTACAATCCGAGGACGGTTGAAGAAGTTTACCGAGATTATCAAGGCCGTCGTAACGGCCTGATAAAAGCTCTAACAACCGGTGAGTTTAACGTCTTTGTTTTAGTTATCTGTTATTTGATTTCCGTTAATCGTTCGCGTTTGAGTTTTGGTTAATTTAGGGTTTTTGTGTAGCTTAGAATGCTGAATTTGTACGATGTGTTTCACGTTCTGATGGTTTTCGTATTCGTGCAGATGTTGAACGATTTTATCGGCAATGCGATCCAGGTTTGTGTTAGGGTTTTCTGTTTTGTGCGTAAGTTTTAAATAGAATTATGTAGAAAATAGAGCTCTAGATCGGAGAATTTTTGTTTGCATACTTCTGCCGTACACCAAATGAGAGTTCGTGTTGTATTTTAATTATGCAATGTGTTACCGAAAACTTATGATTAGTTTTGTGTGTCCATCTTCTGCATATATGAATATTATCGATTTAAATGCTGATGGATTTCGCTTGATAACCTCCAACTGAATCAATTTTGAGGTTACAGATTGCATTGTCAACAGTAAATTCTGTGATTAACCTGCTTAAGGTGCTTGTGCATTCATATTGATGCCTGAACAGTTTGGATTTAAGTTCCTTACATTGTCCTTGTCTCCTTTTCTGATGCACTTTTTGGTATCACTATATTAACACTAGTACAATAATAATACCTGTTTGTTTTCTTAGTATTTGAATGCCTCACTCACATTATTCCTCATTTGATACATAGGTATATAACGTGCAATCTAGAGTCTATTCAATTTCAATTTTGCTATCTACTAGTGTAGAATATAACTATATACTTATCGTGTTTCAAAGTTTGGCTGTGCATCTTCAAATCAGTTAGTTTTCTGATTTAATATGGCTATTGCTTTGAGATGCACAATATAGTACCCTCTTAGTACCATTTCTTATTTCGAAGATTTTTAGTGTACATGAGTACATCTCCTAGCATTGAGTGATTCTGTTATGTGAATTATTGGGATAGCAAATCAGAAGAGTGAATTTGAACCATTTGATTACAAATATACTGATATAGTAGCATCTAATGGATTCATTCATCTAGATTCTAGAATGAAACAAAAAGGCAAAAAACTGTTTGTTTTGTTTGGTTGAAATCATGGAATGGAGTGGAAAGTTCCTGAACTTTTTAGTTGATTTACATTCAACAGGAAGGGGATGTTTTTTTGCATTCCATCTTGGAATGGAATGAATAACATCTTTTTGAGATTTGTAACCATTTTACCTACTCTTGTTATTTTCCTAAAATAACCAGAAATCGTTTTTGTTATATTTGATTTTTCTAAAATCTTTATTGTCTAAAATCGTTATGTATAGTATATTAGTAATCAAAACTCATTGGAATTCATGCCATTCCTGCATGCCAGTCAAACATGATAATGGAAGGTGAAGGTCATCCCCCATTCCATTATCCTGAACATTCCATTACCCTGTTAATTTCAGTTCTCTGTCATTCCATGCTATCCAACCAAACAAACCCTGACGGAATGATAAGAAAAAGTAGAAAGGTTAGAAGAGAACTACCATTCAAAATTATTGTTTTTTTAACCTCATCAAATTCTTCTGCATATATGTAGCACATACTTATATTCTTTTTAGGTCAATTGCCTTACAATTTTTATTGTTATAATTGTTTGTGCTTTGTAATATTTGATATTTCAGAGAAAGAAAACCTTTGCCTATATGGGTTCCCTAGTGAACAATGGGAAGTTAACTTACCAGCGGAAGAGGTGCCCCCAGAGCTCCCTGAACCTGCATTAGGAATTAACTTTGCACGAGATGGAATGCCAGAAAATGATTGGTTGTCTCTGGTTGCTGTCCATAGTGATGCATGGTTGCTTTCTGTGGCATATTATTTT
This sequence comes from Deinandra increscens subsp. villosa, assembly GCA_039602395.1. Classification (NCBI taxonomy): domain Eukaryota; kingdom Viridiplantae; phylum Streptophyta; class Magnoliopsida; order Asterales; family Asteraceae; genus Deinandra; species Deinandra increscens. The sequence continues at coordinate 23,029,880 of JBCNJP010000027.1, read as the reverse complement.
GGTGCAAGGTTCGGGTTTGATAAATCTGACAGGTATATCCTTTTTTAAACATGGGTTAGCAAAAAATCAGGAAAAACAAAATAGGAAAAACAAGCGTTTTGAAAAAGCGAAAAGTGCATTAGGTAGCAACATATAATAATAATAAATACATAAACTAGTTAGTACTGTTATTCATATTTAACAAGGTTTAGTATATACGGAAGAAAATTAATTAATATAAAAACAATTGTAGTTGGTGGCTAGACCAAAAATTTTACTATTTTTTGCAATAAAAAAACTTAAGTATGATGTAGTCATTCTCAGTTTCTTGTGAATTTTTAATTTCCTATGGGAGTGAGCGTCTCACGGGTGGACCCTAACCGGACCAATACCGACCCAAAACACACAAATTTGGTTCGGTTCCCAGTCCTTGTTTTTCACCTTATATGCTTTCTGTCCCGGGCCGGTTCGGTCCGGTCTCTGACTCATGATCACCCTAGGAGTGGGCATCTCGCGGTCCAACCCGAGAAAACCGATGAACCAAGCCAGATCGCCCAAGACTAATCCGAACATACAAAATCGGTCTGATCCTCAATGCTTGTTTTTCATCTTACTCTAGTTCGTTTTTGGTCCCATGTTGGTCGTGGTCTGGTTTGGTTCTTGACCCTTGATCTTACTTATCTGTTAGTATTTTGCTTTTCGATGAAATATTCCTGTTGAAAAACAGACTGTAGTAACATTTTATGGCTTATTGAAAAACCAATAGTTTTGTTTGGCTTCAATCTTTTATGGGGCGAATTTGCACAACAGATTAGAAGGGCATGATTTATTGTATTATGTTTTACTTTTCAACCAACCTTTTAATTGAGAGGAAATGAATAGCATACCTTTTAATTGAGGAAATGTACTTTTAATTTCTTTAGAGGGTTGGGCTAAATTACTTTTTGGGCTGACATTGCCCAAGTCCCCCAAAACAAAAACAAAAAACCAAATTGATTTCAAAACTGAAACTGAACGTTTTCAAACTCCTAGAAACTGAATATTTTTTGTTTGATTTCGGTTTTAGGCAAAAACTACCTGACCTGTTGATACGGTTGATAAACCTAAGGACCTTTTGGTCTATTCAAGAAGGGGCAAAAAGGGTAATAACCATAGTGGCTGATGAGTTGTGTGTGATGGAGTCTATAAGTAGAAAGGAATAATTTGTTAGTAGTCATGTGAGAGTTTGTTAGAGTTGGCTCATTCATTGAGAGAGGGCACTGCCCTGGTTTTGATTGTAATTTTCCTTTTCATCATTCTTCTGAAATAAGATCTTCTTCCCTGTTCTTCCTAAATTCTCAGATTCCGATTACCTTTCTGAATTCGAATCTTATCACTGGTCCGACCTGCCGTCGACCTGCCGCTTGCTTCGTCGATCATGGAAACTCGGATGCAAACTCAATTGAATGCCCAGGAGGCTCAGATCAAGCAGCTCCAGCATGACTTTGCTTCGTTCAAGGTGGCTTTTGAAGCCAACACCGTCGCCATGACGGAATTTCAGAAGGTGATGCTTGAACGCGTCAAACCTCGTTCCTCTCAGTCCGATGATGACGACGATGGCTCCCTTCTCTCCGGTGGTCGCCGTTCTTCTTCCGGCGGTCGTCGCACCGCCCTACCCGATTCCCCCAATCTTCCTTGGGCTGTCAAGAAGGTTAAATTGCCGGAGTTTTGTGGGTTTGATCCTCAAGGGTGGATCCAAAAAGCCACCCTGTATTTTGATATCAACGAGACACCGGATGACCTGCGATTACGATTGGCTCAGCTGAGTATGGTTGGCGTCGCTCAGCACTGGTTCACCGTCATTACCCAGGTACGTGAGAAACTCACCTGGAAGGACTTTCAATCGGAGCTCTTACAGCGATTCAGTGGCCTGGAGATCAATAACCCCTACGAGCAGCTCGCCAACATTCGTCAATCAGAATCCATATATGACTACATCGATGACTTTGAATACCTCCTCTCTCTGATCCCTCCCTTGCCGGAATCTCAGGCTTTGGGGTATTTCATCGCCGGCCTCAAGGACGACGTTCGGAAGTGGGTGCACCTCCATCGACCCCAATCTCGCTTGGAGGCCATGTACTTGTCAAAGGATGTAGAAGAGATGATCCGCCCTCCCTCCGGTAACGTTTCCCGATTTCGTTACTTGCATCCCTACGGGCCGCAGGCCGCTTCTCTGTCTGATGGGCCTAAATCTGTGGGCCGAGCTGATGCTCTTGGGCCACTTACCACCCGACCTCTTGATCGGAGCCCTTTTAACCGGCCCGATCCAGTCCGCACTTCTTCCGCCCCACGCAACCCTAATTCCAGTTCTCAGTCTTCAACGCCCATGTTTCCTCGAGATCGAGGGGTCCGTTCATTGTCTCGAGCCGAATGGGATGAGCGCCGCAAGAAGGGTTTGTGTTACCGATGTGGTCAGGTTTACGGGCCTGCTCATAAATGCCCTGAGGGCAAGCTTCGGGTTCTGATTTTGGGCGACGACGAGTATGACACCATGGATGGGGATAACTTGCTCTTGGATGCTCATGATTCCCCATTATCGTCTCCTTCCGGTGACTCACCGACAGGTACTTGTTTAGCGCTAGAATTAGATGGGTTTTTGGCTGAATCTGGGGGTGCGAAGACATTACGTTTCGCCGGTGCTCTCCTCGGTATTCCGATCAGCCTGCTCGTCGACAGCGGAGCCACGCACAATTTCATTTCTCGCCGCTTGGTTTTAGCTCTGGGTTTACCTTCGGTTTCATTTTCTGGGATTCGTATAAAATTGGGTGATGGCCATCAGGTTTTTGTCACAGAACGTTGCACCCAACTGTCAATCCTCATTGGTTCCTGTACTTTCCTCATCGATGCTCTAATATTCGATACGGGTAATCTGGATTTGGTACTTGGTATGGCTTGGCTTCAATCTCTTGGCGAGGTTACTCATGATTGGCACAATGCTTGGATGCAATTCCACCATCAGGGCTCTCTTATCCGTCTCCAAGGGTTGCGTTATGGGCAGCCTTCCCAACCAGCTTTACATCAGTGGCTTGCTCTAGATGACCCTCCCATCAGCTCGGGCTCCCTCAATTCCTCACAATTCATCACCTCAACTCCTCCTTCCTTATCACAGGGGCAACAATTGGCTTTGGACAAGCTCCTTGCCGAAGTTCCATCCATTTTTCTGCCCCTCTTGGGTCTGCCCCCTCCTCGTTCGCATGATCATTGTGTTAATCTGACCTCCCCTGCTCCGATCTGTGTTCGGCCATATCGTTATCCCCATATGCAAAAATCTGAGATCGAGCGACAAGTCAACGAGCTGCTGTCCTTGGGGCTGATCCGTCCCAGTAAGAGTGCATTCTCCAGTCCAGTTATCTTGGTTCGCAAAAAAGATAATTCGTGGCGTATGTGTGTGGATTACAGGGCTCTCAATGCCGCCACTGTTCCCGACAAATATCCGATTCCAGTCGTGGATGAGCTGTTAGATGAATTACATGGGGCTCGTTTCTTCACGAAACTCGACCTCAAAGCTGGGTACAATCAAATCAGGATGCAGGAGGATAGCATTCCCAAAACGGCGTTTCGCACTCATGACGGTCACTACGAATATCTAGTCATGCCCTTTGGTCTCACCAACGCACCGGCCACTTTTCAAGCAGTTATGAATGACATTTTTCGACCTCTTCTGCGCCAAAAGGTAGTTATCTTCTTTGATGATATTCTCATTTACAGCCCTGATTGGGACAGCCACTTATCGGATCTTAGGTTGGTTCTTCAAATTTTGGTGGACCACCAATTTCGAGTGAACAAACAAAAGTGTTCTTTTGGTCAAACTTCCATCGACTACCTGGGTCACATTATTGACGGACACGGGGTCTCCCTTGATCCCAAGAAAATCGAGTCGGTTCTCGATTGGCCGGTTCCCAAAACGGTGAAGGGACTTCGTGGATTCCTTGGGCTCACCGGCTACTATCGCAAGTTTGTCAAAGGATATGGTAGCATCGCTCGGCCCCTCACTGATCTTACCAAAAAAGACTCTTTTGGTTGGTCACCCGACGCTCAACAGGCTTTCGATTCACTCAAACAAGCTTTGGTGACAGCCCCTGTCTTACAACTTCCAGATTTCTCCCTGCCGTTTGTAGTGGAATGTGATGCTTCCGGTAGGGGTATTGGGGCTGTTCTCATGCAGAATCACAAGCCTATTGCCTTTTTCAGCAAGGCTCTAAGTGATCGCAACTTGGCAAAGTCTGCCTATGAACGGGAAATGATGGCATTAGTTCTCGCCGTTCAACATTGGCGTACTTATTTATTGGGCACTCGTTTTATAGTTTATACGGATCAGAAAAGTCTCAAGTTTTTACTCCATCAACGAGTCACGACACCGGCACAACAAAACTGGGTGGCGAAGCTTTTGGGATACAATTTTGACATTCAATATAAACCGGGACGCGAAAACAGGGCTGCTGATTCTCTTTCTCGCCGGGCTGATGAGGGTGAATTCCACTTAGCCTCCTCGTCTCCTCTGTGGCTACAAGGAGCCCAACTCATATCTGAGGCCCAACAGGACCCTGACATTCAACGTATTACTCAACAGGTTCAAACAGCCCCACAGAAAGTTCCTGGGTACTCTCTACACCAAGGAGTGCTTCATTACAAAGATCGGGTCGTTATTTCTCGTAACTCGAAGTTTCTTCCTGCCTTGTTACATGAATTTCATACTACGGCTACTGGGGGTCATTCCGGATTTTATCGCACCTATCGTCGTTTGGCGGCAAATCTTTATTGGCCGGGTATGACCTCATCGGTCAAGCAATTTGTCCGTGAATGTGACATATGTCAACGCTGCAAAGCTAGCTCAGCTGTTCCAGGGGGGTTACTGCAACCGTTAGATATTCCGGAAGCTATATGGGAAGATGTTTCCATGGATTTCATTGTAGGGTTGCCTACTTCCAAAGGCTTCAATGTCATCTTAGTTGTGGTTGACCGACTGTCAAAATATGCCCATTTTCTACTCCTTAAGCACCCTTACACAGCGAAGTCAGTGGCTGAGATCTTTGTCAGAGAAGTGATTCGTCACCATGGCATTCCTAAATCCATCGTAAGTGATCGTGACCCCCTATTTCTCAGTAAATTTTGGCAGGAAATTTTTCGATCAATGGGTACCAAGCTTCGCATGAGTTCAGCTTACCATCCAGAGTCCGATGGCCAGTCTGAGGTGGTTAACCGTTGTCTGGAGTCTTATCTTCGCTGCTTTGCTGCTGATCAGCCCAAAACTTGGGCCAATTGGATCCCTTGGGCCGAGTTTTGGTACAACTCAACTTTTCACAGCTCCATCGGGTCTTCTCCATTCGAAGCTGTCTATGGCCGCCGGCCTCCTTCGGTGTTCCAATACGTGGCCGGAGAGGTGCGTGTTGAAGCTGTCGCTCGAGAACTTCAGGACAGAGATGAAGCATTAAAACAGCTCAAACACTTACTGGCTTCTGCCCAGGAAGCGATGAAGTCCCAGGCTGATAAAAAACGACGCGATGTCTCTTTCTTGGTGGGCGAATGGGTATATGTGAAGCTTAAACCTTACCGCCAACTGTCCGTTGCTCATCGTATTCATCAGAAACTCGCGGCTAAATTTTTTGGGCCTTTTCAAATTATGGAGAAGATTGGACCCGTGGCTTACCGCTTACAACTTCCTCCCACATCCAAAATCCATCCTGTTTTCCACGTCTCGCTCCTTAAGAAAGCCATCAAAGAACCAACATCTACTACCCTTCCTCCGGAGTTAGAAATTGGAGATTCCGATGCCCTACGTCCTGCCAAGATCCTGGCCACACGACGTGTTTCTGATGGGCCGGACTACACTGAGCAGTGGCTGGTCCAATGGCAGGATCAGGCTGCTGATGACGCCACTTGGGAAGACGCATTATGGATCGAAGGCCAATTTCCAGATTCAAGTCTTGAGGTCAAGACTTTATTCGATGGGGGAAGCAGTGATACGGTTGATAAACCTAAGGACCTTTTGGTCTATTCAAGAAGGGGCAAAAAGGGTAATAACCATAGTGGCTGATGAGTTGTGTGTGATGGAGTCTATAAGTAGAAAGGAATAATTTGTTAGTAGTCATGTGAGAGTTTGTTAGAGTTGGCTCATTCATTGAGAGAGGGCACTGCCCTGGTTTTGATTGTAATTTTCCTTTTCATCATTCCTCTGAAATAAGATCTTCTTCCCTGTTCTTCCTAAATTCTCAGATTCCGATTACCTTTCTGAATTCGAATCGTATCAAAAACCCAATAAAAACCACTTTGACTTTTTCAATAAACATTTTTTCAAATAAAAACAGATGATTTTAGTAGCTAGACTTTCGACGAGTACCAAGATGCAAGCTGTCAACCACCGCTAAAGGCAACCAATATGGCTGAAACAATTATTTTTTAAAGTAGAGTTAAAATCTAAAACAGACCGGCCAAGAAAGCCATTCAGGCTGCAACTAAATAATAGAGTTAATGTCTAAAATCGAAACTTGATTATTGCTATATATAAATTAATCATAAATTTAACCAACAACATCCCACATCAAGCCAACAAAAAGCAACACCAACAACCACAACACTGAAGATTGCACACCAGAAGCACTAAACAAAACAAAATCACAACTACATCAGTCGAAAACCCAAAACCGAACAATCGTCGCTTTCACTGTTTCACATCCGGCTTCTTGAAAACTCAAAATCGACAAAAGTTGTTGTATTTTCAAAATCTGGAACAAAGCATCGTCAAAACCACTGCCGCTTCTACGTAAACGGAACAAAGATGGTTGTTAAGCACCCGTTTCAGACACGGAGACAGAGAGAGATAGCTTAAGAAGAACAGCCTTTATCATCTCTCTCTCAAAGAGAGATCCGTATTTCAGATAGAGAGATGGAGAAAGCCAGAAATGTTTAGAAGACTTCTTATTTTTATTTTTAGAACATACAAAATTATTTTAGACATTTAGATTTAGATTAGATTTAGACTAGATTTAGAAGACCTGTTATTTGAACCGAACTCTATAACAATTATCAATTTACTATCGTAATTAATTATATTCTATTTTTAATGGCCTATTTCACTCTTCAAAGAGGGGCTCGAAATCTCAACACCGGCCATGATGCTTTTTGTTTTTTAACAAGTGGGTCGACCCGCGCGCTGCCGCGGAGCCGAACCATTTAAAAAAGCCGATTAGCCAAGCCATAAGAGTTGACCAAATGAGGCAGGAATAGTCCTAGATAACTTATCAATGACGTGCACAATCTAATATAACTTCAATCAGACTATACCCTTTAATCAGATAACATCTTTAATGAACAAAAAGTTTAAATGATATACTAACAAAGAAAAGGGGAATGAAGAGAAAAGCATTTCAAAAAGGAATATGAATGAAAGTGATAGAATGGAATACTTACAATAAAGCAAATAATAGCAACAACCTTCAAAATCCTGGGGGAAAAAACACATAAACCATGAGGTAAAAAGGTGAGAAAAATTCATAAAACATAAAGACAATAACAAATACAAAACTTATGACAAACAAAATTACTGAATCAAAGCAAGATTTTACCTAAGCATGTGTTATATCATAGATGCATTGTATGTCTTTTAGCTTCACATGTAAGAGGCTATTGTCGTCCTCGGTATCAACATGCTCGAGGCCTTCAACCTTTTCTTTGAAATTTGCCAGTGATGGTTACATCCAAGTTTTAGATAATCAGTGAACCAAAACTGTAACGTAATAGTTGAATAAGAAGTTGAACCATAAACCAAAAGCAGATATGCGTCTAAGAAAATCAATCAACCAACATAACAAACTTGCCTGGTTCAAAAAGTGACATAATAGAACAAATGATTACATGAAACTGCTAAAAGAACAACTTACTGTTGTTGATTATGTAAATTCCACCAAACAGGTGAATATTTTTTAATCTCATTTGGCGGACTTGCTTCCCAAGCAGACACGATAAGTTCTAGGTTTTCCTTGGCACATAAACCACAAAACATTAGGTTTCATCAAAAATCAAGTAGCGCCCTATGCTTAGACGTGACCTCCAAAAAGTGGATTAAGCAGAGAAGCTACTGAAAAATGTGTGCATCATGTTAGTCTAGTATATGGAAACTTAAAACTACTCTTTCATTTTTTTACTTGCAGTTGTGTTTCACCCATTGAAGCAAATATTAGAAATAAAAAAAGAAAGTTGATTTCATCACCTATATACAACTGATCTGTATAAACATATTTGATTTAACCCTACTGTGGCAGCAAAAGCTAACTACAAAACTACAAAATAGATCTCCAAACAAAAATAATAAGATTAACCCTTGATAAACATCCTAGGTACTTACCTAAAAATAGGTCAATTTGCTTGAACATGTCAAACTCAAAAGTCAAAAGCTTACCTGAAAATGAAATGAATCAAGTTTGTCATATGAGTTAAACATTTATTGGTAATCAAACTTTAATTCATTCAACCAAGAGATATGTTCTGTATCCTAATTTTTTGGCTGTAACCGTAACCAAAATTTTAAAATCAGAACATCAAAACCCTAATCCCTAACAAACATCAATGGTAGAAAAAAATTCCACTGCAGAAACCTGCAAAGCAACAACAAAATCATAAATCTGTAACAAAAGCCCACCGAACTCTAACAATCCCAAAACATTTACGCAGATCTACATTTATGAACTCAAAAGACAAACATATTATTCGGAATCTAAAGAAATTATTAAACCATGAAACACTAAACATGAACATTATAATTAGAAGGAATGTTAGTAAATTAAGAAACATTTTACTGTTTAAGCTCAAACCCACAATTATGTTGAAGACTGCCACCAAGAAAAACTCAAATTCAAGTAAACTCATGAAAATATATACGATATACTCATGAAAATCAGAGCACACACCTACCATCCACCCAACGCATCAGAAAATTGCTTGGCATATCATGATATGTCTTTTGGTAATGTAAAATTAAAACATGCAGATGGAGCACAACCAATCAAACACCAACAATAAAGGTGTAGATTTTAAACAAAAACTCGATACTAACCAAGCGAGATTGCGAACAACATAAAACGGACAGAAATTGCTACATACACACATAAGAAGGCAATGCAAATATAAGACCAAGACATAAATCTAAATAAAAACCAATACCTAAACCACAGCGAAAACCATTCAACTACAAAACCCTGCACTAAAAAGCAAAGAATCAACACAAATGCACCTCTAATCGGCAAAACTTGAGAACCAAAGAGTTCTTACCTTGCACACAGACGAAAGGAATGCCAGAAAAACCTCCTCCACAACTCTCTTCCTTACTGCACATAAAATACGCCCAAAAAAAAACCTAAATTAAGAAGTCTTTCAGCAAACCGTAAAATTGAAATGGTCTGAGAGCCAACTGTGTGTCGATCGTGTAGATCTGCTACATCGGAACCGTGTTAAAAGCGAACAAAACAGATTAATGAGACATCTTCTCTGTCTCAAGATGTGAAGAAAATCTTGAGGTATGGTGTTTGAGAATCTGATGTGATGTAGAGGCTGAGATAGATTGAGTATGTAAACACGCCAAAGCAAAAGGCAGGTCTACAATTATCAAAGAGTTGTTTCAGCACAATTTCCTATTTGATCCTATATAAAAACCACCAATACTCCTGCTACAATTTCCTATTTGGTCCTATATAAAAACCACCAATACAGACTTTATGCTTTACCATGAAACAACTATATTTTTATAAATATACACATACAGGCCTTTTTTTTCCTAAAGTCATGAGCGTGGGCTTTTACTTTGATCAAATAGAGGCAAATCAAGAAATACTACACAAACAAAACTCCTATTGTCGCATATAATATTTAATTTGTCCTAACATATTGAAGATTAAGCAAACTTAAGTTCTATGTTATCAACCTAAACCATCATCTAAAAAATAGACACAACCATAATTACATGTAGAGATTAGATGGCAAAAGAACTTAACAAATGAGAACAATCAAAGATTTATTGAAGTTGTCAATAGCGAAAAGGGTAGACTAAGATTTGAAGAAATTAAGGTTTCTATAAATAAGGAGGACTAAGATGTCTATTTAATGAATATGATTTGGGGACGACTTGCAAGATTTGCTAATGTTTTGAGGGGTTCTTGCCTCTGTTAAGAGCATTAGATACCTTATGGATATCAATACTATGAGTTTTAATTTCAATGGTTTTTAAGTTTCTCAAGATCCTTTGGAGTGAAATTTTCATCTTTGAATAAAACATATAACTAAATTGATGTAACTTCCGTATAATATCTCTCAGAAACACTAACACAAAAAGAAATGACTCTTAGCATAGCTAAGGTTTAGAAAAAGAGATAAACAAAAATTTACACAAATAGAACCAAGGATGGAACTATAACAACTAAAACCAAGATACTTTCTTTCGATTGCAGAAAAATCATCCCAGAAACCTAAAAAAGAAAATCATATTGCCAACAAAAGAAAATCAAACCGAATTGCATTTCTAAACAGCCCTTATTTGTTGATGAAAATATATGGAAGAGAAAGAACTTACATACAATTGAGGGAAACATTATCCAATCGAGATCCAAAATCAGGATCGGAAAATGACGGGGGATGAAGTGCAGAGTTCTGGTGTGCTCGATCTAAGTTAGATGCCTTCCTCTCCTCTTCTCCTTGATATCTGACCGTTCTTTTCCCTCGTCTCAATCTCCGTGCGTAAAGGACCAGAAGAGTAGAAGATACGCAAGTTAGGTATGGGAGGGTTTGGAAGAGCTGTTCGAGCAGGTATGGGGAGGAGCAGGTTGGGAAAAGAGGCGATGTGCTTGATGCGTGTGAAAGACAACCGAAGTTACAAAGGCACCCGTGACCACTGTTGATGAACAGTGTACGCGCAATAGGTGTTTATACTATGAGCTTGGAGAAGTTGTACCATGTGTTGTCATTTGTATATATAGGGTAATAACATAACACATCGTTAAATAAATTGAAAAGGTGAAAAGACAGTTTGAGCCCGGAAATTGAGGTTTGAATTTGACCCATGTTAGTTGATTAGGAAGTGAGGTCAGTGGTCGGCTGGTAGTCGTTAACTTGTGGATTAAGTTAATAGTCGTGTCCTTATAAATTGTTAACACCACACAGTTCTCATCTAGAAGTCGGTGGGTTTGGCCCACACACAGAGCCCACATAAAATGGGTCAAGCGGTGTTCGATTAAAAATTAAAAAATGCCACCTACCTCTGACTATTAGAATTTAGAGGTGCGAAAATTAGATTTTTTTTACCTTTCCAATTTATTTAACGATTTGCCTTTTTGAACCGTATATTCATATGTATTTGTTTTTGAACCGTATTTGGTAGATAAATTTTAAACGTATTTTACAAAAATCCGATAGATTGCTATATTGTTGATGTTTTGATTTACTAACAATCGTGTCTTTCATTAGTTGTTTTGATTTACTAAAAAAATGGCATGAAGAGCGTCGACATGCATGTGTAGTTGTTTCAACTCCACTTTCTTATCTCGCTTTTATTGTCTCTATCTCAATAATATATGTTTCTTTTAACGATAATCTATCATACTTTTTTATTAAACCCCAATATTTATATTAGCTAAGAATTGAATATATGACATCCTTTTTTTCAATAGTTTCAATAATAATCTTTGATACTTTTATATTAAATCTCAATATTTATATTAGCGGAATAATATCTGACATCTATCCCCGTATACTACACCATATATATTACTTTAAAAGAGATAAAGCCTTTTGAAATGAGTCATGATGAAGTAAATGGTACTTTGAATGTGTTCTATGCATCCTACCATGTGTTATAAAAGTCCTCTGGGAACTATTACTATGTGCATGTACTTTTACAGGGCTAAGGCGTCGCAAGTGGACTGATAAATACTAGAAATACCAGTCTAACGGATAAGTTAAAGGACTTTTAGATTCATTCTGATTCTGTAATATCGCAATACACTTGTAATTGTGTTTTCTCTCAAATATTAATAAAACCACTTGTTTCTCTTCCACTTTACTTTTTTTACTTTATGATTTGACGACAATTTTCCGGTGAGGTAATTTGTTTTTTTCAAGTCACAACCCCCAATAATTAACTTATTTTTAGTAAAGCGTTTAACCTACGTTTTTTTTCCCAACATGTGCATAACCCATACTTTCCCCCATGCAACTTTTCCCTTTTACTGTGTTTTTTAGTTTGCTTGAGGAAGAAAAAGAAAAGAAAGTAAGTGGGAGGAGAGAAAAGAAAGAAAAAGAAAGGAAAGTAGATGATGAGATTTCATGTTTCCGAGTTTGAAGGAAAGGAAAGAAAAATGATTTTTTTTTGTGTTCCCGAGTTGAAAGGAATGGAAAGGAAAATAATCAATTTAAAATTATTTAATATGTTGAACAAATCAAGTTGAGAATAATTTGGTAATTATCAAATAATTAAATTTTGATCAACTTACTTTTTCTCCAAATAAAACTAAAGAACACAATTTTTTTTATATTTCCTTCCAATTCCTTCGTTAAATGAGACTCTGGAACACAACGTTTATATATGTACTAGATTTTATTAGCTTTTGCTCTTCATATTTGTACTAGATTTTATTAGCAGTATGTTGTGGTAATCTCACGGGTAATTGCTATAAGCTTATAACATAAAGTAAATAAGACGGAAATACAAAATGACTAAGCAACAAAGTTAAAAAAAATAAGTTATCGTAGTAAGTACAAAAAGACTACGTAACGGAGTTAAAATTATGTTACATGACAGTAGTCTTTTTGTACATACGACTGTACCCGTAACACCACTAACTTATGTGTTAAACTCGTTACGCTTGAATAAAAATAAAAACAAAGGAAAAATAAAAAAAAAGGCTATTGTATCAAAGAATAAGACAAAAAAAAAACGACTGTTTTACTATAATGTGAGAGTTGTTTATATAAGGTCATCCGTATCGATGTGAAATTTTAAAGCTGAAAAATGTGTTAACACAAGCTGTCACGTAAGATGTGGTGTGAAAGTGAAAAAGTGATGGTGGGTAGTGATAGTATAAATATTATGGTGAGTGATATGTAATTGTTTAAGTGGTGAGAAAAAAAAGGAATGCATCAACGCTCGTTGTTGGGCTCCGGAGGCCGCGAAACGCCCCCCCCCCCCCCCCACCTCCCAAATGTCTAGGGAGCGGTGTAGCTATGACGTTTTGCTCATTCACGTCCCTTTCACACTCATTACAGATGGTCTAAGCATTATATCGAAGGTAAACAAAAAGACCAGGTATGAACCCATAATTAGTTTTGTACACATATTTGCAACCGGTCAATATTCGGGTTTGATCATACCCTGTTACTACCCGTTTGAACCCATCTATTTTTAACCGACTATACTTTCAAGCACAAATAGCCGGTTACTTGAAACCGATTCTATACCTGGTTTATATTGTTTTTGTAGCCAAGCTCCTTTAGCCGTATATGATCGTTACAAAATAGTCATTCAAATGTTTTTTTTTCCTGACAATGTTAACCCTCGTACATTATTATAAATAGGTATTTGATGTATTTGTTTAGTTATAACATTAGAGCATGCGATATACCGTGTTGTGGGCTGCGTTCAACGCCACCATGGCATGAAACACCCCCCCCCCCCCCTTGGCGTTATGGGGTGGCGTGGTGTTCACCCGTGGTGTTTTCCACGGCGTTTTTTTTTTGAGGAATTCGAGATTAGACCGTTAAACGGTCGAAAAAATAGCCGTTGGCTATTTAAAAAAAATTATTTTTTCAATTTTCTTACCTATTTAAACCCCCATTTAATAAAAAAAATCACACACTATCACCATTTCTCATCTAAAAAAAATGTCTTCATCCCCTTCTCTTCTTCTATTCCTGACACTTCTTCGGACGAATCATCCGATCGTGCTTTGGATATGATTTTTCATATTATGGTTCAACATCATCAACGTCGTCAACGCTCGAGCGAACCGCGTATTAACGCGAATAGCTCGTCTCAACAGAAATCGTGAAGCGGGTCAATAAATGTTGATGAGATATTATTTCAACGACGCTTGTGTGTATCCGCCACATATGTTCCACCAACATTTTCGTATGAATCGTTCACTATTTTTAAGAAAAGTGAACGATTTAGAGCGCAAGCATCCATGGTTCCCACAAAGGAGTGAAGCAAGAGGTCGGATTGGTTTTACTCCTTTGCAGAAGTGCACGACAGCCCTACGTATGATGGCGTACGGCACAACGGGCGATGGTTTCGACGAGTATTTTGAGGATGTCCGATCGCACACTTAGGTCGTGTTTGCAAAAGTTTTTCAAAGGTATTATTTCGAGATGACTACTATAATTATTTAAATTTCATTATCATATATCATTATTTATTTTAATTATTTATATTAGGTATTTATAAATTGTACCAGAGGAAATATTTACGTCGACCAACAGCAAGCGACATCAGGCAACTCTACGAGTTTCACGAAAACAAATGAGGTTTTCGTGGAATGCTCGGTAGCATTGACTGCACACACTGGGAGTGGAAGAATTGTCTCAATGTTTGGAGGGCACAATTCATGCGTGGTGATCATTCTCATCTTACAATAATGCTCGAAGTTGTTGCGTCATATGACATGTGGATATGGCATCAATTTTTTGGTGTTGCGGGGTCCAACAACGACATTAATGTCATGGATCGATCACCGATTCGGGATGATATCGTAGAGGGTCGTGAACCCAACTCGTCGATCTTTTAAACTATGAGGTGTCATTTACAAACGTGGTTATTATTTGGCTGATGGGTTATATCCCGACTATTCGACTACTGTGAAAGGATTCACAACTCCCATTGGTGAGAGACGTAAAATATTCACCGAGGCTCAAACCGGCGCTCGCAAGGATGTTGAATACACCTTTTCAAGGTTAAAAGGTAAGTGGCAAATCATTGCGAATCCCGCACGAATTTGGCACCAAGACAAGATAGCAAACGTTATGCGGGCTTGTTTAATTTTACATAATATGATTCTCGAGGA